>CM037852.1:2789737-3428776 GCA_021234595.1 Delia radicum
CAGGTTCTGGTATTGAACGTTCGTCAGTGACCCTGTTTTTTTTTTTGAATTTTTGAATAATGTAATATTTGCTATGTTTTTATTTGTTCGATTGCGTCTATATGAAATTTTTCTGTGCAATCACTGACCGTGGTATAGATAAACTGATTTATAATGCCACATGCACTCGCACTACACGTTAGACAGAGCGCTTTAGCCCTCTGAGCTATAGTTAGGTCGAGTTTTGTTGTGATTAAAACTAGTTTTATTCAATACACGGTGTTTTTGTTCTTGCATACATAATCTCAGAAGTACAACTCCAACAACACAACAGTTCTATTTTTAGAAACTCACCTCACTCTAATGTCCACTGTTTTCTCATATGTTATAAGTGATGCCATATCTATATATCAATTTTCACTTCTTCAGAATTTTAATAAATTCAAAATAAAAGTGAAGTTGGCTGCAACAAGTGTCAATATATGTAAGAGCTGCCAGATAAATTTTGTAAAAAATCGTAAATTTTTAATCGATATTAAAAAAAAAAAAAATTGCCAACTTTATTCTTCAAAATCCTTAAAATGATGATAAATCGTAAAATCTGGCGGATATAGTCGCATATATTTTAAGAGCTCATTACATAAAACGAATAAATGCAATGAAAAAGGACACAATAACAATTTGTTTGCTATACTAAAAATTCAAAAAGGGGAAAAATTAAAAATTTTTAAATTGTACCAAATGAGTCGCGGTAGTACCACAAAAGTACAATTGTACCAACTTTAACATCCCTGATTTGTAGAAAAAACAGCTGTTGATATTTTTAAATTGAATCGTGATCAGCTGTTTACTATGCTGCTGTCGTTTCCAAAATAATAAGTAGCTGACCACACGGCGACGATTGCAGTCAACGGCATTTGCAGTCGTGTAGCTCTGCAGTCTGCTGTGGTCTATGTGTTTATAGCATTACGCTAACACTTGAATTGTCAATTTTATACATTTTTGAGTTGCCATCTTTGTGAAAAAATTTAAAATTGTACCCCTCTTTTCTAGGGATTCATATAATTTAGTATTGGCAACACTTAAAAATAGAATAAAAATGTAAACAAAGAACAAAAACAAAAGAAATAAAATAAATTTATTTTAAATTCATGGAAAATGAAAATTATTTAAATTCTAAGGAAAACAATTTGTTGGAAATGTGTTTAATTGTGTATTTGTGCGATTGTATTAATTTTTAACAATAAAAAAAAATAAAATAGTTTAAAAAAAATATAGTTCACACAAAAAAATCTTTGCCAAGTAATTATTAGGAGCATTTCACCTAATAAAGTTTATTTACAAAAGTTATGCGAAAACTAGTAACATTTTACCAAGTTTTTACATATTTTTATTTAATTATTGAAGAATTCAACTTTATTAGTTGAAATGCCCCTAGTTACTTGGCAACGATTTTTTTGTGTTTGGTGTTATCTGAGTTTTTATTCTGCAGAAGATAATACTATTGCTCAATTAGTTATAATTATCGTTAAGTTATTAATTTGTAGTGCATTTATTAAAGGTTTTTGTATTTTAATGCATTTTTATTCATTTAACACATAAAAATTGCAAGTGATAGATTTGACTGTTCAAGTGATTAAAATAATCCTCAAGTGATTTAGAAAATCCCGTTTTTTACAAAATTCAAAATTTCAAAAAATTAGGAAATTCAAATGGATACTTGTAGCCATAAAAATAATTATTTATGTTCAATTATTGCCTTAAGTATATTTCATTAAACCAAAATTAATATGTTTCTATGGGTACACAAATACAAAAGATTTAAGACACAAACTTTAAACAAAATTGCCGGTTAAAATTATTAAAACACAAAATTAAAGTTGATTAATTTTGTGCTTAACTTTAACACAATAATTATGTTATTATATTCATAAATCTGTAATAAACTTTGTATTCAATGTGAACATTGTTTATAATTATAAAAACACAAAATTCCCCCTCTCATAAATTGTTTTAAAAATGTTTGTTACATATCTTAACAAAATTGCTAAAAAAACACGTACACTCATACAAATAAACCTGTAAAATAGCAGACAAATTAGTTAAAAATGATGTTACAGAAAAAATTGCTAAATTTAGCAGATTTTTTTTGGTAAATATTAGTAAAATAAAATCAAGAGAAACAAATCTGTTACATTTAGAAAATTTTAGTAATATTAGAGATAACTTTTAGTTAATGACTCATTCCATATAAGACCATCAAAAACTATCCAATTTTCCTTCAATTTTAAGAAGGTATAGAAGGTAAGTGTCATATAAATATGTCATTGTACAAGTTTTGGGTTATTAGCTCTAATGGTTGTGGAAATATCGCGTTTTAATATATGAAAAAAAAATCGAAAATTTATCAAGAGTAGTCGTACTTAATCGTGCATATCTCTGTAATGGTTAAGCTACCTGATTCAGTCATACCTCATTTTAAAGCCACTGTTGTAGAGCTTTAACTAAAATAAGCAAAAAAATAATTTGTTGAAGGTAAAATGCATTTGTTTCAAAATCCGCGGTTTAAAGCGCTTTATTTCAAAAAACTGTTTTTTTTAATTTCCAAAAAAATATATGTTAATAACAATTCATCAAAAATTAAAATATGGAAAAAAATATATGTTAATTATAAATTAGTCTTCTATACCGTTTACCAAGTCCCTATGTGGTACTCCTGCATGATTCTGAGTTATCGGATACCGAAAGGGCTCCACATAGGGATTTCGGCATAAGGAAGTTCATAATAAAATATATATTTTTTTAAATTAAAAAAAAAACTGATTTTTTCAAATACAGCTTTTTGAACCGCAGTTTTTGAAAGCTATGAATTTTGTTGAGAGAAGCTTAAGACGTTAAACAGATATGGAATATTATGTACGACTGCTTTTTTAAATTTCAGAATATTTTTCATATTCAAGATCTGCTAGGATTAGCTGTCCTTCATTTGGGCGACGTTATAGTTATGTATATGATGTACATCTTATATACCAAGTACGGTTGAAATCAGAAGGGGTGGAAGAAATCGAGTGTTTAATTTTATGTCTTCAGTCCAATTGAAAATAGCAATTTTTCTCTGCTAGAATCAGAAAAAAAATTTTACTAAATAAAAAAAAATTAAAAAAACTAAAAATTTCACATTTTTTATCATTTTGTTTTGTCTACTAATATTTAGTTAATATTTTTGCTAATTTTAGGAGATTGTTTTACTACTTTTAATTAACTAAAATTTAGCTCAATATAACTAAATATTTGTAAATTCAACAGATTTGTGTCTGCTATTCTTATTTTACAAATGTTTAGCAAATAAAATCTGCTAATTTTAGCAGATTTTCTGTAACTTCATTTCTAACTAATTTTTTTTGAAGTTTTAACTAAATTTTTTACAAGTTTTTTTCTATTAGTGTATGTATGAAAATAATAGAAACAAAAATAACAAAAAATTACGTCAACAAACATGTTTATTATTGCATTAAATAATTTACACGCAATACTGTGTATTAGCTTGTCCCGTTAAACAGCGTTTTTGCGATTTCGTTGTAGTAACAGCACTCGAACGACGCTTATTAAAGCCCTTAACAATAATAGTTCAGCATAAAAATTTTTGAAGTTGATCTTCAGTTCCCTACCAGCGATTTAAATTTGCGGTTCTAGTACATTTTGCCTAAAAAAAGTTTCGACGATTTTTTTCAAATGTGTCTCAAAAGTTTCGTATTTTAGCCCTTTTTAAGAAAAAAATAATTTAAAATTTTTGGTAGAGTAATTTTGGACCACTGGAAGATGTTTTAGTTTTCATCAAGCTAATTTTCTTACAATATTTTCTTTAAATTTTTGCATTAAAACACTCAAAATCTTTTCATATATGACCTGTATTTCAAAAACATGTATTGTAAGATTAAAAATGTAATATCTTGAAAAAAAAAGGTAATATCTTGAATTTTACAGATTTTTCTCGCGTTTAGCGAAAAAAAAAAACATTTTTAATCTTACAATAAACGTTTTGGAAATACAGGTCATATATGAAAAGATTTTTAGTGTTTTAATGCAAAAAGTTAAAGAAAATATTGTAAGGAAATTTACTTGATAAAAATTAAAACATCTTCCAGTGGACCAAAATTACTCTATCAAAAACTTTAAATTATTTTTTTCTTAAAAAGGACTAAAATACGAAACGTTTGAGCCACATTTGAAACAAATCGTCGAAACTTTTTTTTTGTCAAAATGTACTAGAATCGCTAATTTTAATCGCTGGTAGGGAACTGAAGATCAACTTAAAAGTTTTGATGCTGAACTTTTATTGTTCAGGGCGTTAATACGCATCGTTTGAGTGCTATTACCGAAAAATTTTTTCTATCGGGACACGCTACTGTGTATGCATGAATAAAATGTAGTACGAAACATAGTATTAGTACGACGAATGATATAAAAAAAAAATTTTGTTCAAATTGTTTTTTATTATAAAGAGAAGAGGACACACTTTTTTTCATACATGCTACCCAAAAAAAAAAGCTTAATATAATTATACGGTTAAGCACGTGTTAAAATGTAGTATGTATGTATATAAAATTTTAAACAAAATAAATTTCTTATAAATATGAGGAGTAAAAAAGAAGCTTTAGCTTTTGAATAATGCAGAAACTATTTACATTTGAGTTTAAAAAAACTAACAATTGTGCAACAAGGAAGTTTTAAATGGAGTTTTATTAATTTAAAATTAAATATATAACATTTATTAAACCATAACTATAAAATATGAGATTTAGGAAAAATTAGTTCGTGTCTTAAGTCTTTTGTTTTGTTTTAACTAAAATGTTTATGTATTGGTTTGTTTTTTGTTTGTTTGTTTTTGATGTTTCTTTTTTAAAATTGCTTGAATCCATGTTTTAATTTGGTATTCCCCTTTAAATAAAAACGGTCACTTTTATGTTAACACATTTTTATGTCTGTTTCAAAACAAAAAATTAAATAACTTTAAACTTTTAAGTTATGTAAGTTTTGTGGTCTTAGATTTTTTTATCTACCATAAACTGCATGCTTAAGAAACATTTTTCACACATGTTGAAATTTTGTCGCACTTTTTTTTGTTGTGTTTTTTTTTTTTGTTAAACAATTAAAACAAAAACTTAATTGCTTTGTTGGTGACCTCTTATAAGGCATAAAAATATAACAAAGGCATTGAGGATATAGTTTTGGTTATTTAGAGAAAAATTTAGTTTTCGTTCTCTATAAACAAAATATATTAATGATTTTTTTTTTATTATTCGATAGAATATGAATACCGGACGATTTAAGATATTTAAAAATATTTTTGTATAATTTTGTAAACAAAAGTCTTGGTTCGAAAAAATATAAAATTTTAATTTTTCCAAGTTAGGAGATTTTGAAAATTGTGATATAGCAACCCTATCCATAAATAATTTTTATAAGTTTAGTAGAACTTTAAAAAAAATTGTGTTTTGTGTGGAATAAAAATTTAAATATTTTGTATACACACAAAAAAATATAAGAGGGTATATTACCTTGGCTGGCATAGGTACCCCACTTTTGTTCTAAATAAAAAAAATAGTTTTATTGCCTATAATAATAGTCAATGTTTTTACCTATTGGGTTTGTTATTTCTACTATTGAAAGTAGGCAACTCTGTAAACATATTCGAATTTTATTTTTGTGTCAATTGAAAAAAAAATATATCATTTGAAAAAAATTTCGTTAGAAAAAGGTATGTATAGAAAAATTTATAATTAAATGAAAAATGTTAACGTATTTTTTCAATTTATAGGATCCTGCACCAGCACAGAACTTTAATAACCAAAAAGACCCATAGCAAGGAACATTTTCTAAGGAATATTGGAATATAAAAGGTATGGATTGCTTTATTTGCAAAAAACATTTCATTTCACCAAATGTCCTCTGTGGCCAATTAAAATGTGTCCATGGATGTTAAAAAAACACGACTTTTAAATGCACATTTAATAATTGTAAACATATTTTTACAAATTCGTCAACATTTAAGAGACATGTACTTAAACATTTTGAAAAAAGAGCACAACCAAATCCACAAGATGCTGAAAACATTCAAAATTTCCCTAGTAATACTGAACACATCACAAAGTACAAGTTAACTTTTTCAGACACTTTAAAAGACAACACAACCCAATCACAAGACACAATTTTTTTAAATACATCTTCAACTACACTTAAAAATAACACAAATATACAAAATTTTCAAACAAATTTGGCAAACAACGTGTGCGATTTTGTACTTACTCTACATAATAACAACAATTTCTGTAGAAAAGATGTTTTGTTTATCTTGGAACAAATTACAAAATTAATTTTAGAGCCTTTTTATACAATTTTAAAAACTGCATCTGCTCCTGAATTATATCCAATAGTTGAAGAAACAGAATTAAGCACTCAAAAGTATACCGACTTAAAATGGGCTATTTGGTTATCGATTGCCGTGGCCACCGAAGACAAAAAACTGCAAAATCTTGGTGATTATGGAAAACAAATTTGGAAAAAGCGAAATTACAAAAAAACTAGAGAAACACCACACTTCTTAAAGAAAAATGCTAAACTTTTTAAGAAAGCTTAAAAACCTAAACAAATATGTGGTTTTAAGCCCAAGATCAAATGGAAAAATAAGCATGGCCACCAAAGTATAATTCAAAAAAGGCGTTATCAAAACTAAGTATAAGAAATAAATTGTAATAATGTTTGCAGCATCAACAGAAGTTTGATTATTCCCATTTAAATTGGTAGAGATTTGCCGAAAATAAAAAACATTGTGAACAAATCGTTAATGATACAAATTGCTGAAAAAAATACAATTGATAAACTGATAACTTAAGCTGTCTCTAATGGCATATTAAAGGAAACTTCGTATTAAATCCAAACAACACATTCATAAACACATTTAAAATGTTATATTAAGTGTAGTTTTAATTATTATTAAATCAAAAATATGTAATAAAAGAGTTAAATAAATATGTGCGAGTGTTTTATTAATTTGAATTAGGAAATATTACTAGAAAAGCGAGTTACTAAAATTTTAATTCAACTAAAAACAACGGCTATTTTACCTAGATTCTACAAAGCTTTCAAAGGCAAATCAACTTTTCCAAAGGGTAAAATGCCCTAATAAATAAGGCATTAAAAAATACAACACTGTGTTTTTTAGAACATAGAAAATACCTATTTTTTTGGGTACTATTGCCGTAAAACATGGCAAACTCTATGTTGGCTATTAAAATAGGTGATATCAGCCTACAGTTTTAGGCAATATTACCTATACTTTTTTTTGTGTGTACAATCGATGAGCAGAGCAGAATTATAAAAGTTTAGGCTTTTTCATATTTTTTAAAAATATTAAAAAAGTTCCATCGAAAATGTGCAAAAATAATTTGGAAACTTTCGATAGCAATTTTCTATTGAAGTTTTATATAATACTGTAGTCAAAATTGGTTTTTGAAATACTTATTTATCATAAACTTTGAAATATTTTTCGGCCTTTGAAATTGATTATTTATGATATAATTAAACTCGAATTAACTTTATTTTTTAACATAAAATAGATTTTTATTGTGACATCCTGAGCGAGTATGAAAAAACGACAATCGAAACGCAGCGGCAATATTTTTAATTGCTTCAATAAATGTTTGTTGCTTTTTTATACTCCCTGAGAATGTCATTCAATGACAAAATATTGGGAGACGGATTAAAATAATAAAAAAATATATTTTATATTAAAAAATAAAGTTAGCTAGAGTTTAATTATATCATAAATAATCAATTTCAAAGGTCAACTGATTTTACTATATGACGAAATATTGGATACGAATATAAAATAATAAAAAGATATTTTATATTATTCTGTTGTTGTAGTTTATTTAAATTTAGCAATATACATATTATTACAAAAAGCATAGTTTCTTAAAATAATAATAAAATAAGTAAGTAATGAGCGACTTTGACTATATGTCGTCAGTCGACTAACTATTTAAAATAATACAAAAGATAGTTTGAATGATATCAAATACAAATGTTTAAAAATTATATTCAGTTACTAAAAAATTTCTATAATTAACACATGCCTTTATGTAGTTTGCCAAAAAATGCCAGTCTATTGTAATACCATTTAATACATCAATAATTTCTTTTTCACTAAGTTCAGACTTTCCTATATGGGTCAATTTCAAAAAAAACGCATTTTTTGTGTCCCCGCACTTTACACTACTATTTTAGGTAAAAAAAAAAAAAAAAAACAAAAAAAACAAAAATGTGAGAGTGATCAGCGAGGAATATGTAACAAAAAACGTAATTCTGAAATTTGTATGTTTGTTTTTTTGTTTATTCAGAATGGTGTTTTGTTTCTCCCTCTGACTCCTTCCATACAAAAGCACGTGTCCCCCGTTAGAATTTTTAGTATACAAAATAAAATAAAATCCAGAAAAAAAAGTAAATAGGCAACATTTAGTAACAGTTTTCGAATTATTGCGTTTCTTTCTTGTATTTTGATTTGTTATAGTGGTCAAAACTTAATTAGTGCGAATTTGGCGTTGCAAAGAAAGGTTGTCCCCACAATTTGCATTGAGCGTCACTTTTTTATAATTCAAGTAATATTACTAGTTTTCAATTTGCATTTAAATAAAGTAAATAACGTAAGGAAAGTACAAAGTTTAATTATTACAAAAGTGAAAAAGCGAAAAAAAAATCTATTAAAAAAAGTGTGCATTTGCGTAGTTTTTGTGAACACCATGGTATGGGCGCGATAAAATTTCATGAGCGTCACGCTAATTTTTTTAAAAGTGAATATATTATATGTAAAATAATGAAGTTGACAATCATTGTTTACATGGTTTCAACTCATTTTTTTATAATTTGTGAATTTGAGAAATAAATTGCCTACGAAAAAAAACCAAAATAGGCAAACATTTCATGAGCATCACTTTTGATATATATTGCTTCATAGCTTAAAATGCTTAATTTTGATATTATTTTTTTAATTTTCAAGAGTAAAACATCAAAATTAACGGCGGCTGAAAGAGCACGGAAATATCGAGAGAAAATAAAGGTCGATAAAGCGCGTAATGACGAATATAAAAGAAAGAAGAAATTAAGGTATAATCGTGGTATATTTGAGTTTAATTTTTTTTGTTACTGACTAATTCTGTTTATGAATAGCAACAAGAAACGGAACTGCCACAAACTTAATTCGAAAGTGGTAAAAATGAATGAGAATGAAAAAAAAAACAAAGCCGCTTGTCATTTCATGAAGTTTATACAGATTCAGAATAAGAATTCGAATGAAAATTCATAAATTAAATTAAGTTAAGTTATTGTTTTGCGTCAAATATTTACATATGTGTATAAGTTTCTTCAAGAATTACTTCCTTTTTTCCATTTTTGTTAAAGACATCAAAGAATATGTACATGTTTAGTTTTGTATGAAAATTTTTGTTTTTTGAAGAATTTTTGTTTTTTTTTTATTTACTTTTTTAAAAGAATAAACTTTTTTTCGTTAAACTTTAAATTTGGCATTATTTCTGGTTTACGTGCAACAAAATCTCTTGATCGTCACAAAATATTTTGAGCGTCACACTTAGTTTTTTTCCCTTAAAACGCTTATAATTGCAGTTTTTTTTTAAATACATTGTTACAAGCCTATTACTTTGCAAGGAACCTTTAAGTTTAGGTCTTTTTTTAACAAAAATTTACATATTTTCATCTTAAATTTTAAAGTAACTAGTCACTTTTTAAAAAAATTAAAAATCAAGGTGAAACGTGATTTTGTGTTTGTAATCGAAAAGGTGATTTTCGCAAAAGTCAATCTTGAGAAACAAAAGAACATCGTAGTAAGCTTGAATTTCAAATATTTTTGCATTTTTAGCGAATTTTTAAACATATTTGGTGTGTGACGCTCAAGATAGAAATCATAGAAAACCTAAAAAAAAATCAAAAAATATTGATTTTTTTGAGAGCCTAAAAGTACCACCGGCTTCTTCATCAATTTCTACATAAATTGGCAACTCTTACAGGCGAATTGAAAAAACTTTAAAAATAAGCAAAAAAAAATTGTTGTGTACGTTTTTTTTTGAAATTGACCCATATACATAATTCTAAACTCTCTTAGAGCCCTACACCGACCTAGAAAATGCTCTATATTTTCAATTTCATTAATATTACAAAGAGAACATAAATTTGAGCCATTTATTTGAAACCTATTGCCATTGAGAGCTATTAAACCACTTCTAGCTTTAAAAATCCACATTATATCTTCTATGTTTGCTTCTCCAATCAAGTATGTATTTTCATTTATTACATCTAATTTTTTATAAATTCTTTCCGTTTGTGAGGGTTTTGCCATATATTCTAGGTAGTATTTATCTTTCAGTGAGCTAAGCAGATTCAAACGATTTTCTCTCCACTGAGTCTTACTAAATGTTTCATCTGTCCACGTTATGTTATATTCCCGCCCAATGTTGTTCATCTCTTTCACCCAGTATAATTCGTGCCGTAGGAGTACCTTTGTTAGCTTGTATGGCAGCCGATCTTCTTTATATTCAAAAAGGGTTCTGCTCACATATCTTAAATGTAGATCTAGGGTGTATAAATGACCACTTTCAATGCATGTCTCTAATCTTAGTATATAAGTTGGCGTGAAGTTTGGGAGTCTTAATATTTTTTTGATGAAGTAGAGTTGAAGTTTGTCAACATCATTAAAATGTGAGAAACCCCACACTTGGGCACCATACGTTTGTATAGCTCTACAGACTGCCTGGAATAATTTCCATTTCGATCCGAGAGATATAGTTCTTTTATTTAAGAAATTTGCCCACAAATTTAGTGACCTCGATCTCTTTATTCATTCTCTTTATCCAGTTTAAAAGTACAGGAGAGAATTTTCTTGGACGATTGTTAATGAAATTTTTCAGTAAACACTGAAGTTTTTTTAACAAAGTGAATGAAAAAGTTTTTTACCTTTATGAAAAAGCTTTCTTATTTTTATGAAACAGTTTTTAATGAAACTTTTTCATTAGGAGTATGCAATTCTTAATAAATAAATTAAAGTTTTTTAAAAAATTTTAAGAAAAAAAACATTAATTTATTTAAAAGTTTCAATGAACGAATTCAAGTGACACTTCAAAGATCTGATGTAAAAATTCATTGACATGGTGCAGATAATTCTTCTAGTGTACTGGGTTAAAAAGGCAACAGTTGGGCCATAATAAGTTAAATCCAGTAAAAAGGGGTATTGAACGACTTGGCTTCTCAATTGACTTCCTTATCTCAAGTTAAAAAACAAAGTCTGTTAAGAGGTGTAATCAGTGATATTTTCCTTCTTAAATCAAATCTTTATCTGGATAAACTTGCACTGTAGAAGTCCTTATAGTTGGTCAAGTTTTCTGAATTTAATACCCCAATTTTTTTTTACCGCAATTCACTATAATAAAAAATATTGCTTCGACTGGAAATTAATCAAACAGTAACTATATTTGCCAAGCGATATGAGGGATAATGAGAGAATCTAGAAAACCACTTTTTGTGATTAAAGATCGAGAAATTCAAAATTCCATACAGCAAATGGAACAATTTTAATAACTTTTATTTAAAAATTCAAAATTTACCAAATTACTATTCGGTTCAAACTGAATACCGAATATTTCATATCTACTTTAGAAGAAAGTGCTTAAAACGTGGCCCCTTTCAATTTAAACATTTGGAAGCATGTTAAAAGTTAAATTTTAAATTAAAAATTTGTTTTAAAAATTTGGAAACAAGGCGGTTAATTATTAGCAAGCATTTATTTAACGTTACTTGCACTTGTAAATTTGTAAACATAAATAAATTTTATGCCTTAAAACAAAAGACTTGAGCAACAAACTATATTTTATGTAAACTGCAATAAAGATCACCTATTATAATATTTTGTCGCAATATATATAATTTTTGTTATGGTCGACTGAAAATATAGTTTATTTAACCGTTTAAATAACCTCTTCCCCTCAATATTAATAAGGTTTTTGACCAGTTTGTACTTATTTATACATAATGAAAGTATTTTGTTTTAACTAGAAAACGGTCTTATTAATAAATTTCAGTACATATTTTTTAAGGCCTGATTGACTTTTGTTATAAAAAAGAAACAGATACAAAATTTCTACATGCATGAGTTTTTAATTTCACTCAATAAATGTCAAAATAAAAATATATTAAAAAAAAAAATTTTTTTTCAATTTCACATCGTTTGATATTAAACACAATTTAATTTAGCTGCCTTTCTAAAAATTATTTGTTAATTATGGCTTTAACTATACAAATCAATTGGGATAATTATCAAAATTTTAAAATCGTAGATGTTCACGAAAAATTACGTACACAAGTTAGTAAATTTATGGTGGATTATTTTTATTCTTATGGACTTTTCAAGATCTTGAAAATGCATGAAGAACCTGGCTTGGAGCAAGATTTACAAACAATATTAAAGCATTTATTAGAAAACGATTGCAGTATAGCGGTAATAGATAAAGAAACTAATGATATCCAGGCTGTGGCTTTACTTCAATGTATGTCTACTGAATGGCGTTCTTGGACAAATCTTAGATTAATAATTAAAAGTGAACGTTTTAAGGAATTATGTGAGTTGGTACGTTCATGTTTGAAAAAACATGCCAAACAAAATCATGATTCATCCTTAAAGGATAGTTTACATGTATTTTCGTTTCACATAAGGGACGAATTTGAAATGGATAAATGTTTCAAGGCTCGCTTTTTTAATGCTATATTTGAAGTAGCCCGTCATATGCATATGCCACGTGTTACTTGTATGTGTTTGAGTAAAAAATATCATGCTATTTTACAAGAAGAAGGTTTTAAAGAAGTTGTAAGGATTATGTATTCTATGTATCTCTACAAAGGCCGCAGACCATTTGATCGTTTAAGGGATATAAATGAAATGTATGGTAGTTTGTATGAGATAAAAGTTGAGCCCCTAACACCATACCATGAATTGATTATAAGACATGAGAAATCAGAAGTATTTAAAGATGACAACGAAAAGAAAGATGAAAAAAAATTAGCATCTACCAATGAAGAAGATTGAAATATTAAAGACAAAATTTGTGAAAAATCTTGCTAACAAAATGTTAAAGTAATATAAATAACAACCGTTTTAAGATTTTTTTTTAAACAAAAACATATTTAAAATTCATAAATAATTTTAAATTTGGCAATCGTTTAATTATGTAAGTATTTTTTTGCTCAAATGTATGTTAATTGCCTACACCCAGAGAAAAACAGAAACAAATTTCATAAATTTTCGTCAAATGTAAAAATTTCATCAATATTTATGAAACATTTCATAAACAACAAGAATTATAATGACCATATCATGGTCTCTATTAACTTTTTTCTATACAGAAATCGTTACTAATACAAAATATCCTTCATATATATAGTGAAACATTTCATAAATATGATGAAATTGATTTTGAACTATGAAACATTACATTGGACAAAAATCTATGAAACATTTCATATATATATAATGAAGCTTTTCCTTTGAGTGTCTAACAAAAAGTTTAATTTATTTTAATTCCACAATTGGATCATTTAAAACCACATTCATAATAATTTTAATGTTGATTTGTTGAAACCCATTTATAATTATGAGACGACAATATTATTTACCATGTTTTTGTGTTATTTGATTGTGCGTCTTTAACTTTTCATTCAAAACATTAAAAGTCCAAATAACAACCACATAAATGTGGCGTTTTGTTATATTTTTTTTTTAGTTTTATAATAAAATTAAATTTTGTGAGGTATTATGAGGTGCCTAAAAGTTGTCTAAGGTCAAGCATAACATGTCTCTAAAATAAAACCACATAAAACAAAAGAGTTGTAAAACTACAAAGAGAATTAAAAGAGCAGATTAATAAATTAAAAAAAAAAACTAACTCTTAAATTGATTAGCTTTTGAGATCAACTTCTTAGTTATTATGAAATCCTTACAAAACGCACAGACTTTAAATGCAGTTTCAATGATAAATCTATAAATGTTCTAGTTTTTTTGGTTTTTAATTTTTAAAGAGATTAAACGTTTGTTTTCCAAGTCTTTTGTTTAATATATTTTTTAAAACGGCTTTTATTTATTACAAAATCCAGTTTTATTAGAAAAACAATAATTTTTTAAAATGGATTCTTTAAGGTTTATTAGTTACTGTGGGTTAAAGTTTGTTTCTTAAGTCTTTTGTGTTTAAAGCTTAAGTTAAACTTTTTTTTTTAATTCATTGTTTTGAATATTGTTACCGCTACACCAGTCAACATCTTTGAAATTGAAAATAATCAGTGATGATTTTTCAAAGAAATTCAATTTAAAGTTTTAAATTAAAGATTATTTTAAACGTTTTCTCGGGACAAAAATATATTTCATTTCAAAAAAAAAAATCGCTGCGATATGCCGAGGTTAAGAAGAAGATTAAAGGTTTTTCTCTAAAAATTAATTTTCAATAATTTCTAATTTTCTTTAGAAAGTATGATTCGAATTAGGATTTTTTCGATTTTTTCTGTAGAACAAATAATTAGAAATTTAAATTATTTTTAAAGAAAAATCTAAAAGAAATTTATAAAAAATGCGCCCTGAGGCAAGTTTTTTTTTAAATAAAATTCCAGAATATTTTCTTTTACGGCAACGAAAAATTTAAACTTAAAATTTTTTAATTTACTATGATAACACATTAACTGTGAATCTATTCATTATCGCTAGGAATATCGTTAGGAATATCTTTAAAAAAAAACTTAAATTAACTTATTCTTTTTAATTTGAAAAATTCATGCCTTTTTCATGCCAACTAATTTTAAGTATTTTTGTGCGATTTTTAACTTGTTCGATCATGAGTTAAATTATTTTATTCTATAACCTGGTATTTTTCTGCAGAAAAACGTTTAAGAAATTGGAAAATTTGGTCATTAAAAACAAAAAATTGGATCGTTTTCTGTAAAAATTTTCTAAAATTTTTTTTGTTCAAAATTAGTGAATTTTTTCTATAGAAGAATTGTTTAAAAATTAATGAATTTTTCCTATAAAAAATGCGTCAGGATCAGATTATAATTTAAAAAATATATCTCAAGGTCTTAGAATTTTTCGATAAAAGTATTTAAATTATTTTATATAAACAACAAATCGCACTTGATCAACAAGAGGGTATTAACTCAAAATTTTTAAAATATCACTTTTTTCAAGAAATCAACTAACAACATCAATATCTATCTATTGTAAAAAGTTCAACGTATTCCAATTACTCTTTCATCTCGAAAACCACTTTTGAGACCATTTTCATGATAATGTAGTGATTACCTTTATTTCAACAAAAAGGTATTATTTCGAGTTAATACAAAAGTTCAAATAGAAATGAATCGTATATTTTCATAAAAAAGGTATTTTTTTGTTTTGAGCCTTTATTTATGTTAAAAATAATCAAACTGTTTTATTTATATATGGTTGTATTTTGAGTTGATTCTGTTTTGTTGATAAAATTTGTTTTATTCTATAAATTTAAATCGATAAAATTTCAAAAAAATGGTATTAACTCAAAAAACTGATTTTTTTTTTGCAATGAGTGGTAAAATTTAAAACAAAAACAATGTTTATATTTTTTCAAATGGAATTTGCTTATTATGATAAGTTTGAATTTTTAAATTCCGTTAAAATGTGGCCATAAACAGTTTTTTGACTCTACTGAAAATTTTAAAATTTTGAGCTAATACCCTCTTGTTGATCAAGTGCGAAATGTATTACAATTATAGTTTTTTTTTAATAATTTTTCTACAGAATGAAATTGTTAGAATATGGAAATTTTTCTATTAAAAGAATGTATAAGAAACTAAAAATTTAAAAAAAGAAATCAAACCAAAATTTGTATACTTTAAAAACGTGCTATTATTATCAGTGAACTTTTTTTGAAAAAAAAATGTTTTACGAGTAGAAAGTTTTAACATCAAAAAAATATTTTAGTCTTAAATTATAAAAAAATAGAAAAGAAAAAAATATGTCAAAATTTGAAAATAAATTTTTTGTAGAAAAATTAAGTTTTTTTTTTAAGATAAATAGAAAGTTTAATATTTTAAATTTTTGTTGACGTATTTTTAAAAAACGTCGAAAATTTAATTTTAAAATTTCAATCAGATTTTTCAATTATAATGTCTCACAAATTGAGAAAATTTTTGAAGAAAACAAGATTCAAAAATATTACATTTTTGTATCAAAAAAATATTTTTTTTAAATGCATTAGAATCTAAGTATGTTTAATAGAAAAAATGTCTAAAAACCTCCCATAGTGCCAGATTCTGAAAAAATTTCTACAGGAAAAAATAAACCACAATTTGGAAATTTTCAATAAAAAATGTATGAGTTTTTGTTGAGAAAATGTGGAATGCTTAGTGCTTAACAGTTTCTGTTGGTTAAGAATTTTAATCAGAATTCTTTTTTCTAATCTATATAAAGGTTTTATTACGCAAATATCTTAAAAAAAAACCAAAATGAAATAGTCAATGGACAAATGAAATAGATCATATTATAAAATTTTTATAGAAAAAGTTCCTTTACACACAGAGAAAAATTTAGCAATTTGCCAACTAAAATTCGGTTACTAAGACTGAAATTGGTTGCTACAACTCAATATTGGCTTTAAAAACAAAATTCAGTAAATACTTTTGTTATATTTTTTTTAGTTGCAACACCCAAAATATTCAGACATATTTGAATATGGTTGTACTAACAGAATTTATTCGTCGTAGCCACTAAAGATACTTTTCAATTCGGCTGGCAGTTTATTTTTCGGTGTGTACTGCGACAGTTATTTCTATTGTATGTTCTTTATTGTATTAAAGGGCCTTAAATTTAAAAACTAAAATGTGTTTCAATATGTAGATTTAAAAAAGGTATATTTTTATTTATAACTAAGCATTTAAGCTCTAAATAATTAGAAAAAAGAACACGTCTGGAAATGTGGTTTTAACTTAAAGAAATCACAACTGGCATCTGTCAAAAAAAAAAAAACTGGTTTGGGAGTGTAAAATAAAAAGATGTTTTTTTTTTCAAATTAAACACACAAGATTTAAGTCAAAGGAAAAAAACAACTTAAGCGTGTTTCAAATAAAAAATTGTGTTATTAATCAAATGCAGATTTCATCAAAATTTGTTACAAATGTTAATCCAAATCATTATTAATATAAACCCAACAGTTTCTATGCTAGGCTGCTTCTTAAAAAAAAATAAGCAAATTGATAAATTTTGGACGGGACAACCCTGGATTAGATTAAGATTCATAAACAACAAAAAATCTCAAATTTTTTTTAAAATTTTCGAAAAAATGTAGGGTTCGCTAGCAGACTTTTAACATTTTCCAGATTTTCAAAAATGGCATATTTTCATAAAAATAGTTTTTTTAAAAAAACTTCAAACAGAAATACTAGTATCAACCTAGCTAACATGTTTGATTTGCTTTCTTTTTGTAAATATACGGAGGTTGAAAGCTCGTTAAAAATTTAAAATAACATAATAAAAATAATCTCGATGTATATAAAATCAAGAAACTAATAAAACTGTAATAAATATTAATTGACCCAGAGTAAAAACTATTTTTTTTTTATATAAATAAAACATTTTTGGTCTTCAAAGTTTAGTAACGTCATGATGCTTGTTAGGAAAAGACCGTAGCCACGTGTTTGATTACCAAGAAGACAAGAATAAAGCAAAATTGATGATTAATATGTTTTTTTTGTTAAAGTTCTTCATATTCTGGAGGCTCTAGTTTTTCGAAAACTTCGGGTTCTGATGAGATCTTTAGCCAGATCGAAATACTAGTATCAACCTGGCTAATATGTTTGATTTGCTTTATTTTTGTAAATATACGGAAGTTGAAAGCCGTAATAAATTAAAAATAACATAAAAAAATAATCTCGATGTATATAAAAACAAAAAACTAATAAAACTGTAAAAAATATTTCTTGAGCCAGAGTAAAAACTTAATTTTTTTTTTTATAATAGAACATTTTTGGTCTTCAAAGTTTAGTAACGTCATGATGCTTGTTAGGAAAAGACACTAGCCACGCGTTTGATTACTAAGAAGACAAGAATGGAGCAAAATTGATGAATAATAGATTTTTGATTAAAGTTCTGCCTATTCTGGAGGCTTTCGCTTTTCTAAAACTTGTTTTATTTTTGTAAATATACGGAGTTTGAAAGCTCGTTATAAATTAAAAATAACAAAAATTAATATTAATTTTTTGTGTATTATATTTAACGATAAATACTCAGAAACAAAATATTTAGTTTTCTTGAGATTGTTACCCTTAAACTATATAATACTGAAGGGATCCCTCAATCCACTTAGCGTGTGTACCGATTTAATTTTGCCGGATTTGGAGGAGTCAGTATTTTTTATAAAAAAAATTTTAATACACTCAGGGAACTTCTGCTGTAAATATTTGTAGTTGTTTGATTTGTAATACAGTAACTTTATTTTTAAGCAAAAAAAAAAAATAGTCATTTGTACACTCAGAATATTATGTAATTTACTGCTTGTAGTTTAAGAAAAAAAATTTTTCATATAATATAAATATTTTTCCAACTTTTTTATACATTTGTTCAAAATAATTTACTACCATTTACCAATTTGGTTAGTTTCATTTATTATTTTCATTTATTTAAAGTTTCATAAAAATTTAACCACAAAACCAGAATATTGTCATTTATTTGTTTCCGTTACGGTCACTATAAATGTGAATTATTTAAATACAAAAAATTCGTGCCTGTTTTGTTACTAGAATGGTTTGTTTATGTACAAAATTATTTCAATTCAAATTACAAAAAATTGAAAAATTTACAATTTATGTGCTCGTATACATTTTGTAGAAAAAAAAACAAACCAAAACAAAAAACTGAAATAATTTCAAATATGTGCTGGCTTATTAGAGCGGTGGTCGTGGGTTCGATTCCCACCAGAGGCACTGGTCTGTTTTCGCTACAACGCGCCGAAGGCCATAGTAGCTAGTGCTCGGTTAGGGTAATAGTATATAATTTGTAATTATATAATTATTAATTAATAAAATAAAAATAAAATAAAATTTCAAATAACTGAATATAACTTTTATTTTTACTGATCTGTAGTTAGAATTTGAACTTACTATTCTTTTGTTCTTACATATTTTTTAGTTATTTACACGATATTTAAAATAAATAGCAAGAAACATTTGATTTAAATGAAAAGTAAGTATACCGGATTTGAAGTGATTTATCATTTATGTTAAAGTGCATTTTCAGTTAATTTAAACTACAAACTTTTTTAAGTGTATAAGAAATTTCATTTATGACTACATTTGTAGTTCATTTAAAAAACAACCCTCATCAAATTACTGTATTATGATTTTGCAATCACTTCGTACAGTAGTTTTTTGTTATGAAAAAAAATTAAACAAATAAATGTTTCTTTATTTTTTACTTCATTTTTTTGTAGTTAATTTTTACAACATTTGTGGTTCATTTTTTCAACAGTTAAAATAAACGACAATGTTAGTTGAATTTAAGGATTTTTTAATTTAATTTGTTTGTTTAACTACTTTATATTTTTGGTAAAAGGAACTAATTTTACATTGCAAATTTTTTAATCAGATTAAGATTACATACTTATTTCCGAAAATTATATTTTATTCTCACCGTTAACCCATGTTAAAATTGTCCCATAAATTAAAATTTAGGGTTATAACAGAAAATTGTTTAAATTAACCAACTGAAAATAAGTTTAGTTCTAAGTTAAGTAAAATTTTCAAAGTAACAAATCGTTAGTATTAAAAATATTAACCCTTGTTGATCGAAGTCCGAAATAGGCCCGACAAAAAAATAGAACACCGAAAACATGAGGTGATTTTGATGAGCAGCAGTTTTTAGCAATTGTTAGGATTCAAACAGAGAAAAGAGTGGATAAATGGATTATAAAAATGTCCATTTTTTTGCCTCATGTATATAAGATTTTGTTCTTTTTTTTAATTTTTTATTTTAAAACAGTCAGATATAACCGTCAACTTTATTTTATTTTTGGCTTACGGATAACATGGGTTAACTATGCGCCAAATATTTAATGTTTTTGAACTGAGTTCTTGTGATAAATTTAAATTGTTTAATATGTAAAATTGATTTCATACACCAAAAATATATTTAAAAATTTTTTTTTTTTTCAAAAATACTGACTTCTCCAAATTCGCCAAAATTAAATCGGTCCCCGCTAAGTGAATTTAGAGATCCCTTCAGTGTTAATTATCTTTTAATTCTCAAAATGGATTTGAATAAAAGCACACAATATTAAGTCTGGCAGCTAACCTTAATTTTTTTTCAAAAATTTAAAACAACAATTAGAGAATTTTTTTTTTTCATGATTCTTAATGTTGTCCCGTCAAAAATTCGACGTTTTTAAAAATAAGAAGCAGCCTGTTCTACAACACAAAAAACATAAAGTGGTAACAGAATTAAAAAGTGTATTTCAAATGTGATTCCTAAATATTCAAGTTTTGTTGTGAAAATAAATATTCAGTTGCACCAACTGATTTTAGTCGTTGTAACCAAGTTTTAGTTAAAATTTTACAAACTTTGTCTCTGTGTATATGTTGAACAAACATCGTGCTTGTTTCTTAAGTCTTTTGTTTTAATCACATTTCCTTTCATAGTTTGATAATTATTGTTTTTATTTAACAATTATTTTGAAAAATCCACTTGGTCGTGTATTTATGAATGTAAGTCTTTTGATTTTATTCCCACATCCTTTAGCATTAATGAGTTTTATATTAATTTTTCAAAACATTTTTTATACATTCAATGATTTGGATTAACTTATACATATAAGTTGATTTAATTATTTTAACATTTACACTTGTTTCTTTACTAATTTGTTTTTATTCCCACATCCTCTAACATTTAACAGTTTCAAAGTATTTTAATTAAACAACTTTTATAAAAAATCCATGATTAATTCATTGATTTTATAAGATTAAGTAGATATCTCGTTTATATTATATATTTTTTAAAATCCCAAGTATTTTTCTCATACAATTTGTAACACTTTAACATAATATCACACGTTTTAATCACTATTTAATTTGCAAAACTAAAAAAACGTTTGTTGCTTAAGTCTTTTGTTTTTTTTTTATAAATTTCCTTTAGTTATTAAAACATTGTTTTAGCACAAAACATTAATAAAAACTTGTTGTGTTAGTTATTAAATTATTTTTCAATAATTTTTTTCTTAAGGTTTTTTAATTAAAAGCTTTCATTATAAAATGTTCAACAGTCTTTGAGTTATGCGCGTATTGGTTTTTTTTATTAAACCATTAAACATTTATGATTTCGCAAGTGTTTATTTAAACTAAAAGAGTAGAGTAGTTTTTTACTACTTTGTTAGCTACTACTTCACCTATAGTAGCTGTCACTTTTTATAATTTTAAAGCCGTTTGTAAAGATGTTGGTAACAACGACGTTTAATATGATGATGATGATGAGGGTCTGTTGTATTATCAAAAAACAAGTTGTTGCAGTTTTTTTTTCTTATTTACTGGTGATAAAAATTTCCAAAATGAAATTGTTTTTAATCTGGTTTACCACTTTACTATATGCGGATTTCCTTAAAAACCAACATGTTATACCATGTTAACAAAAAATAGTCTGTAAAAAACTCTAACTGGAAAATTCTTTTTGCTAAAATAAATACACAAACAGCTACTTTACAAAGGTGTATTAAATCCAGTTACAAGTCCAGTTGTGGTCATTTTTTAAATACATTTTGAATGGTGAATGTTGTTTTTTTTTTAAGATATTATTGGTGTAATATCTTTTGAATGACTTGTTTTAAATTTTTTTTTATTTCTTGTGGTTGCGTGGTCACTTTTTTTTATTTGTTGTAACATTTATTTAAAAAAAATTAAATAGTTTTTTTGTTTTAATTTTTCTTTTAAGGATATGAATCATTATTTTAAATATGGTGATTTTACATTTTCTTATTCGCTGTTTTTAGTAAAAAATTTAAATTTGTGTAACTTTTTTTTGTAATAATTTCTTAATAAAGTATGTGTTACAAATATTTTATATATGGTTTTCGTTGATTGTTTTAATTTAAATTGACATATGTTTACTTTCACCTAGTTTTTTGTTAAAATCTTAAATAAATAATAGCACACATGTAAAGAAACGTTAACAGCTTTTAAATTAAACAATTGTTAAAAAAAAAAATCTTTATAATTTCGAAATCTTTTAAAATTTTTTATTATTTTATTTCATTGAAAAAAAAAATTACCATTTATCAGTCAGTTTTTTTTTTTGTTAAAAACTTTTTTTTATTGATTTTATTGTATTCTTTTTTGGCAAGTTTTCAAAAAATTGTATTCATAAAATATTTAAACCACTTTCAACGGTTTCTTTAAAAATTCGTTTAAAATTCAACACAAGGCGCTTTGTATTTTTTACAACTTTACTCGTCTACGTTTACAACTCAACTGTTTGTTAACTCTATATAAAAGTTATTAATAGTTAGTTTAAAATTTAAATGTACGTTTTAATAAAAAAAAATTCTCTTTTTTAAGCGTATTTTTAAAAGAGAGAGAAAAAAATGCTAAAATTCTGCTAATCATACAAACATAAAAAAATTATGTAGTTCAAAATTCAAACTATTCCGTTAATAGCCGTTGAATTGGACTTTAAGTTTTAATAAAAAAAAAAACGATAGAAATTCTAGTTTATATTGAATTGTAAATTTTTTTATTTAATATGTTTTCTCAAAAAACTCAAATAATACATTTTTCCTACACTCATAGAAATAAACCTGTAAAAATAGCAGAAAAACAGAAAAAAACAGAAAAAGCTACTAAAAATGAGTTAAAAACGACGTTTCAGGTAAAACTGCTTAAATTAGCAAAACAAAATTTCTAAATATAAATAGAATTAGAGCAGTAAAAATAAAACTGTTAACGAAAATGAAAATTATTCAAGTTCGAGGCCATACTCTATATTTCTTCATTAGGATATTGTCCTAACAAATAATCTATAGAGTTTTTTTGTTTTCAAATTTATTATTTGACCCTTTCAGGAATGTGCTGATAGATCTATTTCGGGAATTTTCTAGGTTCCCATCATCAGAACACGTTTTGAAAGCGGTAGCAATCCCATGCCAAACATCAAACATACATATGAACTAGTTTACTCACTACATGAGAACTAATATACACATGAGTTTGAAGTTAAAGATTATAACCATTGATCAAAAAATAAATTGAAAACTTGTTTGATGTGCAAGATCCACCAATTATAACAAAACTGTTAACTTCAAAAAATTTTAGTTATATTTGAGTCGAATTTTAGTTAATTGAAAATAACACTTTTATAAAATATTTGTAGACTAAAAACAGCAAACAAAAACTGTAATATCAATTTTTACTATATTTAATTTGAATTTAATAGAGTGCAAGTAATAGTATATTTTGCTAAAATCAAAAGAAACTTTTTCTAAAAAATTGTAGATTGCTGATTTCAGAACGGCAGATTTTTATTCGCATTAAAATAAATCTAAATCTAAAAATAAAACTAAAAATTTTAAATTTTTTATGATTTTTTTGTCAACAAATTTTTAATGATTTTAGCAGATTAATTAACTAAAACTTAGCTTAGGCGGTTGGGGCGTTTTATGGGTAGCTATATATTTATATGGAACGATTTTAACCCAATCGATCGATATTATAAAAGGTGGTACTAGTTTCAAAACTTTTTAGTATTACAAACAATAGCTTTAACTTATTATAGTGGTGTAGGGTATAAATATAAAAATGTAGGTTCTAAATAATATTAGGATTAAAATGTAGGTTCTCCATAAAATTAGGATTAACTTCTCCCTTCGATATGTTTCTAAAAAATCGTTTTAGATATAGGTCAACCTTTGGCCCCTGCAATGTTTTGTTTTCAAAATTCAGAGGGATCAAAGTTCGGTTTATTGAACTTTAATATAATTTGACAAAAATATGTAAAAATATCAAAATGTTCAGGCAAATTTAACATAATTTGACATAAATAGGTAAAAAATTTAAAAATTTTCAAGAATTTCAGTTTTTTTTTTTGATTTTTTACAGATTTTGAGTATAGCCAAGCATGGTTGCTCTATTGTTTTTTTTTTAAATTCCCTTGAATCGAGAAGGGAAAAAGTGACAAATTTGCTGTAAAACATTTTTGCACCTTTTCTACCGAATGTGAGACTTTTTCCTACCGAATACCTTCAAATTTTATCAATCTAAAACTTTAAAAACTGTTAACAGAATTTGTTATCGATGTCGCAATACATTTAAAATTTGCAGTTTCATGATTGTTAAAAAAAAATATTAGTCTTTTAATTACACTAATTTTATATTTCATTTAACAATTGATTATTAAAAATATAATTCTGTTTTTCTATTTAACTTTTTTTTTTTTTTTGTTTTTCTTAAAATTGTATTATTTAAATATCCATTCAAAATGTATATATTTACACTACTAGCACTGTCATTTATAAGATATTAATCTTGTTGTGCTAGTTTATAACAAATTTTCAACTAAATAAATAAAAATGCTCTTGTAAACAAAATAGTTTTAAGACTCCTTTTACAATTATAATTAATTCAAGAGAATATTTTTCTGGTCGCCTAATTTATTAATTGTCTCACTGGCCAGTGTGTCATATTTATGCATTAGCAGCAATTGCAACCTGCTTAACCAAATATTTAATGTAGCTTTTGGGGGGGTTTTATTGTAAACAAACCCAGGCAAAAAGAACTTTAATTAACATTAAACGATTAATCGACAATTTTTTTGATTAACCGACCCGAATAACTGGTTATTCCATTTTGCCGTTTTTTCGAATAATGGCTTAACCGGTTAACCGGCTTGTTCGAATAATTCTAAACACTAATAAAAATACTAAATTGTTGTTTAAACTACAAAAACTTTCGTAAAATTAACTAATTTTCGTTTATTTTACGAAAGTTATGGTTATATTGATATTTTTTCGTATTTTTACACATGGATTTTTATCAGTGTTTATAAAAACATTAGCTATGCATTATTTTTACCAGAAAAAGTAGTTATTTACAACTGGCACCATTTAAAGTGATTTTCTTAACATAACTTTAATGCATTTATATTCTTGCACTTTGATTTCAAGTGTAAATTAATGTTTGTTAATGGTAAATTTTGAAAACCAGTCGAATTGGTAACAATTTTTCCAACATGTATTAATTAATTCAATGTTACACAATTTTTTTTTCATCGATACAAAAAAACTAGAGTAATTTTGAGTTTTAAATTAAAAAAAAAAAAACTTAAAACGAATTAATTTTATGAGTTCAACAATTTGCCATGACCATACACCTGTTATGAATGAAACTATCAAAGAAAAAACTCTTCTTTAAACCTAATTTTTAAACTCTTTTTAAGCAAAACTCTCTTTAAAGCTTGCTCTATTAAACAGATTTTAAAACTCTTTAAACTAAGATTTTGTACTCCAAATTGTTATCATTATCAAAATGTTGTAAACATTAATAAAGACGGTAAATAATAATACCGCTTAAGTCGTTTGTTGTTGTTATTGTTAGTGGTTGCTTATTGCTGGTTTATTAATATAGGTAGATTATATTCAACACTGTGCAACAAATTTGGGGGAACGGGAAAGATAATAGACTATCAGTAGATCAAAACCTTAAAAGATGTTTGAAAACTTAGATCTAATTTTATTTTAAAGTTGGTCTTTTTAAAGGATTTTTTAGATTTTTTTTTAGTGTATTTAATTGAATTACACTACCCAGGCAAACATGGGATCGTATATATATACTGATAACCTACACAGAAAAAATTATCAACCTAAAATATCTAATTAAAGATTTGATTTTAATTTAATTTGTGTCTAAACAAATATTTATTTGAATCAATTAATATTTTAATTGACTTTTTAATATATAAATACAGATTTTATTTTAGACGCAATTTTCATATTATTTTTTCATACACTGTATGCATAAATAGAAAATTTTCAGTATAAAATACCAAATACATTTGAAGTTAACAAAAAAACAAGCACACACACAAACACACTCAGCATTGTAAAAACCACACATACCATCGTATAGATCA
This sequence comes from Delia radicum, assembly GCA_021234595.1. Lineage (NCBI taxonomy): Eukaryota > Metazoa > Arthropoda > Insecta > Diptera > Anthomyiidae > Delia > Delia radicum. The sequence continues at coordinate 2,815,950 of CM037852.1, forward strand.
CACAATTTTTTTGTGAGTATCATATTTTTTTTTTTTTTTTTTTGTAGAAGTTATTTATAACTTTCTTTCTTTCTTAATTTTAATAAAAGGTTTAATTGATAGTATCATTGCCGTGATAGGTGCAAAATCAATTAAAATATTAATTGATTCAATAAATTTTTTAATTGAAATCCGTTTTTAGTTTTTTCTGTGTATGCCAAGTAAGTGAATAAAATTCATAATATAAGTAGGCATATTTTTTTTTTCAAAATACATGTCAATAAAATCTTATATTATAAGCATTTTCAAAAGTGAAAAATTCAAAATGAACATAATAGGTTAAGAAAATATGTCTATGACATGCTTGGACGGTATCCTAAAAATGAAGTCTTACATCATTTCATTAAGGAACAAGTAACATGTAGCACAATATATTCCATATTCAAACTGGGATAAACAAGAAAGGACTTCCAAAAAAAAAATTGAATGCAGCTGAGAACTAGTTAAATTGAAAAAATCTACGGTTAATTAAATTGGGGCATCAACCCGTAAGTTGGCCAGAAAAGTTCGCTTTCAAAAGGAAACAATTCGCAAAAACTTACTCCAAATGTATATTACAACTTTACATTTAGAATTTAAAAGATATGGCTGTAAACGCGAATGTTTACATTAATAAATATTTAGAAAAACTGGAAAAATTTATCAGCGATAGACACTCTAAAGACGACATACTATTTTAGCTAGATTTAGCAAGCTGTCATTGTTCCAAAAAAAACGTTACAATGGCTTAATGCAAAAAAACATACCTTTTGTATCATTTGGAAAGCCAAATGCACTGAAGAATTGAGGAAACAAATTAAAAGCAGTGTAAAAAAATGTACATGAATGTCGTCTAAAGCATGATTGGAGGTATAGGATAGCGTTCCGATATCTCTCTACAAAAAGTGAATTAATAATTACACTTAGGAAATTATGTTGGTAAAGACGACTGCAATTGTAGTCAAAAACAAATGAAATTTCATTTAAAAAAAGGACGACTTACATTTCATTAAATTCAACTAACATTGTCATTTGTTTTTTAATGTTCAAAAAATGACTAACAATTGTAGTAAAAATGAACCACATGGTAGTAAAAAATAAACCAAATTTTTTTTTTTTTTTATTTTTTAAATAACAAAAAACAACTGTAAAAAATGAATGTAAAATCATAAAACAGTCATTTGATGAGAGTTGTTTTTTCAAATGAATTACAAGGTTAGTTAAAAATTTTATTTGTTCTACAAATGACTTACATTCGCATTAAAAATAATGAAACTGTATTACAACCCAAACAACTACATATTTTTAAAGCAGAAGTTCCCTGAGTGTACAGTCTAAATTGGCATTGTTTAGTCTAATTTTATTTCCCGTTGGTTTTGATAAATATACAATTTCTTGTGGCACAGTGTAATTTATGTTTGTAGCAGACTGTCTGCTTGGTTGCTCTTAATATTTCTACGTACATATAAACTGTATTATTTTTAGATTGTATTGCAAATCAATTGCATTCATATGCTATCACTACCGATATGTGTAATACTTATGTGAACTATATTTTTCAGTTTAATATGGTTCATTTCTTTCTATTTACTGTTTTGTGCATTGCATAATATAAGAAAATCTCCATCAACGAGTATGATTAGTGATTGTTAATATCATATTTTTGTGAAAAACAATTGAATAGGTTTTTCTGTTTAATTTTTAACAATTTAAACGCTTGAATTGTTGTATATTTTGCAGAATTTTTTTTCCCCAATTAATAAAATAAACAATAAAAACAAAAGACTTAAGACACATACTAGGTTAAAGTAATAAAAACACAAAAGCCTTAAGGCGCAAACTAGATTTAGCTTTAAAAAAATAATAAAAGACTAAAAATTTGTACCGGGTTTGATTTGTAAAACAAATGACTTAAGACATATAAATGTTTAAAAGTTATAAACGAAAATTGATAGCAATTTTTTTTTATAAACTTTATATTATATAAATCATTTGATGTATTTTTAAATTCAATGTATCCTTGATATAATTTTTAAGGTTAATATATTTTGCTAATCAATTGTAATCTTAGATTTTTACTATTAATAAAAAAGTGTTAACTAGTTTTTGATTTAAAATCATACAAAAGACTTAAGACACATACTAAATTTTGTATACAAATCAAATGACATAAGACACATAAGACTTGTTGGCTAGAAATAAACGCTTTAAGATATTAACTTTTTCTTATAAAAATGTTGTTAGGATTGTGCTTAAAATTAATCAATAAAAATTATATCAATTAACTGCACACAGAGAAAAATTAAGCCATTTGCCAACTGAAATTCGGTTACTTACTACTACTTAAATTGTTTTTTTTTAACTGAATACTGGTTTTACAACAAAATTCGGTTAATACAACTGCATTTTAGTTGCAGCACCGAAAATATTGAGAAATCACTTGTGAATATTTGTGTACTAATTGAATTTTTTTATTGTGACCACCAAAATACACTTTTCAATTTGGTTGGCACTTTATTTTTCTGTGTGTGATTTTGAAACAGAATTTTATTTCAAACCAATTAAATATATCCTTGATATTTAAGTTTAACATTTTTCTAATCAATTATTAATTTGTAATCTTAGAGTTTGTGCTCTTAATTAAAACATTAAAAATGTCATGGTTTAAAAAAGTTGATCAAATAATAATACAAAATAAATTGAAAACAAGGGCAACTTAAATAACTCAGATAAAAAATATATTCTTCAAATTGCATAGCAAATAATGCATTTATAGCGTAAAATGCAATTAACTTTAAGTTCTACAAAGGTATTTAAGGGATGCCTAAACTCTAATCATTTAAATATTCATGCTCGAGGTCTGTATTAAAATATATATAATAAAATACAAATATTTTTCAATTGCATTGAATGCATCATCAGGGCTGAATAGATTGAGGCGATTTAATGCAATAGAGAAGTATTGGTAAATAAATAAATATTTAAATTCAAACTTCTAGCATAAATATTTAGTATATTAGAAAATAATAAACAAAAGGACAAACAAAATATCTAAAAAAGTCACGAATAATCGGTTATTATTCGGTATTCGGCATGTTTTTACTATTCGGCTAAAAACCGATTGGGTTAAAAGAAAATAGGTCAATAACCTGAATTTTTTTCAAAAAAATTGAGAAAATAGAGTTTTTAACTAAATATTTTCTTCGAAATGTCAAACACGGTATTGGTTTGATATTGTCTATATCTAAAGTACAGTGCATTTTTATATGAAATTTATATGAAAATAAATGAGTTCTTTCATTTTGTCAAATATTCGGTATAATGCAACAACATTTTTATAAGGAACAACCGAAACTATAAGTGAAAAAGAAGCTTCATTAACTCATTATTGACTGTGTTAATTTTTCAACCCAATAATTTTAGGCGGCTATATTTTTTTAACTGGATAAAGATTATTAAGTGGCTTTAAAATCTTAAAATAATTTAACATCTTGACTATAATCTTGAATAAAGAGATTGTGGAAAATTTGTATCCAATGTTGCCAAATAATTATTTATAAAAAAAAAAATGTTTGACTTTTTCTGATGTGGCCTTTTTCAAAAATTATTTAAAAATATAAAAAAAGTACAGGGTGTCTGGCAGCAGATTTATATTTTCAAACTTAAATAAAAAACGTAAGACACAAAGTTTTATTAAGAGTATTGAACGATAGAATGGAAATGCGGATTTTATTTTTTAAAGAGTATATCCTCCAGATGTCTTCCGTCGAGTTGAACACACTGTTCAAAACGGAGCCTTGTGTTTTGCGCCACACGCTGCAGTAAACTTGGTTCAATTGAGCTGATTTATCGACGAATATTTTCCTTTAAAGCCACAAGAGATTATGGATTGTCATTATAAACCCTCTCTTTGAGGTAGCCCCATAAAAAAAATCCATCACGTCCATCACGTATTCGCCGAATACCGAACTTTGAACAAAATTGTCGACGAGCAACTACGTAATAATCATTATTCTTAAAAAATGTCTCCACAGCGAACGCGCGATGCTCACTCGATCACTGCGACATCGTGGCTGACAAAACCGCACAATCGATAATTCCAACGGCGCCACCCTCCCTCCGCACAGTTTATTACTTTTTGAAATAATCGTATTTAAAAATATAAATTTACCACCAGACACCCTTTATAATCTACTACAGTTTTGATTGTAATGTTGATGAAAAAAATTAAACTGTATTTCTCTGCTAGAAATTAGTTCATCGATTGTATATAATTTTCGAAAATCTGACCTATCGGACGATGAATTTTTCAAATACACTAAAATATAACAAAATGTATTCCGTTTTCTCTCAAAACATAATAGTAATGGATGGTTTTTATTAAAATACTACTAATCTCATAAAAATTATAACATCAGGGTTGTCATATTGCAATTTAAAAAAAAAAGTCAAAAACCACGATATTTGGACAAAAAATTTCAAAAATAAAGATTTGTTCACAAAATTATACAAAATTTGAATTTTTAAAATAACTTCAACCGTCTTGGATTCTGATAATATTTCCACTAGAGGACGCTTTAAGGCAAAAAACAAAACACAAAAATTTCTTAATGAAGCATTGCTCTGTATATCTGCAAAGTTTGGTTAAAAAATTTCCAGCTTATCTTAAGGGCAACGAAATTTACTGGCTAAATCCTTGAAATCGAAGAGATTCTACACTGAGAGAATTAGTGATATTAATGAATTTTAATAGTGAATTTTATCGTTGATCTATAAATTTATGTGTGAGATTTTATTTGTTCGGTTTTAGATCATGACAAATTTTTCTCTAAATTAACAGAAAAATTATAATTTTTATATGATAATTTACTTTGACTATTAGAAAAAAACACAGAAAAAGTTATTAGACACTAGCATGAATGGAATGCATTTTCTGACCCACTACGGTCTTCATCAACATTCTTCGTGCCATTTTAGTGTTAATCGTAAATATCATCTATTTAACTCACACGTTGAAGTAATTGGGTAACGTTAAATCCCACATTACTCTGTGTGTTGAGTTAGAATGAAATTTACCACGAACGATTTCTATTTATAGCGTGTTTGTTTTTTCTCTAGTCATTATCATAGTTGCCAGTTTAACTTTCAGTTAAAACTTTAAATGGCAGTTCTTTTCTCTAATGTCATCATATACTATCCTTCTACATTAGCAAAGCATATCAACAAACATTAAAGATTTTTTTATTAATACATATGACGAGCATATACATTAAACGATTTTTGCACTGTACCTGGTGAGTGGTTTAATAGTGAATTTTATCGTTGATCTATAAATTTATGTGTGAGATTTTATTTGTTCGGTTTTAGATCATGACAAATTTTTCTCTAAATTAACAGAAAAATTATAATTTTTATATGATAATTTACTTTGACTATTAGAAAAAAACACAGAAAAAGTTATTAGACACTAGCATGAATGGAATGCATTTTCTGACCCACTACGGTCTTCATCAACATTCTTCGTGCCATTTTAGTGTTAATCGTAAATATCATCTATTTAACTCACACGTTGAAGTAATTGGGTAACGTTAAATCCCACATTACTCTGTGTTTTTTCATTAAAAATAGTTTCATAAATATTATAAATCTTTTTCATAAATTTAAGAAATTTTTCATTCACTTTGTGAAGAAAACTTTATTAGTTCAGTAAAAAAATTTCATTAAATCCCGCCAAAAAAATTTTGTGTATAGAATAAAATGTTTAGAATATTTAGGATTTTTATATTTAAAATGTTAAAAATGTTACTTGTAAAAAGAAAGCCCCCAATCTTCCTAAATATCCCATAAAAGGATAATGAAAACAATAATTTCTAATATCAATTTCTTTTACTAAACTTATTCTACGTTAACACCACAACAACTGCATCCATAGACGTAACAATTTAAATTGAAAACACACACAATCACAAACTATTAAATAACTTTAGATATTAGTGTAAAAATTTACATATTGCCATGATTAGCAAATACAATACATGAATTTTTTATGACTAATCAAGCTAAACAAGCCAGAGAAAAGAGTTTACAAATACACTCAAAAAAGTATTATAGTAACTACATAACAGTTGTTTATGTAGTAATCAGTAGTTGCTGGTTTTAACTGCAATTACAAATATTTTAATATTTTGCTATGAAATACAACAAAAATCTATTTTGAAAAACAACTAAAGAAAAATACTGCATTTTTTATCAGTTGTTTAAATCAGTTATTTAAGTATTTTAGTAAACAACTAAGAAGATTATGTCGAGTTTTTAAAAATTGTCATTAATAGTGAATTTTATCGTTGATCTATAAATTTATGTGTGAGATTTTATTTGTTCGGTTTTAGATCATGACAAATTTTTCTCTAAATTAACAGAAAAATTATAATTTTTTTTTATATGATAATTTACTTTACTAAGTTTATATTTGTTATAATTGATTTGTTAATAGTTTGCAAATATACTCAGGAAATTAAGAAGGTAGAATTAACTAAAAATTACAGTTTTAACGACTACAAAAATGTAGTTAAAACGGCGATGACTGCCTTTGTCATAAAAATTACTAAAATTGTAGTAATTTTTAACTGCTTAAAAACAACTACCAAAGTAGTAAAAACAAATGTTAAAAACAACTACAAATGTAGTAAAACTTACTAACTGAAATCAAATATATATGCAGTTAAAATAACTAACAATGTTATTAAATTAACTAATAAGGTGTTTATTTATATTTTAATAAAATTCACTAAACAAATATTAAAATCCAGAAAAAAACTAAATCAGGATCGGTAGGTTGTACGTTTTATTAAGTACTGAAAAGAAAAAAAGTAATTAACATCACTGCAAATGCAGTTAAAACAACACTACAGGCTTTTTAAAAAAATTATTAATAAAAAAAAACAAAATTTTTTGTAAATATTCTTGATTTTATTTTTACAATCCACACTGTTGGGAAACTACTTTCACAAAAAATATCACTTTAATTATCTACGTTTTATTATATTTTTCCAAATCAGTCTTGCCACATGTTCGTCTGCGTGATGTAATATTGCACACAGAAAAATATTTAGCTATTTGCCAACTGAAACTCGGTTACTACGACTCAAATTCGGTTATGATAAATTTCAGTCGGTTGGTACAACGTAACATTAGTTTTCACAACAAAATTCGGTTAATTCAACAGAATTTTAGTTGCTACGCCCAAAATTTTTTCAAATCTAATATAAATATCGTTGTATCAACTGAACTTAAAGGTTGTTATTATTAAAATACACTTTTTAATTCGGTTGGCACTTTATTTCTCTGTGTGCGCTTATTTGATTTATATTCATCAGAATGAATTAAAATTCAATTATTAAAGAGCTGAAAGAAGAGAAATACAATATTTAATAATATTAAGGTAAATTAATTTGTTTTCTATTACAAAACTAACCTTTAAACATATTTTATTTATTTAATAAAAATTACAGCAGAGAAGTTTTTACTATTTCTTTTCTTGAATAACAATAAGAAACACACATTCTTCTCACATTCCTTTACTAGAAAATCATGGCTCGCACGTTTTTGTTTTCATCAAAATAAGTTTGAGTGTGTATCGAAGGATACATACACACTTTGCTAAAAATCCGAAACAACTACCCAAAATAACTGTTACTACAATACAGTATTTTTGGTGAGTTATTTTTTTAAAATGACTGTCGGAAATAATCATTTGACATTTATACATAGAAAAACAACTACAGTTAAAAAATACTATTACAGTTTATTACCTGAATGATCTACATGTATGTAGTTAATGTAGGAATATACTGCATTAAAGCGTCATCGCTAGAGTATTTTAAGTATAATGTAGGAACTAGAATTTTTTATTGTAATTGAAAGAAAAAATTTTCTTCTTTTTATTAAAAAATATTTTTAAAATGCCGGAAAAAATAACGGATAAAATACAGTTGTTTTTACCAATTTTTACAATTGTTTCAACATTTTTAAATAACGGTTAGTTACGACATTGTTAGATATTTTTACTGCATCTATTAGTTGTTTTTTAGCAGTTAAAAATAACTACATTTTTAGTTTTTTTTAACGGTAATTAACACTGTAGCCTTTATATCTGAATTCACAGTTGGTTTAACTGTAATTTTCAGTAGATTCTACTGTCGAACGTTTTTGAGTGCATTATATATTAAAAAAACCACACCAAAGAGAAAGTATTTATTGGTTAAAGCAATAACAAAAAATGGCAAATAATTGTAGTGCGCATATGTAGTGTATTTTTTTATATAAACGTGCCCATAATGTTATGAGACAAGTGGTCGAAAAAGTAATAAAAAAAAAACAAATAAACGAAAGCATTCAATATTAAACGATAAAAAAAATAAGAAAGATGTTAAAAGATGCGTAAGAGTCTGTCAATGATAATAATTAGGGCTCGGAAGTTAGTAAATTTGTATATGTGTTTTATGTCTATAAAATATATACTTAAAAATGTACATAAAATTTAAAAATATGCATTTATTATTCTATATTTTAGTAATTTTGGTTTTAAAATTTGCATTTTTCTGTTATTTTTCTGTTCGCGATAAAAAAATATTTGTGTATCCATTTATCGAATTAAATTAAAAGAGATGAGATTAAAATGGATCTCATGAGATAAGATTATGTATGCCATTTTTCGGATCAGCTATGATATGTGATAATAAACTATATATATGACTTTATAGGATTTTATATACCATTATCAGAATTTTTTTCCTCGAGTTTATAAAATTTTTTAATTGTGTAAAATTTAATTTTAGCACAACATCAAACAATTTTCTTAAAAACATGCATTTCAACAAAAAAAAAAAAAAAAAATGCCAAAATATGTATTAAAATATGCATGTATAGCAAAATATTCAAAAATATGCATTTAAAGCAAAATATGCATTAACAAATCAATGACATTTTATTTATTTATTTTATTTTATTTATTTTCTTCATTTCCAATGAACTAGCCTTTTGGTCATAATCGGTCATACACTTCTACTCAAAAGCAAGTTAAAATATTAAATAATTAAAATAATTTAATAAAATAAATATAAAAATCTGTAATGTATAAATATATAATGAAAAATATTAATTATAAAAAAATTAAAAAATATAAAAATAAATCCCAAATAATCTTAAACAAAAATTACAATCTATATCATACACAGAAAAAACTAAAAACGGGGTTCAATTAAAAATTTTATTGAATCAATTAATATTTTAATTGATTTTGCACCTACCACTGAAATGATAGTATTAACTAAAAAAATTTGCAGACAGTTTATTAAAACTCTTTCAATTAAAATAATAATAATATCAATTAAAAGAGTTATTGTTTTTCTTTACAACCTCAATTAAAAAGTTTAGTTAAATTGATTAAAACTTTTATTGAAACTTGAGAAGAAAACAATGGTAGTTTTAATTAAAAACTCGTATTTTTTTATTTTTGTTATATGCCCCCATTAAATAAAAAAAGAAATGTAGGTTTGTAAATTTAATTGACATTTTATTTATAATAAAATTAAAGCTTTTTAATATAAAAATGTATTATAAGAAAACAAATAAAAGTAAAGATAAAAGTTTTGTTTTGCTTGTCTTGAACTTTTTCTTGAAATTAAATTGCTTTCTAAAAAAAATCACACACAACTTTAAAATGATAGTTTAATGACACTTATAATTATTGAAAATTTAATTATTTGCAAAAATAATAGTTTAATTGTCCTTTTTCGATAAGGTTTATTTAAATCCACATGTGCACTTTTATTACCACAGATAAAACACGAAACTAAATTAAGTTTTCGTGCGTACACGAACATCTCAACAAAAAGAGTGTTGCAAACTCTAGTGAAATAACTACGATTTTGCGTGTATTTGAAATCGGTAAACTATTCAACTTATTAAAAGTTAATCATATGCGATTGTTTTTCTTGTTATTTACAAATTAAATAATATATTGATATAATTAAACCTTCGTTTGATTATTTAATCTAAATAAAATAAAAAATAGTTTGTCAAATTTTTAAAAATTTTGTTTACATGTCAACACTGTATGGATATATTAGAAAATTCAATAAATTTTTTAATTGAATCAATTAAAAAAATTGTTTAAAATGCCATTGCTATTCAAACAATCGATTAATTAGATATTTTTGGCCCATAATTTTTTCTGTGTACATTAATTGCTGATAAAATAAATTACTCTTCTATCATCTATTAGACACATTTTGAATAAGTTTTCTTTTGAATGTATTAATCGAATCACAAAAATCTCGCCTTAAAGTATTTGGCAAATGATTAAAAGTTCGTGCTACTCTCACCTGGAACGATCTTTCCACAATTGGAGTTAATTTTGGAAACTTGATCTGCCTGTTCATGCCAGTTCTACCAAATTCAAACAAGTCTACTATGAAAACAGGTGATTTAATTTTCAAAACCTTATAAAAATGTAATAGGCATCTAATATTAACAAACTCAGAAAACGAACAACCTAAAAACTTTGAAACAAACGAGGAAATATTTTGGTGCAACCTTATAGAATATAAAATACCTGATAACCTGATAATTCTATTAAAGGCCAATCTTACTTTCCTCATAATATATGTTCCAGAATAAACTTCTAGACAATATAAAAATAAAGGCATAAGCAGTGTATGAACTATTCTCTCCTTAATGTGCAAGGGAAGGAACAAATTTAGGCAATATAATTTTCTCAAAGTAAAATTTATTTTAGAAATTACAGAGTTTATAAAGGGTCCGCCATCTAACGTTTTTTTTCAACTAGTGCTTATTTCGTGAATGGTAACACTTAGCTCATGTCTGATTTGACAGATAATTAGTTTTATTCTTCCGCTGAACGAATATGGTTGTGTATACGCTTGAACAACGCTGGGAAATATTGCGACATTACTTTGAAAATCATGGTAATGAGCAACGAGTAGCCGTTACAGTCAATGGCGATCGTTATCGGGCCATGTTGAACGAATTTTTGTTCACAAAAATTGAAGAGGAGGATATTGGCAACATTTGGTTTCAACACGTGCAACACAGCCTAAGCTTCACTCGATATTTTGTGCCCTGTTTTTGAAGATTGCATTATCAGCAGCAGACCTCATTTCGTTTGGCCACCTCGGAGCTGCGATTTGACACCGTTGGACTACTATTTGTGGAGTGCCGTCAAAGATAAGTGTTACGCCAACAAGCCAGAGACAATTGACGCTTTAAAGGACAATATTCGTGAAGCCATTGGTGAAATACAGCTGCACACAATCGATAATGTGCTTAAAAATTGGACCGATCGTGTAGGCTACTGCATGGCCAGCCAAGGCAGCCATTTGAATGAAATTATTTTCCATTATTAACCGGAAGGATTGTACTTTCAAATAAAAAAAGAAATTTAAGAAAATAGTCAGTTTTTTTTTATAGCATTTTCAAAAAAAAAAGTTATTTGGCGGACCCTTTATGATGCTCAAAGGTCAATTTGCAGTCAAGAATGATACCAAGGCACTTAATTTTATCAAGAAATTCTATTGTGTTCCCATGCAATAAAATGCATAGGAATTTTAAAATTTAAATTTTGTTGATTCGCATATATATTCTCCAGCTAACGACAACAAACATGTATTTACATGAAGTTCCGAGCCCTAATAATAATGAATAAATAAGATGACTATGACAATTTGCTTACTTTTAAACAAAACATAAAAATATGTCAATATTGATGAGTAAAGAAGGTTATTAAGTAATTTATAAATAGTTAAAGATGTTTTTTTTTAATTACGATGCAACTTTGTATCTCTAAAACTCCTAAGAGATTTTCCATGAATGACAAAGCATATTTGAACAAAACACATTATGAAAACTATGACATTTTATTTACTAACGAATTATGTTAGTTTAACTATTTACCGCGTAATTATAAGAAATTTAAAATTATATGCTTTCAAATTAAATGTTAAGAAAAAAACTTGACATGATTTATTTTAAATGGGCTAAGATAAATATATAAAACCATATATTGCAAAAATTGAAATGTACAATAAGTAATGTACTTAATTGTTTTCCAAGCTCTAATTACGGTTTTGTCAAAAGATATTACAAATCTTGAGGTTTGTATTATAAATCGAGTTTAAAGATTTATGTTTAAAGGCCATACTATAAAAGGAAGTCGTTAAATAAATTGATTAGAGTTTATTATGTTACAAAAAAATATTTATTTTCAATATTTTTATAAAAAAAAATATTAAAGTGAAAGGCTTTTATTTTATCTTGTATGTTTTGATTTTGCAATTTGTTTTGTAGATTTTGTTTTGCTTTTGAGTTTCTTGAAATAAAACTAAACAGTTTAATTAGTCGATAACAGACTCTAACTAATGCATGTTAAATCATTTTACACCTTGCATAATCATGATCATCGTTGGACAATTTCATTCAATGATCAAAATACAAACAAATTGTCGGCAATTTAATACCAAACCGTCACATAGATGTTTTAAAATATGTGCAGGTATTTTTTCTTTTTTTTTTTATTTTTAAACTTTTAAATATATACAACTTCCGATAGCTGGTGATAATAGATAAACAAGTTGATACAATCTAAAAAAAAAAATAAAAATTTAAATGAAGTAAACATAATCGGAAATGTTAAATATATTACCTCCACGCAGACATTGAGGATTAATTTAATTTAAGAAGCTTAATTTCTGAAAGAAATTAATAGTGTCCGACCGAACAGTTCGGCCAAAAAACTATATTTTGTCGGCTTTTTTATATCTAGAGGCAATGATGACAAATTTTGGTTTGGAAACATGTTTGTTGAGCCGATTTAATTCGATTTTGTGTATAAAATTTAAGAGAAAAGCCAAAGTTTAGCTATAAAGTTAAAAGTTCGGCCGCCGAACTATTTTCAATTTGGCCGAACTTTCTGAGGTCGAACAGTGAATTCATTGCTTAACTACAGACTTTTCTTCAAATTTGAAAATAGCATCTAATCAGCCCAATAAACATTTTTCTATCCGCCAAATTTGTCCATAATGCTTTAAAATACCGAATACAGATTAAATGCATTTTCTGGCCGAACTGTTCGGTCGGACACTAGAAATTAACCAGTTTTAAAGTTAATGTAGTAATAAGCCTAGTTACTAGGCCTGTTACTTGATCAGCGAATATATGTTTTTTAGTATTTAAATATGTATTTAGCAATTTCAAATTTTGACTTTTAATTCGAAAAAAAATAATGTGAAAGAAAAGATTAAAATTTTTCAAAAATGCAACTACTTTAAGAAAATGAAGCCAAATCCATAATGAATTTAACAATAAGAAAAAATCCGTATTGAATTTCTCTTAATTTAACTACAGTATTTGAATTTCTGCAAAGATTTAATTTTGTTTCACATTATATTAGCCAGTTAGTGTTAAATTTAGGTAAAAACACAATTTTGTTTAAATTAAAAATTAAAATATGAAATTTTTAACGAAAAACAATAAAACCAGAGATTAAAAACAGCCCTCAAATATTTGTTGAAATCAGTTTTTTTCTTTTTATTTACATTTAATTGTCAATATAATCGAAAAAGATAAAAGAAAATTAAACAAAAGAATATTAAATGGGGCAAATTATTATTACCTCTCTAAATTTGCCTTACTGAAGAGTCCATTTTATTGAAACACCTTGGAGTAATATACTATATCTAAAAATAAATAAGAATAGTTAAAGCTATATACATATTTAAAACTTTAAACTTACTTTTTTTTAGTAATTTAATGATTTACACACTTTTCTTAAACAGGTAGTTTACATATTTCTTTTTTTTCTTTTTATTTTTTTATTTTACTTATTATATTGTTGAAACTTTTAGTGATTATCTTGTTGCTTGTTGGCGTTAAATTGTTTTGTATGCATGCATACCTGTAAGTAGAAAGGAAAATATGTTAAGAAACAATTAAGGTTAAGGTTAAAATTGTTAAACAATTTAAGAATACTACAACAACAATATCAAACAAACAAAAATAAACAATGTTCAATTTCATAGCAAATTATCTTAATTTACATTAAATGCGTTTATTACTTAAACATACAAATTGTTACAATTTTTTTTTTTAAATATACATTTATATGAGTTTTATATGTTTTGTTTTATATGATATATAAATTTATTTAAATAATTTGTTATTATTTTTAAACTTTTGTTATTTAGTATTATTTTATTTTTTTACATTTTGTATTAAATTCAAGTTTAATATAATGTATATTTGTTTAAATATTTCAAAAATATTTAAATTATATAGACAAGTTAACATAGTTTTTATAGTAGAAGGAAAATTAAACTAAAACTGTTATGAAATAAGGAATTAAATAGGAATTTGTTTAAACAAATTTGTTTGCTTTTTTTTTAAACTCATTTCAATTTGATTTTTTTTTTGTGTATACATTATATAAAGTTCAATAACTTTAATGCTTATTATCTCAAATATCACATATGTTTCCTTTAAAACAACAATTATGATGTTAATGTGTTATAATAAATTATTGTAAGGAAACATACAAAATTTTTATATTTCAAGTTAATCTAAATTACACAATATTAAGTCCACAGTGTAAAAATTAATAAAAAAGAATATCTATATTTAAGAAAAGTTTTAACTAAAAGTAAATGCCACTGTTTTTTTGTATGTTTAACAATGGCTATTAGGAAATACACAGGCTGTTGTAGTTAGTTAATAGTTTCAAAATGGGGGAAGTTATAAAAGTTTACTTGAGCTTAATGTTTGATTTGCAAAAATTTGTAAATGTGTTTTTGATTTTTTTTTTTTTTGATAAATATTGCTTTTTAACGGTTTGATTTAAATTATTGTATTTTACCTTTAATCCGAAAAGAGGAATGGATTTTTGTTTTATTTACGGTTGGTCTAGCTTATACAAAAATAGTGGCTTTTTATGTGTTTAAAGCTGCTTTTAAATATCATTAACTAAGTGACCTTCTACAACAGATGAATGATGGTATCTTCTTCTTTGTGAAAAATCTTCATTATCATCGTTAAGTTGGGTGGGTGATAAGTCCACACCGGGACAGGAAGGAGTTACAACGATTTGTTCATATTCATGCATTCGTTTGCTAAGATGTGATAAATTTAATGAATAAAAATCAAAGAAAAGAAAATGGATTTTAAATTAAAAATTTTAAAAAACTACAATATTTTTTATTTTTAAAAATTTATATGCCATCACTGCCATAAAAACTGTTCTCAAATATATTTAATAATTTTTTACACTTTAATGCCCCAATTCTCTAAAACGTTTTTGGACAGTTTCCGTCTTAAATTTGATTACGTGCTTTTTTGTAAATCTTTTGAATCTCGCAGACAGTCTCTTAATAAAAATATTTATGGAATCTGAAGATTTTTCTGTAGAAAAAAGTCTACAGAAAACTATAGTTCTCAGAAACTGAAGAGTTTTCTATAGAAAAAAAGAGTTCTAGCATATGATGGGTTTTCTATAGAACAATGTCTACAAAATATTTTTTATTGGAAAAACTCCTCACAATCTGACTTTTTGGTATGAAATAGTCGTCAGAATATGTTGACTTTTCCAAGATTCTAAGTAATTTATACTATAGGAAACCCCTTAGATCCTGCACTCTTTTTCTTGTAGAAAACGTTCAGTTTATATGGATTTTTATCCATAGAAAATACTCAGATTCTAAACACTTTTATTTACAGAAAACCCATCAGATTCCTTGGTCTATTTCTATATAAAACTCTTAGGTTTTGGAGACTTTTTATAAAGAAACAGCATTCAGAATCTGGGGGCATATTTTTGCACATATTTTGAAAAATTGTTCTTTAGAAAGACATCATTATCTATAGGAAAAAAACCTCCGATTGTTAACATATTTTCAATAAAAAAAAAAATGAAAATGAAAATTATTCAAGTTCGAGGCCATATACTCTATATTTCTTCATTAGTATATTGTCCTAACAAATAATCTATAGAGTTTTTGTTTTCAAATTTATTATTTGACCCTTTCAGGAATGTGTTGATAGATCTATTTCGGGAATTTTCTAGGTTCCCATCATCAGAACACGTTTTGAAAGCGGTAACAATCCCATGCCAAACCTCAAGCATTCATATGAACTAGTTTACTCACTACATGAGAACTAATATACATATGAGTTTGAAATTAAAGATGATAACCATTGATCAAAAAATAAATTGAAAACTTGTTTGATGTGCAAGATCCACCTCTGGTGGATATTCAATACACGTTTTTTTTTTTTTGTTTCTCTCTCCTTTTTTATATTTTGTTACCGCTTTCAAACGTGTTCTGATGATGGGAACCTAGAAAATTCCCGAAATAGATCTATCAACACATTCCTGAAAGGGTCAAATAATAAATTTGAAAACAAAAACTCTATAGATTATTTGTTAGGACAATATCCTAATGAAGAAATATAGAGTATATGACCTCGAACTTGAATAATTTTCATTTTCAT
Source organism: Delia radicum (assembly GCA_021234595.1). NCBI lineage: Eukaryota > Metazoa > Arthropoda > Insecta > Diptera > Anthomyiidae > Delia > Delia radicum. Next base: position 2,832,525 of record CM037852.1, read on the forward strand.
TGCACAATTAAAGGTCGAAAAAACATAATTTTTATTTTTAATAAAAATTATAACAAACTTGTGAAAAAAAAATGTTTAGAAAATTAGTGTTTTCAACTAATAAAGTTTTTTCGCATAAATTTTTCAATAATTAAGTAGAAACAAGTAAAAAATGTTACTAATTTTCGCATAACTTTTGTGAATAAACTTTATTAGTTGAAATTCTCCTAATTACTTGGCAATGATTTTTTTTTTGTGTGTAGAAAATCACTGATTTCCTGAGAATTGTTGCTTTTAAAAACAATCAAATTCTAAAATTTTTTTGCTCCTAATTACTTGGCAAGGTTTTATTTTTTTTGTGTGTAGAAAACCACTGATTTCCTGAGAATTGTTGCTTTTAAAAACACTCAAATTCTAAAAATTTTTTGTATAGAGAATATCCTTAGAATATAAAGACATTGTCCTATAGAATTCCTTCGTATTGTAAGGAATTTTTCTAATTCAAACACTTAGATTCAAAACACTTCTGTCCATAGGAAACCCTCAGATTCTGAATACTTTCTCTTGTAGAATTCCTTCGTATTGTAAGGAATTTTTCTAATTCAAACACTTAGATTCAAAACACTTCTGTCCATAGGAAACCCTCAGATTCTGAATACTTTCTCTTGTAGAAAATCCGTCGTATTCTAAGGCCCTTTTCTATAGAAAACACTTAGGATTCTAAAGATATTTAGTATAGAAAATTTGACGACTTAAAAAAAAATTTCATATTTCCAAAAGTTTTTCTTTAGAAAAACAAAACTACATTTTTTACAGATAATCCTTTTATTATATTGATAAAAAACTGAAATTCTGTAGACTTTTCTATAGAAAGTTTTTAGATTCAATGGACTTTGTTTCTGAGTCGTAAGATTTTCAAGAAATTTTTTTTAGAAAAAATAAGTATTTTTTTTATAGAAACTCCTAGATTTTGAAAAATTCCTATTTTTAATTTTTATTTTAATTGTTTTGTATTTTAATTTGTTTTCATAAACAATTGTCATTTGTAAAAAAAAAATGCTTGAAATTCGAAAGAAAAATAAACTCTAACCTATAAAAAGTCAGACGGAAAAATAAAAACGGCTTACTGAATAGCATTTTCGACTTCTTTGTGTCTGTAAACTAGACGGGTTGCCCGTCATATAGAATCAGGGCATACATTTTGTTCACTCACAATTAAAAGAATAAAAATAATTTTATTCTTTTGAAATTCAATTTATTTAAAAATAAACAGTTTTTGTTCAAAAAATTATTTTTAAATGAAATTTTTTCAATATAAACAAATTTTATTTATATATTTTTTATTTTCAACAAAAAAATTTTTGTTAAAAAAATGCTTGTTTAAGAAAATTTTGTAAGTGTTGGCAAAAACAAAATGAATACAAAATATTTTTAACTTACCCAAAGCAACGGAATATGGCACTTTTTAACCAAACAAAGAAATTAAATTCATATGTAACACCTGGTTTAACGGCTGGATTAGCAGTACCAACATAGAACCATATAACAAAAACTACCAAAAAACAAGTTAAGGCATAATACCAGTTGACCAACAGCATAACCAAAATTTTAGTAAAGGCCTAAAAAACAAATATAAATTAACAACTCCATTAAAACTCACTCCAAAATACTTACTCCCAATAAAGATGCCCATCTATTACAATAACCCGAATACCAATTTTTCGTTTTAGAATGTATCGGAGGCCTAATGGGTGCAATGGGTTCTTCATCTTCATTATCTTGTGTAGTAACAGCTTCTAAATTATCTTCTGCATTTGTACTATTAATACCTTCCCGATAGTCAGTGGTAGATGAGGAGGCCTGTTCATTTTGTACAATACCATTTTGTGTTGTAGTGTTGTTAGCATTATTTGTTGTTGTTGTTGTTGAAGGCACATGTAAAGGTGAATTTTGTGGACTTTGTAAATTTTTATGACGTACTCTATCGGGAAATAATAAATCTAAATCATTGCCTTCCTGAGTGGAACCATAACGTCGGGTTTCATAAGAGGGTGAAGAAGCTTGAATGCGAAAACGTTCTTCTCTTTGTTCTTGTATATCGAACGTTTGAGCCAAAGCAAAATAGGAATAATCAATACAAGCATAAGTAAGCAAAAAAGGCATAGTAACAATAGGAGCCAAAAATTAATGTCACCCACAATAATAAAAGTAACGGTGACCACCGCTACTACACCCATAGAATATAAGGGTACCTTATTGGGACCTCTCTATAAATTAAAGCACAACACAAATTAATTTAGTTTTGATTATAAGTAATCTTAATTCGAAACTTACTCCCTTTCCTAATATATCTATGCCGGGTATAACACTTTCTTTGGCTATACTTTGTAATACTCGAGGTGTACCATACATGGCTCCCAAACAAGAGGACATACTGGATACATAGATACCAGACACTAACAAAAAGTGTACAGCTGATACTTTAACCGAAATCATGAAATCAGTCAACAGAGTAGCACGTTGACAGGTAGCACCCAAAAACAATATAAAAACCATATAAAGAAAGGTTCTTTAAAGAAAAATTTAAAAGAATTAAATGTTGAATTGATGATTTAATGATTTAAAAACTTACGAGGTACCAAAGGCGGCCAAAGTACCATTGGGTATATCTGTAGAGGGAGCTCTTAAATCACCACTCATATTAATGCCCGATAATATACCAGTGACGGTTGGGAAAAATACACCAAATACTCTAAACCAAGAATAACCATCCTCATATTTCGGCCAAAGATTTTCCACAAAATTACTGCTAACCCAACCATCAAAACCGTTTTCTAGAAAAAATTTTGAAATAATTGTTTAGTATAAATTAAAAAATCAATAATATTGGTTTATTACTCACCAGGATCTTCTCCTACAAAACTGCCTACCATAAAGTCCAATGCGGATACCAATAAAATCATTAGTAATATAAACTGCAACTTTATAACCCATTTAACACCAGCCACATTAATGCAACCCAATAGCAAAACGGCCGCAGTAGCAAATCCTCTTATGGCCCATTTGTTGCCCTCCAAACCCACTAAACCAGCCATAGATTCGCCAAAACCCATAACATTTAAAGCACAACCTACAGCCTGGCCAAAACAATACAAAAGACCTAACGAACCACCAAAACGAGAGCCCAATGTATGGGCTATAAGAAAGTAAACGCCACCACTTTCCACACGACATCTCTCACATATGCCCACCGCTGACAGAACAGACACTAAAGCGATGACAACCGTACAGAATATAATGAGTATGGCATTTAATATGCCAGCTTGGGCTACTATCCAACCAGAACGCAGAAACACAATAACACCAAAAACATTGATGAGGCAGGATGTAAAGACACCGTCCCAGGTGCCAAATAATACAGGTTGAGATATAAAGAAATTTGAACGCCACCTAAAAGGAACATACGGAGGGGGAAATATTACTTCACTGTGTCAGTTGTAAATAGGGAATGCATTCCGGGAAAAAATTTAATATGTTTAATGCAGCAATTAGCAATTTAAACTGATTTTTAATGGAAAGTAAGTAGATTATAATAATTCACACCAACAGTTAACTTTACCGTTAATTTTAGACTTCGACCTTAATTTAGACATCCAAAGTCACTCTAGATCGCTCATACATTTTTAATATCTAAATATTTTTCAAATGCTATTTTTGGGCCGAAATCTTCAATCAGATTCAATTGATTTAAATTTGTTTCCAGTGTTACAGGAATGTTCTCTAAAGGGGACTTTTCGTTTTTTTTTCTGTTGTTTCATGAATTGATCAAAACTGTCATCAAGTTTATTTTCCGCTATCTCTATTTTAAAAAAGTTGATTAACAAGATAGTTTTAAAGAATTTTCCCAAGTCGGATTTTCGCAAACGGTAAGAAATTTATGCAGTTTTAATAAAACTAATTTATTCTATAATAAATAACAAAAATGTGAAGAATTTAATTTTGATAGTGTTTCCTAAAGTGGATATATTTTTTTTATTTTTGTGATTTTGTTTTCAAAGTTTTAGTATTTTTTAAATGGTTTATGCATTATGTTAACTGTTATTGTCGATTTTGGACAATTACACACGGTCACAAAATGGTAAGAAGTGGTTTGAACCGCGATTCATATTTTTAATAGATTTTGTCTCGCTGACTCCAAATTTGTTTTCGAAATTATTCCATCACTTCACATTTTGAAAAAACCGAGAGTAAGAAAATGTGAAAAATTAAATTTTCGCTCAAGTGGATCTTTGATATATTATTTTATTTTTTTGATTTTTTACAAGTTTTAGTATTTTTTAAATGCTATGTTAATCCCTTAAGCAGCTTTAAACGATACATAAAACGTTTTAATGAACAACATTTAAATAAATGTAGTACCTATTTTAGTCGAATTTACTTAATTTTTTGACAATTTTATATGATTTTAGAGTTTTTTATTTTTGGTCCACATTTTGCTTTGAAAATTGTAGTATATCTTTTTTATATTAGTTGACACAAGAAAATTATCTATGGCAAAAAAATGCCGAAAGAGTTGGCATATAAGCTGATGTATTTGAAATATACCACAAATATACCAGATGTAGGACCACGTTAGATAGAGAACATTCCCTTACAATTTTTTTTTTTTAACTTATTTTCATTAGTTTAAAATTACTATTTTTATACTGAAACTTTTTTTAATCAATTAATGAATTTGCTGCTATAAAATTTAGTTCTCTCAGACTTAAGAAAAACTGAAAATTCTGTGAAAAGCACAAATTTTTATTGGAAAATTATTTTTATGAAAAAAATTTAAGGTCGTGTAAGACATTTCGCATACAAAAAATAAAATTTTATATGACCAATTTAATTTTCAAGCGAGATACCGGGATGCCGGGAAATTCAAAAAGTTTTTCACTTTCCCGGGAAATTAAAAAGTGCGGAATTTTGCATTCCCTACTTGTAAAGAAAATGTTATAAGTAAGAAACAGGTTTTTAAAAACATTAAGGTAAAAAAAAATTATAAACTAAAAATGTGTTTGGTGATATTTTCTAATAAAGGGTCCGCCATGTACCGTTTTTTCGATTTTCCGAAGTTATTTGGCGGACCCTATAATTAGTTTTTTTAAATACTCCTAATGTATGTTATTATATGACTCATATCAATCGACTTTTCTTAACAAAGAACTAACAAACAAAAATTTTTTCAAAAAACAATTTAAAAAACGGAGATTTTAATAAAAAACATTGCAATATTTTTAATAAATGTCATGCAAAAATGCTGCAAAATGAGTTAGAACATTTACTCAACAAAGTTTCAAGTTTTTGTATAAAGGTGTTTCATCAAAAATGGTCCTCTTTCTGATTCAAAAATTATATCAAAATATATTATTAAAATTTCAAGTTTTTTGTATAAAAATGGTTCATCAAAATTACTCAGAAAAGATATTAAAAAAATTCTATAGGCTCAAAAATTAATCTTTTCTTGGAGCCTCTTTTGAATTGTTCATAAAAAATTCAAATTTAATTACATTTCTGATTCAATTCCGAAACATTTTGTGGGCTTAATAATTTTTTTCAGATTTTTGTGTCTTTAATGATTCTTTTTAGAAGGAGCATATTTTCGTCCAAACAATTTTAATTTTTTACCATAAAAGTTTGAAATTTCAAAAATATTTGTTTTATGTCATAGAATAAAAACCCTCAAAAAGATATCCAAAATTTCCTGCTTGAGTATCATATCCTCCGAAACTAAAGGGAAATATCCTTAGAAGCTATAGGTTTATATATTGGAATGATTTTAGTAAAAATAATGCCGAGTTTAAAAAAATGCTAAAGCTGCTCATATTTGATCACCTACCATGGCTTATCCCCTTGTTCTTGAGCAAAAATTTCATTTGCACCTGAAGCTTGATGACCACCCGAAGCATATGTGTGCTCATTGCCCAAATCTATAAAGCCACCAGTGTTGTTGGAACGTTGCCTAAAATTAGCTACCACAACTTCGTTATCATCTTCATTGCCTAAACCGAAACGATTCCAATCCACTTGTTGTCTCCGGCCACCACCAGCAATGCCATTGCCACCATTAATTGACGAATTATTACTCATACTACCGTATTGCAGCAATTGCTAATGACACACTCGTCACTTTTTTGATTAAGTTAATTATTATCTAAATGTTTTTGAGTATATTTTAGTAATCAATTGGTTCTTTTTGATCTATTTTTTGTTCTATTTTTTTTTTTGTGGTTTCCTAAGAAAAATTTCTCCTCATACACATCCACGCATGCAGTTGTTGTTGTGTTCCCAATCTTTTATTGCATTGTTGGTTAGCAATGTGTATGAATTATGTTGTTGTGGTGATTTTCTTTTTTACATTTGATACATATTTTCAAGCGTATTTCGTAGATGTATTAATGATTTTCTAAAAACTTGATTTTATACGTAATACTTCTTGTTTATGTGTTTAATTATTGAGCATGAATTATATTTTTTTAATAAAAAAACATAAAACAATATAAAAAAAATAAAATTTTTTCACTAAATGTTGTGCTCTAGTATAAAAAATACTGAGTTGTCTCAGCAACTGTCAAATGTGATGTCATTAATTCCAAAAAACAGATGTTTTGTAAAAGTGGCAACGTTAGAAATCTAAAGAGAGGAACAAAACGGAATATAATTTCTAACTAGAAACTGTGTTGTCAATTTATCGTGAATGAAATTAGACTTTACAGTGTATAATATAAATTCAACGGTTATTTTTAATAAAAGATAGAAGCAGTGTTGAAAGTTGTCAGGTTTTCCTCCTAGATTTAGTTGGTTTGTTGCGGGAGGTTGACATCAATAAGATTGGCAGCACGATTTTTCTAAGTCCCGGCCATAAAATTTTTTTGGCGTGGACGGTACTTAGAAAAACCGTCTTAGGAGGGTGGTCTGCACGTCCAAGGATCGGACCTAAGACTCACCGAGTCCCGTTTCATGTTTTTTAAGGGGAGGGGTGCGCCAAATGGAGGAACTACTCTCCAACCCGAGTCCCAGTTCTTTTTATAAATTTTTTTTTTAGTAATAACTAAATGTTAGTACCTACTTGTTAGTTGTTTTTTTTATTTTTTATTATTTTATAAATGGGAGGGGTCAGCTGATTATTCAGGAGTGACTAGCTCCAGCCCGTGTCCCAAGTCTATTAATTTAGAGTTAGTAATATTAGTAAAGTTATGGAAGAGGGCCACGTCCGGGAGCGAACCACACTCCAGCCCAAACTTCCGGTTGCTTTTGGGTAAACTTTTAAGGTTATGTGGCGAGTCACACCACAGTTTACCCCGACTACTTTTTTTTGTTGTCTGCTGAAACGAAAAAAAAAGAAAAAACGAGAAAAAATTAATGCAATAAAAAAAATACATGCATCAATACAAACCAGGAACCGGGTTGGCACGGTTCAACTCCAAACATCTTCCCGGCCGATGCACCATTTATGTCACGAACCGTTTGTGCTTCCGAGGATTCCGGCTAGCTTTTTATGAATCTCTCAGGAGGTCCCAACCCTCTCGGTAGCACCGGGCCCGAACACAAAATTAAATTCTCAAAAAAACTCAAAATAAAACTCAAACACACTCAAACTTACCACAATTTTATACCACACGATGATTTAACGAGTCAGCTGTTAGACTCTTAAGTGCCCACCCAACCATGGTCGTAAGTATATCCTTAACTTCCGCATTTACGACCCCAAAATCCACCAAATCTTTCTCCTCCTTACCTTATCATCATTGCCTGTTTACCCCTTGTTAAATTAAGCCAACATGTTTCTCAATTTCAATTTTCAACTATACAAAAATATACATTTATTAAACATATTTTTATATTCTAAACAATTTAAATATATTCTTAATTTAATTATCTAAATATCTAAATCTAAATTCCTTCTAATCTCTAATTTTATTTTTTTCTTTGATACAAATCTATATTCCTTTTCTTTTTTTTTTTTAAGACTTATACTTCTATCACTTTTGCTTTCTAAAGACAATATTTTTATTCTTTAAATTTTTCTATTTCATACCTTTTTTTATTCTAATTTTTATTCATTTAGTTTTTAATAATTTTATTTGTAATTTTTATTAATTTTGATTTTTTTTTCTTTTCAGGCGCCGATACTATCAAAAAAACTTTAGAAACTTATTTTTTTACTTTTATGATTTCAATTTTTTTATCTGTTTAAATTTTTTTCTAATTAATTAATTTTCTTTTCTATGTAGGGCTCAAATCATACAAATTATCACCAATATGGGCCCCGAACACTACAAAAAATCTACCTGAAGGAGCTCCCTAAGGATAAATATACCTCTGTCACTCTACAGACGACACTTCAAACTAACCGCCTACGATGTGAACCCTTCTATTTAATTTAATTTATCTGAAATGTATTTTTTTCTTTAAGATTTTTTTTTTTATTTTGTTTAATTTTAAATGTACGTTCTTTTTTTTTAAGTTTTTTTTTTTTACTCGGCCCTAAAGATTTTTTATTATGGCACTTTTTAAATAAATAAAATTAGAGTGTAATTTCAGGCGTTAATAAAAATGAAATTATACGTATAACACTTAAACATTAACCTACACTGCACATAAGCCTAACCAATAAAACTTTTAATAAAAATAATGACTTAACAATTTTATGATAAATTTTACTTTAAATAGCCATTAATCTTTTAAACACTTTTTTTTTTTTTTAACAAATTTCCCTCCACTTTGACCATTTTGACTTTCTCCTCGAAAGATTTGTAAAATTAACTTATTTTAATGTTTTTTTATCCCTTTCCCACTTACTTTTGCCTCCAATATACTTTTTCCCTTTTCCCCCAGCGCTCCTAGCCTTAAATCGCCTCCAACTGAATTCACATCTACCAGGCGCACATGAAAAATAATTAGGTTATTTTTCCATTGAAAAAGCTGAATTTTAAAATCTGTTTTTAAAAATTATTTTTTAAAATAAAATTATCAATGAAAAAATAACCTAATTATTTTTCATGTGCGCCTGGTAGATGTGAATTCAGTTGGAGGCGATTTTAAGGCTAGGAGCGCTGGGGGAAAAGGGAAAAAGTATATTGGAGGCAAAAGTAAGTGGGAAAGGGATAAAAAAACATTAAAATAAGTTAATTTTACAAATCTTTCGAGGAGAAAGTCAAAATGGTCAAAGTGGAGGGAAATTTGTTAAAAAAAAAAAAAGTGTTTTAAAAGATTAATGGCTATTTAAAGTAAAATTTATCATAAAATTGTTAAGTCATTATTTTTATTAAAAGTTTTATTGGTTAGGCTTATGTGCAGTGTAGGTTAATGTTTAAGTGTTATACGTATAATTTCATTTTTATTAACGCCTGAAATTACACTCTAATTTTTATTTATTTAAAAGTGCCATAATAAAAAATCTTTAGGGCCGAGTAAAAAAAAAAACTTAAAAAAAAGAACGTACATTTAAAATTAAACAAAATAAAAAAAAAAATCTTAAAGAAAAAAATACATTTCAGATAAATTAAATTAAATAGAAGGGTTCACATCGTAGGCGGTTAGTTTGAAGTGTCGTCTGTAGAGTGACAGAGGTATATTTATCCTTAGGGAGCTCCTTCAGGTAGATTTTTTGTAGTGTTCGGGGCCCATATTGGTGATAATTTGTATGATTTGAGCCCTACATAGAAAAGAAAATTAATTAATTAGAAAAAAATTTAAACAGATAAAAAATTGAAATCATAAAAGTAAAAAAATAAGTTTCTAAAGTTTTTTTTGATAGTATCGGCGCCTGAAAAGAAAAAAAAATCAAAATTAATAAAAATTACAAATAAAATTATTAAAACTAAATGAATAAAAATTAGAATAAAAAAAGGTATGAAATAGAAAAATTTAAAGAATAAAAATATTGTCTTTAGAAAGCAAAAGTGATAGAAGTATAAGTCTTAAAAAAAAAAGAAAAGGAATATAGATTTGTATCAAAGAAAAAAATAAAATTAGAGATTAGAAGGAATTTAGATTTAGATATTTAGATAATTAATTTAAGAATATATTTAAATTGTTTAGAATATAAAAATATGTTTAATAAATGTATATTTTTGTATAGTTGAAAATTGAAATTGAGAAACATGTTGGCTTAATTTAACAAGGGGTAAACAGGCAATGATGATAAGGTAAGGAGGAGAAAGATTTGGTGGATTTTGGGGTCGTAAATGCGGAAGTTAAGGATATACTTACGACCATGGTTGGGTGGGCACTTAAGAGTCTAACAGCTGACTCGTTAAATCATCGTGTGGTATAAAATTGTGGTAAGTTTGAGTGTGTTTGAGTTTTATTTTTGAGTTTTTTTGAGAATTTAATTTTGTGTTCGGGCCCGGTGCTACCGAGAGGGTTGGGACCTCCTGAGAGATTCATAAAAAGCTAGCCGGAATCCTCGGAAGCACAAACGGTTCGTGACAGGTTTTATTTCGTTTAGAATGATTTTAGGTGGTAACTATATTTTAGGTGGAAATTTAGTTGATAAAATTTTAATTTTAAAGGAAATTATTTAAAAAATATTATATCTTTTGAGAAAAATCACAGATTTTAATTATTATTATAACTTTGTATGATACAAAATTCAAATTTTCACAGAATTTCTTTAAATATTGTTTTTATAGAAGAATATTTTATAAATTTCTAACTATTTTGTGATATCATTAAATTGAAGTAAAGTTGAAAAGCAGTTAATGTATATGACAATGGTAATTTTATAACTTCGTCAAGGCTTAAAAATCTTTACATTTAAAAAAAATTAAATAAAAATCTTTTTTTAAGATTTTGTAATAAAAACAATTTTTAGCGGAATTTTTTTTAATTGAATGTATATAAGATTTTCTTCCGTTTTTTAAGAGTGGCAAATATCAACAACACCAAAACCGTTATAAAATTGCAGTTTATTCAAATTTTTGAAGTAATATTTTTTGTAAAGTTAATATCTGAAAATTTTAATTAATAAAAAATATATAAAAATCTTACCTGGAAAATGTATTCAAACAACTCCTTTCGCCATATTGATTATTTTACAACATCACGCTTAACTATAATCACAACACTTATGCACTGAAGACCACTTTTTGTTTATTCTTTTGAATTTTTTTTTTATAAATGTTTTCTTTAATTTTAATTATCTATATTTATAATAATACATACATATTGTAACTTGTTTTTGAGTAGAAGTTTGTCATAAGGTCATTGGAAATTAAGAAAATAAAAAAATTTTATTGCTATATATTTAATCCAATACACTGGATATTTTGTTTAGGTAGAACAAAATCCTAATTCTTCCTTCCTGTGGCAATTCAATGGATAATGCATCAAAATGTCTAATTAGAAAACAAACAACATTTCCTGGGTTACATTACCAACAGTGCAAAAATTATTTTTAGCCAGATATAAAAAAATTAAATATTCTATGAAATTATATCCAAAACTTAAAAAAAAAAAAAAACAACTTTAAAGGATAGTTCAGAATTTGACTTGACTGATTTAAAAAAAAAAAAAATTAAAGTCAATCAGATTTTTTTAAATCTTTTTTCATATTTTCTTGTATTAGCTGGCTTTTAAAAACTTGAAATAAATTTATATTTTGAAAATAATTCGATGTGGTTAATTCAAAAAGAGACTTCTTTTCTGATTCAAAAATTACTCAAATTGTTGGGCCTTTTTTGAGTTATTCACAAAATATTCAAATTCAATTTCATTTCTGAGTCAATTCTGAACCATATTTTAGATTTGATAATATTCTTAAAATGTTTGTGTCTTTTAAGACTCATATTTTCTTCCAAAAAAATGTGTAACTTTTTCATTAAGAGTATGAATGACATATAATCATAATCTTTTAAAACTGTATATTAAAAATTATTGTTTTTCTTATACAGTGGACGTAATTCCTATGAGCTCAACAGTATTTTTAAATTTTATTAAAAACGGGAAAAGCCAGGAAAACTCTAATCCTCAAAATCCTCATTCGATACATTTTCAATGATAAAATTTATTTTTTTAATCGATTAATTTTTTAACAAAAATAAAAAAGTTATTTTTTTAATAAAAAAAAATTAATGAGGAATTCATATAAGCGCACTTTAATAAAACTTTAAAAAAAAATTAAAGAATTGCATTACAATTACGTTTTTTTGCTAAAAAATAATAGAGATCAGTATTGTCTAATTTATTTTGCCGTTTTTACTCCAAACAGCAATGAAAATTGCCAACAATTATTTTTACTCCATTTTTGAGAGTAATTTTTAACAATCTTAGATAGTTTTTTAAAAAATAAAATTTTTTTAAGTTTTTTTTTTTTTAATTTGCTAAAAAATGTTTAAGAATTTTTTTGTTACACTACTTCAATTCATTTTATACCCCGAAAAAATCTCTAAAACCGTCAAATTACTTACACATAAAAAATCGTTACCAAAAATTTTTAAAATATCAACTAAACAAGATATTTCAAAAGCAATATGTTTTAAGTTTTTAAATAATTTATGCGAAACATCATATTCTGTTAATATATTTCCAATTTTTTTTATAGGGATTTTTTATGTGTAAATAGCCATTCACTGGAAAAAAAGTCCCAGCAAAAAAGTTCAAAAATTGTTTTTTTTTTTCAAATAATTATTTGGGAACTCTGGATAAAAATTGTCCACAATTTTTATTTACGATTATAGTAAAGAAGTTGAATTATTTTAAGGTTTTTATAATACAAAATAAGTACAAAATTTCATATTCAAAGCAATGTTAGTTAAACATTCACAATTCATCTTAACTTTTACAATTTCTTTTTTTCGGTAAGATTTTATTTCGTGAAGCGAGTGTAAGTAGGAAAAAATGTTCGTGAGTGGAATTTTTCGCCCGTAAGTTTTTGTGTTAAAAAATTAATTAAATTAAAAAAATTAAAATTTGTGTTAAAATTAAGATTTCCTTGTTTTAAGAGTATTCACTCTTTAGAGACATGTCCTAGATCCGATTGAAATTTTTAACCAAACTTTGCTTCATTAGTATATTTTTGTAAATATTTTTCTTAAAACGCATTTTTCTAAATAATGCTTGATTAGAAACTATAAACAATTAAAATCTTTTTTGCTAACCGATTTTTTTGAAAACATTTAAAATTTTTTAAAATTGAAATGTCAACAGTGACATTTTAACTTTTTATTAACGTAGTAGTATTTTAATTAAAACTAGTCATTATTTATTTATTAATAAATTTTGGCATTTTTTCGACTTTGTGTATTATAAAAAAAATCATGGTCAGACCCAACAACAATTAACAAGCAAATTTGACAATGGAAAAGTTTTATGGTAAAGTTGTGTATTTTCATATCCTGTGAACTGAAGTCTAAATTTCAAGAGGATGAGAAAATAAGTGCTACTATTTTAAGCAACACCTGTTGAATAACAGGTCTGTTATACGAACATTACCGCAGGCAACCAATTTTGCCTGTGTGTAAATTGTTGTTGTTACGCACCCCGTGGTATCGCAGCCGAGCATACCTAATAACTACCCTTTTGTACAACTCTAATATGTATTTTTGTTTGCCTGTTTAAAAAAAAGGTAAACAAAGAAATTGTTGAACAATTATTGGTCTTTTACAGAGAGTTTCAGAATTAACTATAAAGCTAAATAAAAATTCTTACATCTGTTTTTATGGTTTAAAAATTGACTGTATAAATTCTCAAGATGACATCAACCGATTGTTTGCAGTTCGAAAACGTGGCCAAATAAGTGCCATCCTATTAGTGGAAAGACCATATCAAGAATCTATTGGAATGCAAAGATAATTTATTGCATTTTTGGGATTCTCAGGAATCTAGCTTGTCGCTATTAAATAGGGGGTGCTGCTTTGTCAGCAATTGGAAGCATGTAAAAAAAAGTAAATTATTGTAGGAAATTATTTCCAAAAATGTAAAAAATGAAACGGCTTTAAATGGTGCTTCAGAATCGGACTTGGACGTTTTTCGCTTTTAAATTGGAGTGCTGCTTTTTTCAGCAATTGTAACCATGTAAATTAAGTAAATTAGTGTATAAAATTATTTCCAAAAATGTAAAAAATTAAACAGCTTTAAATGGTTCAGAATCGGACTTGGAATTTGCTTTTAAATTGGGGTGCTGCTTTGCAGCAATTGGAACCATGTAAAGAAAGTAAATTATTGTAGGAAATTATTTCCAAAAATGTAAAAAATTTAACAGCTTCAAAGAGTGGTTCAGAATAGGTCTTGGCCATTTTAATGAATTAAATTTATAATTTATTACAAATATAAAATTGTATTATCTTAATTGTTATAGAGTAAAAATGAAATCTAATCAATTAGTTGTGATATATTTCTAATATTTTGCTTTAATTACAGAGCATACAACAGGCAACTAAAGTTTATGTCCTCTAAGGATCCGAGTCAAATTTTTGCTGTTGAATATAGTCTATGTTGAGTACTTCCTATAATAAGATCCATTTTATCCTCAAATTCATTATGAAATAAATAAATTTCTAATGCATTTTTATGTCAGGTTGGATGAATTAATTGGTAATACAACATCATAGCAGCAAAGACTTTTATATAATTTAACATAAAGTTGTTAAAGGAAAATACATTTTATATTACAATCATTAACAACTGCTCGTAGGTGATATAGGTACCCTCTTTCATTGGAGAACTGTATCAAAATTGAGAGGACCATGGTTGGTTTTATTATATATTTCAAAAAATAAAAGTTGCAGTTAACCTGGGGTCGAATTACGGCATTCGTGATTGTAATTTTGCTATCGAAGTTAATTTTTTATTTCTGAAAATAAAACATGTAAACGAAATTTTTTCGATCAGGGATGTTGTACTTCGGTCCTTGATTGAAAAGAAATATAAATCTTGGTGTTTTCATTAATAGTATTTGTGCAGTTACCGATTAAAAACACTGTTTTCGATCAATTTCACTCGATCACGAATGCCGTAATTCGGGCCCTGGTAAACGTATCGACATGTTTGGTGATAGTAGGGGAAATGCTAATAAGCAGCACAAGCTCATAAGTTTTTTATTTGTTTAATTTAATCTTTAAAAACTCGTGTATTTTCTTAATCCATAGACGTGTTTGGAAATGTTCTAGCAAGTGCATGCCTTTGGCAATGATAGCAGAAATTTACATAATTTATCATGGACTTTATTCACATTTACCGTTTTCCTACAAGGTCTTGCCACGAAAATTACCCCGAATAATTACAATGTCCAAAAGATCAGTTTACGGTAAAACTATACATAGCTGGAAAGGAGGATGTTATTTATGCAATGCTTATTTGTTATTTGCGCAGAAAGTCGTTTGAAATTAATTTAATAACACAAGGTTGCAAAGGTTCTTTAAATGGAACGCGTAAAGTTGATTTTAATCAACATTTCGTAAACACAAAAAGTGTTTTTATTCGCCAAATTCAATTAAAATTCTCCTCTTTACGTATTAGTATTTTGATCCAAATCTTTATTTGGCGTTCGTATACAAAAATACTTAGTAAGTATTTATGTTGTGTTCCCAGTAGCCGGCTTGTGTCCGGGCATAGGATTTTTCCAATCTACGCCCGAAACCGACATCGCCGAGTTTTAAAATTTATAGCGTATGAAGCATGCATCCGCCGTATCAAAGATACATACAACTTTCGGCCACTGGAAAGGAGGCGTGACCAAAAAGAAATAATTGCACCCCTTCAATTTAGGTGTGGGCATTTAATATGGCATGCAAGCCACATTCACACTAGAATTCAATCGTTTGGCATAACACGTGTTATGGATTATGACAATGGACAAACTTTTATGAGCCAAACTCTGAAATTTCTGCACAGACTTCTTTATAGGTCCTTAATAAGGGAATGTATTCAAAATATATCTAAGATGAGCCGTATTATGTAAGTTTGTGTATAAATGGTTATTTAGCAGCACTTACCTTCAATTTTACAATTTGCCGGCATGCGATATTGTAATTTAGATTTATTTTTACGAATGCGCAACAAGTTTTACACCAAATACATTTATTTATAGATGAACACCTGTTCTTATTCACTTTTGTTTTTTATTTGTCCATTTCACAAGTTGTGAATTACAACACAACAATATTAGTGGAGCCCTTGATTGGGCGGCCATTGAAAATTGCATTTTTTTTTTTTTTTTTTTTTTTTGAAAACTTTTGCAAATTAATTTTTACCCTCAATTTCACATATTTTTCATAAAACTTTATAAATTTATGTAACACAAGAATTAAAGAACATTTTTATGTAAAATTATTAACAAAATAGCGATTATTTCTTATAAAAAATTATGGAATAAAATTTAACACACAAAAAACACGCCCGATCAGAAAAAAATTCGAGAAAAAACTTACTAGTGCTGCCAGATGTACAAACTTTTACAAAAAATAATTAGTGATGCCAGATGTAAAAGTAGAGAAATTTCAAAAAAAATAACGACTAATGGGAAACCATAACGACGATTTGAAAAAACAACTGATTTGAAAAAACTACGCAGTGCTTTCAAATGTAAAAAATATAGCTGCAAATAAAATTTAATTTAATTATTCAATTTTTGTAATATATAGTACACAGTAATAATAACCTAAGTTCTAATAAAAAAAATTCATATAGATATATTAAAACTAAATACCATTTACATCCACAAATATTATTAGCTCCCCAGCCATAATATAACACTAAGGCAATAATAATAAATGCTAAAAATAAAAGTAAATAAAGTTGAAATTAGTGGTAACATATCCTTAATATATGTATATCGAAAGCATTAAAAGGATGAACATACAAATTAAATAATTAATTAATATCTGATTTCTTCCAAATTGTTCATATTCAGAGTGCTGCCAGATTATAGGTTTTATGAAACAGAGATACTCGGTGTTGACCTCAAATCAGTGCTGCCAACTTTTCAAGTGCAAAAAGCGCAACAAAAATTTCAAAGAGCGTTCACAGATAAAAATATCACCAAATTTTAAGTAACAAACGTAGTAGTTAAAATTAAATTTTTAGTTCAACAACATTTGTATTGTAATTAATAAATTTGTTGACTTTTTTTATTGACAAACATATTGTTTGTATTTACAATTTCAAGTAAAGGTTTATTTGTATTTACAAAAAGTTTGATTGTATTTACATTTTTTTATCTGTGCATCCGAAATTATATCAAAACACAGACTTGTAGACAATTAGTAGTTTGAACACAGAGTCGTTTAGAAATAGTTAGCAGAGGAAAAGTTCAATTAACTGTTAATCAAAAACATTAAAAAATTGTTAAATATTTTTAGTTATATTTTAGATACTCAGATTTTATTATTATGTAATACGGTAATTTGGCCTTGTGGGCTTTAGTATTATAGATGAATTATAAATAAACAAAACACAGAGTTGCACATAATTAGCAGTATGAATAGAGAGTCGTTTAGAAATAGTAGTCAGATAAAACGTTAGATTAACTGTTAATCAAAAAGATTAAAAACTGGTTTAATCGATTTGTTAAGAGCTTGATTAAGCAGTTAATACCATTTTTAATAGATTAACTTATTTGTGTAAATTTTCTATTAGTTTCAACTCAGCAAGTGTTTACAATTCCAAGCACTGCAATGACATTAAAACCAGTTTATGTATTTTATTTATTGATTTTATTTAAAAGCTTAGCTTCAGCCATAGAAATACATAAAAGAAACCTTAAAGTTGTTTAAACATTTAATAAAAATGCAAGTTAGTGAAAATTAAGCTTTGAAAAGTGCAAATTAATATTAAAAATTCTTAGAATATTAAGGACTTTATGCAAAATATGTTTTATTAACATTTTATTTATATATATATATATATATATATATATATATATATATATATATATATATATATATATATATATTTGTTTGAGTATAGAGTTAACACATCAATTAATTATACAGAATTTCCAATACAAATTGAGAACAATTTAAATAAAATGTTGAATATATAAATATAAAAGAAAGATTTTCCACTTAAGAAAGGATTTTCAATTACAAATTGAAAACAATTCTAAATTTAATTAAAAATGTTCATAATTTGCATATTTTTAATATGGAAGTTCTTAGTTTTTTTTTTTAAATATATTTGACATGTACTCAATTTTAATTGATAATGGTTTTATTAAAGGATATATATATATATTTATTAGGGTTGTGCAATTAATGGAATAATCAATTCTCTCTGTTCAAAATAAAATTTTGATTTTCCAAAAAATCAAGCTAGTGAAATGAATTAATTACATTAATTACACCATATAATTTTGTTCATTTTAATTATATAAATACAGCTATAAAAAAAAATAATTGTTTAATAGGCAAAATAACTACTTTAAAATTCCTCAATTTTGAAAAAAAAGCTTTTATATTCATTATTATTTCAAAAGTCAAAAAGAGACCATTCATTATTAAGAAAAGCTTTTGATTATAGAAAAAAACAAGGCATAATAGTTTACAACATTTAAGGTAATAAACATTTTACGAGAAATTAAACATTTAGGGATACAACACACAATCAAACTTATGTCTATATTTAAAGAATGGGGATTAGGAGAATATTTCAAAAAAGATTTTTTCGTTGCTTTCTAGTATCGATTTCAAACTTTAAAGTTTGTGTTCAAATAGTTTGTTATTTCATTTAGAACCATTGAACCAATTACCATTTTTTCACAATTAACTTGTATTATTAAATCATCCGGTGTTTGAGACCAATCGCAAGTAATCAATACTAAACTTTTTGATGTCATAGTTTGTCCAGCAAAATTATAAATAAGACTATCGGTATTGTTGGTAATAGAGGCCACATTAATGCATTCAAATAGTTTTTGTTTTAACATGTTCACATCGACAGAATCCTTGTTAAATTTCAATTTAGTTTGATGTTCATTCATGCCTCTCAATTTAAGACGTTCTTCTTTAAACATAGACTCTGATATTTGTATTGATCTTACCAGTTCCCCTATTATAGGTTTCAAAGTTACCCTAGACGTGCCACTATTTGAGGTGATTTCAAAGTCTATGGCATGAGTAGAATCATTAAAATCTACACCCATAACTGAGGTAGCACATTGTCCGGGTGCTAGCATATTAAGGGAAGCAAATTCTTGCATATGCATGCCAGGCGGTAAAGATTTTTGACCCATTTGTATATTGGCAATTTCATCCGAGCCCTGATTAATGAATTGCAGTTCAATGGACACCATGGAGGAAGAGTAAAGATGTGGAGATCGCGTGTAACGATAGCTTACTTGCAGACCATGACCGGAAAGTTTGTTTAATAATTCCTTGTGGCTATAAGATATATATGAAGGTCCCACAAGATCTATACGATTTGCCACATTTTGGGGTATTAAAGTGGAATTTTGTGAAGCTGTTAATGGAGTGCCTGAAATTCAAATATTGATATTTTTGTTTTATTCTATAAAAGTTGTCTATTTATTACCTGGCGTTAAAAAACCACCTAATGAGGGTGTCATTACTGGTCCTATAGGTGGTATGTCATCTAAATCCAGTAGCAAATCTAAATTAAGTTTTTGTTCTTTTTTCTTAATTTCTTCTTGTTTAGCAGAATTTGTATTTTTATTATTATTCTTAGCTGGAGCTTCCTTATCAGATTCTGATTCCGTATCAGAAGATGATTGTGAATTTTCACCTTCACTTTCTGACGAAGAAGAACCATATGAAGAAGATTCGGAATCTGAGGTACCCGAGCCATTGGCATTGTTAATTAAATTATTATTTGTAGTATTAACATTTGTTTTTTTGTCATTATTCAAATTATGCACTTGAGCCTGTTTTGTTTCAGTTTTAGCAGTTTCATTTTCTTTTTTCTTGTTCTCCTCATCATCAGAATCAGATTCTGATGAAGATGATGATGAACCCGTTGAAGAGCCACTTGTTGAGGAATATTGTGAAGATTTTTCTTCTGATTCCGAGAAGAAAGAATTGTCAGTTTTTTTAGTTTTCTTTTGTTTAGACGTATTACTTTCTTTTTGTGGTGTTTCATGTCCTTGATTATGAGCCAAATTATTTGTCATTTTACTTATATTTTCCTGCATAAAACCATCCACATTACGTACCGTAGGATCTGAGGGTTGTTCGGGAAAACCGGGCAAATCATTATAACCAGAACAACGCATATTCAAATAATGTGACAAAGAACCCAACTGATAGTTATTGCGTGTGTGATATTTACTCTCCAATGTAGGAGCTGGTTTTGAGGACAGAAATACATTTTTGGCTACTTCCGATAAAACTTGACTCTTACTTTCGCTTGAGGGAAATATAAATTGTTTTAAAAATCTAGCTCTATCGCGTATATCATAGTTGACATCATAACGAGCCAATGTAAAGACATATTGACACAACAAGGAAGTTTGTTGGGGATTTGCTAGATATAACTTAACCGACAAGTTTAGAACTTGTAATTTGACAGCATCTTCTTCGTCTACAAACGTTTTGGCCATTTTCCTTAAGACATCTGGAGCAATTTTGGGTACTTTATCATTATATTCTCCTATCAACCATATAATCGAAGATCTGGCTGCAGCAACTTTAATAAAGTCCAAAGTTTAGCCATTTGTGAGATAATGTCAAAATGTTGGGCTGCCTTAGTTTGCAGCAGTTTCTTAATAACGACAACACTTTCGGCCACTACATGTTCATCACGATTGGATAGCAAATGTACCAAACCACTAAGACAGGTTTCGGTTACTTCCTTAATAGAACCAGCACATCTTCCTATAGCTTGTATGGTAGCAGCTACAAATGGGCGATCACTGCTAGAAATGTAGGTTTGAAATTCCCGTAAAATCAAAGAAATACTAGCAGCTGAGGCCAAGTTAGTAAGAATTTCCAATTTCAATAGCTTGATATGAGTAGGATCACTTGTGCGTACAAAAAACGACTTAATATGAGACTCAAAAATAGCCTTACGTTTAGTAGACATTGAGGCAATACAAGTTAATACTACACTTTGCACCTCTTTGTGTGAACGCAATAAACGTATTAAGGCTTTAGCTATAATATGTACCTCTTGCCTGGGCGCTACATGATGATACAGTTGAGCTACAGCCATAACCACAGATGCATTACGAGATTGTAACAATGGTTTTGTTTGTCTCAACAATAAACGATGATCAAGATCAACATGATAGCTTGATGAAGGTGATGATGTTGATGATTTGTTTTTAATTGATGGCTTTGCCTTCTTGTTGTTGTCTTCGTCATCAGTTGTCACTGAATTGTCACTGTCCCCAGAATCATCATAAAACTTTTTATTATCTTCAGTATTTTGTGCGTTTTCTTCTTCAGACGGTTCATCAGCATTTGGATCAACGAATTGAGTGCGTGCATAGCGTGTCAACATATTGATAATAATCACTTGACCCCATTCATCAACATCAACCAAGAGATTGCAGAGTTTACGATAGTTTTTGTGGATTAAATCTACACGTTCTGGACAGACCTAAGAAAGAATTTATAATAAATAATGAGACATTACTAAATTAAATTTACCGATTTTTACTAATAAAAACTCTCATTATTTTCTGTTAAGGTTCTTATAAAAAATGCATACAGTCTTATACCTAATCTACAAAGACAAATTAATATTTTAATCTTTTTTATTAACAGTTAATCAAACTTTTTATTTGGTTACTATTTCTAAGCGACTTTGTATTCATAATACCAATTGTGTGCAACTCTGTGTTTTTATATAATTTTGGTCGGCAAAAAAACGGGAAAAGCTTAACAACGACAAAATAATTCTATAACTTTTTAATTATAAAACTTTTTCTTTTATTCAATTAATATCTTTGATATCAATTTTATAAAACATTAAAAATTAAAGCGAACATTAATTGAGTTTACTTCAATATAATTTGAAAAAATTAAAGAATTTGCATTGAATTGTACAAGTTCTGTTGCTAAATATAATGGTCTTATATGCATCATTAATTTGAGTTAGCTTATCCCGATCTACAAGATTTCAAGTCGTTTGCGAGGTTTAGAGAGAAAATCCCGGAAATGTCCTGCCATGTCGTTTTGCTCACTACAAATTTAAAATAATAAGGATATAAAAATGACATTTAACCCAGATTTCGCTAAATCCTTAGATTATTTTTTCAGACCAAATACCATTAATCAGGACAACCAGTATAAACATGATTTATTTCAAAAATATGGAACTAACAAAAAATAATTTTTGGTTAAAACTTAAAATTTGAATTTCAGTTCGAGATCAAAACATTATCATATTTTCTAATTTTTAATAAAATTCGCGACAAAAATTTGTTACATTTTAAGTGTGCGGTCTTAAAAACTTTGTAGCATAATAATTTGCACCATTAAGATATTTTAGCTGTAATTTTTTAGAGTTTTTGGAAAGTCAGCCTGCAGTTTCCAAATTACCGAATCAAGTCAGGTGACCTTAAATCAGTTTTTTTAGGTTATTTCCTTTTACTGGTCAGATTTATTGATTTGCACAACTTTCGCAAATTTTGACAGCTTTTTTAGAGCAAAATATTGATTTATATTTTCTTTTGTCAAGATATTTTTTATTAAAAAAAAAAAATATTTAGTCCTGCCAAGTAAAATTATTTAGCCCTGCTAATTTATCTCACAATAACCAAAGGTTGTGACTAAACCATAATTATGAATGTCAAATGTATATAAAAATAAAGTTAAACTTTGATTATTTATTATTCTTCATTTTGTAATTTGAAAGCCTTTTTGGAAAATTAATAAATTACAATAATTCCACTCACTGAAGTTAACCTTAAACTAAAATTAGAATTTAATAAACCCTGATAACAATTAATTAGCTACTCTACATTAATTATAAATATTATTTTATTACTCAATAAAAATCACAACAATTGTTTTTTCTTCTTTTTTTGCTAACCCAATTAGAACAGAACGCAAAAATATACATCATTTCTATTAACCTTGTTGTAATAAAATTATCAAAAATATTAAAATTGACGTTACTAATGAAAATGATTTAAAAGTTTTTCCTTATAAACATGATCGGTATAGTTGAAATGTCTTAAAATGACAAAACAAAAAAAAAACGCCTTTGAAAAGACCGACTTACTCCAGGAGTATTAAATGGTATAATAAGCAAATTCGATCTAGTAAATCTTAAAAAGATTGATACAAACAAAGGACATCTTATACTAAATACCCGATAAAAAAAAAGAAGAAGACGTATACAGTCGACCCTCGGTTAACGAACGCCTCGCTTAACGAACATTTCGCATAACGAACACACTTAAAAAAAAAAAAAATAGTTTCGCTTAACGAACAAAGTTTTGTATAACGACCAACGCAAAATGGGAAATACCGAATTGCGCGAAAAACTTCTGTCGGTGTTCAGCTATGGCATCACTTGTGTTCATACAATTAAGAAGACGTGTTGAGACACAAACATATAGTACATGTTCATTATTTGATTTTGTTAAAAAAGGGCAACTACCGAATTGCGAGTAAAACTTTTCTGTTTGTGTTAAGCTTTAGCATCACTTGTGTTCATACAATTAACAAGACGTGTTCTTATTTTTTGTGAAAGTGTAACGTAACATTAAAAAGCATCACCCCAATCAGACAGTTGCTAAACGCGCAAGAGATGTATTCAATGATAATGCTGTGTCGCATTTTCAACAAATTTTTAAGCGTCGCCAAAAACAGACGACTCTAGACAGTTTTTTTTTTTTTTTAAAGAAGAACTAGGTATGCGTCTAGGTATCATACAAAATTATTTTTTTTTTGTAATTTTATATACACTGACTGTCATTAATATTCGGTTTTTTTGTTTGAGTTACAAAAAGCTAAATTTTATCAAGAAATAAAGGAAAAAACAGGCACATTAAATTTTTGTTTGTTTTATAAATATATTTTGAGATACAAAAAAAATTATTTTAGATTAAGGAACACTGAGAAAATACATTAAGAAAACAAAATAATTGAAAACTTAAAAAATTCATACTTCATTAATATTCGGTTTTTTATAATATATAAAATAATCATTTGAATAAAAATTTTAAGAAATTAAATAAATATCTGGTTGGATATCCCTTATTTTTTATAACCTCAGAAAGACGGTTTGGCATATTATGAATCATTTTTTGATGGTAATCCACACTGAGTTCATCCCATTCTTCTTGCAGCCTTTTTTTTGAGTTTGCCTTTCGAAGAAACTGGATTCTCACGGATACGGCGATCCAAATGGTCCCATAAATTTTCTATGGGATTCATGTCGGGGGATTGAGCAGGCGTATTTATCACTTTTGGGCAATTATAAAGCAACCATTCACGGACAATGTGGGCTTTATGCTTCGGGTCATTGTCCTGATACAATTTGAAGGTCGATGAAATTCCCATTTTTCTGCAGATTGTTTTAAATTTTCAAATATGAGTCCTTGTTTATAATACCTTCAATAAGCACAAGCTTCCAACCACTTTTGCGGATATGCAACCCCATACCATTAGACTTCCGCCTCCGTGTTTAATCGTAGGAGTAATAGTTTTTCCTTTCAACTCCTCGTTCGGCTTTCGCCACACCATAGTCTTTCCGTCGCTACCAAATAAATTAAATTTGCTTTCATCGAGAAAAATAACGTCATCCCACCAGTTTACATCTCTTTTTATATGCTCTTTAGCAAATTTTAGTCGGTGGTTCCTGTTCTTTAAATTGACGAAAGGTTTTTTCGAGCAACTCGGCCATTGTACCCTTGTTTTTTAATGATGCAACGTATTGTTGCTTCTGAAACTGTTTTCCCGAATTTTGTCTTAACCTCAGCTAAAATTTTAGGAGCACTTAAACGTGGGTTTACCTTGATTTTTTTTACAATACGGCGCTCCTCCATTTCGGTAAGCTTTTTTAGCTGACCTGTCTGCTTTTTAAATTTATTTTATCCTCATTTTTATATCTTCGTATAATGTCAACGACAGTATTAGGCTTCATATTTAATATTTCAGCAATATATTTATATTTTTTTGCCTTTTTTGTAATGAAAAATCACTAATTTTCGTTGCTCTAGCGAAGTATTTTTGCCCTTACGTCCCATTACGGCTAATGTAAAAAAGAAATTGCATTTGACAATGCTTCTTCACTTTTATTTATTCGCTTGGCTTTGTTTAATGTGGGATTCCCCATTTTAAAAATAATTATTGAGTACTTGCAGAATTATAGGGTTGTATTTTATATGAAAACAAAAAACCGAATATTAATGAAGCATGTATTTGTGTAGTGATTGGGTTAGAATTTATTTTTAAAAATATTCTTTCGATATTATTAAAAAAAAAAATCACAAAATGAGCACTTAATATATATATTTAAGGAAAAAAATAAAACCGTTACTAAATGTAATTAAATTCATTGAAAGTTTTTAGATTTTAAAATCTTATATATAAAAACCGAATATTAATGACAGTAACTGTACCTATATTCAGTTCCTTAAAAATGTTGATAAATATATGTTATATTACTTTCAATAAATATTGATGTTGAAATATGTTAGTGTGTACTTTTCCGACTTGGAACGCATTATTTTATTTTGCACTGATATTATTGGAAATAATGGTTTTGCTTAATGAACGTTTCGCATAACGACCACGCTTCTGGAACGAATTGTGTTCGTTAACCGAGGGGCCCACTGTACTTATAAAATCGTCAAACGATGTTCCCAGAAAACGATAAATATGTTCTGTAATATGTTCACGGATTCGCACCGAATATATATATCTATATATCTTATTACTCTATTAAAGAGCAATCGAATGTCATTTATGTTATAATCCCAAGTGCCAGAATATATCTCCACACAGTATACAAAAAGTGGCATTATAGTACTATGGACAATTCTCTCCCTAACATAAACTGGAATAATCAAATTTGTATTATATATTATTTATAGAAAAGTTGTGCTAAACTTTTGTATGAGAAACATTAAGGACTGCTAACTTATCTCAAAATAATTAAAGTTTAGGGCTAATTATTATAGTAATAATATTTGACTTGCTTGTATTTGAAAACTTTCGGCAAATTTGCAGATTAATTTCATGTTTTTTTTTTTGATTTTATTTGTTATTTTTAAAAATTTATTTTGCGATTACAAATTCATATAGATGGAACTTAATGACACCCGACTTAAGCTAAAAATGGGTGCAGGGTATTTTCATACAACTTTTCATTCCCTTAATTTAACTTCGCTAAGTATAGTTTGGCCTTAATTCTTACAATGTATGAATTTTTCCTAATTTTTTTGTTTTTAAATATATACAATATAAATCAAAGTGAATTTAAAAACGAAACAATCGTAAGAAAATTTTTTCAGTTTTGTTTTGGCGATTTATTAAGGAAAACATGGCAAATTATATAAAGTAATTATAATTTTGTTTAAATACTTATGGATTTATAATTCAGCAGTTTTTTTACTTTTTTAGATAGGAATTCCAGATAACAAAAAAAATTTCCCATATCAATGGATGCTCACGGTAAAGTGGAAGGATTGCCTAATTTTACTCTAAGTCAGGATGATACTCTAAGTCAGGTCTAAATAGTTAAAGATAGTGCAGCAGGCATACCGCCACAATGTTCATCAGATGTATTTTGTCTTCCACTCTAATGTTGTGAATTTTATTTAATAAAATGTCATAAAATCCGTCTACTATGGACCAAAATAATAGATTTTAGTAAAAGGCAGGAATTCATTTGAATTTTGGCAGAAATAGTGCAATAATTAAGAAGAAAATCTGGTATGCATTATAAGTTAAAAATGTTATATTTATGATTTGAATTAGTTACATTCTTCCCATTTTGTTTTTTACTTCTTATCGGGTAAATAAAACAATACGGGTAAAACGTTGATCTTTTTCCTTCAAAAATTATAATTTGGGTAAATCTTCTACACCTTTTACAGTGGTCCTCTGAAGATTTTCGGTGACGCGAAATGAAACATGTAAGGACATGACAGTAGATGAAGTCTGCTTTAAATTAGCGGATGAAGAAATTCACGGTTTTTTATTTAGCAAAAAACAAATGAATAATCTTGCTCACATCATAATTTTGATAATTTTTGGTACGCGTCTATCAAGTTTGGAACCATCTGCCAAGTAATCTTAAACTGTTTTCCTATTCCTTTTTGACATATAAACGTAAACTACTTGATTACTTTAACGGAATTATGCCTTAATTTATCTGGAAAAAACCATTATATATTTTTCGTCCTTGCTATAGGTACTAATTTACATTTTTTTTCTCATTGTTCATATGGCTGGGGGCCACTTATAGTCCGAATATTAGAATATTTGTATAAGTATTTAAATTTAAGTTGTATTATCAATGAACATAGTAAGTTAACTAACAATACATAAATAATTGGCCATGAGGGCTTTCTTTGTATTGATATTAATAAATAAAATTTAAAAGTAAAACATTTGCATTTTTGATAATATGTACATATATTGTTCATACATTGTACAAAGAAAAAGAAGTTTTGGGGAAAAAATTTATTTATTGATTCATGCATATTAGAAAAGAATTCATTACAGGTATGAATTATTGTTTTCTGTGTATGCAAATGTCTGTGATTAAAGTTAAACTTAGATTATTTTTTAGAAAATTAACTCGCCCAAGGTCGATTAACTTTTTTTATAAAATAACCAGAGTTTAACTTTAACCACAAATATTTTTATATAAATTTGATATTCTTAACTATGGTTAAGCCCTAAACTTTAGATTATTTTGAGACAACTTAGCTGCATGTCTAAATCTGTCAATTACAGCCCCAGTTAATAGCTAGCAGGACATTGTATATTCGAGGCTTTATTATTTTCTTAAAAGTTTATTTAAATGAAGTCCAAATTTTAATCGTTATTCTACTATTCTACTATTCTATTATTATATTTTTATATAAATTTCTCTTACCTCTTCAAATGCCATTACAGCTGACCCCACTACCAAAGTAGTACGATCCGATAATAATTTCTCAATGACAGTGACCAATTCATCCTTTTGTTCTGGATCTATGGAATATAATTTGGGTATAGCATGAGCAGCAGTCTTCCTAACATATGGACTCATATCCGAGGCACTATCACGTATAGCCAACATAACTATGGGCACTATCATGGCCACTCTAACCGATGATAGAACCCTCAAGGCAGAAGCTCTTATCAACTGATTGGGATCTTTGAGAGCCCGTTGGAATGTTGAAATGGATAGTAAAGCCAAATCTTGTTGTTCTTCGGCATAACGCACAAGATAGACATAAACCAATTTCTTTACTTCTATATTCTTGGATACAACATTCTTGACAACAGCTGGAAACAAATCACCAGCATCCCGACCACGAGCTATCATTCCAATAATACGTTTCATAGCTTCCAATTTTAAACCATCTTTATTGCTATCCAGCATTTGCTTCAAATCATCATGCTTACGACCCTCATATTTGAAAATGGCACCACTTGCGGGATCTGTGCCATATTCAATGTCCAAGCCCATTTGGGCTTTATCGCCATAAGCGGAAAAGGCATTAGATTGTTGTTGCATAGCTGCAGATGTTGTGCTATTAAGACTCCCCGCTAAAGTAATGGGAGAACTTGAAGATAGCATAAGAGCTATATAAGATAAGGGTCACTTTAGCAAAGAAAAAATATATATTTCTGATGACAATGAAACAAATTTTTTTTTCTTTTACACACACTCACATTAACCAAAAAATATGCAAAAAATTGTTTTTCCAAAGAGATTTTAAGTAAATTTTAATAATTCACTTTCAATTTATTATAAATTAATTAGTGTTTAGTACTATCTACTAGTTTAATGACAAAATTTTAAAAATTTCTATAGATTTTTTATAAAAATAGTTGATTTTGCAAAATTTTCACTTGACTGCAACTACAATGAAATTGATGACGTACTTGACAGGAATGTCTTGCAGAGTGCTACCAGATTTTAGATAACTGTTATAATTTGTAATAGTCACATATGGCAAGCTTAAAAGAGAAAGTTTAGAATTGGAGAGATAAATTTCGGCCATTTGTTGTCTTGTTATCAGCTGTTTGTTGTAGTTGTTTTAACATCATCAATTAATAAAATTTTGTTTATTTTAAAAAACAATTTTAAAGGTAAAATTACCAGAAAAATTAAACACATTAAGTGTTAATATATAGAATTATTAAGGTAATTAAGGATTTTGTTAAAATAACATGAGTTTTCCTTTAACAAATCCTAATAAGGAGTCGGCCAGGGCAGCATGTAAAAAATGTGGTTATGCCGGTCATCTAACATTTCAGTGTCGGAACTTTCTCAAGGTAATTAAAGGTCTATTAAGATATAAAAGTTTAAATTATGTGAGTTCAGAAATTATGATTAAAATATGTGAGTTTAGCAAAAACGTTTTTTGTGTCGGCGGCCCATTTTTTCTGAGTTATAGGCCTCTAGAGTTTGGATATTTCGTTTAATGCACATCTTTTTAACTAAGGCATGTGTTATTGGAACGGAACAAAATGGATACCATAAGAAAGCTTATTAAAATACCTTTAATTTGACAAAAAAAAAAATAAAATATTTAACTATTAACCCATTGCAGCAACACTCATGATTTAATCGATTTATTTTTAGAATTTATATAATAATTTTATATATATATGTGTGATGTTATCCATAAATAAGTTAGTGGATTTGTTGAACAAAGTTTTTCTGGGTATCTGGCCGGTTTTTGTTGGGTTTCTCCTCCAGTATGTCCAAAGCCCATCTTCGCCAATGAAAGTTATTCTGTGTAACAAGACGTTTTCTGTTATCGGTTGATTGAACTTAACGTATTATATCTCAATTGAAAGGTATTGAAATAAGCTCTTAAATGATATGTATTTTGTTTTAATCCGATTACAAATGGCGAAGATATAAAGAATTTAAAGTCCAAACCTTGGATTACTTATATCTAGCAACTAGGCACAGTGTGGAAAATTGGACATTTTTGGAGAAAATTTGCCTACAGCCCACAGTTTTAAAAGACTTTGAAAAAATAAAAATTTTAAAAATAACTGATTAAATTCCAGATCTATTCCTTATAGCCGATTTTTAAAAGTCCTTACATTTATATCCTTAATAATTCATCAAAATCCTCGGAATTTACATTTTTTTGTTATCTGTGCTGTAAAAAATTTAAAAGTTGTGGGTGGGATACAAACGAAATGATTCAAAAAAGAAAATAGTCAAATAAAATTTCAAATATAAATAAATAATAAATATTCACTTTTTCCTTTCACTGCAGCATCTTAATTATCTTACCAAAATCGTTAAGATTATCTTTAATTAAAAACCAATATTCGGCTCCACAAATGCCGATCATTAAAAAAAAATGTTAAGAAAGTTCTAAACTCCTGTATTTGTAATATTAACAAGACATATTTATTTTTTGTAAAATATCTTAGCCGGATTCAATTAATATCGTATTACACTATACATCGTATTTTTCATGGCAGAACAATTGTTAATATATGGAAGACTTATAGAAAATTGTTCTCTCGATTACAAAAACAACATGTCAAAAATGCATACAAAAAATAAACAGCAAACCATACAATGTCAAATAAAAACCCTAATTCTCCCTAATGCCTTTACCTTGTATTATTATGTCATTGGGTGTTTCAGATTCTAACTTGATCGACTTTTATATAAAATTCAGACAAATTTGGATACTTTTTTGAATGTTTTTAATCTATGAGGCTAAAATGAATCAAATATTTGAAGATGTATGAAAATAATTTTTTTTATATAAATTTAACATTTTTGGTCTTCAAAGTTTAGTAACGTCCTGATGCTTGTTAGGAAAAGACCCTAGCCAAGTGTTGGCTTACTTATAAGACAATAATGGATTTTTGAATGAATGATTTGGAGAATGAATTTTTGTTAAAGCTCTGCCTATTTTAGAGGCTCTAGCTTTTCTAAAACTTCGGGTTCTGATGAGATCTTTAGCCAGATCGAAATACTAAAATCAACCTAGCTAATATGTTTGATTTGCTTTATTTTTATAAATATCCGGAGGTTGAAAGCTCGTTATAAATTAAAAATAAAAAAGTGACTGCTAATTTGATAATGATTATCAATAGCGAATAAAAATATTACAAAGTTAAAATACATTTCGTTTGTATACCAACATTTTTTATAGCAGAAATTAAAAAAAAATTCGCTGATTTGGACGATTTATTAAGAACATAAAATAAATTACTTTTAAAAATCGACCATAAGTAATCGATAAGGAATTTAGTCAGTTATTTATTTTTTTTTTTTTAAATTCGTTTAAAACTGTGGGCTGTAGGCAAATTTGCTCAAAAAAAGGCGCCAAAAAATAAATTATTTTTGAGCTCAGCATTAAAGAAAGTTGTATTGATCGTAAACATTTGAAATAAATCCGAGTTATGTCCGTAAACTAGAGTTTAACGTGTTAACTATTTAATTTTATTTATAGGTTGATCCCAATAAAGAAATCTTGTTAGATGTAGAAAGTACTAGTTCAGATTCTGAATTGGAATATCTCACACCCCTGACTGAATTACGCATGAAAGAACTGAAGGAGAAGGAAGCAGAGCTACTTAACAAACAAAAAAAGTCTGCAAAGCCCATAAAAGTTAAAAAAATCAAAAAGAAAAAGTCTAAACATAAGAAAAATAAACATAAGAAAAAACATAGCAAATCCAAGAAACATAAGAAACGTTCATCTTCATCCTCAGCATCAGCCTCTTCCCTAACCTCGTCTTCCTCTACTGATGATACCACCGAATCTGATTCCAGTGATAATGAAGAGTCTTCAACAAGTGAATCAGATGAAACTGGTCGCAAATTAAAAAAGAAGGGTAAATACAAGCGTAAAGCAAGTGATACACCTAATATGCGACGCAAGAAAACTAAAGTTAAGCGTAAACGTTATAAGACTAGTGGCGATACATCTACAGACTCCGATGAAGAATCTTCCTCTGATTGATGACAATGTGAACAAAAACATTTATATTAATTAAAAAAAAAAAAATGTAGGAAATATTTTTTCTACACCATTTTCAATTAAAATTGCGAACATTGTATATAAAATTGAGACTTTCCAATTGAAAATCGGTAGGTTTAAATGAATTTAAAGATTTTCCAATTTAAAGTAAGAAAATTTCATTTGAACTTGAGAATTTCTATTTAAAATTGAGAAAATTGTATAGAAATTCAGATTTTCCATTTAAAATTGGGAAACTTTTGATTAAATTTGAAAAATTTCAAATGAAACTGAGGTTTTCTTTTTGAAATTGGTAAAATGCTAAATGAAATTAAGATTTTCCACTTGAATTGAGAAAATTCTATATGAAATTAAGATTTCCCACTTAAATTGAGAAAATTCTATATGAAATTCAGATTATTTATTTAAAATTGAGGAATTTTCAAATGAAAATGTCATTTTTTATTTGATCTTGAGAAAATTCTAAATGAAACTGAGGCTTTCCATTTGCAATTGAGAAAATTCCAAATGAATGAGTCTCAATTTCAATTGTAATTTTCTTAATTACCAGTGCAAAACCTCAATTTTATTTATAATTTTTTCAATTTCAAATGAAAAATATCAATTTTATTTAGAATTTTCTGATTATTGAATAATAAATCTCATTTTCATTTGAAAGTTCCTCAATTTCAAATGAAAAATCTAATTTTATTTAGAAAATTTCTCAATTTCATAAAGAAAATCTGAATTCATTCAGAATTTTCTCAATTTTAATAGAAATTCTTAATTTTAAATGAAATTTTATCAATTTTATTTAAAAATCAAATTTTCATAATTTCAGTTGGAAATGGTGTAGTAGTTTTTAAGAGTAATTCTAAAGTAGTTTGTAATAGGAAACATATTTAGTTTGAACCATTTTTTTTTTTCAATTAAGGTATAGAAAAGAAATACCTTTGCTTTTATTTTGTTTAGTTTGTTAAAAAAAATCTTATATATAACAGATATTTAAAAGTTTAACAGTTTCCGAATTTAATCACCCACCAATAGTTGGTTATATTTTACAAATTTTGTAAAACTTATGGTAGCTTAAAATACTTGAAATCATAGTTTTTTTATAGACTTAATCTATAGTTCCTCCATCCATTATATACATTTTTTTATTAAAATTCTATAGTATTGACCAAAGTAATAACAGTTTATATAAAACAATAACCGAATTTAATTATCCACCAATTACTAGAATTTGTCCAATTTTCTAACATTAAGCAATTGAACTCGTTATGGTTTATATATACCAAAATTTTCTTTTTAATAGTATTTACAAATATATAAAATCGCATTATTTCCCTAAATATAACTATAGTTATATAGCTAACTAAAAATTATGAAATTTATTTTCAATGAAAATTAAAAATATACTCCTTATTTCATTAAAACGTTGAATTGAATTGTATTTTCAATACTTTGCATTTTTTTATATAATCATAAACTATGGCAAATATAACAAGAAGGTTAACGCGTGCGTAACTCGGTTCGGAAACAAATGTTTGAATTTGGAAATGTTATAAAAATTTTTAAAAAGAAAGTCTTTAGCAAAAATTTAATATGTAGTCTACAAGAGCAAGAACCATGAAATAAATTTACAACATGTGCAAAGTTTACGAATTCGAAATTTTTTTCTAATCGGTCTAAATCATAAAAATCATATTTTTCGTTTTGTTAACTAAAACTGAGAATTTCTTTTATTTATTATTTATAATTATTTATTTCCAATATTTCGTCTCCACATTGAGTGAACAATAATAATGGTTCTCTCCAAATTGGTGACTTCTTCAGAAAACAATACTAATTGTTCCCTGAAGAAGTCACCCAATGTGGAGACGAAATATTGGAAATAAATAATTATAAATTAAAATAAGAAGAATTAAACAAAAGAGGATCAAAGAAAATTTAACATTTTTTAAAAAAAAACTGAGTAAACATTTTTACCAAATATAACAGTTTAGTCAAACGTGTAAATGTCTGGCTATAACAGTTATAAAACTTAACCTCAAAATAAAAAAATACTCCTAATTTTGTAAAAACTTGTAATTTTTTGTTTTTTCTTAAATTCTTTAAAAATATATTTCGTTTTTTAACTTTATTTATTTTCTTACAAATTTCCCGTTGTTGACTTCTCATATAACAGTAAAATTAAACGCCATAGTTTGTGTATAACAGTTATAGTTTACTTAACCAACAAAATAAAAATAAATATTTTCTCTAATGTGAAAATTTATAAACAAAGGAATTAAAACAAATTTTTTGTCTCTCCCATAAATCATGATACCAAAATTTGGTTATACTATTACTAAAATGTCTGTAATTGATAAATTTTCAATTTAAATATTACGAGAATAGTTAAATTTAAGTTTTAAAACTTAAACAAACCGCCAAATAAACCGCTTTTTTCCATTTTGTAAAATGTTAATCATTTAATTAATTTTGTTTTTGAAGAATTACATATTTTGGCATCTTTTAAGTTAAAAATTTGTATAATATTGACCACTGCTATTATATGTAGGCTTGTTATTTTAAATATTTTACTAAATTCTCAACTTAATGTAACTATAATACATACTATATTTTATCTCTTTTTAAATATAAGCAATAAACAAAATAAATATACAATTTTATTAATTTGTTTTAGTTTACTTAAATCGGGCTAATCTCAAAAAGGGTATAAAAGATTTGGCAAAGAAATTACTTCGGGTGCAGTAATATTTTTGAATTTTACCAATAATAGGTAAAGGTAGTTTTTAATTAGATTTTAACATCTTGTTCAGGAATATATTGCTATGTAATAAGTTGTTTGGCCTAGGTGGCTTTTTTTTGTATTACAATATGGAGAAATAAAAAATAAATAACAGTTTGAAAAAAACTACAAAATATTGCTTATTCGGTAAATTAAAATATAAAACACCAAAAAAAAGACCCCGACTTGCGACACACGAATCTGGCAAAAATTTTGAAATCGCACTGTCAGTCTTCGAGATATTTCAACTTTAGAGATTTTCATTCAACACCCTGTTTTTCATGCGGAACACACTGGAATATAGTGGAATTGAATTTAAAATGCTAAACACTATTAATGGTTTTGAAATCATTTCAACTTAGGCCGAGTTTTTGGGATGTATATTAGCTTTAAACTTAGATTAACGAAGTTTGTAAATGGAATACTGTTGCTGTTGAAATCTGGCTTATTTTATTTTGTTATAATAAAGGCCAAAATTCTTAACAAAATGAAGTGGTTCCAACAATTTTTTGTTAATAAACTTGGAAATGGCAGACAAAATTCGTTGTCAGTTTAACTGACATCTCCAAAACTCGACCTTAATGTTCATATCCTTTCGGAATTTATAACTGGAAAAATCTATTTTTTTTTTTTAAATCAATGCCTCTAGTTTTTATCGCGTTTTTTTATTAATTTGACATAAACTGGGCACTTCAACGAAAAATATTTTGTATACTGTATCATTAAAACAAATTTTTATACTGTGTTTAATATTTTATTTTTATAAATGAAAGCTTAACTTCCGTAGATTTTAAAACTATAACAAGTTTTAAACATTTTAAGTTCGATTCTGCGTTATTCCGAAAAGTTGCAAAAAATCAGGGTGTTCAATGAAAATCGAAATTTTATTTCATTATCTAACTTTATAAATTTAACTGCAAAAATTGAACAGCAAAAATAAAAAATTTCTTAACAAAACTACATAAATCAATATGTTGCTATGAAAAAAATTGTCGATAATGGCAAAAATTATGAAAATAAACAAGTCTGCCCAGTAAAATGGAAAGCACATAGAAAAAACTAATAAGAGATCACCTAACATGAATATGTATCTTTAATACTGCAGGCTTACTTCCCAAAAAGTACAAAAATGCACTAAAAAATTGTCAGCTAAAACATTCTAATGGTACAAATTATTATACAAGTTTGATATAGTTTTTATTAAAAATAAAAATTATGTTTTTTCGACCTTTAATTG
Organism: Delia radicum; assembly: GCA_021234595.1. Lineage (NCBI taxonomy): Eukaryota > Metazoa > Arthropoda > Insecta > Diptera > Anthomyiidae > Delia > Delia radicum. The sequence continues at coordinate 2,868,597 of CM037852.1, forward strand.
TGCAATGAAAATGAAAAAATAAAAAGGAGGAAAAAAACAAAAAAACGTGTATTGAGTATCCACCAAAGGTGGACCTTGCACATAACAAACAAGTTTTCAATTTATTTTTTGATCAATGGTGATAATCTTTAACTTCCGAGCTCATATATTAGTTCCCATGTAGTGAGTAAACTTGTTTATATGAATGTTTGATGTTTGGCCTGGTATTGTTACCTCTTTCAAAACGTGTTCTGATGATGGGAACCTAGAAAATTTCCGAAATAGATCTATCAACACATTCCTGAAAGGGTCAAATATAAATTTGAAAACAAAAAAAAACTCCATAGATTATTTGTTAGGACAATATCCTAATAAAGAAATATAGTGTGGCCTCGAAATTGAATAACAAATTATTATATAGCGAAATCTGAGTTGAATGACATTCTTGATATACATATAAACAAATTGAGGTGTTCAAAAAATGTTCCATAGTTTCTTTGCAACGCTACCCCGCTTTTGCTAAATTATGGCAAAATACAAGATTATATTCTTAATCAAATTCCACAATTTTAAAATTTTTTGTAGCAGAAATATCAAAAAATTTAATTTTTGCTGATTTTTACTATTGATTTAGAACATAAAATAAATGACTTTTAAATAAAGGTCATTCAGAATCGATCTGGAATTTAGTCAGCTATTTTTCAAACTTTAATTTTTCCAAATTCGTTTTAAAACTGTGGGCTGTAGGAAAATTTGCTCAAAAAAGTCCAAGTTTATCGTAGTTTTCTAGCTTTTCCCAGTTTCGTTGAAATTGAAAAATATTGTTTCGTTCACTTTAGGTCTCGAATTTTCCCTTTCCGAGCTTTTTAATATAAAATAATAAAAAATAAGTTTAATAGCATATTAATTTATAAGAATAAATATATATTTATAATAATATGAAAAACTTTACATTATTATATAAACTATACATAAGGAAAAAAAAAACATATAATCATCTCTGTCCTATGTTTCACATTCCCATGATAGTGAAATCAATACGACTTTTTGGTGCTTTGACTTTCACATTCCCATTTTTAGTTTCGATTTACTTTCCTGTAGAAAGTAAAACGAAAGCACTTTTTTCATTACAAAAATTGTTTTAAAATCATAAAACGAGTTTAAATTTAGTATTTGGACAAAAAACATTTCGCTTATTTACTGCAATAACGTCATAACTCAAAAATTTTAATTTTGTAGAAAACGAGTTTAAAGTTTTCAATTTACTAACAAATTGAAGAAAAAAGTAACGACATAATTTCGCTAAAGAGGTGAGTATACAAGATATCAATACGACTTTTTTACACAATATGATACGTGTTATAACAAAAAATTCTGCGTCATTAACTCAAAAATCATGTTTTTTGAGTTGTGACGTTATTGCAGTAAATGAGCGATGTATTCTATAATTTTTCGACTATTATTATTTCGAATTTCATACATTTATATGGATTAAAAGGCACCAAATTTCAATTTCATGTGTTTTTAAAATTCATTCGTATTCAAAAAGTACGGAAACACAGGACATGAGCGAATGAAACTAATTTAAAAGTTTAATACCATTTACCCTTTGCCAATTGAAAAAAAAAAAAAAAACAATTTATATATTTAGTTATCTTTTGCTAAAGACTGTTGTAAAGATTTTAAAGTTTGTTGTCTGATAGAAGAAGCAATCAGAGTTAATATTTGATCGGTATTGGGTATACTGGAATTATCTAATTTTTCTGCTATATCGGTATATAAATTATTCATTATAGATTTTACTAAAGAGTCAGCAGAATTATCTGAATTTTCTTTTGATTCTTCTTGCAATTTCTGCTTTAAATCATTTATTTGCTGTTCATATTGTTTGATTAAATATTCATTTCCTTGCAATTTTGTTTGTAGTAATTGTTCTTGTTCTTTTTGTAATTTTAATTGTTGTTCATTATTTTTAGTTTTCAAATTTTCAGCTTCTAATTTAGTTTGCAAATCATTTAGTTGTGCTGTATAATCACTAACTTTTTCTTGATTATCTTTAATCTCCATTTGACAATGTTTTAGTTTAACTATTAATGCTTTTAGCACAATTTTGATATCATTATTATAATCTATATTTAGGTCATGGAAATCGTTAATAAAATATTGTAAGATATCTTTAATATTTTTTTCTTCATTATCTCTATAGGATTTTTCTTCCATAGACTGTTTTAATTTTCTATTTTCCTTTTTTAACATTAATAATTTTTCTTCCAATTCCAATATTTCATCATCTTTATGGCGTTTTTCATTTCCCTCATCATGTCTATCAAACAATTCCAGTTTGTCCAATACTTTTTCGATTTTATTTTCCAATTTATTCATATTCATGCGTAATTCTGAGCCTTGAGTACGTTGCTCAGTTAATAACATATTCATATATTGGGATTCCATAGGATTTATAGGATAAACAGCAGCAGTATTAACTGTAGCTGCGGGGTTATAGCTCATAGTTGTGGGTACAAGTTGCTGATTAGTTAGTTTACTCGATCTGGGAGCAATAGCCGGCTTTTGTGCCAAAGAAAGTGGGGTATTTATAATTTCTGTATCCGATGAATCACTAAATTCTGTTGTAGTTTGCTGTTGGGTGGAGGAAGATAATGTGGGTAAAGGTTTACCCATTTTAGCCATACGTTTAATTAAAGAATTTTTGGATTCTTTTATATTATTTTTAGATGTTTGAGTTTTAAAATCATCATAAACTTGAACACTTTGAGCAATATTTTCTGGTTTAGAAACTTTAATTTCATCCCGATGATTTTCAAAGTTTTCTTTGAATGTTAATTTTTTATTTGCTAACTTTTCTTTAAATTCTTCTTCATCTTCGAATGCAGCAAAACTAAAACTCCAATATATTGATTCCTCATCATAAAATTGCCAATATTTTGTATGTTTAAATAATACATCCCGGTCTGATACTAGTTTTAAGGTGGCCAATATATAAACTTTTGTTTTGTATATTATCAAACTGCAAGTGTTGTCGGGATTTTGTATTAATGCTAAACCCACTTTACCTAAAAGTTCTCCTTGCTTATAAGACACCACAACTTTGGCCATCAAAGTTACGCTGGCTTGACTGGCAGAGGCAGTTGCGGCGGCATCTGTGTTGTCATAATTGGGAGATTGTTTTAAATCTGTAGCTTTTGGACGTTGATATTTTAAAGATTGTTGTTTTTCATCTTGTGTTACTGAGTCTTCACCAAATAATTGCTGTAGTTTAGAAGATTTTCTAAAATTCCAAACATTTTAAACTTGTATTCTTCGTGTGCTTTTAAATATTTTTTACGACCTTACCCTTTTAGTGTTCCGAAAAAATCTTCATCTACTGTATTTTCTAAATCAAAATTGAAGTTATTCATGTTTTTTTTAACATACTTTGTTTATATAAATTAATTAATTAAACAAATAAAATGTTGGCAACAAAGTTATAAAAATTATTCACTGTTCGGAAAATAAAAACAATTATCAGCTGTTTCTTATCACAAACACACAGAGTTGTATTCATTAATTGATATTTTAGTGTTGCCGTATTCGATTGTATATGATAACCGAATAAATATGCATATTCGGGAACAGAGGTTTATATTTTGCATGTTATTTTTTTTTGGACAATACAATAACAGAGAAAAAGAAGTGGAGTCTCCCGATTGTTTGACTTGGATCTTAACTCATTATTGACACAGCGTTAATTTTCGTTCCAGTTCTTTTTAACGGCTATTTTTTTTTACTTTTTAAAGATAATTAAGTAATTTAAAAATCTTAAAATAATTCAAAATGATGACTACAATGTCAAATAAAAAAATTGTGAAAAATTTTTATCCAGAGTTGCCAAATAATTATTTAAAAAAAAAATCAATTTTTAAACTTTTTTGATGGAACATTTTTCAAAAATTATTTAAAAATACTAAAAAGTCGATTTTTGATTGTTGTGTTGATAAAAAAAATATGAAAATTTATTTCTTTATTGCTAAAAATGTATATAATCATCCAATGTATACACTTTTTGAAAGGATTTTTGATATACACAAAGTTTCAAATAGACCAAAATTCATTCCGTTTTCGTACACAATATAAATAATGGATGTTTTTTATTAAAATACTACTAAACTTGGAAAAATTTACGGTCCGGGTTGCTATATGGCAATTTTAAAAATCGGTCAAAAACCTCTATATTTTTCCCAAAAATTTAAAAAATCAGTTAACTAAAAAAATATTTTTTTTTTATATTTTTCAATAAAGATTTGTTCACAAATTTATACAAAATTAAAATTTTCAAAATATCTTCAACCGTCTATGATTTCTAATTTGTTAAAGTTTCAACTTGGGTTGCTAATATTTATACTAGAGGGCGCTTTAAGCAAAAAAAAAAAACAAATACAAAAATGTCTTTATTCTATAAATCTGCAAAATTTGGTTTAGAAATGACCATCCGATCTATGGTATATGATAGATCGGAAAAATTAAGGGACACGTATTTTTGGTGGTATGTAGAAACTTGGGTTTGCCATTTATTTTCAATATTTATAATTAAGGTGAAAAAAGCTTTTCAGGAACAGTCGCAGAAAAGAATAACGGTTATGGGGTAATTGTTGACCCCACTCTTTAAACCCTGTACATATGATTGGGCCCCTGAATATTTCATATTTCTGGTTGCCTTGATATTATTATTAAAAAAAAATACATAGAGAGAAATTAAATTAAATAAATTTAACTTTTTCAAATAAATATCTTCGTACTTATCCCATTCATACCCAATGTTACGTATAAATAACTTGTGAAATTCGATGGTGACTGAATTAAATTAAAAATTTACCGAAGCATGTGAGATCATTTTTTTGTGCGTAACAAATTTTAAATATGTTTTAAACCGTAATTTATTTAGTTTCATCCTTGGTGTACTAACCCTGTACCAAACCAGTACTAAAAAAGTACTAAAATTTTGAAACTTAATTTTTTAATTTCAATTGTTTTGTATGGTCAGAGAAACCTTGCACACAAAATTTCAAACTTATATTTCTTCTAGATCGCCGTGGGCATTAATGGGTTATATTTGGGTTATAAGTTCGGCATATATACTCAAAAAAGTTTGATAGTAGAATCTACTAAGCATGACAGTTAAAAAACTGTAAATTCTGTTAAAGGGACGACAAAGGTAAGGTAAAACCTCGACAGCGAATTTCATGCACTAAATAATCGAAAATATGTTAAAATATGAAGTAAAAAATTCAAATCGAAATAGGACTAAAAACCAAAAAAATATGCACTTATAATTCAAAAATATGCACTAGAAATAAAAAAAAAATATGCACTTAAAATTTGTGGATTTTTAAGAATCGATTTATTACTCGAGATCGTTGGTTTAAAAATGAAATCCAATATTAATGTGGAACAAACGACAACTAGATGCTATGTTAAGGGTTCCAAATGCTTTATTTTGTTTATCTTTTATTAACGCATAATTTAATGTAATGCAAAAATATGCAATTAAATTGAAAATATGCAACAAAAAATGCATTAAAACATTCATTTATAGATATACATGCAAAAATATGCATTTATAACAAAATATGCACAAATATGCAATAACAAATTGATGCCATTTTGTGGCAAATTTTTTGATTTTTTTTCAATTGATTGATATTTGGCCAAAATCGATTTTGGGCTACAAACATGCATTTGCATAAAATTCGCTGCCCTGGTAATTACCGTTAAAATAACAAAAACTTCAGTTAAAAAGGAGATAAAGCTCATAACCGCTAAAATAACTAAAAATGTAGCAATTTGTAACTGTTGAAAAACAACTAACAAATGCAGTAAAAACAACTAACAATGTAGTAAAAATAACTAACAGTTTTTTACCAGACACTTTTTGAAACAACTGTAAAGATTGGTAAAAGCTACTGTTTTTTAATAGTTCATTTTTTTAGTACTGTAAACATATATTTTGATAATATTTTGTTTCTTTCGACAACAACAAAAATTTGTTTTCCTAAATCCTACTTAAAATGTAGTCAAAATGTTTTTAAAACTAACAAAACTGTTACATATAAAACTCTTTTATATTTGTTTTTTAAATAACTGTAATTATAGTTATTTTCAATTATTATAGTTGTTTTGTATTTTTTCATTGAAAAATAAATTTAATTGCAGTTAAAAACAACTACTGATTACTACAAAAACAACCGTCATGTAGTAACTAAAGGTTCCGCCATCTAACGTTTTTTTCAACTAGTGCTTATTTCGTGAATGGTAACACTTAGCTCATGTCTGATTTGACAGATAATTAGTTTTATCCTTCCGCTGAACGAATATGGTCCGTATGTTTGTTATCGTGTGAAAAAAAGTGAAAGAAACTGGCATCCTCATCGATAAACCAAAGCGTGAAAAGCAAAAACAGTGCGTACACCCGAGAATATTGCTGCTGTGGCAGAAAGTGTGCGTGAAGCGCCATCAACATCAATTCACCGTCGTTCTCAAGAATTGAACATTTCGGAGACATCATTGAGACGAATTTTGCATAAAGACCTTGGTATGACGCCATACAAAGTCCAATTGGTTCAGGAGTTCAAAAAAAAAAAAAGGCGGACCCTTTATAAAACTTTTTTGAGTACATATAAAATTCGTTGTATCTCCAATGCATAAAACGTAATAATTAATTAATAATTAATTTTTAATTTTGACTAACTGTCAAAAAATAATAACTTTCACTAACTTTTTTAGTTGTTTCAAAAATTTTGTCGTAAAAATTGAAGGTTATTTTTAAGACAATATTAGTTATTTTTACTGCATTTGTTAGTTGTTGTTCAACAGTTTAAAATAACTACATTTTTTGTTTTTTTTTAAAGATAAATACCTTTGTCGACTTATAAAGGCATTTGACTTTTTTTTATACTGCCATTTTAAGTAGATTCTAACGACAAAGTTTTTTAGTTCAGCAATAGCTCATTTTGCTGCAAAATAAACTATTTTACTTCAAAACCGGTTACAGAACAGGTTCTGGGACACTGAAACCCTATTTTTTGACTCCCAGGAATCAGTTATTTAATCTGTTCTATGTAACCGGTTATAAAAGGACCTGTTTTGAAATAGATGCAACCAATTCTAATGTAACCAATTCTAAAAAAATATTACTAGGAATGTTAGATTTTTCGAAACTGTAAATTTGTTTAACTTCTTAAATGTAATTAAATTAAAAGTATGGTTTCTACAATAAATTTTCCTATCTTTTAAATGAAATACATGTGTATTTTAAACATTAAACAAATTGTTGTTAGTATTACAACTGGTTATTTGTTTAAAGCAAATTAAAAATTCTAAACTGGTTTTCAGTTTTTAAAAGACACACACTTTAATCATTATACATTAAATTGTAAAGAAAAAATATGTAATTTTCTAAAATGTTAAATATTAACCAAAGTATTTAGACCTTAGTCAGCAACAAACTAAGTGGCGTCAATAAAGAAATCTATCTTCAAACAAATCTTAAATTATTTCAAAAAGATTAAATTTTTATTAAATCCCTTCCTCATATATAAAAACTTTAATGTATTTATCATAGATTACATAGATCTGCAACTCATTGGCAATAGCTGTCAGTGCACGTAACTCATGAAAATGTGTTGGATACTAAAAATATTTGAATATGTATGAAAAATTGTGTTCGTTGATAACAGAAGAAGAAGAGTTTGAGATCTATGTAATCTATGGTATTTATGTTCACACAAAAAATTAAAATTATATTGAAATAAACAAGAATTTTTTTTTTATAAGAATTTAATTGATTTTTTTAAACAATAAAAAAATTTTAAATGCAATAGATTTCATAGGATTTAACCCTCTAACCGGCATAAGCTTTTTGGGACTGAAATTTATTCCACTTGTTCGACACGTGAAATAAATAATATTTTGTTTTAGCGAAATTTTTTTTGTTGCCTATTTTAGGCGATATGGGTCAAAATAGGTTTAGAGGCTATCTCAAAAACTAACCTATAAAATTTAAAAAGTTAAGGCATAAATTATTCTTCTTACAAAGATATAACAACAGTCCAAAAAGTAGTCGTTTTGAGCTTTTAGATAAAAAGATATGGCGATTTTCGTTTTTCGAAAAACACGAAATCGAGCGAAAACGAACCTTTACTTTAATATATATTGACGAAACTTTGAAGCTTTGATAGTGTTAGCAAATATAATATTTCTGCCAAATTTCATAAAAATCCGTCCACTCGTTTTCAAGATAAGATGATGTCCTTTATATGTATCCTTTAAAAGACCTGTATATCCTTGGAACAAACTTAGAGTATTTTCCAAAAGTTTAAGCTTTAATCTTCCTTTGTGTGGAATATGAATGGTTTCATGTTAACAGAAATGTGTTTTAAGGACTTTTCAAAATTGTGGTTGTTTCAAAATATTTATTTTTTGAAATTACTGAAAATTTTAACTATAACGCTTTCTCGCTTCCAAACCATGACATGTACACAAAACATTACTATGCAAAATATGTGGCTAACTTCGTTCTCTATCGATATAGCTTACATTTTTTATAATAAAACACTTTTTTGGCGAACTTATGGCCAATTTAAAATACCCCGCCTAGAGGCGGGCTTGCCGGTTAGAGGGTTAAATTTAATCAATCACTCATTATGTACCAGAGATGTATGTCAACAAGATTTAAGATAATTTTAAAGAGATCTATTTTTCAATACAAAGTCTTTGTTTATTTTATTGTTTAATATTATTCACATGTTTTAAGTGTGAAAAATATATTTCCGTTGTTTTTTAAATAAAATTAATCAGATTACGTGTAATATCTTAAAATTAAAAAAAAAGAAAAATTTAAATTGTTTAATGAACTTGAAATAATGTGAAAAAAGCTCTAAGATTTTTTCAAATTTAAAATATCAAACAAAAAATTTGAAATTAGAAAGGTTGATGTTGAGAAGAAGAATAAACGTTTTTCTCTCAAAATTATAAACACTATTAATTTTAATCAGACTAGACTAGTTTCTGCATTTTTTTCATGGACAGGCGTCATCAGTGAATTTCAATATTTCTTAAACATGTGTTTGAAAATTGGAAAAAAAATTTCGAAAAAAAAATTTTGGAATAAAAAATATGGTCCAACCGATGAGATTTTCCAAACTTATATACAATCGAAGAACTAATTTTTAGCAGTGAAATTAATTCTTGCATTTTCTCATAAACCTAACGATCAAAATATTAAATTTTGAACGTTTTTATATAATTTCTGAAAAAGGTTACATCAAAAATGGGGTAGTCATTAGCAGTTGTTGTTTTTAACTGCAATTGCAGTTGTTTTTCAATGAAATAATACAGAACAACTATTTATTTATTAAAAAAAAAAAAAAAACCAACTGAAGAAAAATACTGTACTTTTATAACGATTGTTTGAAGCAGTTAATTTAATATTTTAATAAACAACTATCAAAACAGTAATTTTGAAGTTAACCGTTAATTTTTGTTATTTATTAAAAAGCTAACAGAATTTAAAACTCTCGGTTAGTTTATATTTGTTATTATTGATGTGTTCATAGTTTGCATATACATATATATTTGCAAAATACAAAAACTTTTTAACTGAATTTACAGTTGTTTTAACTGTCATTTCCTGTAGAGTCTACAGTAACACTTTTTTGAGTGTACCAAAATAAAGTATGTGTATATAAATAGTATTTATGTGAAGATCATGGGGTAAACGTGATTAGAGTCGTCTAGTCACTATCACTACGATCCGCAAAAGCGAAAACTTCAACATTGTCAACATCAGAGATGTCAATTTAGCGCTTTTCTGTTTTTTACGAGCTTTAAGCGCCCTTTTGGGAAACGTTTAATTTTTAACAATTTTAAATACTATGATCGCTTTTAAGTCGGAAATATTTTTTTTTAAATTAACATACCACATAATTGTTCTCAAATGTGATTTTTGTTTAGAATTTGTATCAGAGAAAATTTAAATTCTTGAATATTTTCAAAGCAAGAAATAAATAAAATTTAATATATATATTTGCCAACTTCTTAACTAGTTTATTAATTTCAAAATATGCACTCAGAAAAGTTCTACATGATAGTTATTTGTGTAGTAAAGCGTTTGTAGTTTCACAGTTGTTTAACTTAGACAAATATTTTTTAAAGTTTTTGGCGGTTGATTTTTAAAACAACCTAACAAAATTACTGCATTTCGGTAACAGCTATTTTATGCAGTTATTTTAACTTTTTTTTTAAAAAAGTGATACAGAAACAAATACATTATACATTTTTTATCTTTTATCTTCAGTGTAAAAGAGAATATGAAAAAAGATAGACAAATAATATGAAAACGCAGTAAATTTCATTTAATAAGTTAAAGATTTAGGTAAGATTTGTAATAGAAAAGAAATTTATTTAATTGAATATTACAAAATGTTAATTTTTTCCATGCAGCTCTTTAATATTTATATATTTTTTCAATATGACGAATTACAAGCAAAGAAACAATATTATATCTCATGAAGACAGACATGTGGCAGAAATGATTTGGAAAAACACCAAGAAACGCGAATATTTAATGTGATATTTATATATTGTAGTGTCACAATATTGTGTTTATTAAATAATAAAAGCAAATTAAAAATATTTACAAAAAATAGTTCTTGTGTAAAAGTTAGATATAAAGTTTTTTTTTACTGTCGCATCAAATGCGGCAAAAACCAGTTAACCTATTAAATAGTACTTTTTAGCGTTTTTTTACTTGTCCATTAAATAAAATATTTAAAGAGTACATATTTTATTAAAAAAAATCATCTAGCGTTTTAATAAGAGCCTTTTGTCACGATTTATTTCAAACACGTTTGTATCACTGCTCAACATTATAATATCAATTTGAATATTGCTCAGCAGCGCCACACGTTAATGTGGATATTTTTAATTTAAAATTCAATTGAAAACATAAATACATATATATCTAGTTATGTACGATTATGTATGTTTGTTTTCAACCCATTTACTGTAAATATATACTAGACTTATATAAACATTATTACATCGACTTATAAGATACGCCACTTGGCATTTTATGGGAACGTCTAGAAAACGCCGCATTTGGTGATCTAGTTTTATTTCATATACATTTCCTAATCAATCTTATTGTGAGGGAAGTAATAAACAAACATATTTTGTTTTTATTTGTTTATGAGTTTTAAAATAATAAAGTTTCTTAATTTATTTTTTGTTTTTAAAAATTTTGTTTGTTGATCCACATGGAAGGTCAACTTGTTTTTGGGTGTTTTTAACACGTGGGTCTTAAGAACTCTTTTTACTTTATCTTTCAATTCAACAACTTTTTTGTAAACAATATTATTTTATTATATTTGTCTGATTTTTTGATATTTATGAAATTGTTTTGAATATTTTATTGCACAAAGGTCATTTGAATAATTTCAAGCTAATTAAAAAGACTTTTATTTTATTTAAATTTAAAATAACTATTTTTGATAGTCATTAAAAAAAGTAACTAATCAAAAAACCGTATTTTAGTAACAGTTGTTTTTTGTAGTTATTTTGACAACTTCGCAAAAAGCTGCAAAAAATTATAAAATCGTTATTATAAATTTTTAAAACCTCAAAACCATTATTTATAGTGTCCGACCGAACAGTTCGGCCAAAAACCTATATTTTGTCGGTTTTTTGATATCTAGAGGCAATGATGACAAATTTTGGTATTGGAAGCATGATTGTTGAGCCGATTTAATTCGATTTTGTGTATAAAATTTAAGAGAAAATCCGAAGTTTAGCTATAAAGTTAAAAGTTCGGCCGCCGAACTATTTTCAAATTGGCCGAACTTCCTGAGGCCGAATAGTGAATTCATTGCTTAACTACAGACTTTTCTTCAAATTTGACACTCAAAATAGCATCTAATTAGCCCAATAAACATTTTTCCATCCGCCAAATTTGTCCATAATGCTTTAAAATACCGAATACAGACCAAATGCATTTTCTGGCCAAACTGTTCGGTCGGACACTAATTATTTATATTAAAAAACTTTTCCATCATTTTATGAAAAATGTGTAAGCAATTAAGAATAGAGTCTGTTTTTCCAATATATTAAATGTTTTTTCAATTTTATAAATAATTAGGTTGACCATTCCATTCGTACTGATTTGATCAGTACAAGTACTGATTTTTGATCATGTGTACTGATGAAAAAATCGTGTACTGATTTTTAACATGTTCAGAAAATTTAGAATAAAGTTTTTAGAATTTGAGAGTTTTTCTTAACCTGATGAACTCTGTAACAAAAATTCTTAAAAACTAAAAGTATTTAGAAGTATTTAGGTTAGTGCTTTAAATGCGATAGCTTCAGTATTTCAAAATCTTGGGTCTTTTAGGAAAACAAATATTTAGGACGAAAAATTAAACACGAGTCAGTCTGCATATTTTTCTGAAGATAACATATTTGAAAAGTTAAAAATTTTTGTTTATGAAAATTTCTTAGAATTTGAAATTTTTTTTGAAAGGAAACAGTTGTTTGAAATTTTTTTTTAAAGGCCTCAACATGATACACAAGGGGATTTTTGGACGAGTTTTAATAAAATTTTTCTTTAAACTAATTAAGATTTTATTACAAAGTGAATACAAAATTTCTTAAAATTTATGAAAAAGCTTTATAATTGTTATGAAACTACTTTCAATAAAAGTTCTTCATTAGGCGCACGACTTTTTAATAAATAAAATAGGCGGATTCATGTAATGTCGTGTATAGTGTAAACTTCGTATGTTTATAACATTGAAACATGTTTTACCAACCCTGGAAAGTTTATTATAAAATTAGTTTTGTATTTTTATTTAAATGTTGCAAACATTTAAAAAAATATTTCCATTGTATTTACAATAAAATATTGTATTTTATACATATAGGAATATTTTTCAAAAGAAATAAAAGATGAATTTGAGAAGCAATGAACGAATTATATAACTTTAAATATGCTTTGTGTACTATGAATACCCCCAATGTTTTATACAATTTTATGAAAAACTTCATTAATCTAATTAAAAGTTTTAATGGACGAGTTCCAGTGAATCCAGCGTTGATTTAGACGAATTTCAGCGATTCCAGTGTTGATTTGATGCAAAAATTCATGCATTCTCTCAGTGTATAATTTAATTTATAAAAATTTGTTTATATAAATTTTGGTAACTCTCATAATCTAATAATCATAAAGTAACTTTCCCTTAATCTGAACTTTTATATAGAAAAAGTAAATTCGCTTTATTTTTTAAATTCCCTCACAAAATTTATATATTTTGTACTAAGTTCATGTCACTACAGTTACTATATGACAGTTGCTTGTGTAACTTTCCCTTAATCTGAACTTTTATATAGAAAAAGTAAATTCGCTTTATTTTTTAAATTCCCTCACAAAATTTATATATTTTGTACTAAGTTCATGTCACTACAGTTACTATATGACAGTTGCTTGTGTAGTAATCAGCAGTAGTAGTTTTTAACTTCAATTACAGTTGTTGTTATATGAAATAACACAAAACAACTATTATGACAGTTCTTTGGAAAAAAAAACAACTGAAGAAAATTACTGTATTTTTTTAACAGTTGTTTGCAGCAGTTATTTTAGTATTTTAATAAACAACTACCAAAGCAGCAATTTTGCAGTAAACAGTTAGTTTTTGTAAGTAATTGAAAAATCGAAGATTATTTCGAGATTTTAAAAATTCCCGTTTATTATATATTTGTTATTATTGATGTGCTCATAGGTTGCAAATAATTAGAATATGCATAAAAACGTTATAATTGGAGAACCGTTTGGAATTTTGACTTTACTAAGATGTTGACTTTAGTGAGATGTAGAATATACAAAATTTTATTGTAATTGAAAGAAAAAAATATTTTTTACAGTTGTTTCAAAATATGTGTAGTAAAAAAATGTCATTTGTTTTTACGATATTGTTAGTTGTTTTTGCTATATTTGTTAGTTATTTTTAACAGTTAAAAACAGCTAGATATTTAGTTATTTTAACGATGACTACATTTATCGTGTTTTTAACTGAAATTACAGTTGTTTTAACTGCCATATTCAGTAGATTCTACTTTTTAAACTTTTTTAAGTGTATTTTTATTAACCCTTTATAGCCTCATGTAACATTACTGTAACAAACCCCAAAAACCCCGAAATAATACATACTGAATTTATTTAGCTCGCTCAAATTTGTGTGACCCTACTGTGACATACCACTGATCAAATTAGTACCAAAAAACTATCATAGATGGCGTAATTTTTTTTGACTTCCGTCAGCTTGAAGTTTGCGTAATACGAATAGTGACAAATTTGAACACGTGTAAATTTAAAATTTTATAAAAAATACAAAAAGTGCAAAAATTGGGTTGTTATTATGAAAACCTGTAGGTAAGTGAATAATATTTTTTACTTATTGTATACAATGCATATTTTTCCATTTTTAGATGAAAAAATAATATTGTTATGTTTGTAACATTCCTGTTACATTGAGTTACTATTTGATTTGATAGATATTATTATGAGAAGATATAAAAAATTAAGATACGAAACAAAAGATGGCAGGTTCGAATGTTCTATCATTTATTAGACCTCACTATGGCGAATTCTTGGCTTCTATACCAAAAAGTCTGGAAGGCAAAACACATCACCGACAAACTAATGTCTTCAGCAGATTTTCGACTTCAGGTACATAGCTGAAACTTTAAGCAAACTTGGCGTGAAGACTAATATCAAGACTCGAAAACCAATAGAAAACGAAATTCAAACAAAAAGACATAAGGGACCTTCGCAACATGTTCCTTCAAAGGCAGTTCGTCAGGATCAAATCGGCCACTGGCCAATTTTGGTAGAAAAGAGAATACGTTGCAAGTTCCCCCAGTGTAGTATCGTATCACAAACAATTTTCGATAAATGCGGTGTAGCATTATGCTATTACAGACAAAATAATTGTATATTTTTCTTACTTTTAACTCAATGTAACAGTAATGTCACAATCCCTAAAATGTCAAATAAATAATAAATAAAGGATATTTTTTAATTTCTAAGTAATACCTTTTTTTATTTACATTAACCTTTTCCGTACCAAAACAATTTTTAATTTTCAAGTTCATAGGCTACAAAGGGTTAATTAATATTGCAGTAATTTTTTTAATAGTTAATAATAACTACAATTTTTAGTCATTTTTAAGAAAAATGTAGTCATCGCCTTTTTAATTCCATTTGTAGTTTCTTTAAGTGTAATTTTTAGTCGTTTCTCTCTAAATAATTCACTGAGTGCATAGATAAAGGATTTTTCATAAAAAAAATTACCTGAATATATAACATTGTCTAGAATTTTAAATCTTCTTCCTTATTATATGGTACTCATTATAGTAGTCAGGTAACTAACTATTAAACATGTGATTTCCTCATGACCATACAATGACTGCACATGATACAAAAACTCTTTTTTTAAAGTTTCATTACCAACAACCATACCATTCAACCTTGTTCTCAACAAAAGTGAAGTTGTAATACAACTGTTGTGTTTACAAAGTTTCCATTAAATAACGACGCAATTTCCTCTGCTTATATAAGGGTTAGTTTATGTTTGGAAAGTTACTAGAGTTTATTATTCTCGCCAAATTTTAAGGGTGTACGTGCTAAAACGAACGCTTCTACTCTTTTTGAAATAAACATTTAAATATTTTGCTAAAACGCAAAATAATTTAAAACAAAATATTTTTCAATAAAAAATATTCTCCGATTATCTTTAACAATTTTTTTTGGACATATAAAGTAATTATTTTCAAAGCAATTTTGTTTATTAAAAATTCTTATCAGTTTGTGAACTAAATTTTTATTTTTTTTTTTTTTTAATTTTACTTTATTTAAAAAGCCTACAACTGTAATACCGATAAAATTTTATTTTGTCTTTCAACATAGTTTTTTTTTTAAATAGTTTTAAAATATAAACTCATTTGTTGATGTATTTATGTTTTTTCTATTTAGTTAAGAATTAAAAATTCAAATGTTGTTCAAAGACATACTTACACCCAAAAAAGTTTGACAGTTGTTTGTGTTGAAATCAGTAAATATTGGTTTTAACTGTAATTGCAGTTAGTAACAATCTTAAATAACAACATCAGTTTACAGTTATATTAGTTTTTTGTTTTTATACACATCGAGATTATTTTTATGTTATTTTCAATTTATAACGAGCTTTCAACCTCCGTATATTTACTAAAATAAAGCAAATCAAACATATTAGCTAGGTTGATACTAGTATTTCGATCTGGCTAAAGATCTCATCAGAACCCGAAGTTTTAGAAAAGTTAGAGCCTCCATAATAGGCAGAACTTTAACAAAAAACCTATTAATCATCAATTTTGCTCCATTCTTGTCTTCTTAGTAATCAAGCGCGTGGTTAGGGTTTTTTCCTGACAAGCATCATGACGTTACTAAACTTTGAAGACCAAAAATTTTTTATTTATATAAAATTTTTTTTTTTTTTTTCAGTTATATTTTTAGAAACAACTTTAAAGCAATGATATATAAAAAATTAAAAGAAAATTTTTTATATAAAACGATTGTTTTCGAAATAATGAACATTTATTTTGGATATAAACAAACTCAAAAAATGGTGAGAGTAGAATCTACTGAAAATGACAGTTAAAACCACTGTAAATTCAGTTAAAAATGTGATAAATGTAATTACTGTTAAAATAATTAAAATTTTAATTATTTATAACTGTTGAAAAACAACTAACAAATGCTGTAAAATTAATAGTCAACTTTTTACTACAAATGTTTGAAACCACTGTAAAAATTTGTGAAATCTTTTAAATATTCTCGAAATATTTTTTAATAAAAAAAAATTTATTTTTCTTTCAATTACAATAAAAATTTGTATTTCCTACAACCTACTTAAAATGCAAAATCAAAATTCCAAACGGTACTCCAGTTATAATGTTTTTATGCATTTTTTTTATAATTATTTCGAAAAATTGAGCAACTGATTCGTAATTTAGGATTTTAACTAAAAGTAATTTTTGTTATTTTTTTATCTTTGATAATAATTTTTGTTATTTTTTTATCTTTGTTATTTTTTTATCTTTGATAGACAGTCGCAATTAATTCTCTAATTAATATGCATTTGACAAATTTTAAATCTTGAAAGGTTTGAGGTTAAGAAGAAGAATAAACGTTTTTCTCTAAAAATTATAAACACTTTTTAATTTTTCAAATCAGACTATAGTTTCTGCCTTTATTTTCTGTATGTGGACAGGCTTCATCAGTGATTTCCCATTCCAAATCATATTATTATTCTGTGTTTAATTGTCAGATTGTCTCTATATGCTAATTTTTATTCAACAACCTGGGGAGACTGTGAATCGAACCAAGAACTCCCATCACAAACGTAACAATACTTGAGTTTGACTGTATAACCAACTCATCCAAGTAAGGCCTCGAATGTAGTGCAGTTAATTCGTAGTTTTCTTCCTTAGCCGCCTTTTTCGTTATTGTAATATTACTTAGAAGAAAAATTAAAAGTGTTTATCATTTTTAGAGAAAAACGTTTATTCTTCTTCTTAACCTCAAACCTTTCAAGATTTAAAAGTAATTTTTGTTAACACCTACACTCAAAAGAACTTTACAGTTACCATATGACAGTTGTTTGTGTAGTAATCAGTAGTTGTTGTTTTTAACTGCAATTACAATTGTTTTTCTATAAAATAGTACAAAACAACTATTATAACAGTTATTTTAAGAAACAACTAAAGGAAATACAGTATTTTTGTAATAGTTTCTGAAGCAGTTTCCAAAACAGTAATTTAGCAGTAAAAAGTTTTATTTTTTTTTTTTTATAAAGAGAAGCAACACTTAGGAAATTCTTTCTATTAATTAAAGTGTTGCTTTCTTTGGAAAGGGGATAGTGGAGAGATGAAAGTTGGTGAAAGATGAAGGGCTTCAAACATGGCAACACTGTAATTGCGCGAGATGATAAGTCTTAGAACAGTTGTTGGTCGAAACCTGATGTAGAGTTGGCGAATTTATTGAAGCTTTTTGGTTCATAGCCCTGATTCATTATTTTACTTCGGTGGGGTTAAGTGCTATGGAAACACCGAAGGTGGGCACAGCGGTACATATAAGTGATAGAAAACTCATACATATTATTTTTCTAAATTGATGTCGTCACCGGGAATCGAACCCGGGACCATCTGTGTAACAGTCCAACGCGCTAACCATTACAACACAACGCTTTTAAAAAATAGCAGATTATGTCGAGTTTCTAAAAATTTATTTAAAGTTTATAATTGTTGTTATTGATCTCTTAATATTTATCTAATAATAATTAGAAAATTTCATTGTATCTCCAATGTACAGTAAAACCCGGTTAAGACGAACTCCGAGGGACCAAAAAAATTAGTTCGTCTTAAGTGAGGTTCGTATTAAGCGGGGTTTTTTTTAACGATAAAAATATGTATTTATTAAAACAAAAACAAGATTTTTACATAAATAAAAAATAAAATTAGCATTTCATGCATTCACAATTAAAAATTCAATTAAAATTCTTCATTTAAAAAAAAAAAATCAGTTATTTTTTTCTGAATGACTGAATTAACGATTTCATTCGTTATAAGTTTTTCTATTACCAAAATATGATTGTCAGCTTCTTCGGCACACGATTTTGTTCGAAAATATCACTTGACAAATTTTTAAACATCGGCAGGATTAACAATTTCCAATATTTCTTCACCTGATAAAGTATGTGACGTCAAAACATTTGCATCTATATATAGAAAGTCATCCACGGATATGAAATTCATATTAGGTCTATTCCATTAAACGGATAAAGAGTGTATGTACTAAACATGGTAATTTGTATGAAAACGAGTTTTTGGGACTGCTTAAAACAGTTTGTAATAACCGAGGGTTCGTATTAAGCGATTTCGTATTAAAAGATGTATTTTCTATGAAAATTGTTGCCAAGACGTCGGGACTTTTAAATTAGTTCGTATTAACCGAGGGTTCGTCTTAACCGAGTTCGTCTTAAGCGTACTGTATATATAAACGTCATAACTGTAATGCCGTTTGGAATTTTGACTTTGTATCTTAAGTAGGATGTAGGAAATACAAAATATTTTTAAAATACAAAAATAACTATTAAAAAATAGTAAATTTTACCAATTTTTACTGTTGTTTCAAAATTTTTTAGTAAAAAAATTGTTAGTTATTTATACGACATTTTTAGTTAATCTTACTGCAGTTGGAAACAACTCAATTTTAAGTTATTTTAACGCTAATTTGTCGCCTTTTTAACTGAATTTATAATTGTTTCAACTGCCATTTATATTAGAATCTATTGTCAAACTTGTTTGAGTGCACAGTTTATGATTTATCATTAAACATAGCAAGAACCTTAAGAAATTTACCAAGTTTTTAGGTAAAAACAAGAAAAACCTTGGACAATTTTCCCAAGTTTTTGCATAATTTATACAAAAATTTTAACTATAATTTCGTGTTACCATTTGTAATTGATGTTGAATTGCATTGAGTAGAGTTCCAAAACCATCAATACTTCTAAATATAGCACCCCTTCTTTCATTCATTCAATTAAACAACTTTAAATCTAAAATTAGATTTTATTGCAAACAACAATCAATTGAATAAATTAACCAAATCGTTTATTTAATTAAAATATATCCGCATAATCATGAACGCATGTATGCAATTACGATGAGCGTTTTAGCACGTAGTCTTTATTTACTAAAAAGCATGAGATTGTTTCTCGTATCATTGCTTCTTACAATCAATTACTGCGTTGTCAGTTTTCCCTGATGATCATTGTGGAAAAGTAAAACCGGCATTGAATTTTGTAGTTTAAATTAGTATTTGTTCGTTGATTGTATAAGTATTGCATTGGACATGTTCTACAACTGACACCAATGGCGGTCATTACTCCACAACACATGCTCGATTTAAATGATCATGATAAAGTAGAAGGAGCGTTTTATATAGTGTATGCTGGTTTGTGAGTGTAAACCAATTAGAACGAAGAGAATTTAAATGATTATTTGAAATGCATAAAACAAAGTAAATTAAATAATGTGTGTTAAAGTGTATTTTCTTCAAGATCAGTTTGACAATATTTAGAAATAAGATACTTTAATGAGTATTCAATTGATTTTAGAAAAATGTTTAAGATAAAATTTATGTTAGAAATCGTTAAGGCAGTGTTTATTCACAATAGTTAAAAAGGCGACAAAGCTAATAACCGATAAAATAACTAAAAATTTAGTTATTTTTAACTGTTAAAAACAACTCACAAATGCAGTAAAAATAACTAACAGTGCAGGACAAATAACTAACAGTGTCGTAAAAATAATTGTCAGTTTTTTTCTATACAAATTTTGAAAAAAACTGTAAAAATTGGTAAAATCTAGTTATTTTCTCGGTAATATTTTTTTATAAAAAAAAAGTATTTGAACTACAATAAAAACGCGCATTTCCTACATCCTACTTATGTATACACAGAAAAAATTATCAACCTAAAATATCTAATTAAAGATTTGATTTGAATTTAATTTGTTTCTAAACAAATATTTAATTGAATCAATAAATATTTTTATTGACTTTTAAATATATAAATACATATTTTATTTTAGACTCAATTATCATATTATTTTTTCATACACTGTAGAAAATTTTCAGTATAAAATACCAAATACATTTGAAGTTAACAAACACAACAAGCACACACACAAACAGACTCAGCATTGCAAAAAAACACACATACCAACGTATAGATCACACAGTTTTTTTGTGAGTATCATATTTTTTTTTTGTAGAAGTTATTCATAACTTTTTTTTCCTTCTTAATTTTATTAAAAGGATTAATTGATAGTATCATTGCCGTGATAGGTTCAAAATCAATTAAAATATTAATTAAAACAATAAATTTTTAATTGAAACCCGTTTTTAGTTTTTTCTGTGTAGTAATGACGTTTTTATGCATTGAAGTTACAATGAAATTTTCTAATTATTATTTGAAAACTATACTCATAAAAAAGTTTACCAAATATCAAATATCACAGGACTGGTATAATTTAATACTAAAGTGGGTTAAGCAGTGTCAATTGTCCTAAAATTACCAATCCTGTGACTGGTAAAGGGAGGACATACCACTTAACCAGAATGCTTATTAACACGAAAAAGCCAGTTGGCCAGAATGTTACCCATTGGAAGCTGTTTAGTTTTCGTTTATTTTATGCGACATGTCCGTTTTGCGACAGTCTTGTGGTATGCTCCTCTCTGGTTAGTCCTGTGGCATGCCACTATATGGTTTAAAGCAGGACAAATGACCCCCTCCTATGACAAGCCAATGTTAAAGTTGCTAGTTGCTTACATAGGGTAGGGTTTAGCAGAGGACCGGTATCTGGCACGAAGGGACCGATAATGTGGCTCACGCAATACCGGTCCCATACTTTCAAGAATATAAGTAGCGTGGATTTACCTCCTATCAGTTAAGTAATCAATTTCATCTATCGTTTAAGTTAATATTTTACTAAATATTAGTAATATAAGAATAGCAAAAATAAATCAGTTGAATTTACAAATATTTAGTTATATTTGAGCTAAATTTTAGTTAATTAAAAGTAGCCAAATAAACTGCTAAAATCAACAAAAACATTTACTAAATATTAGTAGACAAAAAACTCATTAAAAAATGTGAAATTCTTATTTTTTTTAATGCGAATAAAAGTATGCCCCTATGAAATCAGCAATCTACAATTTTTTAGCTAAAATTTCTGTTGATTTTAGCAAAATAAAGTGTTATTTGCATTCTACCAAATTTGAGATAAATTTTGCAAAACTTTTGTTAACATTAAAGTTTGTGTTTGCTATTTTGAGTCTACAATTATTTAGTAAAAGTTTTTGCTAATTTAAAATGCTATTTTCAATTAAACTAAAATTTGCGTCGAGTATAACTAAAATTTTGTAAAGTTAACAGATTTATTTTTGCTGTTCTTATTTTTTTTAAATTTAGCAAAAAAAAAAAAATCTGCTAAATTTAGCAGTTTTTTATGCAAAGTAATTTTTAACTAATTTTTAGTATCTTTTTCTGCTATTTTTACAGGTTTATTTCTATGAGTCTATGACCTATAAAACAAATGAGAATTCTATAAGTTTAAAAATTTGAATCTTCTTAAAGAAATTTTTTAAGAAGTGATTGAATGAATGCATGAATGAATGAATGAATATCTGATTTATTGAAAAATAAAAAATAACAATAACAGATTGTAAAAAATTATGTTAAATGACTTTTTTTAAAAAATAAATCATAGTAAGACATAACCCGAAATGTTGTGTGTCTAATTGGCAAAATATAATAAATAACAGAATAACAATTGAAATACATTTTATGACATTCAGATATAATTAGATCTCTGTATTTTAAACAATTTAATAAAAATTTGTAAAGACGCATGTAATTTTGTAAGAACCCAGCCAGAAAAATACGAACGGCAAAGCATTGGCCCAGTGCTTTCAACGGTGGTATGAGCGTTGGCAGAGCGTTCGATTTCTGAAGATTTAAGTGCTTTGCCAACCCCAAAATTATATCACCGGGCAGGGTAGGCCGTTCCTTTTTTAAAACGTTGGGACAGCACTGGCAATGAACGCTTTGCCAGTGCCAAAACCATAATTTTAAAACGTTGGCAAAGCATTGGTAAAACAACCAATAAAGTGCTTTTTTAATGATAAAATAAGTGCTTTGCCAACCCCAAAATGATAACACCGGGCAGGGCTTGGCCGTTTCTTTTTTAAAACGTTGGCAAAGCATTGGTAAAAAAAACTAATAACGTTTATAATACCAGGATACTAAGAGGATAGTTCTAGTGACTTTAATAATACAGAAGAATCTATCAGCCCAATTCTCAATAACAATTCCGTGAGAATTTTCTCCCTATTCCTTGTTCCCCTATTCTTAATAAAATCTGCCCGGGGATTTTTTCACTTTTCCCTTATTCTAAACGAATGGGAAACTCTTAACCCGGAAAAAAGGAGGTATTATGAATGTCAATAATATGGAGAATTGTGATAGCATTTGTATGAATTATTCAATTATTCAATTAATATTATCCAATTCTCTCTCCCTTATTATTTTTTTCCCCGCCTGTTTAGAATAGGAGGATTTTTTTCTCGAGAAAATAAAATCCGCAGAGGAAAAAATCCGAGGGAATATTCATAATCGGGCTGTATATCTGATGACTACACACAGAGAAATATTTAGCCATTTGCCAACTGAAATTCAGTTACTACGATTTAAATTCGTTTACTACGACTGAAATCCGTTGGTACAACTGGATATTGGCTTTCACAACAAAGTTCGGTTAATAAAACCGAATTTTAGTTGCAATACCCAAAATATTTAGAAATCAAATTTAAATATGGCTGCACTAACCAAATTTATTGGCTGTTGCCAACAAAATACACTTTTCAATTCGGTTGACAACTTATTTCTCTGTGTGTATATTCCGGATGCAAACCTTCCAAATATGATATTCATTTAAAAGGCAATATTTTTAATGAAGTTAGCGATTCGTTTAATTATCCAGTATTATCAAAAGAAATTGCAATATTCACAGTTAAAAATATGAAATAAATATAAATATGGCAGAATTCAAGTGTATTCTTACTACTGCTAACTTATATAAAAACAAGTACATGCATTAAATTTCGTGTTTATAAACGGTTGTAAATTTAGTAAATTAAGCACTGTCAAAGCACTTTTGCCGAGCGTTGGGAAAGCGTTGTGAACAAGGGCTGTGGTACTGTTTTTTTATGTTAACGGTTGTAAATTTTGTAAATAAGTACTGGCACTTTTTGCCAATGTTGGGAAAGCGTTCTAAGCCAGTGCTGTGCCAGTGCTTTTTTATTTTTACGGTTGTAACTCAAGTACTGGCAAAGCACATTTTACAAACGTTGGCAGAGCGTTCTATGCCAGTGCTGCGCCAGTACTTTTATTATTTTTACAGCTGTAAATTTTGTTAATTAAGTGCTGGCAAAGTACTTTCTACTAACGTTGGCAGAACGTGGTAAATAAGTGCTTTGTCAGCACTTAATTTGTTGGACCATTAGCAGACAGTGCTTTGCCAGTGGTTGATTTTTCAGACCATTGGCAATTTCTGGCTGGGAAGTTATTTTACGAGTAATTAATTTTAAGAAGATAAAATTTTTAAACCAAATTTAGTTAAGGCGCGTATTTGGTTTTAATCTTTTCATAAAATTTTAAATTTCTTAGCTTTTAGTGGAAGAAATACTTAAAATTTAAGATTTTTACTAAAAAGAAATACATTTGCTAACATTTTTTAAGAATATTAACTTAATTCAAGCAAGGAAAATTAAAGAAAATTACTTATTATTTCAAGTGCGTCCCGGTAGGCTAGTTGGTAGCGTGCTGGCATATCAGTGCGGGGGTCATGGGTTCGATTCCCACCAGAGGCAATGGTCTGTTTTCGCTACAACGCGCCAAAGCCCATAGTAGCTAGTGCTCGGTTAGGTAATAGTATATGATTTGTAAAAAAAAATTTTGTATACTTATTATTTCCGAGTTCATGAAAAATTAATATGAACTAAAATCTAATCGACATAATCTTCTATTTTTAAATAATTAACAAAAATTAACTATTTACTGCAAAATTACTATTTTGGTATTAGTTTATTAAAATACTAAAATAACTTCTTCAAACAACTTTTACAAAAATTCAGTATTAATTTTCAGTTTTTTTATTATTATTATTTCATAGAAAAATAACTGTAATTGCAGTTAAAAACAACAACAACTGATTACTACACAAACAACTGTTATGAAGTAGCTATAAATTTTTTTTTAGAGCATTTCAACCGAAACGATTTAGGTTAGGTTAGGTTAGGAAGGGTTATGTGCCCAGGGGTACAACTCCACTCGGAGACCAATACGGTCCATTGTGAATCCCTTCAGAGAAAAAACGATGAGAAAGAATAGAAATAGACAGAAAACATAGATTGAAAGATATATATAAAGAAAGATAGAAAGAATATATACTCCCCAGAAACCAGCTCCTATCGTCCCCTTACTAGAAACAGCCGTCCTATCTCCCTGACAAATCTCAGCAAATCTACTGGATTATATCCAGCGACACACCCGAGTTCGTCGTGAAATCTATCTCCTAGCCATTTCTGTCTGAGACCCTGCAAACTAGGACAGTGGCACATTATATGCTCAACTGTCTCCAGTTCCTCAACGTCCTCGCACAGCCTGCAAAAATCGGGTATGTCCCTGTCCCATCTGCTTGTGAAAGCCCTGACAGAACAATGACCGGTCAGGACCCCGTAAGGGTCCTGAGACCTTCCCTGTCCAGTCCCAAAAGAACCTTGGTTGCCCCTGCGTCCAATGCGGGCCATAACTCCCTAGACACCCTGCAGTCCATTCTGTCCCTCCAGGATTGGTTAACGGTTTCGCGGAATCCCTTCCGTATAACCTCAAAGTAGTAACATAATGGGGGCTTTCCCTTACCGCCAAGTCCAGATTCGAACCCGAAACGATTTAAGTACCAAAGAATTTTCAAATTTAAAAAAAAAAGCGTTTTACCAAAATTTTAAAACATTTATTACTGACATAATTTAAAAAAGATTGTTTTCCTAAACCAGTAGCATACATATTTTTAAAAGCAGTTTAAAACAAAATCTTATTTTCACCAATTCTCTAATTAAAATGCATTTATACCATACCTTATAGTTTATTGACTCTACTAACATGGTTTTGTTGCCCTCCCTCAGCCATTAGATGAAAATGCATTCATATGCAACCAAACATCATAGACAATAACAAAATTTCGCAAAAAAAAAAAAAACAATTGCTATAGAAACTTCTATTAAAATCTAAAAGCGAAAATATGAGAGTAAATTTCATATGTTGAAAAATACCATGCTCAGCGAAAGAAATACTGAAAACAAAACAAATGCTTTGGGAAAATATTACATAATTCTAAATTGAGCATAAAAACAAGTTTTTCTAATGCTTCTTTTATACATAGACGTTTTCTTTTTAAGTATGTACTAGAATTTCCAGTTTGTCTAAAAGGAACTATGTGTACGTGTTCTAAAACATGTGTTTTCCTTTAAGGAATTTAAGTAGACATCACAAATACTCCCTCCCCTAGTGAAAAATGACCCACATTTAATGACCATTCCGTGACATAATCAAGATATTTATTTAAAAAGACTAGTATTTTATTGTTAAAGTGCATTTATACAAATTGATGGTGTCAATGTAGCTATTTTATATTTGGAGTCTTCACAATTTTAGTTTTAAGGAAAAAGCTGACTAGCGATTTTATATTATAAAAAGTTTGACAGTAGAATCTACTGCTAATGACAGTTAAAACAACTGTAAATTCAGTTAAAAAAACGACAAAGTTAATTACCGTTAAAATAATTAAAGATTTTGTTATTTTTTACTCGTTAAAAAGCTACTAACAAATGCGGGAAAAACAACTGACAAGTTTTGGAAAAAGTAATTTTTTACTACAAACATTTTGAAACAACTATAAAAAATTAGTAAAAACTAGTGTTTTTTTAAAAATAATTTTTTCGGCACTTTCAAAATAATTTTTTTAAATAAATATTCAAGATCGAGGTCTATTTTTTATTAAACTTTATTCTTTATTTTTCACTTTTTGAAATTTCGCTGTCCTCATCATTCCGTTTGAAACGCATTGAAATATAGGTCTAATACCCCATAAAGTATTCAATTTGAAGACGATTTAGCGAAGTCCGTCTGTCAGTTGAAATGGCGATCACGGTGCGAAAAACGCTCATTTTTACCTAGATTTATGTATAATGAGAAAAATCGGTCCAGCGGTTCAAAAGTGAAAATGTGTTGGCACCTCTAAATTGACCATACAAATTGGTGTATAATAATACATTTCCTTGGTGGCGTCATTTGTATAAAATAGTATGATATATTTTTTCACCAGACGCTTAGTGGTCGATAATATTTTAAATTCAGCTCAAATTTTTATTTCGGCTCAAACTATGTTTTCACCACAAAAATAGTTTTTCACCTCAAAATTTTGTTTTCACCTTTTACATATTTTTTTGTTGCTTCATTTGTAAGGGTTCATTGTGGAGGGTATAAAGAAAAAAAATTTGCTAAAACCAAAGGTAATACATATACTTTAGGGTGAACCAAAATTTCAAGTTTTGATTTTTCGGTATGCCCAGGCGGAATATTGAGCCAAATGGTCAAAAAGTAAACGGTAAAACATTTGGACAACTTTAAGTGCAAATTTTAGTAAATTCTATTTTTTATTAACTATTTTTAAATTTGTTTTTTTTTTTTGTTTGTTCTTGGATTGACATGACCACTGCTACATTTATTTAGGATGGTGTGGCAAGTGTTATTCAGAAATATTTTTTGAAAAAATTAATCCTTCTGTATTCTGGGGGCCGAAATGACGAGAGTTTTAAAAACAAATAAAACTTTATATTTAGATTGAAATGACATAAAAATTGCTACATTTATATTTGACACAGTGGTTAGTATATGTTGTATATGTTTTGAAAAAATTAACCCTTCTGTTTTCTGGGGGCCGAAATGACCCTATATTTAAATACATATAAAACTTCATATTTAGTGGTAACGGAGATAACTTTTTGAGATTTGCAAATAAAGAAGACTTTCCATCTAATGACTATAAAGAATTATTCTAATTAATAATAATATTCTTAGAAGAAAGTACTCTTAGAGGAATTCACGTGGTTTTAAAATACTTATTTTTCAAAATCAATTTTCCGAAATGACCGAAATTAAAGTAAAAGGTTTAATACAAATTGCTGGATTTGTTATGAAGCGCTCTTCGGTATTATGGTTTAATGCTGATAAAGCAGAACAAGCTCCTTTAAACGGCATCGACTTCTTAAGAAATTTTGAATATTATAAAAAATTAGCCACACACAGAAAACAAATTGGTTGGTCCATTGAAACCAACAAAAATAAATCATTATTCTATAATTTTAATGGAAAATAATTAAAATATTTAGCAATCTTTTCGTTGATTTTAGCAGACTTATTTGTTATTTTCAATTAACTAAAATTTAGCTCAAATATAGCTAAATATTTGTAGATGCAACAGATTAATTTTTGCTAGTCTTATCTTACAAATAGGTATTAACAAAAAAATTTGCTAATTTTAGCTGTTTTTCTGCAACATAATTTTTAACTAATTTTTAGTAGTTTTAGCAAACGTTTTTACTAATTTAATTAGTGTACGTTAACGGATTTACCAGAACTACTGCTATTACATTTAAAAATTTCAATTAGCGTTTACAAAACGCTAACATTTAGAACATTTGAAGTTATAATTTTGACTTTTTAAAAATTAAATTCGATTTTTCTAAAAAATTTACCTTTTTCAATCCTGAAGTCTTGGCATTATTGGTACGTTGCATATGTCCATTGTTTATTCAGATTGTATGTTTTTAAATGTAAAGGGTGTTTAGTTTTTTTTTTTTTTGTCTTCTGGAAGTTTAGTAGACATATGGCCTTATGTATGATTTTATACGTTTCCCTTTTATATTTTCTTTCTTTCACTTTTTGTTGTTTTTGTTTGCCGGTTTTTTCTGTTTTGTTTTCTCGTTCAAAAGCCTCTACTTTTATCTTTTAACTTGTTGTGATCTGAATACAGCGGGTATTGTGTGTAACTAGGGCTAGGAAGTTCATGCATTTTTAATCGTAGTTTATGTACCTACATAAAATATGTAAAAAAAAAAATTAAAAAATATGAATTTAAAATATTCACTCATCTCAATGATTTATAAACTTAAATTTTAAAAATTCCATCAACTTTTGACAAAACAACTTAAATCCACTTAAGTTATTTTGTCAAAAAGAGTTTTTTATGTCAAAAAATACTTTTTACATGCATTTTTAGTAGATCGTAGATGTTTTTAATATCAGCTTCCTAGATCTCCTTAAAAGTGCTCAAAAAAGTTAAGATTTTAACAAAAAAAAAAAAAGTCTAAACATTTTTTAATAAAATTAGTTCCTTTTATTAAATTTTAGTTTTTTTTTGTCCAAAAAGGTGTTAAAACATTGATAATTACAGTTAATATTGTCGGAAATTTAGTAATTGTATTTTTCGGATATTTTTGCTTTCGTATGTTTTGCAAAAACACAATTTCTAGTAAAATATGTTAAAAAACACGAATTTTTATCAAAATTTGTCAAAAATATGCATTTATAAAATATGTAAAAAGAAACTATTTTTTCCAAAATATTAAAATAATTGTATGCTTGAAAACTTTCATTTTTAGCTAGTCTTGCCAAAAAAAAAGGATTTCTACCGAAAATCTATGCCATTTTGTTGAAAATGCATGTTTTGCAAAAACACAATTTCTACACTGAAAGAATTATCCTTCATGATATTAATAAAACAATGCCATATAATTTTTTCGTAGATTCCATGAAGAACTTCATTGTATCCAAGAAATTTTTCATAATTTTTTTTCATAAAATTTTATAGTTTCATAAAAAAAATTCACTCGATTTTATTTTTTTATAAAATTTAATTTCATTAATTTTCATACATTTGAAACTTTAGTTTTAAGATTTAATGCTGAAGTATTCAACATACTTTATAAACTGCTTTATTATTTTAACGTAGCCTTTTATTTATTTTTAGTTTTAATGAAATTGTTTAAAAAAATCATATGAAGCAGTTCGTTCATTGGCTTAGTTACATTGCATTTTTCAACACTTATTTACTACTAGCTGACCAGGCAAACGTTGTTTTGCCTTCAAATTTTAATTGTAATTAATTCTTTAAATCAAGAAATTTCTTTTACGCAAATAAATAATTTAAAAAATAAATTCACATTAGTAAATCATTTTAAAATTTGTAATTTCATGGGAAGTCCAACGCCCCTTTGTCCATCTATCGCCTTTATTCTAGGACTATGAGGAACGCTAAAACAATTTTTGAACAACATTATTAAATAACATTGCAAAAAGTCTTGAATGTGATAATTTATTTTAATGCTTATTTGTTTTTTGCTTTTGGTACCACGCCCATTTATCCCATTCCGCCCATTTTCAGTTCGACTACTAATATTTGTAATTGATGGACTCGTACAAAATTTGAAGGCTATATAGCTAATATAGAACCCTAGATAATTAATATTAATATTAATTTTGTATATGAGCTAAATAAACACTTTGTATGGGAGCTGCCACGCCACTGGTATGATCCCGACCAATTTGCCCATGACTATTCATAATATAATCAACGTGCACAAATTTCTAAGACTTTGGCTATTATAGAACTGTAGATATATGATATTAAATATTTACTTTGAATGGGAGCTGACACGCCCACTGGTCCGATCACGCACATTTTTTTCCTGATTATTCAAATCAGTAACATATGGGATACTGCAATGTTTCAAAACTCTTGCTATCACAATAGTCAAGATATATGATGTTATTCAATTTATGTGGGAGGGGCCACGCCCACTTGAAATATATATAGCCGAAAACCTAATTTGGACTATAACCTTTTAAATGAAACCGGTTTGGGCCAAATCGGTTGGATAGTTTTAGAGTCTCTAGAGGACAAACATACAAACATTGTATTTTATGTATCGCACTTGATCAACAAGAGGGTATTAACTCAAAATTTTTAAAATATCACTTTTTTCAAGAAATCAACTAACGACATCAATATCTATCTATTGTAAAAATTTCAACGTATTCTATAAATTTAAATCGATAAAATTAAAAAAAAATGGTATTAACTCAAAAATTTGATTTTTTTTTGCAATGAGTGGTAAAATTTAAAACAAAAACAATGTATATATATTTTCAAATGGAATTTGCTTGTTATGATATGTTTGAATTTTTAAATTCTGTTAAAATGTAGCCATAAACAGTTTTTTGACTCTACTGAAAATTTTAAAATTTTGAGTTAATACCCTCTTGTTGATCAAGTGCGATATATAGATTTAAAATTCTATGAAACTGTTTCATAAATTCTATAAATGCTTCATTTTCGGAATGATACATTAGTTTTATGAAGATTTCCATTAATTCTACAAACATTTCACAAACATTGACTTTAATGAAACCTTTTTCATAGATTCTATGAAAAATTTCCCTTCAGTTTTTACTGAAGTGAAAATAATGTTAAAAAAAAATAGAATTTTTATCAAAATTTATCAAAAATATCCAAATCAATTTGTTTCCGAAAATATGTGCTACAAAACTCGCAGTTTTAGCAAAACTTGACAAAAAATAATATGCATTTCTACTTAAAATCGATGCCATTTTATTAAAAACTTTTTATACTTACGTTAACTTCCTATTCCTTTGTTAAACACAAACGAATGTTGTAGTATGTACTCGTTAGTATATGGTTTTGTGTAGCAATCACTACATGCTGGTTTGGCCTCTGCTGCTACTGCATTTGCCTTTCTTACTGTATACATGCTGAGGAAGACGCTCAGCTTACTTTTCTGCTTCTCAATATGTTTTCATGGTGTACAATGTTCCAGCCTCAAAATCAAAACACATTCGAATGTTGTCGCAAACGGACGTATACGCTGAAATATAAAATCGTATTAAAACTAAATAAAACATTAAAAAAAATATACTTCAAAATTTTGTAATCCTGGTGATCTTATTAAGTGAGAAAAAAAAACTAGAGAGCAAGAAATTTAAATTAAACAATAAACACTTAAATAAACTGTTTAAAATAACAACTTTTTATAAAATTTTGATGTCAAACACCTTTTTTTATGTTAAAAGTGTAATTTGTGGAGTGTGAACAAAAATATTTATTATTGACCCCACCTTTTATTTAAAAAAAAAAAAATAATAAAAATATAAAAATTTTCAAAACATCACCCTTAAATAATTTGCTCACATCGTCATGGCATTTTCAATGATTAGCCGTGGTCTCTTGCGTACTTCCAGAGAACTATTGGAACGCAATATGGCTGTCGGTGCTGTTGCTGCTGTAAATGGTTTTGTGGATATTGATATTAATGTAAGTTTTATTGTTTGAAATTTTAAAACTGTGAAACTAACGAAAATTCAAAATTTTAATTAACTAAAACTTAAAAAAACTTCTTTAGTTTAATTTAATTACAGTTTTTATTTAAATAAATGAAACAAACAAACAAACTTTTCAAAACTCTTCCTTTAATTGGCGTTTGGACCTAGGCTAACATTCCAGTTAAAAAAAAAACTGGGTTAATTTCAAAACAAGTTTGAACCATTTTTGTAAAAATTTGACCTTCAAAATTTTTTAGTGTGCTCTGTCTTTAAGTCTTCCATTGATAAATTTATAAAAGTATAAAAATTCTGCAAAATTTATATTTTCTATATTTTTTTCAAAACTTTAAAGGTGAAAACCAGCGAAAAATAAAATGCGGTTTATCCATCAGGCTTTTACAATAAACCATTAAATTAAAAAAAATGGGTCATGTCAAAATTGATTTGAAACTAACACAGTTCTTTGTAAACTCTACACAGAGTTTTGTTGGCCGAAAAAATAATGAAATTTCGTAGTAAATCAATGACATTTCTATTCACAAAATGAAACGAAGATTTTCTCAATATTAATGAAAAGCTTCATACTTTTTATGAAATCAGTTTTTTAATGAAACTTCTTCATTAAGTGTATAAAACTTTTAAGATATAAAATGATATTATTCATACAATTTTATGAAAAATTGCATTAACTTAATGAAAACTTCCGATGGACCAATTCCCATGCAATTTCATTGACTTTATGCTAAAATGCATTAATATCATGCAGATAATTCCCCCAGTTCTTTGTAAACTCTACACAAAGAGAGTTTTGTTGGACGAAAAATAATGAAATTTCGTAGTAAATCAATGACATTTTTATTCACAAAATGAAACTAAAATTTTCTCAAAATTAATGAAATCAGTTTTTTAATGAAACTTCTTCATTAAGTGCATAAAACTTTTAAGATATAAAATGATATTATTTATACAATTTTATGAAAAATTGCATTAACTTAATGAAAACTTCCGATGGACCAATTCCCATGCAATTTCATTGACTTTATGCTAAAATGCATTAATATGATGCAGATAATTCCCCCAGTTCTTTGTAAACTCTACACAGAGTTTTGTTGGACGAAAAATAATGAAATTTCGTAGTAAATCAATAACATTTCTATTCACAAAATTAAACGAAGATTTTCTCAAAATTAATGAAAAGCTTCATACTTTTTATGAAATCAGTTTTTTAATGAAACTTCTTCATTAAGTGTATAAAACTTTTAAGATATAAAATGATATTATTCATACAATTTTTATGAAAAATTGCATTAATTTAATGAAAACTTTCGATGGACCAATTCACATGCAATTTTATTGTCTTCATGCTAAAATTCATTAATATCATGCAGATAATTCCCCCAGTGTATTTAAAAAAAAAAGACACATTAGAAAAATATTTATTGCTTTTTCACTCTAACGTAAATCCCAATTTATACTACAACCAAAAACTGCAGTTTCACAGTTGTTTGTGTAGAAATCAGTAATTGTTGTTTTTAACTACAATTTTAGTAGTTTATGTATACAAAAAATTACAACAAAAACCACTATAATGACAGTTATTTAAAAAATCAACTAAAGAAAAGTACTGCATTTTTGTAAAACACACGACAAAGTTTTACAGTTGCAAATGACAGTTGTTTGTGTAGTAATCAGTAGTTGTTGTTTTCAACTGCAAATACAAAACCACTATTATGACAGTTATTTAGAAAAGCAATTGAAAAAAATACTGTATTTCTACAACAAATGTTTAAAACACATATTTTAGTATTTTAATAAACAACTACCAAAACATTAATTTTGCAGTAAACAGTTAATTTGTGTAAGTTATTTAAAAATAGAAGATAATGTCGAGCTTGTAAAAGTTCTCGTTCATTTTTTTTATATTTCTTATTATTGATAATAATTAGAAAATTTCAATATATACCCAATGCATAAAAGCGTCATAACTGAAGTACCGTTTGAAATTTTGACTTTGCATTTTTAAGTAGCTTGTAGGAAATACAAATTTTTATTGTATTTAAATAATATTTTTAATATGCCGAAAAAATAACTGTTCAAAAACAGTAGATTTACCGATTTTTACTGTGGTTAGTTATTTTTACTGCATTTGTTAGTTGTTTGTCAACAGTTAAAAATAACCAACATTTTTTAGTTATTTTAACGGTAATTACCTTTTCAACTGAATTTACAGTTATTTTAACTGTAATTTTCAGTAGATTCTACTGTCAAACTTTTTTAAGTGCCTTTAGAAAGGTGTTTTTTTAATATTAATGGTCCCAGATTGGGCGCCAAAATTTTGCTGATAAAACAATTAAATCCAAAACACAAAAAAAAAATCTTGGTCAATTATTATATCATATTTGAAATGGAATTTTATGTTACAAATATTTTTAAATATCTTGAATATGTTTTAGATGACCTGACCAATCTCATATTTAGGAGTTACTAATGCCCGTAATTTCAAGCAATATTTACCTACCGGTGCTTAGATACCTACCCGATTTTGTTCGTGTATAAGGGTAGATATCTAAGCACCGGTAGGTATCTATTGCTTGAAATTACGGGCATAAGTGGGATCAAAAATTACTCCATTTTTTTTATCATTTCATTCAATTTTGAAGAAACTTTATGCAAAGTTGGTATCAAATAAAAGCTTCAAGCTTCAAAGACACATTTACTCGTATATAAAATATGCTTAAAAGCTTAAAATGTGCTTTTAGTAACGTCTAAACTTGAGCTTTATTGAGGAATTGTAAGATTAAGCCAAAAATTTAGCATTTTGATGTCTATTTAATTTAATCGAAGAGTTGTCTGAGCTTTTTTCGATGCTCATAAGCGTTCAGCTTTTATGCGACTTTTCTCAGAGCCTTTTTTCACATATTTTACAAATATTTCGAAAACGTGACCACACTAGGTCCACTATATAGGCAATATGGGCATCAACATTTTTGTTTCCTGTGTAAAAATAAATCTTATTTTCATAAATTTCAGACATGTTTTAATAAAAAAACTCATTAATTTTCAACCCCATTTTTTGAAATCTTAAACTCTTTTTTTTCCTCCTCTACAATATATCCAAAGTTCATTAAAAATCTGCGGATCTGAGAAGGGATACCTTCCTTCTTAGTTTGATTTTAAAGCTGTTTCTATTAAATTTAATGTTGTTTTTGGTTGATTATGTTTTTTTTGTGTACCGGGATTTATATAGATTAAAAATAATCTTAACTATAAATACTTTAAAGACACTTTATTTAGTTTAAAAACAATCTCTTTAAAAATTAAGATTTTATATAACACAAAACTTGATTGCGTTATTGTTATGGGCCATAAGGTTATAGGTTTAATTATAAACGGTATCATTATCAAAAACACGCTTAATTTTTTTTGACAAAAACAAGTCTTTGAGTCTAGTTTGATAACTTTTTATAGCAAATAACATTTCAAATATAGATTCATAAAAACGTGCAGAATTAAATACAAATAAGTTTTATATAAAATAATAAAATTTGCATAAATTTTTGGCAAGCAGACATTTTTAAAAAACAAATATGAGGAAAAAGAAGAACAAAAAAGAAATTAAAATACAAAAAAATTTATATAATACAAAAGACTTTGAACTTTAAAATGAAAAAGGAGAAACAAAATAAATGTACAGAAACTTTTTGAAGCAGAAAAAAAAAAAAATAATAAAACGCAGTTTATAAAACAAAATACGAAAAAAAGCGACACGCGTTTTTTTTTTGATTATTTTTTTTTTAAATTTTCTGTAAAGAATAAGAAGATATAACTGAAACACAACCTTGAAATATTCAAAACTTTGTATCTTACTTATTATCGTACATACGGAACTGGTAGTTAATATTTTTTTTTTTTAATTTCCTTTTAATGTTCATTTTAGTCAGTACACAGAAAATATTATCAACCTAAAATATCTAATTAAAGATTTGATTCGAATTAAATTTGTTTCTAAACAAATATTTAAATGAATCAATTAATATTTTAATTAACTTTTAAATATACTATAAATATATATTTTATTAATAGAAAATTTTCTGTATAAAATACCAAATACATTTGAAGTTTACAAACAAACCAAGCACATACATTTAACACACAAACAAAAACAGCGTTACCAAAAACACATGTACAAATGTGTCGTTCACACACTTTTTTTTTTTGAGTATCATAATTTTTTTTGTAGATAGTTATTTATAACCTTTTTTTCTTTTTAATTTTCAATAAAAGTTTTATTTGATATTATCATTTCCGTGATAGGCGTAAAATCAATTAAAATATTAGTTGATTTAACAAATTTTTTAATGTTTAGTATTTTCTGTATAACATTAAAAATGTTGTGTATTTAGATTAAGACACAAAATATGTGCTTTATTCTTTTTTTGTGGGGTAAACGGAGAGATTCTTCTAGGACGAGATTTAATGCAATTTTTCACTAAACTTATGAAGTTAATATAGCTTTACTTTTAATGTTCATTTTAGTCAGTAACATTTAAAATTTTGTTTATTTATGGCGTTTTCTTTTCTGACAAAAAAATGTTGCATTTTTATAAGTGACATTTAAATAATGTTGTCATAACCCTCTTAATATGTTGCCATATTCATAGTCACAATAAAACATGAATTTATACAAAAAATGCTGCCCTGCTTTAGAACAGCTGATTTGTGTATAAAAGAAAACAAGTTGCAAATTGGCATTCAAATTGTTTTTAATTAATTATTTTTTTTGAATTTAAAATGGATTCAGGAAGTGATGCAAGCACAATATTTCGCTCCTGCAGAACACACATTTCCTCTTCATCTGATGATGAGGAAGAATCCATTAGTACCCCAACAACATTGTTTACGCATATCACTACAGCAGCTTTTTCCATTTTTAGCAATTTAAATGTATATTTTTAAAATTATTATAATTTATTAAACAAAATTTGTTAATTTTCGTCTTTAAATATTTTGTTTTTTTCAAAACAAAACTATAAAATCAGCTGTTTTATAGTGCAACATTTTCACCCCATCATTTTATAAAGGGTGAAAATGGCAACATTCCTTTTTAAAGGGCTGTCAATTTTTTAGAAAAGAACACAAAAAGTGCAATTTTTTAGAAAGGGCAAACAAAATGTTACATTTTTTGCCAGAAAAGAAAACGCCATTAGAATAAGACACAAAATAACTGCTTTATTCTTTTTTTTAGTGGGGTACACGGTTTTAATGCAATTTTTCACTAAACTTGTGAAGTTTTCTTCACACCGTGAATGAAGAATTTCTAAAACTTTATGAAATAGCTTAATGATTTTTAAAAAACAATTTTCTATAAAACTTTTTCAATGAATTGCATTCACTTAGTGAAAAGTTTCAATTTACGAATTCAAAAATTCATTGATAAACATTTTGTAAATGTTTGAGAAAATTTAGGAAATAGGTATTGAGTATTTTTTTAAGATCATTTTACAAAATATTTATCATTTACGTGTAATGTTACACAAAACATTTTAAAATGAAGATAACTTTCAATATAAATAAACAAATTTCAACATACTTTTTTTCAAAGTGTGTAAATACTTAATTAATTCCATGACTTACTTTTTCATAAAGAGAAACGTTTAAACGAAATTTTGCAATACATACAAATATTTTAAAACGAAAATGTAACGAAACACTACAAATTTAAATGAAAAACAATAGGATTTTTAAAATATTTTGATACGCTACACACGAATTTCTTACGTTTCTTTTAGTTTTGTGGAAATATTTAATTTTTTTGTGTTATAAAATATTTTCTTTATAAATTTCATTTTTCTTTTTATTTATATTTACAGAACTCCATTCAATCCCGTCCTATAGCAACCTCTTCTCCCGCATTAATTATAACTACCTCTCAAGCTTTACAAACAAATAATACTACCAAGAATAATCTGGGACAAGCCACACGTATTTATAATAAGAAAGTAGAAAACTTATCCAGACGACAAGAAGATGCTGAAAGTGAATCAGATTCAGATTCTGATGATGAATATGAACGTAAAAGACAAAGATCTCATAAGAAATATAGTCAAAAGGTAAGCATATATTTTTTTTATTAATAATAATAAAACAAAGGAATATAAAAAATAAATTTGACAAAGAACTAATTGAAATCCTTTATTTAAATTTCAATATTCAATTTGTTTTTTTAACAACAAAACGTGTTAGAGGTAATTTTAGAGAGTTGCGCGTGTCTTAAACATGTTCGAATTTTAACAATTAATTTATTAGATGACCACATGAATTTTAATTAGTTTAAATTTTTAATTTTAAATCAACATTCTAAATTCATACTTATCACAAAATTTAATAACAAATTTTATTCAAAGTCTTTAAACAAATGAAATTCAAACTTCAGAAGAATTTGGATTGAAATATTGACAGAAGATTAGCTAATTTTGGAACAAAATTCCAAGAGAAAAACAGAATTTTATAAAACAAAAGAAAATGGGCAGAATGTAAAGCGTTATTACTAGGAAATGTCTTTATCACATTAACACATCAACAAACAACATTCAGGAGGATTTTTTGTACCTAAATGTTAAGATTATGATTAATCCTATGAAAAAAGCTTAAAGCTTTTGTTGTCTTTTAAGAACATTTTTAAAATTTTTTAATATAAAACGTTTTGAAATACAAAAATGGACTTCCAGTTTCATATGGATGTTTTGATATTTATTGAGGTTGTTCACAAGGGGGTGTACTAAAAGTTGTATGGTCGTATTGAAAATAGAGATGGTAAAATTTTATTTTAAAATATACTACAATATATGATAGTACGATATAAAATTTGTACCTATGTTCGCGTGTGATACAGAGAGAAGATTTTTTCAAATTTGAACTAAAATCTTACCATCTCTCTGTTTACAATACATCACTTAGTACACCTTGTGAATAACTTTTATTATAAAATAACTTTAAGTTGAAAGCTTTTTGTTAAGGTCGAAATTTTCAGAATCTAAAGTCATGTTACGAAAAAATTTCATTCTTTTTTTAGGATAGCAATAAAATATCTGAATCTTTAGCTGTGATTGTGAAAGAAATAAATATTTTAGAATTTTAAGCTTTTGAGAATAAATTTCTGTACAAAAGGAATTGAAGGTTTTTCATCAAAGAATTTAAAAATAAGACTTTCTATAGGATTTATTTATCGGAATCTTAAGTTTGTTAGGAAGTTGATCGAGAAGAATTTGTTCTATAGAAAAAACTCTGACTGAAATGTTATTCATAAAAAAACTCTGATTTAGAGGGCAGATAATCTGAATCTTAAGTTTTTCTTTGTTTTAAATTGAAAAGTAATGCAATTCTGAAAAGAAAAGATTTATTCAATACCAAAAGCCTGATCAGAAGATATATTAAAAAAGAAACTTGTTCTCTTAAGAATTTTAAAGACTTTTCCTAAAGAAAAGCTCTGACTTAAATATTTTTTTATATTCAGAACCTGTTGAAGTGTTTTTCTATAAAAATCAAAGATTTAAAATGACTTTTCTAAACGAGTGTTCCAGAATATGAAAAAAAATCGCTTTATATATATATTGCTTCTCTAAAAAAGTTTCTATCTGAAATGGGTTTACATTCACAGAAAGAGAAATTACTTTTTTCTTAAGATTTTGTTGAAAAAGATTTCAGGTTTATCACACATATAAACTAAAATTTCATTGAGTTGTAGGAAAAAAATATTTTAATATAAAAAAAAATAGTTTGATTTACATTTTCTTTAGGAGATCGATCACCTTAATTATAATTATACGAGTAATATTTTTAAATATAAATTTAAACAAACACTTACCACTATATTCCTTTTTTAATATTATTTACAGGGTGATTCAGAATTTTGGCGCCGTAAAATGCGTACTTTACATCGTATTTTAGATGTTAATCGTGATGGTGTAGTTTCATTTGATGATTTTGTATTAATACACAAGCGTTTTACTGATTTGGGTCATTTAACACCAGAATTATCAGCTGAATTTATGGATGTTATGAAACAAACATGGCAAGAACAATTTGGTGAAGTTACACCCTATAATCTAGTGACAGCTGAACAATTTTTAGCTGATCTTCATCATCGTCTCAATGACGAGAAAATGTTTAAAAGAGTAGGCAGATTCTTGCCCTACTTGTTTAAGGTAATTATTAATAATGCTTTCAACATTTTGTCAGTCCATTTTTATTAATATACTTTCCTTTGGTTAATATTCTAGGCTGTTGATTATGATCATTCTGGTCATTTAGATTTGGATCAATATAAATTATTCTTCCGCTGTTTGGGGCTTAGCGATGAAGATGCTGCCATTTCTTTTGCTGTGATAGATGTTAACGGTGATGGTCAAGTTTCGCTCAAAGAGTTTGTGCACTTGGGTCGTCAATTTTTCCTTACCGAAGATGAAAGTAAAATATCGAAAATGTTTTGGGGTCCCCTTATTGATCACTGACTTGAAGATCATGCCCACGAGGCCATTTTAGCGCTATTAGCCCGTGGTAAATGGCAAGATTTGCAACGTTGTGTTGCCATTTTAACTCATTTATGCATGAATGCCTTGTACGAGAATTTCCGTGATCATTTTTGGGGCAATGGAAACACAAACTATGAATATTATTATTTAAGATTATTTTTCTATGTTAATTCTTTAATTTTACTAACATTCTCGTGGCGTAAACATGACCGTCATGAATTGAAACCTTTTATAATTTCGCATTTAAAAAAATTTAATAAGCTACGTAAAAAAGCAAAAAAGCGGAAGAGAAGGAAGCGTGGAATTGTTTTTTAATTAAATTTTATTTATAAGAATATAAAGTTAATGTAATTTTGTAAGAAAAATTTAATTAAATGCCTACAATTTTATTTATACGTTTTACTTCCTTTATTTGACCATCAATTTCAGCGGTCCTAAAAAAAATATTGAAAAAAAAAACAGAAAAATATTTGGGAACATTAGTAGAATAATTTTAGGTTAAAATTCTATTTAAAGAAAAGGATCTTTTTTAGAAAAATTTGTTGCAAAAGATATAAAAAAGAACATTTCCAAAACCATGTTATTGTTAGTACAGTTACTAAAAAGTGGTGTTTTATTTTTAGTACATTATATTTAGTACACATAGCTCTTTGAAAAGAATATTATTTCTTTGATTACCATTAACAAAATTGGTCGATTTTTTTTAGTACATTTTCTAATTCAAAAAGGATTGATTGTTAGATGAATTTAATGTTTTTAAAATTGTTATTAATTGGTTTGGTTAGATTAGGTTGACACATGGCTCTTTGAAAGAATATTATTTCTTGACAAGTTCTAAGAATTTGATTACAATTAACAAAAGTTGTGGATTTTTCTTTTAGTTCAATTTATTTTAGTACATTTGCTAATTCAAAAAGGATTGTTTGATGAATTTAAAGTTTTTAAAATTTGTATTAATTGATTATTTAGGTTAGATAAGGTTGAAAAAAAAATTGGATAAATTAGTTAGTGGTTAATTTTGAAAATATGTTTTTTAAGAAAAGCTTTATTCTTAGTAAAATTAAGAGACAATTTTAACAAAAATTCGACTTTTTAGTAAAATTTTATTTTCAGTTTTTATTATACCTAAGAAAAGGTCTATTTTGGTATTATTCGTACATTTTTTTTAATTCAGTTTATAAAAAGAGTTGACATTTTTAATGCCTGCATTTTTTAAAAATTGGTGTTATTTTTAGTACAATAGCTATGAAGGAGTGCATTGTTTAGTACAAATTCCTCTATTTAGTATAATTTCGTAGAAAAATAGCAACTTATAGACAATTTTTATTTCGCTCTTAGATATGGATTTTTAAAAGAAAATTTTGATACAAATTCCGAGTGTTTTTAATGCAAAACTCGGAACACCAAACCAAACTTTTAGATTTAGGACACGAATTAAATCGAAATAATCTTTAGAAAAATGTTTTCTATAAAAAGGATTACAATCAAAGTTATTTTAAGACGAAAACATTCGGGAAAAGTGAGAAGACTTTTGAGTTCAGAGTACAACTAAAGACATTTTAAGACGAAAACATTCGGGAAAAAAGAGAAGACTTTTGAGTTCAGAGTGTTATTCATGCAAGATTCAGAATATCAAAAAAAAAAAATCGGAAACTTTTTATATGGATTTGAGTTAAGGACATTAATTTGTTTTTTTTAGACAAATTATCAGAATTAAGGTCTTTTCTGTAAGAAACTTTTCTATAAAAATTATCTCAATTAAGGGCTTTTTAATAGGTAAACGTCTTTGAAATTTGAGTTTTAGCAAAAAGTTTTCTTTTGAGATCTGAAAACTTTTCTATTGAAGTTTTGCACAAATTCAGAGTAATGCAAAACTCAGAACATAAGAAATCCAATAAATG
This sequence comes from Delia radicum, assembly GCA_021234595.1. Lineage (NCBI taxonomy): Eukaryota > Metazoa > Arthropoda > Insecta > Diptera > Anthomyiidae > Delia > Delia radicum. The sequence goes on from CM037852.1 coordinate 2,911,170, forward strand.
GCTTTTCTATATTTTATCAATTAAGGATATTTTAAAAGAAAACATTCTTGAAATCTGAGAAGTATATTTATTTTATGAATCTGAATAGTTTTAATCACTTAAAATCAAGGATGGATACCGAGAGGTTCGATTTTACAGGTCATACTTGAATATACTTAGCACTGAAATAAGGAAATTGCATTCGATTAAAACTGTATTTTACAGTTTTACAGATTTATATTATTTTAGTATTTTAATTTTTTATTTAATGTACCTGAAAAAAATCATTATATAACGATAACTTTTACAAATGGGAACTTTTTTGCTTAAATTTTTGCAACGAAAAGATCATACCAAAAGTATGACATTGGGGTCAACTTGGAAAGCTATGCTACCATATATAATTTTTGAAAAATCTCGAGTATATACATAGTATAAGCCGCTATATGCAAATATATTTTTTTTTTTTGTCAAAACATTTCCCATTAATTGCCTCTTTTTAAAGAACTAACACTTATTCTGGTCAATTGTTCGTTAACCGTTCATATTCGCTAAAACTGTAAAAAAACCTACATAAAACGTGAATGAGTGGTTTAAATACAAAGTTTTGTGCATTAAATATGGGCCATAAATATGAACACAGGTCTTGTTATTTAATTTCGTCAAAACAAAAGCAGATTGATTGCTTTCGAAAAGTTTTAAATGCAAAACCGCCAAACTTTAACATTTTCCTAGAAAACTGTACCATTGATCAAATCCGATATATATACATATATAATCAATGGCCAGATCTCTATTAATTTTTTCTGTCATGCCGTGTTATTTCAATTTATGTGAACTAGATTTTTACTGGAACCAAATGTTTAAAATTAAGTTAAATTCAAATAATTTTCAAAGCACTTGAATTTACAGTTTTCGAATGCTTATTGGGTACCTTTATATTATATTTATTTAATAAAATTTACAGCGTTTTCACAGTTATATTAGTTTTTTGTTTTTATATACATCGAGATTATTTTTATGTTATTTTCAATTTATAACGAGCTTTCAACCTCCGTATATTTACAAAAATAAAGCAAATCAAACATATTAGCTAGGTTGATACTAGTATTTCGATCTGGCTAAAGATCTCATCAGAACCCGAAGTTTTAGAAAAGTTAGAGCCTCCATAATATGCAGAACTTTAACAAAAATCCTATTAATAATCAATTTTGTTCCATTCTTGTCTTCTTAGTAATCAAGCACGTGGTTAGGTCTTTTATTTTATATGTCTATCTTCTTTAACATTCTCTTATACAGTAAAGATTAGATCAGAAGGCACTATGCACCGCGACCAATGTAGGTCCTTTGTGCTGATACAGTAAAGATTAAAGAGAAAAAATGTATAAACAAGCCGTTTGCTGACGCCATGTTGGTTTTCTGTTTTTATATCTTTTGATACACACACACTTTGCCACAAAATCGAAACAACTGCATAAAATAAATGTTACCGAAATTGTTTAATTTTAGTAGGTTCTTTAAAAAATCAACCCACAGAAACTAACAATTATTTTCTAAGTAAAACAACTACAATTTCAGTTAAAACAACTACAAACGCATTACTGCACAAATAACTGTCATGTAGTAACTGTATAACTTTTCAGAGAGTAGATCTAAAAGACCTATATGACAGTTAAACTGCTTTTGTACAGAAAGTAATAACATTTTGTCTGAAAAAATGCACTTAATTTATAATTTAATATATTTTTTGTAAAAATAATAGAATATTAATCCGTCTAATTGCTTTTTTTTTTTGTAAAACAAAAAATGGACTATTTTCGAATAATTTTTTTTTAAAAGGAGCTAAAATATAAGCCAAAAAGAGGGTTTTCTTTGATATGTTAAAGATAAAATAGATAAAAATTAAAATATATCCTTCAAATTATTGCTCATAAGAATAAAAAACTAAAATGTTGACCCATTTTTGGCGAATTTTTGTATGTTAAAATTAACCATTTCAGGTTTTCGACGGTAAATGTTTAAAAAACATGCATCACTAATTTTTACAGATGAGCGATCGAGAGATTTTACAGTAACGCCGTTTTCAGTTAACGTGATTTTCAAATCACAGTTCTTTTAAACAGTGAACGTGATCGCGGGGTTTCAATAAGAAAATATAAGCAAGTTAAAAGAAGACTACGATTTTCAAAAATATTAAACAATATTTGAGACCAGCAACGTAAACATGATAGAAAGAGACATATATTTTGTGAGAGTGTGAAAACAATTAAATTTTACCAAACATATTATTATTATTTTATTACATATAAACAATTGTGTCCAGAGTTAGGCAGACAAGGTAACGGAACTGATCGTCTTTAACTTGGTAAAGTTCAGAACCAATCCTTGCTCTTGTAACTAACTAAGAAGATTCACGACCTGCGACCCTCCGGGGCAGGTGGACATCGGGCAATGATATTATAGCACCCGCTATTATATTAGCAAATGTGAACAACGTTTCACCTGTTCTTAGGCCAACCCGACATATTCGGGGATTAGGGTCAAGCAGATTACTGTACTATTATGGCTGGATAGTGCAATAGCGATGGTAGCGGAAGAACCATTAAAAGTCAACGGTAGCGCCCATAAGCTTCCAGGAAGCCTACGCCTGTTCTTAGTCAAAAAGGAGTGTCAGGCTCCACTAAGATCTTCTTTGTCCTTACATGCATCGAAGAAATCCTGGCAAACTAGTCAACAAAAACATGAAACGCAAACAGAAAATAATAATCTCCCAGGAGGTCACAGACGTTTGTCAAATCCTCCCGCTTTGGCGGCGAGCTCCACGTGTCTGGGTGGGAGCAATTAATGTTTAGACAGTATTTTAGAAACCTCTTGAGGCCCTATGCTCCACAGGGAGTTAAGCGGAAATGAAGAAGAAGAAGACATATAAACAATTATGTATAACGGATTGTGCTAAAATATTAAAAGAGCAACATTTAGAGTAACTGCTACTTGCAAAATTCGATCACTACTATTACCAGTGATTCTTTCATCACGGTGATTAAATTCCCGGTATTAAAAAATCGCTCATCTCTAGCATACTTGAGAATTTTTTCTTTCCATTGAAATATAATTATCATCACTTAAGGTCAATGCTAATGCCAAGCAATTTCATTATCATTTCAATATCAAAGAAATTTTTTATAATTGGCATTGATAAGAATAATGAAATGGCGCCAATGCCTAAAAATACCAATGTTACGTGATAAAAAAATAATGTGTTTTGGAAAAAAAAAATGATAAAAATTTTAAATTTGAGTCCTAACTTTAAATGATTCGCCATTTTGTTTCAGGTTTTACTAGGTATACGCTATTCAGTTTTGTTTGGTAACTGATTAGTTATGACGGATCAGCTTTTAATACTATATACTTGATAAAATATCGAAGATTTATAAAATAAGTACTCATATATAGGATTTATAACTAAATTAGCAAATAATTTTTTTTTGTAAACACTTCTATCAAACAATTATAATAATGAGTTATAATTGTCTGTTAAAGGCATTGGCATTGATCAATGCCAATTAACACAAAATTTCATTGACATTGTTTTCAATAAATTGTAATGCCAACAAATTTTATTACCATTGAGAACTAAATGGTCAATGAATTAGTCCATTCACTAAACTAGTCCCAAGTATGATCTCTACTAATTTTATTGTAAATACACAAGTAAAACTTTGTGAAAATTTGTAATTCAGAAAGTTACACAAATTATCATATAAAAATTATAATTTTTCTGTTAATTTAGAGAAAAATTTGTCATGATCTAAAACCGAACAAATAAAATCTCACACATAAACTTATAGGTGAACGATAAAATTCACTATTAAACCACTCACCAGGTACAGTGTAGAAATCGTTTAATGTATATGCTCGACATATGTATTAACAGAAAATCTTTAATGTTTGTTATGATGACATTAGAGAAAATAATTGCCATTTAAAAGTTTTAACTGAAAGTTAAACTGGCAATTATGATAATGACTAGAGAAAAACAAACACACTATAAATAGAAATCGTTCGTGGTAAATTTCATTCTAACTCAACACACAGAGTAATGTGGGATTTAAAGTCACCCAATTCCTTTAACGTGTGAGTTAAATAGAAGATATTTACGATTAACACTAAATGGCACGAAGAATGTTGATGAAGACCGTAGTGGGTCAGAAAATGCATTCCATTCATGCTAGTGTCTAATAACTTTTTCTGTGTTTTTTTTTCTAATAGTCAAAGTAAATTATCATATAAAAATTATAATTTTTCTGTTAATTTAGAGAAAAATTTGTCATGATCTAAAACCGAACAAATAAAATCTCACAGTTACACATCAATTTCAAAAAATACCAATTGTAATTTCAAAATTGCATTTAATTTCCAGAAAATACCATATGTCATTTTCTGAATAACAAGTAGAAATGGTGTAGTGTAGACACGAACAAAGTAAAAAGAAATTTTGAAAAAATACCCATAAATACCCATTATTTAAAAAATATCCTCTATTGAGGATGTGTCTACACTTTTAGCTACACCTACTTTTTATTTTTAACATCATCCATGTCACATCTCTATGTAATATATATCTCTGGTTTAGTTGCCTACAAATATTTGTTCACCACAGTGGTAGAAAGGTGAGTAAATAATGAATTGTAGTGTAGACAAGAAACCATAGAGGTTTGCGTTTTAGCTACAAACAATTGTGGTGAATTGTTGAGTACCATAAATTATAAATTTATTATACGAATAGTATAACAATTTTATTAATTTTTTAGCACTTTAAGATATACAAATAACCCTAGAGTTACGCGGTGATTTTGTTCAACGCGATTTCGATTTAAATCAAAGAACTAGACGAGAGGATTTTTAGAATTAGGCAAAATCGTATCTTTCACGAGGGTTTCTTAAAAATTACCCAATTAATTCGATTCAGGCAAAATTTTGTCGGTCCTATTCAATATATTTCTAACGTTCACTACGTTTTGTATGTTGGCTGTGTAGCTACAAACAATTGTGTTGGATTATAAAGTACAAGAATAAATTGTATTTGTTATAAGGATTGTATAACAGTTTTAATTCATTTTCACTACTAAAAATATACAAATAACCCTCATGTTACGCATTCATTTTTTTTAACGCGATTTAGATTTAAAAATTATTAAGTTTAGACATAACATTTTCCTCTTACCAAGATCAAATTACAGTCCAAAAAGTATCCGTTTTGTGCTTTTACTTAAGAAGATATGGAGATTTTCGTTTTTTCGAAAAAAGGCGAAATTGAGCGAAAACGCTTCTAAATTTCAACATATATGGATTAAACTTAATGGCTTTGCTAATACTACTTAATATAATCTTTTTGCCAAATTTTATAAAAATCCGCCCATGCGTTTTCAAGTTAAGACCATGTCCTTTACAGGTATCCTTTCGGAATCTTTTATGGTCTTGGACCAAAATCAGAGTTTTTTTTTTTTAAGTTTAAGCTTCAATCTTACTTTGTGTTGAGTATGAACGGTTTCAAGTCAAGATTTTTGAAAATTGTGTTCATTTCAAATTATTTTTTTTTTTTTGAATTTTACGAAATTTTAATTTTAACGCCTTTTTGCTTTCAAACCGCGGCAAGCACACAAAGAAGTACTTCACAAAATATTTTGAAAATTTAGTTTTCTATCGAAATAGCTTAAACTCCTAATTTGGGGCACTTATGACCAATTTAAAATACCCCTCCTGTAGATGGACTTGCCGGATAGAGGCTTAATAATTCGATTCAGGCCAATTTCTTTCGTTCCCATTTGATATATACATATATCTAGTTTTACTACTTTCCGTTTTCTAAAATTTCTGTTACATTTTTTGTACTTACATTTGTAATAAAATATCCTTTATAGTACGTTCTTGAGTTTCGGGTAATTCAAAAGCTTTCTTCTTCGAGTTTTCTTGATATTTGGCAATCTAAAAATTAAAATCAATTAATCTAGTTTTCAAAAATCTAATTGCACAATAAATACTTGCATGATAAGATTGTTTATGTATAGCTTCTTTAGATTTTTGCAAAGAATTAACCATATTTTTGGATAACTTATTAATACGTTCCACTTCCTGGGCGAAATCTTTTTCAGCTAAAGTGTTGCTGGGTAAACAAGTATTAGCCTGGCGCATAAGATCTTGGCAGCTGAAAGGTTTTTTTTTTTTTAAAGTTATTAAAATTTTAAATTCCCTTTTTTAAAAAGACTCACATTTTTGTTAACACCTCCTGTTGATCACTAATTTCTTCAAATTTTTCTGCCAATTTATGAGCCTTATCTCTTATAATTTCTCTTTCACGTTCCAAATCCTTAATATCCTGTTTTTGTTGCTCCTTGTATAGTTTTATGGTATGTATACGTTTGGCAAATTCAGCTTTAACCATTTCATGCCTTTTTAAATATTGGGATCTTAATACTTCCAGAGCTTGAGTTAATAATTCATAACATTCTTGTGGAGAGGGATTTTTTGATTTATCCAAGGATAGTATGGGTTGTGTTACCGAACGTTTTAGCATATTTTTAATATGATCCACAAATGAAGGACCCAATACTTGCTTTAATTGTGTGTGTTGTAAATCTTCTGTTTTATTAGATTGTGCATCATCTTTTAGTTTTGAGGGATGTTCAATAAGTAATTTAGGATCTATTACCAATTTCAAGCTAATAACTTGTCCACTACTCAAGAGTAATACAACACAGGAAGGCATTTGCATTAATACAAATCCTAATACTGCATTAATATCCTCTGTGGTATCAATTTTAGTACAAACTATATATTCGGCATGAGAAGGTGTAGACAACGAAGTTATATCGGAGTTAACTGGAATAAAAAAAAAACAAGAACATTTTATAGTATGCAATGAATGAGAAACCAATTTCAATAACGTTACCTTCATTTTCCAAAAATCTTTGTAACTCTGATATGAAATTCACGGTTATGACATGCAAACCGGTATTGTGATAGGCAAAGTAACGCAATTCATTTATAAAATCTCTGTAATTAAAAAAAAAAAGGAAATAGTATATTTTAGAAATTTAGAGAAGTGAAAAGACACAGAACATCTTCAAAAGGTAAAGATTTTTAATGTATCTAATGTCTCAAACTGATACATTACGTACAGCCGACGAAATTAAAAATTTAAAAAGTTTTGATTTTATGATTCGATTTACCAAATCAGCCCTTAAATGCATGAGGTCAGCATGAAGACCAAGCTACCCTTACGTAAAGTCGCTCGCTGAACTGGAATTGGACATTGACTTTCCTGGAAAATTAACCGTTTTCCCGGAAAAGAGGAAAAACAATGATTTTTGATGTGTACCATATATGCATGCTATGCATATAACTAATACAATATTTATCACATTTGATTCAAATTCATTATAATTAGCTGAAACTAAGTACACAATACTTGTTTCCACACGAATAATATATTTTATAACCTTTTTTTCACTTTTGAGAATTTGGGCAAAAAGTGCATACTCCCCCTTCCCAGCTTACTGACAATTAAAACAAATTGTAAGTGAGCTAAAGCGGTATTTTTATGAAGAGTAATATTGTTTTACACAATTTAAAAGTAATGTTATCACTATTTAGTTTAATTAGAGCGATTGTCGTAAGATTAAATGCATAAACCATATATACATTATGCATTTAAGGGTTAATACACTAAAACAGACATTTTCGTAAAGTTAATTTTATCTGCTGTATCTGTTATCTGTGTCTCGGTATGAGTTAAGCCAATCATCGTTTTCTTATTGAGAGCTACTGAAGATTAGGGTGATGCCTATGAAACAATTGTATTGTCTATCATGAAGTCCTCAGAGTATGAACAAATTTAAGAGATATATTTTGTAGAAATCAACCAAAAAATCAAAATCCCCGAGAAGTTTTTTACTAATACAATCGTAGGAATATTAGGAAAAGGTTCTTAGAATCTAGGGGTTTTTCTATCGTAATATGTATTCCAAATCAAAACAACTTTTTTTAAGAAAAAGTAATTGGAACATGACAGGTTTTTTTACGGAAACAAATTCTCAAAGGCTAGATAATTTCTTATTGAAACTTAGAATTTGAGCATTTCTGTATGTCTTTAAAAGACATTCTAAGAATCTGTGAACATGTTATAAAAAAAAATATTTAAAATCTTCTAATTTTTCTATAGAAGTCTTTTTTTTTTTTTTTTTTTTTAAAGCGAAGCAACACTCAGGAAATTCTTCCTATTAATTAATGTATTGCTTTCTTTGGAAAGGGGATAGTGGAGAAATGAAAGGTGGTGAAATATGAATGGCTTCAAACATGGCAACACTGTAATTGCGCGAGATAATAAGTCTTAGAACAGTTGTTACTCGCCACCTGATGTAGAGTTGGCGAATTTATTGAAGCTTTTTTGTTTCACAGCCCTGATTCATTATTTTACTTCGGTGGGGTTAAGGGCTATGGGAACACCGAAGGTGGGCGCAGCGATACATATAAGTGATAGAAAACTCATACATATTATTTTTCTAAATTGATGTTGTCGTCACCGGGAATCAAACCCGGGACCATCCGTGTAACAGTCCAACGCGCTAACCATTACACCACAGGATTTTTAATGGGAGAAGGTCCACTGCGTTTGATGATTTTTTATAGAAATATTCTCTTAGAATTTAATGGGAATATAAAAAGTACTTTAGATCTGTAGATTATTGAAAAAAAGTCTTAGAATCTTTATAGAAAATTATATAGAAAATTGAAATAAACCTGTAAAAGTACCAGAAAAAGCTATGTTGCTAAAATCAACAAAAAATTTTGTTAAAAAATTGTCGATTGCTGATTTCAGAAGGGCAGATTTTTATTCCCATTAAAAACAATTTAAAAAATTTCACATTTTTTATGATTTTTTAAGCAAATTTTATGCCGATTAATTTGTTACTTTGAATTGGCTAAAATTTAGCTTAAATATAACTAAATATTTGTAGATTCAACAGAACTATATTTGCTATTCTTATCTTACTAATATTTATCAAAACAATAAACTTCTAATTTTAGTAGTTTTTGCAGAATGCCATTTTTATCTAATTTTTTTTTTTTTTATTTATCGAATTCATTGAACTTAGTAGTTTTAGCAAAAGTTTTTACTAGCATTTTTCTATTAGTATAGAAAAAGTCTTTTAAATCTGGGGATTTTTTAATAGGCAAAAGTCTATAGAATCTGATTGACTTGTTACAGCAAAAACTTATTAGAAGCTAGTGAATTTCCTAAAGCATAAGGTCTTTAAAATCTGAGAACATTTCTATATAAAAAATTCCAGAATATAATAATTTTCGATAAAAAAAAGTTCTCAGAATCTGAGTAATTTTTTAAAGGACGAAATTTTAAAATTTTAGTTTTTTTATAATATTTATATATAGAAAATTCCAGAATCTAATGATTTTCTATAAAAAAATCTTCAGAATCTGAGTCATTTTTTAAAGGAGAAAATTTTAAAGGGGAAACGTTTTCAGAATTTAAATAAAAAAGTTCTTAAAATTGCTCTATAGCTTAGAGAAAAATCCTTCCAGTCTGCAGATTTTTTTATAGAAAAACTTTCAAAAATTGTATGAATTTTCTGTCGAAAATATACTGACAATTTATGGGTATTTCTGCTGCTAAAATTCTAAGGATCCGAGAAATTTGTCTAAAGGAAACTTTCTTAGATTGGACTTTTATAGTTCAAAAGTCCTAAAGTAAATTGTCCTTAAAAAATTGCTACAAGTAGCAGCTTGAGTCTGTCTCAGAATCTAAAGGTTTTTTTTTTTATTAAAAACTACCTAAAAAACTTAGGGATTTTCTACAGGATTTCTTTAATCTTAGAGTTAAAGTGATGAGATTTAAAAAAAATCCCTTAAGTCTGCTGATTTTGTCTAAAATTTATGAATTTTCTATAGAACATTTTGACATTTTAAAGGGGTTTTCTACCGAACAAAATCCAATGAGTTTGAGTAAATTGTCTAAGGAAAATTTACTTTGATTGTGAATGTTTTATTTGGAAATAAGTTCTAATTAAACAAAAAAAAAAAAAAAAATGCTCCAGCTAGAGTAAAGTTCTTATTATTTCTAGGATTCAACTGAGTTTTTTTTTAAATCTTACCTTTTTAAATGTATAGGACAAAAGTAGGGTAGATTTAATTCATCCTTGGGTAAACCCAATTCTAATTCAACAGTTTCCAAAACATGTACCGACCATTCTGATGGATGTATAATCAGATTTTCATCTACCTCATTAAAGGACTAAAAAAGTAAGAAAATTAAGTTAGAAAATATAGAATTAAAATGATTTCATAAAAAAGTCATACATCTTCAGCATTTTCGGCTTCTAAAAATAAAGCATGATGTAATTTGCCATTTGTCTCAGCTATAACCAAAGTAGGTGGCAAGGAGGGAATAACCAATATAGAACAAGAATCCAAGCCATAATTATCCACAGTAGAAGGAGTTATGGTAATGGGACCCTGTAAACGGGGACTTGAAGAAAATATTTAAATGAAAATATAGTTTATTTATTAATAATTTAATTTTACCGATCAGTATCCAAACCAGACATTAACACATAAATGTTGCCATTTTCACGTAAAATAACAATGGGCCATTCAATTTTCTCAGTTTTGGAGTAAGTAACCTAAGAATATATAAATTTTTATTAAACTATCCATATTGTTTCTATGTTTATTTGTTTGCCTATTTACCTTCGATTCATTTAGTGTAGTTTTATTTGCAGACGACTGGCCTAATCTTGTACTATTCATTATACTGCTTTGATCCTTAATGGTGGTGTTGTTGGACAACATAGAATTATTTGTTTGCATTTCAGCTACATTAACAGCAGGAGCAATATCAAAATCCACAGCCGCTTCACCCAGCGCATAAACAGTAGAAGAATTAGGATTACCATCAGTTTTAAGAGGAATGGGACCCACTTGCCAAACATGGCGTAAAGCAGCATTATCATAAACCCTTTAAAAAACACCAAAACAAAAATACACCGTGTCAGGGATTTTAGAATTAAAAGTAGTTTAAATAGATAGGGTAGAAGGGGAGTATTCGCCACGGGGGCACATATGACATCCACGATATTCGCTGTATTTAAACAGAGTTATTAAAATGTACCTTTCCATAATTTATGCATTTATTGATCATCTCACATGTCACCAAATTTTACACTTGTATTTCATATGTGGTCGAGGAAGGATAAAGTTTTTGGGATAACTTTTTCATTTCGTTTATAAAAACAAAATACCGTTTAAGAAGTCGAAGCGCTAATATTTTTTTAGAAATTAATTCTAAAACGTGTAAAAAAAATATAAAATTATGTGACCGTCTGATCATGGGTCACATATCGCACACCAATTTCAAAAGTGACTTAACTCAAAATTTTTCATTTTTCAGAAATCGAAAAAAATATTTGCAACTTTATACCAATTCAATCACAAAGAAGCGCATAACTGATTTTTAGCAACAGTTAACAATAACAAAATACACTGATATTTTTTATAGATAAACAAGTGTATTGTGCATAGTGTAAGCATATAAACAAGAAAAATTAAAATTTTGAGTTGAGTCACTTTTGAACTAGGTGTGCGATGTACCTGACCACCAGGTGGGGTAGTTTCGTTAGCAAAATTTTTTAGCACTTTAAAAAAAGAATACGTAATATTAATTAGTTACATGGTTATGTGTTGCACAAGTCAGATGTAATTTTCTTTTAATAAATTCTAATCTTGTTTGAAATTTTGTTGTAAATATTAATGATTATTCAATTGAAAATATAAGTTTTTCACCAGAAGCGTTATATTTATGGCTGACAAATGTGCAACATCAATTTGTTGAATTTATCGCATAGGTGGAGCAGTTTAGCCGATTTGAGTTAATTTGCAAATCTTGAAAAAATAAATATATGGACAAAAGATAATTTATATTTTAAATATGCAATTTAAAGTTAAGATATGTTAAATTGTAGATAACAATGAATTTGTCGGAAAAATTGTTGGTTGAGTAACGACAGCGCTTAAAACAAAAGTGCCGAATGCTCCCCCTTCTACCCAACATATAAATTAGTTACTCTTAATCCTTTTTTAGTTTTCCTACTTCTTTTTACCTTATTGTATTGTCCGACAGCAAAACAAGTAAATGAGAATCTGTGGGTGATGCTGGATGAAAGCGCAGTTGTCTTAATTCCAAATGAGGATTATTTGTAAGGAAATGACCATCTAAATTTGAGGCTCTAAAATAGAAAAATAAAAATATTAAAAATAAAACTTGGAGCTTATTGCAAGGTAGTAAAGTTTTGTAATATATGTTTAGGATAAACAAATTTTTTTTTTAAATTTTTCCATGGAAATAGTGTTACATGGTGTTAAATAAAAACATTAAATTGCTAGGAAATTATGTTAAGAAGCTAGGAATTGTAAAGGTTTTGTTTTAAAAGCATAAAGGTAAAGATTTAAAACTAAAATATAAGAATCTAAAAATTTTTATAAAAAATAAATCCCACAGAATTAAAGAATTTTTCAAAAAAAAGAGCCACGGAATTAGTACTGAATTTTTTATAGGAAAATAGCCTTAAAAATTTGAAAGTTTTTCTTTAGAACATTTTTTTAAAATATATTGTATCCATATGCATACACTCATCTTTGGGGCATCTTACAAGCTCCACATCGGAGAAACGATTTGAATTTTAACTGATAATCATTTTAAAGATCTTAACCATAGTTAACAATTCAAATTTACAAAAAAAATTCAGTCCATCTCATCTAAAAAGATTTTTTTCTAAATTTTTTTGGATTGTTTTTAATTCAGTAAAAATACACGAAATGTCAGAGTTTAAAGTTTTGAATTTTACTTCCAAATTTCCTCGTTAAGGGCGTGACTAAGTTAAAGAAACAAAAACTATATTTCTTAGGCATAGGTCTATATTTCCACAAAGTTTTGTGAAAAAATGTAAAGCCACATAAAATCTGTAGCGAAGGGATTAAGAAAATTAAAAAAAAAAAATTTTTAATCTGAATTTTTCTGTAGCAGAAATTTTCTTAAATTTTGTAAAAACAAAATTTCGTTAAAAATGTTAATGAAAACAAATGTTTCCGACGAAATTAGAAAAAAATTGGCGAAAAATAATGGATGGAAAAATTACAAAAAAATATGTTTCTAAATAAACTTTCTAAATAAAGCGTTTTAAAAATGATAATTTCGCAAAAACGAAGAAAGAAATTTTCCAAATAAAATGCTCCATCTAAAAATTTGTTCGTGAAAATTTTATAAAACGAAGTTTTACGATAACACAATTGTCCACCACAAAAGTTTTCCGTTACAATTTCGAAAAAAAGATTGGTGAACACAAGTTCGCGCTAAAATGCTTTCGCAAAAAAAAGCATTAACTTCGGCAGGAAAAATGTTTTCAATTAGAATATTTAAATCCCTCGAAAAATTTTGCTCATTTTTCTTAAAAAAATCTCGCGAAATAAAAATGTTTACGCAAAAAAAACTTTCCTGCTAAAAATTTACGATAACAAAATTTTACGGTAAAAAAAAACACTTTTTTATAAAAAAAATGTTTTTGACAAAAAGTTTTTCCCGCAAAATCAAAATTTGTAGAAAAATCTCACAGGGAAAACTGTTTTTGCAAATAAGATGTTACGGAAATTTTTACAAAATTAAATTTAGCGGAAAAACAACAAAAAAAAAATTAAAAAATTTTGCTCATAAAATGTTTTTGCTAAAAAAAAACTCGTACTAAAAAGCAATAAAATTTTACACAAAAACGAAGTTCGAGAAAATATATGTTTTCGGCAAAAATTGTTTTCACCAAAAAGATTTATCACGACTATCATCTCAGGTTCTAAGATATCTTAAAAATTTTGAAGGGAAAAAATTTTGCAATTATTATTTCTCAATCCTTGGGTCAATTTTTCTCATAATTTTTAAATTAAATTTCACAAGAAAACTTCGCGGACAATTATGTTTTTACCAAGAAAGACTTCCTGTTAAAATTTTGCAAAAACAAAATTTCGAATAAAAACTGGGTGGAAAAATGTTTGTTAAAAGTTTCGCAAAATTAAAATTCGCTCGAAAAATAACAAAAAAAAAATGCCAAAGAAATATTGCAAAATCAAATGTTTCCACTTAAAAGTTTTTCGGGATAGTTTTTCAAAAACGAAGTTTTGCAAAGTAAAAGTTATACATACACTGGAAGAATTATACTTCATGATATTAAAGAAACAATTTCATATATTTTTTTTCTTAGATTTAATGAAGAATATAATTATATTCAAGAAACTTTATTAATATTTTGAAATTTTTCATAACATTTTTTTCATAAAAATACATAGTTTCATAAAATAAATCAATCGGTTTTATAAATTATCTCTTCATAAATTTAATGAAAATTTTCTTTATAGCTATGAAATTATTTCAGTGGAGGTTTTCATTAATTGTACAAAAATTTCATAAACATTGACTTAAATGAAACCTGTTTCATAGATTATATCAAAAGTTTTAATGGACGAGTTCCAGTGACAATTTTCATTAAAGCTATGAAGAAATTCATTACTGAAGTGCAGATAATTCTCTTAGTATCCAGTTAAAATTTTGAATAAAAAAATAAAAAAAAACATTTTTTTAATGAAAAAAATTTTTTTGGACTTTTTTAACTGAATACAAAGTCATTCAAACATAGTCATATCTCAGTTTCTAAGATACGAGGCTGGATCATCCGTGACTTTTTGAAAATTTATTTTTCAACATAATCTCCTTTTAGCTCAATACACTTAGTCCAACGTTTCTCCAATTTTTATATCCTTTCCAAAAAATAGGATTTTTCGAGGTTCAGAAAATAGTCATTTCTTGGCCATATGAGGACTTTTTTATTTAAATCCTAGTTAAATCGGTCCAATAAGTTGGCATAATATTCGCCGTTTATTGTTTTTCCCTTTTGAAGGTAATGGATGTTTATTATCCCGCGTGCATCCCACAAAACTGTTGCAATCACCATATTGGCCACGATTACGTTTATGATCAATTGAGAGCAAACGCGGCTCCCATCTTGCAGACAGCTTTCTTAAACCCAACTGATCATGAAAATTGAAACCACACTGCCATATGAAATGCCTATGGCATCAACACTCTCACGCACTTTTACTCTTCGATCGGCCATCACCATATCGTGGATTTTTTCTACACTTTCGGGTGTATTGACCTCAATTGGCTGTCCAGAACGTTCAGCGTCATTTGTACTTGTGCGACCACACAACGAAAGTCAGTAAACCACTTTTTACCATTGAAATTGATTGTGCAGAGTCCCCATAGTATTTATCAAGTTTTTCCTTGATTTGATTGGCGTTTTTTTTCGCAAAAAATAATGTTCAATGAGCAGTCGAAATTCACTTTTTTCCATTTAAAAAAAAATCCACGAGGTTGTATGTTTTGAATAGTTGTTGAACGCAAACTAAATGACAGAACTTGCTGAAAATTTGACAGTAGTCTATTAACAGGACCCTGCAGGAAATGTCAATAGTGAAAAAGTATTGATTCACTATTGACTGTGTCACCAGTACTACTAACCAAATATTCCCCAGGCAAGGTAATTTGCTATAGACATTTAACATGTACGTGTCATTGAAAATCACTAGTGACATTAGAACTATTGACTAGGTAGTGAATAGGTAGTTCTTATTTGACCATATGTAGACATTGGAACCAAAGATTCACTAGTGACTAGGTAGTTCTTTTGGCACCATATGTAGACATTAGAAACATAGATTCACTAGTGACTCGTTAGTTCTTATGGGACCACATGTAGACATAAGAACCATAGATTCACTAGTGACTCGTTAGTTCTTATGGGACCACATGTAGACATTGGAACCAAAATTTACTAGTGAGTTAATAAAGTAAAAAGTGTAGACGCTTAGTTGACAATGTCAGCAAAATAGTAGACAAAAGTGGAGACTTGGAGACACTTGACCCCATGCTTCCTGCAGGGGTGGTACTTGATTTTGCATTTCATATAACTACTAGGAAGTTCAAAAAGTCACGGTCTTATTGATCCGCCCTCGTATCTTCAAACAATTTCGCTTGAAAAAAAAATCTTCCAGTTATAATTTTTAAACCCTTCAACAGATTTAGCTTATTTTCAGTATAAAACTGCTAAAGACAATAAATAAAATTAGTTGGAAAAAAGTGAACGGAGAATGTGATAAAAAATAGCTAAATTTACTATTTTTAACATTTTAGATGTCTCTTCGTATGTTCATTCCTAACTCTTAAACCATTCGGCAGATTTAGCTTATTTTCAATATCAACTTGATCAGGACAAAGGCAAACAATTTGGTTAAAAATAAGTAATACCACCTACCCATTAGGGGCGTGCCTGAAGTACCTAAGCAGAATTTCTATTAGAAAAAAATGATCAGATAAATTCACAGAGAATCTTTCTCTGTTTGATATGAAGTGATTTAATTTAATTATTACAATAATATAATAAATTTATTTGCACAATTGTTTTCTAAAGTATTTACAAACACTTTATAATAATTCCTTGTAATAGAAACTACAAAACTCTTTTGACTTTAACAAATCCTCTGAGCATCGACACATTAAATGACAAGCTGCATGTTTGTTGGCAGTTTTTATTTTGGTCAAAACCTTGATATGTTTCGTTGGACATAAAATGTATAAAAAGCCTTTTAATTCATTTTTATTTTGTATAACCAAAATGTAGACTTAGGACGTGTTTTTTAATTCTTTTTTAACAGCGGAAAAAAAAAGTCCACAGCTTTTAGTCAAAGATAAAACACGTTTCAACAAAACAAGACGTAGAAATAAAATATAAAAAAGACCAACCGACGGTTAACATGAAAAATGACAGAGAAATAAATCCCAGACTCCCAGTTGCAATATAATTTTAACAAAAATAGAAACAAATCTACATACTGGCATATGTAGCAAAAAAAAAAAAAATATCTGCCACGATTTGTTAACAAGAAATAAAATCTAGAATAAAGGAAGAAAAAAAAAAATAGATGTGTAATACTAAAATCACATTTGGTTGTACATATTTAAAGCGTGCATTTACATAATGAAAGATGTTTCAATGGACATTGTATATGAGTTGGAATAAACACAAAATAAAAAAAAGAAGAAAACCAACGAATAAAATATGAAAATGTAAAACAGGACATACAGAAGGGTTAACAAAAATGGCAGTAAAGTAATTATATTTTACATAAAATTCTGCATTCGTTTTAAATATTTCTAACAAATTTTAATTTTACAGCAAATGGTTGCACTTCTAGATCGAATTATACTTGTGGAACTTTTAAAAAAAGCTTTACAAAGCTAACCTAACATGATTTTTATTTTTAAAGAAAACTTTAAAAAGCTTAACAAATGTTATTTTCTTTTATGTTCCAAAGCTGTAAAATTAGGTTTTTTAAAGAAAGCTTTCCAAAGTTGATATCAACGTTAAAGCTTTCTAAAGCTGATTAAATGTGTTTTTCTACAATAAGCGTGTCTTTTTTTTAAAGAAAGCTTTATAAAGTTTTCTAAAGCTGCTAATTTTTAAAAGACATCTTTCAAAAGCATATCATACGCAAATTTAAAACCTTTTTAAAGCTGACTAAAAGCACATTTTTAAAAGAAAGTTTTCTAAAGCCAGTAGCAAATTAAAAAAAAACACCTTTCTTAAGCTCGCTATTACACACTAAAAAGTTTGACAGCAGAATCTAATTAAAATTACAATAAAAAAACAACTGCAAATTCAGTTACAGTTAAAATAACAAAAAAACTAATTTTTAACTGTTAAAAAAACAACTAACAAATGTAGTAAAAATAACTGACAATGTTGTAAAAATAATTGACAATTTTTTGCAAATAGGGGTTTTAACCCGGGAAATTCCCGGTAAATTTGTCGATTTTTTACCTCCCGATTTCTAGCAACTTTTGTCGGGATTTCCGGGAATTTCAAAAAACACTAAAACAACCATGTTTGCTAAACTTTAAAAATGCAAAAAAAACAAAAAAAAAAAAAAAAATGGAAAATACTGAAAGTTTTGACATTTTTTTTATTTATGTCAAATTTTATTCAAATTATATAATTAATCTAAACTTTTCTTAAATATATAAAGCACATACAGACAAAATGTTTTATTCCACTATATAAAAACGAATTTTTTAAACGTTTTAAAAAAAGTAATGTTAAGAGTTGTTTTTAGTAAAAAAAAATGTTTAAACATATATATTCCTGAATTAACCCTTAAACCACTAAGACCGTCTACAGACGGTCATCACTTAAATCCAATTACATTAAAATTTAAAATATTCCAGTGGTTTAAGGGTTAACAGTGATCGTTAAATTTAAATATATTTAGCTTTTTCCTAAGAAAAATAAGATTTTATTATAAAATCCTTAACCTTCATACCATCCTGGGGTAAAGAATACAGAACTTTTGTAATATAATAAAAAGCAAAAATATATATTTTGGCAAAACGCGGATTGAGCAATTAGGTGTGAACGCCATATAAGGTAAATAATTGGACGATATCTGACAAAGTTTTGTACAAGAAATTTTCGCTTTTGACATTAACCCATATTGGACCAGGCCTTTTTTTCAAATAGTAACTTTCAAAATGGAATATCGCCTAGATGAAACAAGATACAACAAGAGGAGAACATTTTGGATAGATTTTGTATTGCATATGGTACTTATGGGCTTATTCGGACTAAACAAGTTTTATAAAATACTGCATTTTTATTATTGACAAATAAACTTTAAATTACTCTAAATTGATAAATCCATTAGTAACGGAGAGAATAGCTGAAAAACGTTCAATACTCTCTAGATGACCTGTTAAATACTGTCGAGATGGAATGTGGATTATCCAGTAAAACAACAGGGATACTGTAACATTACGTTTTGTTCCATTCGGTCCAGTAGTTAAGAAATTGCATATTAACTGCAGTCGCTTTGTATTAATTTACTCAGTGTACATTTGATATACATTTTTTCCAGCTTTTTTCTTTTTGTGTGTATAAAACATAATCTAAATTATTTGATACATTTTCTTCTTTAACAAAAATGTGGGTGGTTATGCTCAAGTAATGTTTTTTCTATGTGTCAATATTGACCCCCAGGGAAAGAAAGGTAAAGTTTTTTTACGAAGGTTAATAACTAATTACTTAAGATATCCCAGGAATTACCGGGTATGTTCAAAAAAATTTTACCCATTCCCGGGAGTTGAATAATGTCGGGAATTTGAAAAACTTATTTGCAAACTATAAATATATCAATAATAACGAGGAAATAAAAATATATTAATTTAGAATAAAAATTCAGCTTTTTTCACAGTTTTACTCATATTTGCTATTTAGCTATTTAGCTATTTTGCAATTTTCTGATTTTTTAATTGTTGGTCTTTTAATTGCACTTTTCAGATTTTCTTCGCTTGAAATGACTTTTTTCTCAACAAATTTTTTTAAAGTCTTATTTTTTTAACTTTTTTTATAGTGGTCTGTTTTTCAATATTTTGTTGCCATAAACACAATGGATTTTCCGATTTTTTGTCTTCTCTGATATTAACAAATATAAACTAAACAAGGATTTTTGAAAAACTAGACGATATTAATTAATTAATAACTATTAAAATTGAACTGTTTACGGTAAAAATACTGCTTTTTTAGTTGTTTATTAAAATACTAAAATATCTGCTTCAAACAACTGTCAAAAAAATGCAGTATTTTACTTTAGTTGTTTTTTAAATAACTGTCACAATATTGTTTTTTTAATATTTCATAGAAAACCAACTGTAGTTGCAGTTTAAAACAACAACTACTGATTACTAAACAGTTTACAGTGACTACATGACATTTGTATGTAGTAACTGTAAAACTTTTGTGAGTGCAATATTTTTTGGAAAACTTAATAAAACTTTGCTTTTTTAAAGAAAGACATTAAACCAAAATTTTTACCTAAAATTGATGCAATAAATTTCGCTTCAATTCTGGGTTTTTGGACTTACCGGATCTGACCAGACAGGTCCATATATTTACTAGGTGATACACTGCAAGAATTCTCTGCACTGGATCTCGTCCTTAGAAAATTTTCATTAAACTAATGCAAGTTTTCATCAAATTTTATGAAAAATATAATTTTATTTATTAAAAGTTTCATTAACTCAATGAAGAAGTTTCATCAAAATACTAGTTTAATAAAGAGTTTGAAGCTTTTCATTAATTTTAGGAAATTGTTTTTTTTACTTTATGCAGTAAAATTTCATTAGTTTACTGAAAATGTTTATTATTTTTCGTCCCCTAAAATGATCTCTGTGTAGGTGGTTAATAATAAAGGAAGGGAGTAATGAATTTTTTACTATTTGCTCTATTTCGCTTAGTTTCCGTGAAATAGCCTTTTTTATGATTATACAATAAAAAAAAAACAAGTGAGACTGATAGCGGAGACACTTAACCCTCTAACCGGCATAAGCTTTTTTGGACTGAAATTTATTCCACTTGTTCGGCACGAGAAATAAATAATATTTTGTTTTAGCGAAATTTTTTTTGTTGCCTATTTTAGGCGATATGGGTCAAAATAGGTTTAGAGGCTATCTCAAAAACTAACCTATAAAATTTAAAAAGTTAAGGCATAAATTATTCTTCTTACAAAAATATAACAACAGTCCAAAAATTAGTCGTTTTGAGCTTCTAGATAAAAAAAAATATGGCGATTTTCGTTTTTCGAAAAACGCAAAATCGAGCGAAAACGAACCTTATCTTTAATATATATTGACGAAACTTTGAAGCTTTGATAGTGTTACCAAATATAATATTTCTGCCAAATTTCATAAAAATCCGTCCACTCCTTTTCAAGATAAGATGATGTCCTTGGAACAAACTTAGAGTATTTTCCAAAAGTTTAAGCTTTAATCTTCCTTTGTGTGGAATATCAATGGTTTCATGTTAATAGAACTGTGTTTTAAGGACTTTTCAAAATTGTGGTTGTTTCAAAATATTTATTTTTTGAAATTACTGAAAATTTTAACTATAACGCTTTCTCGCTTCCAAACCATGACATGTAGACAAAACATTATTTCGCAAAATATGTGGCTAACTTCGTTCTCTATCAATATAGCTTACATTTTTATAATAAACCACTTTTTTTGGTGAACTTATGGCCAATTTAAAATACCCCGCCTAGAGGCGGGCTTGCCGGTTAAAGGGTTAAAAATTGTGGTTTAAATTAACTGGCATGTTTATAAATTTGAGAATCACAAATTACTAAATATATGCTTAAAAAATTTGTTAAAAAATTGTATTAAATTTGTTTTTCTGTTCTGTTCTTCTGTTTTTTTTTGTGCGCCCCGGTAGGCTAGTTGGTAGGGTGCTGGCTTATCAGTGCGGGGTTCGATTCCCACCAGAGGCACTGGTCTGTTTTCGCTACAATGCGCCGAAGGCCATAGTAGCTAGTGCTCGGTTAGGGTAATAGTATATAATTTGTAATTATATGATTATTAATTAATAAAAAAAATAAGTTCAACTGAAATGGAATGCGTTTAACAGCCTGTTGTACTAACTTTTTTTATGAGTGTACGAGGAGATTAAGTTTATAACAAAAAAAAATTCACTAACCATGGAATTAACTCGGCTTTTAGTTGTGTTAATAAAAATTTAATTGTCATAAACAAATTTCAGTTGCGATAATCATATTACAAACGATTTATTTAGGGCAAAAGTGCTAATTTTGTTTCCTTAACTGTTACTCACATGTAGAAAAAAAATAATAAAAAGAAATTATAACATAAAATATTGAAGCCAAAATGTAAGTAAGTATTTGTATGTTTAAAAAAAATATACAACACCCACTCTGTGAAACTAAATAGAAAAAAATAAATGCATTTAGGTTTTAGTTTTTTTTTTTTTTGTAATCCAGTTCTTGTGATTTTATACATTTCCTTTATGTCAACGATTATAATGTGTGTAATGTCCTTTCTTGTTAAATTTTTTTATTATTATAAAAATTTTAAACAAATAAATTTCATAAGCATGCGTTTGCACAACGTTTTATTTTTTGGCTGATGTCCTTTTTTTAGCCTTCACAAGAATTATATAAAGAAAAAATTTTTAAAATTATTAGCTTTTTTGGGAGGTATCAACTCTTCTGCCTTATTATACAACAACAATATTATATATGTTGTATATCCTGCGGCAAATGCGCATAATGAGCGCGTATTATTTGCATATCCAGTTGTTTTAATGTCCTTTTTTGTGGTAACATAGTTCTAGTGGGTGGGGGTTCTTCATAATTTTTTCTATGCATTGGAATATGTTCTTCTACTCTAACCCTTTATTAGATTTTGGTTACTTTTACGTTAAAACCATTTTTTTTTTTCTAGAAACAATTTTTTTCGTTAATTTTTATACACTTTTGGACAGTTTGAAAAAAAAACTGTTAATGTACATCATGTAGTGCTTTTAAGTGGGAATATGGGGTTTTTTTTATTAAGCGTAAATCCTTTGCTGGTTAGATAATGATATGTTGTTACAGTTGCTTTGTTAAAATTATTTAAAAATTTCATTGTAAAAAAAAAAAAAAAATTGGTGGACAGATTTTTTTCCTTATGGCCAAAAAACGAAGGCGGAGTTATTAAAAGCATTTGAATATAAATTACACTTTACGAGGACATGAATAATAGAAGATTAGTAACTACATGAATATAAATGTCCTTATGTAAAATGCATTGACTTTATAAGAATCGATGTAATATCAAAAGGAGGTGGAGCTTTTGAACACAAAATACTTAGCTCACAAAACGATCCGTATTATTGAAAATGTTAAAAATCACATTAACAAAAAAAATATTGAAATAATTGTATTACCAAACTAAACAATAATTTATAAATATAAATAATTTTTTTGTTCAAACAAATAAGTTTTAATTCAAATTGAAAAGCATGCCCTAACAGAAAACATGTTAATAAAAAAAAACTAAAATCGAGTTCAATTAAAATGTTTGTTAATTCAATTAAAAGTTTAATTGAACTTAATAAATAAATTCCACACTCAGGGAACTTCTGCTGAAATTCAGTCATTTGTAGAAAAAATATAATTTTTGAATATATATGTCATTTAAAAAAAACAAACTAAAGGGTCTGCCATCTAACGTTTTTTTTTCTCAACTAGTGCTTATTTCGTGAATGGTAACACTTAGCTCATGTCTGATTTGACAGATAATTAGTTTTATCCTTCAGCTGAACGAATATGGTTGTGTATACGCTTGAACAACGCTGGAAAATATTGCGACATTACTTTGAAAATCATGGTAATGTTGCAGAATGTGTGCGAAAATTGCAGTACGGATTTTGGAAGAAGAGAAGCTGATGTCGTTTGGCCACCTCGGAGCTGCGATTTGACACCGTTGAACTATTATTTGTGGGGTGCCGTCAAAGATAAGTGTTACGGCAACAAGCCAGAGACAATTGACGCTTTAAAGGACAATATTCGTGAAGCCATTGGTGAAATACAGCTGCACACAATCGATAATGTGCTTAAAAATTGGACCGATCGTGTAGGCTACTGCATGGCCAGCCGAGGCAGCCATTTGAATGAAATTATTTTCCATTATTAACCGGAAGGATTGTACTTTCAAATAAAAAAAGAAATTTGAGAAAATATTCAGTAGTTTTTTTTAATAGCATTTTCAAAAAAAAAAAAGTTATTTGGCGGACCCTTTACATCAAATTACTGTATTAGGATTTTACATTCATTTTATACAGTATTTTTTTTTTGTTTAAAAAATAAAACAAATAAATGTTTGCTTATTTTTCACTACATATGTGGTTCATTTTTACTACAATTGTATTTAATTCTTTGAACAGAAAAAAAACAAATGACAATATTAGTTGAATTTACTGAAATGTAAGTCATTCTTTTTTTAAGTGAAATTTCATTTGTTTTTAACTACATTTCCATTGGTCTTTACCTACATAGTATTCTAAATGTAGTATCAACTAAAATAATGTGTACAATCAAAAAAGATGAACATTTACTACATGACAGTTGTTGATATGATAGTATCAATTAAAATAATTTTTACACTCAAAAAAAGTTTTACAGTTATGTAGTAGTTGTTTGTGTGGTAATCAGTAGTTGTTGTTTTAAACTGTTATTGCAGTTGTTTTATATGAAACCAACCAACTATTATGACAGTTATTTAAAAAAAAAACAACTGAAGAAAAATATTGTTTTACAGTTATATTAGTTTTTTGTTTTTATATACATCGAGATTATTTTTATGTTATTTTCAATTTATAACGAGCTTTCAACCTCCGTATATTTACAAAAATAAAGCAAATCAAACATATTAGCTAGGTTGATACTAGTATTTCGATCTGGATAAAGATCTCATCAGAACCCGAAGTTTTAGAAAAGTTAGAGCCTCCATAATAGGCAGAAATATTGTATTTTTGAAACAGTTGTGTGAAGCATTAACCAAAACAGTTATTTTGCAGTACAAAATTTATTTTGGTTAGCTATTTAAAAATAAAAGATATTGTCGAGTTTGTAAAAGTTCTCATTTAGTTTATATTTATTATTAAAAAAAATCGTACAATTGAAAAAAAAAATCGCCGGAATTTGAAAAAAAACGCCAACATTTATTGATTTAAGGCGGGTCTTCTGGTTTGGAAATTTTTTTTAGATTTTTTTTTTTTTTGCATATTTAGCTTATGCTGAAATGATTTTTCGAAATTCGAAATAGTTTGGGAGATACAGCCATTTTTGTGGAGCAAAGTTATTCCCTACATGAATCATTCATTAGGAGCCAGAAAATTTAACTTAAAAGCGTTTTTCTCGAAACCACGTTTTTTCAAACTGGTACGCAAGGTTTCTCAAGTTCTACTGAACCAATTTTGTTGATATAGGGCCTAATCGACTCAGAATTAACGTGGCTATCGTCTTTTCGTTTTTACACTAGACTTCAAAAAAAATGGTCAAATATCGATTTTTCATTTTTAAATGGCTGCCATTTTGATAAATAAATTTTTTGATGATTGAGCACATAAAGACATTCCTACTAACAAATTCCCCGTTTTCCGTTTTGATTTCAGGTAACCGTGAGTCCCGGAAAGCTGCGTACCAACAACACATATTTTTTTTGGGAGACCCTACTTTGAAGGCAAAACATTTTTCAAACATCCCTCTTATTAACAAATTGTTTATTTTGCATTTTTCTTGATGAATAACACAGTGCAACACATAAATTGGTTCCTCTTTCGTACCCGGTTTTTTTTGAAGTGTATATCGAAACTAAAAAAAATCCGCAAAGGACTTGGCCAGATTACATCGAAATTTTTTTTTGGACACCCTAAGTTTTTGCACCCAAACATGATTTTTTTAAAAAAGGAAAATTTTTATGGAATCCATATATCATAAACCGTTCGGAATTTTGTTTTTATGTCTTTGGCAAAGTTGTAGATCCAAACCAAAGCAAAAAAATTCTCATATGGACCGACCCAAAAAAATTCCATCCACTGCATCAAAATTGCAAAAAATTGGGAAAAAATGCTATTTTTAATATGGAAATAGCCAAACTTTAAAATCCAATTTTAAAATCCTGTTTAGGAAGATGAGGTGTTGTAAAAACCCAGTTCCACCTAAAAACCGCAACACGAAGATAAAACACACATGACAATCACACCCACTCAGAAACATTTTTTAAGAAGTTTTTAAAAAGGGTGTTGTAAAAACCCAGTTCTACCTGCAAAGTGCAACACGAAGATAAAATACACTTGACAATTACACCCATTCAGAAAAATTTTTTAAGAAGGTTTTAAAAAGGGTGTTGTAAAAACCCAGTTCTACCTGCAAAGTGTAAATTTTAATCTCCGAAACGCATGGGACGCTCTCAAAGCTGTAATTCAGAATGTTTTAGGAAAGGATCGAGCAGAGCCAGATAAAGCAAAGAAATTAGTGGCAACAATGCTGCAATATTTTGAAAATATAAATGTATCGATGACGCTGAAATTGCATTTTTTGCATCATCATATTGATGTTTTTTGCCCACCGAATCAGATGAGCAAGGGGAGCGATTCCACCAGGTCACAATGCCAATGGAAAAAAGATTCAAAGGCAAGAAGCTGGACGCAATGCTTGCAGAGGTTTGTTGGTGGAGCCACAAGGTGTGCCTGTGTGAGGATAGTGATATGGAAGACCCAGGAGACACTGGATTTAGAGATGTGCCTTTGGATCCTCTTTCTTCTTGTAGTAGTGCAGAGTCAGATCATGACCTTGAACCACCACCAAAAATATTTAAACCTTAACAGGCGTGAGTAGCAATGGTATGTTATTTATTTATTCTGTTAAAATTATATATTTTCTTATTTTAGTTCTGTTCGACAAACGTTACCTCGCGAACCCGCTTTGACTCCATCTTACCAAAAAGCGTTTTTATTAACAAAAATTCGGTAAATGAGAGCGTGATAAGAAAGTAATTGTGTTTCTCATTTTACCAGAAGTTACTATACTTTTTTCGGGTAAAATCGTAGCAGAATAAAATCATCGGCAGTTAATAATACACATGTTTTGCATTTGTATAAATAAACAAAAAAACTTAAACAAAAAGTAAAAAAAAAATATGAAATTGTTAATTGCGTTATAAAATAATTACTTTTTATTAATAAAATAAATATATTCATTTTTTCAAAAACATATCAGCATTACAACAATAAAATGTTTAAATAGTAAATTTGAAAACAAGTAACAACAAAAACGGCATTAACCTATATAGTCTTTCTTTGTCGAAACGACAAACATTGGCTATGCAAAATAAGTGTGAGCAAAAAGATGTGCTTCGTATCAAGATGACATGTACTAGAGAGTTGTTTATATTGTTGTTAGATATAATTTAGCTGAAGAAAGATTTCTTAAATTTCCAGTATTTAAGCCATTTCAGGACAAAATCATGAAAAAATCATAAAAAAATAGCATTTTTTCCAATTTTTTCCAATTTTGATGCAGTGGATGCAATTTTTTTGGGTCGGTCCATATGAGAATTTTTTTGCTTTGGTTTAGATCTACAACTTTGCCAAAGACATAAAAACAAAATTCCGAACGGTTTATGATATATGGATTCCATAAAATTTTCCTTTTTTAAAAAAATCATGTTTGGGTGCAAAAACTTAGGGTGTCAAAAAAAAAAAAATTTCGATGTAATCTGGCCAAGTCCTTTGCGGATTTTTTTTAGTTTCGATATACACTTCAAAAAAAAAACGGGTATGAAGGAGGAACCAAACGATGACCTTAAAAATGCTGCACTGTGTAATGTAACCAAATACAAAAAAAAAAAACAGAATTGAGAAATATTTTTCCGTGTTCTTTCCACAAGTTTTTAAAAAATAGCTAAAATTCAGCCATCCAAACAAGAAGGCCTCCTTAATCGAGGTTTTAAATTTTGTTGATTTTTTTAAATTTTGGCATTATTTTTCAATTTGTTGCCATTATGGATGATAAAAACTAGAAATTTTGTGTGCAATTTAATTTTTAATTAAACATTTGTGAGTTTGAAAAAAAAACATCATTCAAATTTTATTGATAATGTTTTTTTTCTATCAACTCAATCATAAAAATGGCATTTTTGGATTTACCATCTCCGATTTCTTTGAAATTCACCATTCGCTGTGGTACACTACAAGAGCTCGACGAAACATAAATTTCAGAAACCGAACAATTTCGGTTTCCGAACTATGTCGAAATTAAAATTGCGAAAAACGTTAAAATTTGACTAAAGTTTCTTACAAAATAGACAATAACTTTTAAACTATGCAAGATACAAAATGTTGGCATGATTTTTAAGTTAAGTTTTTGAGGTCTTGAGTTTAAATGCCCATATCTTAAAATGAGCGTTTTTTTAAATTCCTAAAAAATATATGTTTATAATTGAGTCTCCTTCTACATTTCTGGAAAGTTTCAAGGTGGTATCTCGGTTCCCATATTTTAGAACACGTTTTCCTATAACTCAGAGACTAATCAAGATACCACCCTCCATAAATGTAGGGAAGAATTTAACAATGAGCATATATTTCTTCAAGTAAAAAAAGGCGCATTTTGAGATATGTGGGGTTTGAACTCAAGACCTAATAAATGACCTTTGACCCGTTAAGCGAAAAAGTTTAGATGCATTTCATTTTAATTTCACCTAATTAATAAGACAAACACGAATTTTGTATCTTCTATTGTTCAAAAGTTATAGTCCATTTTGTAACCAGACTTTAATAATTAAAATTTTAACTTCTTTTGCAATTTTCATGACGTCATATTTTGGAAACCGAAAGGTCCCGGATTCTGAAATATATGCTTCGTCGAGTTTTTGTTGAGTATGACGGTTATGGTGCATTTCATTGAAATCGAAGATGGTCAATCCGAATGGTGATTGAGTTGACATGTTTTTACTCTCCTTTCATATTGAAAAAGTTTCGTATCCTAGAAAAGACGCAATTATGTTTAATTTCTTTTTCTCCATAATTTGAGAACCTAAACAATTTTCCATAATTTTCTTTTCGATTGTTTTTTAAACAAAAATTTTTTTACACTTCACGAAACAATCAAAGGTTTCACTTGACGTTTGTTTTCCTACCATTTTCTGTTGTTGTATGTATCGTAGAGGTTTGGAAATTACTATAAATGCAACCGGAATTTTGAGTATGAAGAAAGCTTAAGCAATACAAAAAACTTAAGTATTTGTGTGAAAAATTTCTTATTGAAATATATAAAAAAAAAAAATGCAGCAGTCAGCCTCTTTTAAAATTGTTGTACAATATATATGAGTTCTAACATCCATAACATATGAGGACAGGAGTACTTCACCTACTTTGTGAAATAAACTGAAACAATACCTTCACATTTGAACAAGAACATCAAGAGCTTTTTTTGTTGAAAAAAAAATATATATAAAATTGCAAATACAGAACTTTGGTTAGTAAAAATATGAAGAATGCAAAAAAAAGGAATTCAAACAATAAAGAAATATTTAACCCCTTATACAAAAGCTATTGTATGGCAGTTTGATTGTAAGGTGAATTTCTTCTCTGTATAGTTAGTAGTAAGTGTTTAATTTCTTCTTCAAAACTTAATTGCAGAAAAATCTTTGAATTGTTTTACATATAAACCCATGCCACCCACCCAGTACTTTTGAAACACCCCACCCACTTTTATAACTATAGAGGAAAAATGTCATAGAAATTATTTGTGATTACTGAAAACAATTAAATATAAAAAATACAATTTATGACTTTTTGAAAAGCTTTTTTTAAGAAAAATAACAACAAAATTTTAAACTGTACATTAGAGAAATTAACATTAACATTAATATTAATTAATTTTTTTTAATATTTACAAATAATAAAAAAATACACCATAAGACAGTAATTGTTGTCCCAAAGTACGCAATACAAATACTGTACAGTTTTCATTGTAATATCACAAATTCAGAATTGTATGAATTATGCTAGCAAAAACAGAAGAAAAAAACTAACATAATTTTCAATTAAATTATGTTTACATACACTTTGTTTTATTATTTGCAGTACACTTGAAAAAATGAATCGTTCATATTTAGTGCCGATATGTAAGATTATAAAAGCCAAAGCAAAAAGCTTATAAAACTTAAAATATAACTTTTGTCGCTTAGTATTTCAAAGCTTAAAAATAATTTTAAACAAATTTTATGAAAGCTGAATAAACAAGTCTTTTTTGAAAAAAGTTTTTCGTAGCTAAACCAGCCTGGAATAAAATAAAGCTTTGCAAAGTCAGCCAAATGGGAACTTTTATTTAAGAATGTTTAAAAAAGCTAACCAAATATAGCTTCAAGTAAAAAAGCTATAAAAAGCGGGCAAACCGGATTTTTTTCAAAGAAATCTAACTTTTTTTTTAAGTAAGCTTTTCAAAGCTGACCAAGCTCGACTTTTTTTAAAAAGCTTTCCAAAGGTTAGTAAACTCGTCCTTAATATAGAACCTTCCAAAATAACCAAACATGGTCTTTTTTTAATAAAGCTCTCCAAAACTGACCAAACTTTGCTTTTTTAAATAAAATTTTTCAGTTGGCCAATGCTCTAAATTAGGTTTAAATAAAGATGGCCAAACGTTTAGAAAAGCTTTAAAAGTTTACAAAAGTTCAAAATTTGATTTGAACAAAGCTGACCAAAAGCTTGAATAGGTTTTCCCAAGCTAATCAAACTCCTTTTTAAGGAAAGCTTTGCAAAAATGTTCAGAGTATTTCCAAGAAAATGACCAAACAAGACTTTCGATTACCTATCAAAGCTTACAAACTTGCTTTAAGCTTCATAAAGCTAACCAAATGTGTTTTGTAAAATTAGCTTTCAAAACACTTTTAGAAAGCTGAAGCTAACCTAAAGAAGATTTTGTATTGAATGCTTTTTAAAGTGGCTTTTTTAAAAAAAGCTTCCTAAAGCTTTTAACGTGGCTTTTTTAAATGAAACTTTTTAAAGTTGGTCTAACGTGGCTTATTTAAATGATGCTTTCTAAAGTTACTCTAAAGTGGCTTATTTAAAGGAAGCTTACTAAAGTTACTCTGAAGTGGCTTATTTAAAGGAAGCTTACTAAAGTTGATCTAACTAGGTATAGTTAAAGGAAGCTCTCTAACGCGGCTTATTAAAAGGAAGCTTTCTAAAGTTGATCTAGCGTGGATTATTTAAAGAAAGTTTTTAAAATTTTATCTAGCGTGGATTAATTAAAGAAAGTTTTCTAAAGTTGATCTAGCGTGGAATATTTAAAAGTTATCTACATTTGATCTGGCGTGGATTATTTAAAGGAAGTTTTCTAAAGTTGATCTGGCGTGGATTATTTAAAGGAAGTTTTCGAAAGTTGACCAACGTAGAGAAAGACTTTTGACAATTAGGATTTTTTAAAGAAAGCTCTCTGACAATCAGAATTTTTCCTAACAAGTCTACAACTTGGATTTTTTAAAATGCTTTTCACAGTTAATCAAATTTGGTAATTTTATAGGCCAATCGTGTTTTTTTTTCAAACTTCTAAGAGTTGGAGAATCATGACTTATTTGTACAAAGAAGTCCGGCTTTAGAAAAAAAAAGATTTAATAAGTTGAAACATCACTTTGTTATTAAAAGAAAACTGGCTTTTTAAAATCGATTTAAAAAATTAAAAAATCAAGACGTTTTTAAAGAAAGGAATACGATTTTTTTTATTGAAAGATTTTAAAGAAATGTTTTCATTTCTGTTTTGGCTTCTTTTTAAAGAAAGCTGTTTTAATCTGAAAACTCATTTTTTTTAAGAATTGTGGATTTATTTATGAAGCTTTCATTGGTCTAACAGTCATTTTTAAATTGAAGTTTTTAAAGTCGAACAGTTATAAATTTTATAACGAAATTATCCGAACTCGAACAATAGTGAATTTTTAAATGTATTTTCCAAAGTAGAACAGTCGTGGATTGCTAAATGAAGTTGTTTGAAGTTGAACAGTCGTAGATTTTATATAAAAAATTTCCTAACTCGAACAATTGCTTATTTCAAATAAAAGAATTCCGAAGTCTTCTGAAGTCGAGCAGTTATGGATTTCTAAATTAAGTTTCTCAAACACGAACAGTTGTGAAATTTCAAAGAAAATCGAAGATTCGATTAATTTCAAAGGAATTTTTCTGAATGCGAACAATTGTGGATATTTAAATGAAGTTTTCTGATCTCGGAAAGTGGTAAATTTTAAAAGATAGTTTTCTATAGATATTAACAAGTACACACAAAATTTATCTACGTGTACTTAAACTTTTATCGTAACAGGTGTTAGTTAGTGGTCCTTTAAAAAAAAAAAATATTTAACCATTTTTTTCTCCCATTTGTTGCTTGGTGCGTTTCATATTTTAATTTCTGTTTACCTTTTATCAGCAGGTATTTGTTGCAAAAAAGGAGTTAATAATTATATAAATGAAGTTTACGTAGCAGAATAAGAAGACGATGAAAAAATATTCCATATTCTACTTAACAAATTCAATGCTCTGCGGTCAAAAAGTTTATGGCTTTAAAACGAAAGATAGTAAGGAAAAAAGCGTATATTTTTATGTCATGTGACTGTCGTTTTTCATTAAAAAAAGTGGAAAAAGTTAAATGTTTAAAAAGGGAAAATATCTACATTAGTTTTCGCTTAAGTGCGTTTAAATTCGCAAAAACTGCTGACAAAAATGTATTTCATCCACAGTACATGGAAATAATGCCGTTTAAATGCGTTAACCGCTTAAATTATTCCCTTACGATGAGTTAAATTAGTAAAGAGGGAACGCAATTTAATGCGTTTTTTTTGAAAATATGAGTTTTTTTGCCTAAAAAACACCCCATACAATATATAACTTTTTTTTAAATTCATTTGTTAAACACAAATTTACGTTAAAAGCTTAACTAAACTCAAAAACTAAAGCAAAAATTTCCTTAAAGGAAAGAAATCAAAGAGAAATGTTAAATTTTTACTTAACGGAAAATAATTTAATTAAATGCGTTTTGGTGTATTTATCCGAGTTTCCGGATAAATGATTTTGATTGTGCATTTAAGCGGGGACCACTGTATTCATAAATTAATTAATTAAACTGAAAAGTAGCAAAAATCAACAATAGTTAAAAAAGTTAAATAAAAGTTATGGCTAAAAGATAATGACATTTAAAATAAAAAACATTAAAAATCCATTATTTGGTTTAAAATCTGTTTAATACATGAGGTTTTAATAAGGAACTCAAAATGATAAATGATCCCACGGGGTAAAAGAGTACCGTCGCGTCAAATGCAGCTGGCTTAGGAAAGGGAAATTGACTACATGTGACATGTTCTAGAACAGGTAACTGTACTCTCTTAAAATACTAAGTTTGGTGACAGTTTCCAATGTGTCCATTAGAGCGTTTCAGCATTTGCACTTTTTTGGATTTTTGCAACTCTTGAAGCGCAATATAAAAACTTTTTTGAAGGGGGGTACTTATAATTTGTAGCACAAATAATTTTTTTTAGTATGCTTGAACACTTGAGTAGTGTTTTATATGGTTTAGCGAAAACGAAGTAAAGGGTCCGCCATCTAACTTTTTTTTTCAACTAGTGCTTATTTCGTGAATGGTAACACTTAGCTCATGTCTGATTTGACAGATAATTAGTTTTATCCTTCCGCTGAACGAATATGGTTGTGTATACGCTTGAACAACGCTGGGAAATATTACGACATTACTTTGAAAATCATGGTAATGTTGCAGAATGTGTGCGAAAATTGCCATTTTTCTTCGAAAATAAGCAAGGAGTGGCCGTTACAGTCAATGGCGTCGTTATCGGGCCATGTTGAACGAATTTTTGTTCACAAAAATTGAAGAGGAGGATATTGGCAACATTTGGTTTCAACAGGACGGAACAGGAAGCCATTGGTGAAATACAGCTGCACACAATCGATAATGTGCTTAAAAATTGGACCGATCGTGTAGGCTACTGCATGGCCAGCCGAGGCAGCCATTGGAATGAAATTATTTTTCATTATTAACCGGAAGGATTGTACTTTCAAATAAAAAAGAAATTTGAGAAAATATTCAGTAGTTTTTTTTTTATAGCATTTTCAAAAAAAATGTTATTTGTCGGACCCTTTACAAGAGAAAAAAAAATTTAAAAAAAAATTGTTTCATGACCTCTCTTTAAAAAATCGAAATAATTTCTGATAATCTTTTGGGCCATAAGTATTCATATTCCGCTTCAATAGTTGCAAAAATTAAAAAAATTGGAAATGCTGGACCAAAGTGACCATAGGTTCGTTGTTTTATGATAACCGAATATCTTTGGGTTTTTTTTTAAACAAATTTCATGTTTTAGTGTGATATAGTTATTGCATGAGAACTGTCAATTGTCATGTAAAACATAATAAGCATATTTGGTTTTAACTGTTTAGCCAACATCGTACAATTCATTATTCAATTTAATTCAAAATTTAATGATCTATGAATGTTTAAAGTAACTGATCTTGACAAATTTGTCCTCACCTCTTAAACGTAAAAGTTATTATTAATTGATGTTCCCATATAAAATTATATATATTTTTTGCTTTCAAACTATTATATTTTAATGTCCATTTGTACTCCTTGCTCATATATTACAATATAATAAATTTTTATAATTTGTTAAAAGTGTGTAGAAAGGAAACATTTTTTATAGTCGTAGAAAATATAAAAAATGGCATGGGGGGATACTATCTTTTTTATCACATACATTTATAAGTACGAGTGTAATGAATATTATTTAAGCATAATTACAAATATGAGCCATAAGTATAGTTTTTTTACTGGTCACTTCTCTGGCTGTTATTTTTTTCAAACATGGGAATCC
The DNA here is from genome assembly GCA_021234595.1 of Delia radicum. Lineage (NCBI taxonomy): Eukaryota > Metazoa > Arthropoda > Insecta > Diptera > Anthomyiidae > Delia > Delia radicum. The sequence goes on from CM037852.1 coordinate 2,945,578, forward strand.
AAAAAAGAATTATGTAGCACACATGTGCTCTGGAATGTACAAACGAATCCATAGTTATGATTACCAAGAGTACTTTATAATATAATTTTAGATAAAAAGCTTTTGGTAAATTTATTTGAAAAAAAAAACTCTACAAGGCAAATTAATATAATAATGTTAAAAATTAATAAATATAAAAAGTGTGAGTCAAGTTCACCAGCATGGAAATTTATTTTATTATATGTATTATAAAAATATATAAAATAAAATTATTTATTTGGTTTTTCAATTAATTTGTGGTTTTTAGATTTAGGATAGCAAACCCCATAACCATAATTAAATAAAACGAAAACGAAAAAAAAAAAACTGAGAATTATTACAATAAATTACAACAGAAACCTTAGAATTTGGTGTAACATTTATCCATTTCGTTTGACTCAAACTAAAATAATTTTTCATTTTATTTGTAATATGTATTTGTAAACCCAATTTTGTTGTAATCACTTGCAATCCAATTCGTTTTACAAATTTCAACTAATTTCCATTTCAATTAACTTTTAAAATGTAATTTAAAACATTAACAAAATGGAGTAATTTTTGTGTATAGAAAAACCAACAAAAAACCTCATACAAAACTGGACTGAATTTTATCAAAACAGTGATAAGGTTGAATAAAATGTCATATTTTAAATTATATTTAAAAACATGCACAGAATAAAATAGTAACAAAAAAAAGTTTAATTAAACTTGTGTTTGACTTCAAACTCACTTTCACTTTCAATTAAAAGTTAAAATGTTTATTTGAAAACTCAAAATTTCCAGTTTTTATAACCAATTTTGCGATTTTTTCAATTGCAACGATTTTTTTTAGTTTTTTTTTTAATATTTTGAAAAAAAAAATTTAATTTTGGCGAGTTTTGTTTGCAAATTTTTGTGATTTTCATCAAACTGCTCAGGAGGATGCTGAATAATCTAGGTAAAAAATCATCATTTTCACGCTGTTATCGCCATTTCAACAGACGGACAGACAGCCGGATATTGCTAAATCGGCTTAAAATTTCATAAGAATCAAGAATATATATAGTTTATTGGGTGTTAGACCTGTGTTTCGAAGCATTACAATGTTTGGGGGGTATAATAATATTCAATTACATTTTTAATAGAAATGAATAAAACTTTAATGGAAACTAAATCAATTTAATGGAAACTAAATTCAAATTATGTAGTTGATTGTCCTGTGTTTCGCACAACGCATTACAGAGAAAATTCGTTTTTTAGTCGAACGATTCGTATGTGGAACAAACTTCCCGCAGAAGTTTTCCCTGTTACTTACAATTTAGAAAAATTTAAATCAAATATCTACAAGCACTACTCCCTCTTTCCTCCTTCCCATACCCTATTTTCCTGATCAATGCAATGGACTGCATGAGTAGGGGGCATCCCCTGAGTACTGGTTAAATTACAAAAAAAAAAAAAAATATTTATTTCCAATATTTCGTCTCCACATTGGGTGACTTCTTCAGGGAACAGTTATTTCAATATGAAAAACTTGTTTTAATAATTAAAAACTTATTTACATAAAACAAATTTTTTTAAAAAAGGCGGGAAATCAAAAATATTTTCTGTCAATATGAAAAAAAAAAAAAAATATTTTTGAATTCCCGCCTTTTTTAAAAAAAAATTTTATTTTATTAATTAATAATCATATAATTACAAATTATATACTATTACCCTAACCGAGCACTAGCTCCCATGGCCTTCGGCGCGTTGTAGCGGAAACAGACCAGTGCCTCTGGTGGGAATTAAACCCACGACCCCCTATTTTCCTGGTCAATACAATGCACAGCATGAGTAGGGGGTATTGGTTAAAAAACAAAAAAAAATATTTTAATTGAAACTCACCCAGCCAGAAATTGCCAATGGTCTGAAAAATCAAGCACTGGCAGAGCACTATTTGCCAATGATCCAACAAATAAAGTGCTGCCAAAGCACTGATTTACAACGTTAGTAAAAAGTGCTTTGCCAGTGCTTAATTAACAAAATTTACAACAGTAAAAATAATAAAAGCACTGGCACAGCTCTGGCTTAGAACGCTCTGCCAACGTTCGTAAAAACTGCTTTGCCAGTACTTGATTTACAAAATTTACAACCGTAAAAATAAAAAAGCGCTGGCACAGTACTGACTTAGAACGCTTTCCCAACATTGGCAAAAAGTGCATTGCCAGTACTTATTTACAAAATTTACAACCGTTAACTCAATAAAAACAGTGGCAGATCCCTTGTTCACAACAAGAGTGGAAAAATTCAGAACTTAATTGCAATTTATGATTATAAGTTAAGAGTATTAAGGTCTCCTATTATAGTCAGCACAAAGTATAGTTTTTGTACTAAAACTTTACTTAAGAAATTTATTTTTCAAAATTTCTTTCTTTAGTAAAATTGTAGTAAAAAATCGTGCTAACTTATCACAAAAATAATTTGATAAAAAAAAATATTCAGTTATTTTGTAATTAACTTAGCTGAAGGAAGCCTATTGTTATTTCTGTTCAAATTACCAAAATCATTCAATAAGAAATAATACTGAAGTGAATTACTAAGTAGGACTTTATTTGTCATTTTTGGTTTTGGCACTGGCAAAGCGCTTATTGCCAGTGCTTTGCCAACGTTTTAAAACAGAAACGGCAAAAGCCCTGCCCGGTGTTATCATTTTGGGGTTGGCAAAGCACTTATTATATTATTAAAAAAGCACTTTATTGGTTGTTCTACAAATGCTTTGCCAACGTTTTAAAATTATGGTTTTGGTACTGGCAAAGCACTGACAATGAGCGCGTTTTAAAAAAGGAACGGCCAAGCCCTGCCGGTGTTATCATTTTGTGGTTGGCAAAGCACTTAAATCTTTAAATCTTTATCCAACGCTCATACCACCGTTAAAAGCACTGGGCCAATGCTTTGCCGTTCGTATTTTTCTGGCTGGGTCAATTTTAGATTTTTTCTTTTAGAAAATTGTTAATATTTCACAGGATATTAAAATATCACTAAATTAATTTCATCTCGAATTCGAGTTAAATTCATACGCCACAATATTATACAATACAATAAAATCAAATACGTTTATTTATAATTTTTCCAAAAAAAAAAAAAAACAAACATAACTAGAGCCTTAACTGCTCCCAAAAAATGCATTTTACCATTTTTTGGGAGCAGTTAAAATAGGTTTAGATTTTTAATGCATCGTTCTTTTTTAATTTCGACTATATTGTAATAATAGCGACTCTGCTTTCCCTTAAATTATATATGAATGACTTATTGTATGCACTTGATAAGCCAGACTTTATTTTTCATTGAATGTCTAGAAATAGTGAAAATCCATAAAACAATAAATGTGGTGGCCTATCAAATTTTTACAACAAACCCTTCATATCATAAATCAGGGTATTACTGATCGGATCTATACAAACTAAGTATCGTTGGGATGCTTATAAAATTGTCTAGAATATTTCTTTATTTTATTTCAAAATAAGTCTACAGATTTGCAGTTTTTGTTTGCTGTTTTTAGTCTACAACTATTAAGTAAAAGTTTTTGCTTATTTTAGCAGAGTAAATTGCTATTTTCAATTTACTAAAATTCAACTGGAAAATAACTAAAATTTTGTAATGTTAACAGATTTATTTTTGCTGTTCTTATTGTATTAATATTTGACAAAATAAATTTGCTAAATTTATCAGTTTTTTCAGAGTAATTTTTTACTAACTTTTAGCTATTTTTACAGGCTTATTTCTATGAGTTTATTAAAAAAAAAAAAAGTTCCTGTTTTTGGCGGCGTCATTCAAAATCTGTCAAAACATAAAGGATATAATAAACGCAATATTTAACCTAAGTTAATAAGCTTTCCAATGGTATACATTCTGTATAGATTTGATTAATAATAGCCTGATTTATAAGATGTAATAATTTAAAAGAAAATCGAAGAACAGATGGCAAAAGCCGAACAATTTCTTTAAAATTTGTACAGTTTTTTTTTGTTGAAAATTAACCATTTTTTGCTGGCAGTTGGGTTATCATTTTGTATTTAACAATAAAGGCAACAAGTACAAAATTAGATTTCAGAAATTTATAAATTCAATTTCCAATTGTCATTTGATCTGAATTTGGTTCTCATACATATATAAAAACCACTGTGCTTATACCCTTATCGTCAAAAACAGTAGAAAGTCAACATGTAACAACATCCTAAGCTAATAAAATATATGAAAATGTTTAATAACAACAGGTTTAATACCTGCAAAGAAAAATCTCCAAATGAAAGCAACATCTAAATCCACACAACCCATATAGATAGATGATCACGACAATGTTCTTGTTGTTAAACAAGAAAATAATTATGATGGCAGTAGTAATATTCATTATTATAAAGCTTCCAAAAACTCTACTGTCTCGTTCTCACCATCATCACCATCAGTAGTGGGTTGTAACAACTACAATGGACAATGGTATAAACGAATCATTCACTTGGTTAATTTTACTGTTACAATCACTCCATATACTCAATTCACTTTGGTTTTGACTGTGTAATACCCAGAGATGCAAAGTATGTGTAGGAGTTTGCATTTTATCTATGTGCACAAAAAAGTACCTTCAACATTTCCAAATTTAATATTACTATGTACGAATAGCTTAGAGGCACTTTTTTAACTCTTGTTCTTAGCTCAACAGTCAAAATAGTCATTAAGTCAAATTCAGATTTGAAATGTTCACTACATCATCATTGCAACCTTTTTTTGTTGTTGTTGATAACTTTTTAGGTGTATGAGTAGTATTTGCAAAAACAGTGGCATATAAAATGATACACATACTAGTTCAAATAAGAATTCAAAAGAAAAAAAGTTAAGCAAGATAACAGATCAAATAAAATTTCAATACATATTTAATGGCGCCCAACGTAGAGCCCTTACTTTTCGTAGCCATCTTAATAGACCCGATATTCCTAGCCCCCACTTTATTCAAGCACGAACAATTGTAAAATATTTTGTAACTACAGATGAAGTAATTATTCTACATTGATTTAATGGAGCCCAGCGAGGGATTTTTACTTCTGCTTAGCAATCTTGACCAATAGTAACTACACCTTACTTGAACACAAGCAAATTGCAGTAAATTCTATTACCAATTTCGATATGGATTGAAATTAATATAGCCCAACCCAAGGCCTAAAATGGATTTGAAGGAAAATTCAATGTTGTTCAAATTTGATTTTTGTATATGAAAATAGGAATCCTATAGATAACTCTAATTTGAAATAAATTATAATAATTGTTAGATCTAGATTTTTTAAGATTTTAAGATGGTCGTATAATTTTATAATTCACTGTAGAAATTTGGTTTTTAAACTAAACAAATATGTTGTTGTAGTATTTAGTGCAAATAGTATAGTACATAGTAGTCATTTTACTTTTTTCCTCCTCTATTTTTCATTGCAAATGGTTATTGTTTTTGGTTTTCTTTTCGGTTTTGGTAAAGTACTCGGTACCAGGTTGTGAGGGCGCATAATTGGTTTGGTTTGTACTGAACGAAACGGTTCGTTTATCAGTAATCAAAATTTAAATTATTTCAATTAGTCGAAAGTTATTACCAGGCCAGCGACTTTTATGCAAATGCATGTTTGTAGTCCGTACACTGAAAGAATTTTACTTCACAGTATTAATGAATCGATTACATTTAACTGAATGAAAATTCATTAATATTTTTAATTTTTTCATAAAATTTTTTTTATGATTTTTTCATAATTCCATAAGAAAATTCTTTAAATAAATGAATATTTTTCGATTTTTTTTTAATAAAAGATTTAATTTGTAATTTCCAAAAAAATTTATTTAGTAAATTTTTTCCTTTAAAGTACATTTTTGACTAAAAAAATATTCGCTCAATATTACAACCCTATGGGGAATGAGGAGTCAATTGTCCTAAAAGTGACTGGCTAAAGAAAAACGTATCACAGGACTGGTATAATTTAATACTAAAATTACCAATCCTGTGACTGGTAAAGGGAGGACATACCACTTAACCAGAATGCTTATTAACAAGAAAAAGCCAGTTTGGCAGAATTTTTCCCATTGGAAGCTGTTTAGTTTTCGTTTATTTTATACGAAATGACCCTTTTGCGACAGTCTTGTGGTATGCCCATCTTTGGTTAGTCCTGTGGCATGCCACTATGTGGTTTAAAGCAGGACAAATGACCCCTCTTATGACAAGCCAAAGTTGCCAGTTGTTTGAAGCCCTTAACATATCAACGAGTTGTCATTTGTTAGACATTTATATTGGATTTCAGTTTTAAAATAACGCTCTCGAGTTATAAATCGGTTTTTAAAAATCCACAAATATTGAGTGTATATTTTTTTTATTTTTAGTCCCTATTTTTGGATTTTTTATTTAAAGCTCATATTTTCTTTTTTTAGTGGATGAAAGTCTCTGCGCTGAAAATATACTAAGGGGTAATTCACCCGTCAACCATCTCTGTCTACTCGTAAGGACGATCGAGCCGATCGGTTAAAATTAGGGTTGTCACTCGAATAAAATTTATTCGATTATCGGAAGAACAAAAAGAAAATTTAAATGAAAAATTTAAAAAACATGATTTTTGAATAACGAATAATTCAATTAAATTTTGACGATTATTCGAATAATTTAAATAATACCTCTTTTTATAAAACTTTTTTGAAAATTTACCAATTTCGGGAAAAATTTTATAAAAAATGATAAAGAACAAAATAAAATCAAAATTCTATTGAAGAAACGACTGAAACTTAAAAACTTTTATTAATCGGTTCGGTTTTCATCACATGCCAGTATATGTATTTGCTTTTAAAATAAGAATTGCATTTAAAATTTCGTCATCTGTTTCTAGGAGTTTAGAAAAATTAATGCAGAATTCATAAATTTGATTATTAAATTATAACAACTATGACGAAGGAATATCTGCTAGCTAAACACAAAATTAATTAAGTTTAATGCTTAAAAGTAGTTATGAATCTCTAATTCATATCGAAATATCTGTGGTTAAGATTTAACTCTTGTTATTTTTGAAATATGTTACCCACCACATTTTATAGATTCTTAGTAACTTAGAGATTTGCAGTGTAATGTAATTGTAATTATTTTATATAAATTCTTTTTCAAAAATAATTAAAAAATATAGGCCCTTATTTTGTATTTAGCTTAGGTGAGGCAAAACTAACAAGGGTAGTATTTTAGCGGTTACGGTGTCCATCCTTTGCTAAAATAAAACCCCCAAATGGTTTGAGATATTAGCTCGGATTTATATTATATGGCCTCTTTTAATATCTGTTTGTTTTAAATACATGTAACTTTAAACTATTTTTTCTTACATTTTTAATTTGTGTACTTCAAAGTACATCCAAACCGACCAAACCGCCACCGCAGATTTCTTCCGGTTCAACCGCAAATTTTAATCTAAATTTTCCGCGAACTTTTTTATGTTTGTAAATTTTTTATCTACATTTTTTGTCCGCTAAACTTTTAAACAAAAAATGTTGTAAAAAGTAAAAAAAATGTTGGTCCGCTATATTTTTTTGCTAAATTTTTTATCTTGTTATATTTTTTCCGTTAAATTTTCATAAAAAAAAAAATGTACCAAAAAGTACAAATTCGTTAAAGTGTTTAGGAAAAATACGACATTCACGGATATTTTTGTTCGCTAATTTTTCGCGAAATTTTTCCATTGAATTTTTTATGATTTTGAAAAGTTATAAATTCGTATAAGCATATTGGATAAATACGATAGTCAAGAGAAGTTTTTTATGGCGACATTATTTTTCGCATTTCTTGCTGTATTGAATCTAAATTATCCTAAATTTTGTTCGGAAAATGTTGTGGTAAAAAATATAAATGCCTAACTGTCTTTCAATGGAAAAGCATAAAGTGCCCAAAAAGTTCAACTTAGGTATGATTGATGTGAGGACTTAAAAACTTTAAAAAATAAACGAAAATGTGTGAAAACTTAATAATCTTTAAAATAATATTTAATTTTCAAAATTCAAAAGTGGCGCTGTTTTCGAACTAAAATGACAATGAAATAATGGATTTTGTACATTTTTAAAGAGGAATTATGAAATCTAGTGTCCGACCGAACAGTTCGGCCAAAAAACTATATTTGGTCGGTTTTTGGGTATCTAGAGGTAATGATTATAAATCTTTTTATTGGAAACATGTTTGTTTAATTCGATTTTGTGTATAAAATTTAAGGAAAAAGCCGAAGTTTAGCTATAAAGTTAAAAGTTCGGCCGCCGAACTATTTTCGATTTGGCCGAACTTTTGAAGGCCGAACAGTGAATTTATTGCTTATATACGGACTTTTCTTTAAATTTGTCACTCAAAATCGTCTCTAATCAGCCCAATAAAAATTTTTCCATTCGACAAATTTGTCCATAATGTTTTAAAATAAAGAATACAGACCAAATGCATTTTCTGGCCAAACTGTTCGGTCGGACACTAATGAAATCGTAGATTTTCGTATCAAATTTATATATGATTTCGAGTCGATCTCACAGTTGATCAGTATCTTAAATTTGGATTATATACTTGGTTTTCCCTCTTTCCATTATTAACATGTGTCGTTCATATAAAACATTTATTTTTACAAATGTGGTTAACAATTGTATGAATCTTTACCATTATTTTTTTTTTTTTTAATTTGTGTTGGATTTTAATTACATTATTTATGCTAAACATCTATGCTCTTTTTACTTCCCAACCATAAAATTATAAATTTTTTTGTTTTAAATTTCTTTCTACAATTCATTCTTAGAAAAAAAGGATGCTTAACTGTCATTTTATATAATTTTTATAAATATTTTTCCTCTTTTTTTTTTTTGGTCACATATTTGTAACAAATATAAAAATGGTCAACACAAAAAACATGAGAACCTCCTAAATAGAATATGGAAAGGATATGCTAAATGACAGTCATACATGTACAGTAGAGCGGCATTTTTTTGTATGAAGAAAAACTTTTTTTCAAAAAATAGAATTTTTTGTTTGGAATATTGTAGTATTAGGTCTAAAAGTTAATTTTTAATTAATTTTGGCTTGCTGAACACCAATATTTTGAAATTTTTTAAATGGGACTAACGGTTTTCGAGATATTGCAATTTAATTTGCACTAAAAATGGCATCTTTTTCGTCTATTGTAGAAATTTTTTAAAAATTATCTTACAATTTTTTGTTTTCAGATACTACACACAATTATAATTATGTCTGAAATGTGGGATGATGTATCATGAAAGAAATCTTTTAAAATTAATTTTAATTTTTGTTTTTTATTTATCATAGGCTTTGTGCGCAGTTCGCCAAGGGTAGTAGTCCGATTTTTCTTAGATTTCGCACCACAAAGCTGTTGGACCTACAGCTACAACCATTAAAACATTAGTTAATGAAAATCAAAAGTTAAAGTAAATATTTCTTCAATTATAATGTGTATAAAATTGAAAAAAGCATAACAATTTTACTATTTAAAATTTCTGTTTTTTTCGAGATATTTGTAGGTAAATTTAAACTTTGTTCGGGGGCAACACGGGTTAATGCATCAGATTTTTTTAAAAATCGAAAGTTGGAAAAAAAATGCCGCTCTAATGTCCGGTGTAGAAAAAAAAGATAAACTAAATTTACTAATATGTAAATGGTTTCAATACTATTCTGCTACAACTTGTGTCACCACAAAAAAAAAAATAATATTATATTGTTAACGAATTTTTTTAACCTTAAGTATTGAATACATATTGTATTACATACTTCAATTAAAATTTTGTTGAATTTTTTATCAATTACAAACAATTTATTCAATTAAAGCAATTGTAGAATCAATTAAAAATTTTATTCAATCAATTAAAAAATTGTAAACAGCTGTTAAAAAGTTATAATAATAATTAAAAAAATAATCGCCATTTTTAATTTTTTTTTTTAAATTTTATATAAATATTTTTTAATTGCAATTTATATTGTTTTTATTTCAGGGGGGACATGACATTGGCCGTTTTTTGAAATCGACTTTTTTTATAATTTTGTATTTTAGTAAATAAGATTAAGATTAAGATCTTAAGATTCTAAGAAAAAAAATGTCATGGAAAAATTCCTACGGGTTCAAAAGTTACAGCCGGATTAGTGAGAGCGCATTTTTAATTTTCGCGCTACCTACGTACTTCAGCTGGTATATACTTGTTTTACTTGCTACCATGCAAATCGTTTGAAATGCGACAGAGTGAAGGCATATGAAGCTTCAAAAGAAGCAAAAATTGCTAAACGAATGCAAAAAACTGTAAGAAACAGCACAACACAAGATAACGAAGCCATACAGTACGAAGCAGGCATGGCAGATTGAAGGTAACCTTTTTTTTCTTTGTTCACAAACTTTGAACGCGTTTATCTCGAAACCATGTTTTTCGTACTGGTTGCGGCACTAGCGGGTTCATTTTTCGAAGAATTTTTTTTTTTTTTTTTTTTGTATTTTTTTAAACTTGATTCGCTATCGTATGACACAAGCTTTTTTAAATTTTTTTTTCGATTTTTTATGAATTTTTAAAGTCAATTTTTTTTTTAAATTTGGAACATTACCAAAAATTGAAAACAAAATTTAAAAAAAGCTCGTGTCATACGATAACCAATTTTGTTAAGATTTAAAAAAGTAATTTTTTTCCAGATCGGACAATTTTTGCGACTCCCAGCGCTGCAACCACGAGGCCCCGTTTTTTTCTCTGCCGCCAGTTTGGAGCTCTATAAAACCATGTTGGAGTGAAAAATATATTTTTTTGAATTTTTTTTCTTGCAATTTGTTCAATTAAATTCAATTTTAAAAAAGGTCTGTTCTCTCTGCCGCGAATGTAATGTCACCCTTAAAAACTACTAATTAATTAAGACAAATTTTACAGTTAACAAATTTGTATAAAAATAAATTTATGTCAATTAAATAATTCAATTGAGTCAATGCTTATTAAAAACTCAAGTGAATCAATAACTTATTTTTTGTACAGATTTTTAACTTAAATAAATTTTTAATTGATCTGACCAATAGAGCAATTTTCTATAAAACTTGCATAATGCCAGGACATGAACATTTTATGTTTCATGTTTAAACAGTTAAAGAAAACGACCAACTTAATATACCACCCACTTAATAATGTAGGGTACTTAAAAAATGAAATCATTTACAAAAGGCGTGGCTGCTTTGGTTGCTCATTTTAATAAAAAATAAAAAAATAAAAAAAAAAACCAAAGGACCATCACACCATTACATTTTTCCCCAAGTTAAAAAAAAATAAAAAAAATCCTCCATTATAATCTTGTTATGATGATACGACATCATGTAAGTTTTGCCAACATTTATGCAAAAAAAAAAAAATAAATATCATATTTAAATGAATAAAAGAAACATTAAAAAAATTGTGTTGAATTGTACTAATTTCATATTGAGAAAAAATTCAACAAAATCCATATGTGATACAAATTGTAGATGACGTCCATATAAGAGTATGGGTTAGAGGACTTTATACTAATGTCCTGTTATATGCTGCTGCCATTGCTATAAGCTTTTTTTGCTAAACATACAAATGACCGTATTACATTTTTTTTATGTAACTTTTGTTCCTATTTCTTTTACCATATTCGCATATTAAGCAGAAAAAGAATATTTTTTTAAAAAATTTCTGGACACGTATTTTTTCACATTTTCCTTTAAATAAAATATATTTGTAAAATTTTTTACATATGAATAAGTGTGAGTGTATAAAAAAAAATCCAAATATAAATAATGAAAAAATGGTATTAATATTACTTATGTTAAAGATTCGTTCTTACAAACATAATTCATAATTACATTCCTAAAAAAAAGGAGCTTACAAAAAAACCCCAGCAAAAACATGGTAATCACAGGTCATTACCGTATAGATTACCAAGTACTGATAGGTCATTATATATTACAGTACTTTAAAATCCAAAATAATGACTTACTGATAATGGGTTATAGAAGTACTTTAATGTAATTGCAAAATAATTAGTTACTGGTAGTTACGTAAGTATCGATTTCATATTTTTGATTCTAATATTGTAATCATTTGATTTAAAAACTTTTACAAGTAAATTTTCTAAACTAAAGTTATTGTGAGTAACCACTTATTCCTAATATAAAAGTAATTAATTATTCTTTCACTATGAGCAACCAATCAGTTAACTCATTATTCTCACTTTTTTTTTGTAAGCGAGAGGGTAAAGACCACCCATAAATTTTGGGTCATCGCGAACAAAAGTAATAAAGCGAGTAAATAGCCAGATAACTAGTGAATCCCTTTGTGCGCTACTTACACGCTTAATTACTTGGTAATATCTGTTTTTGCTGGGTATCTTTGACCATTCCATGAAAAAAATCAAATGCATATCATTTTAAAGAGTATATTTTAATCTAAAAGTAAGGACAATACGAATTTTGTATCTTGTGCAGTTTAGAAGTTAAAGTTAAGGATCCGGAATCTGAAATTTCAGTTTCATCGATTTCTTGTCGAGTACGACAGTTATAGTGAATTTCATTGAACTCAGAGATGGTGGATCCGAAAATAGCTTTTTTTTATTGAGTTGGCATGTTTTCACTATATGTGTATTAAAACCGGAAGTCCAACGAGAAAAGCAATATAAAGGTAATGAAAAAAGTGGTACGAATTGGAACAAGTTAGAAATCATTTTAAAGCCCCAAAGCTGATTTTAACTTTAAATATTTGTCATATTTCTAAAAATGTTGGTATTGAAAATGAGCTAAATCGGTCCATACGTTCAAAAGTCTTGAACGAAAATGTAAGGATACCTATTATTAGGGTTATAACTTTTTTGTTGCAAATATTAAATTTAGCCTATTCTAGCCATATAAAATATTATTATCCTATCCATATAAAATATTAAGAAACATAATATGAATTGTTCGTGGTTTTCAAAAAAGTTTCTGCACAAACCCATTTGAAGTTCGGAAATTTTTTTTATTCAATTGGACTAAAATAATATTTTGCTACAATTTTAAAGTAATTAGAATATAAGCATGTGTATTTATTTTAGAAGATACTAAATCTTTTAAATTTTACTGCTTTCGTGTATATTTTTTATTAATATATGCACTAGATCAACAAGAGGGTATTAACTCAAAATTTTTAAAATATCACTTTTTTCAAGAAATCAACTTACAACATCAATAATTATCTATTGTAAAAATTTCAACCTATTCCGATTACTCTTTCATCTCGAAAACCACTTTTGAGACCATTTTCATGATAATGTAGTGACTACCTTTATTTCAACAAAAAGGTATTATTTCGAGTTAATACAAAAGTTCAAATAGAAATGAATCGTATATTTTCATAAAAAAGGTATTATGTATTTTGATTTGAGCCTTTATTTATGTTAAAAATAATCAAACTGTTTTATTTATATTTGGTTGTATTTTGAGTTGATACTGTTTTGTTGATAAAATTTGTTTTATTCTATAAATTTAAATCGATAAAATTTCAAAAAAATGGTATTAACTCAAAAAATTGATTTTTTTTTGCAATGAGTGGAAAAATTTAAAACAAAAACAATGTATATATATTTTCAAATGGAATTTGCTTATTATGATATGTTTGAATTTTTAAATTCTGTTAAAATGAGGCCATAAACAGTTTTTTGACTCTACTGAAAATTTTAAAATTTTGAGTTAATACCCTCTTGTTGATCAAGTGCGATATGTATCTCAAATCAAGATGAGATAGGTAAAAATTTTGCAACAAAAACAAGTTATAACCCTACTCTACATATTTTTATAATTCACAGTTATTTAAATTATGACGTCGATGAATATTAAGGTGTCCCGCTAAAACAAAATTTTCAAAAAAAATTTTTGGAGGGTACTTTTAGGTTGCGGACACGTGATTTAAAATGTAAATGTACGTTTTTCCCAAAAAATAAGTCGAAATAAGAATCGAAAGTGTTGTTATATAGACATATCATGGGAAAAAATGTTCGTACATCTTTCTTTTCTTTTTGTCGTTATATGGTATTTTAAAGCAATTTTGACAAATAGAAAAATGTTTACTGAGCTTATTAAATGCGATTTTGAGTGTCAAATTCATAGAAAAGTCCATAGTTAAGTAATGAATTCAATAATCGGTCAAATCAGAAAACTTCGGAGCCCGATTATTTAAGTTAACATCTAAACTTACGCTTTTTCTTTAAATTTTTTACTGAAAATTGCACATTGTCTACAAAAACCAAAAAAAACCGACCAAAAATCGATTTTGGCCGAAGTCTTCGGTCGGACACTATTAAATTCTTAGAGTTTTTTTTTTTCTCTTACAAATCTTGAACTATCCATTATGCAGAAAAACTATTAACCTAAAATTTCTAATGAAAGATTCGATAAAATAAAATTTGTTTTTAAACAAATATTTAATAGAATCAATAAATATTTTGTTACGGCCCTCTGTTCCTCTTGGGAATTTTAGGACTAAATGTAATAAATATTTTAATTTGTTTAATTAGTTACTAATTTTAAACATGGTAAAAACTATTAACATAAAAGTTTTAATAAAAGATTTGATAAATTAAATTAGTTTTTTAAACAAATATTTAATAGAATCAATAAATATATTAATTGTTTTTATTAATCACGTACAATTTTTAGTGATTTTTCTATAATTTGTATGCTAGGTGTACAATCAATTAAAATATTAATTGCTATTATCAATTTCGCTATTTCTATGTAGAGAGGTCACATCAAAGACGTGATTTAAAAAAGGTAAACCTAAGATTTTGTCCGTGTCTCTTATAAGCATTTCATCAAAATCGGTGTGTAGGGATTTAACGAATTTATGGAAGTACAAGATTCAAGCAAATTTACATATAGAATTTTAAAAATCTGATGTCATGCCATGTGAGTCCATGTGAGAATTTTTCAATACTTTTTTAAACTCCGTATTCGAAATAAAAATAAAAAATCGAAAGAAAAAAATGCCACAAAATTGTAACAATTTTTTCGCAAGTCAATGTTGGTGAGTGTTAAAATGTGGTTAACAACAAAAACATACCGCAGTTTAGAGATTTTGACGGTAAATTTTCGTATACGTTTTTGTTTTTGCTATTTGGCATACAAAGGATAACAATCAAGCAGGAAAACAAAGGTTTTATATATGAGTTTGCCATATGTATGGAAACTATACACGACTTTGAAACTGAACTGGTTTAGCGTTTGGTAAATCCTTTTTTTGATTATTTTAAAAGTCAATGAGAAACGTGCCGATGCATAAACATCGAAATGTATCAACAAATGTTTTTTTTTATTTTTTCAAATCACACAGGAAACCAAAATAACAAAGCAGGTGTAAACTGTAACGGTTTAGCAAGGATAACAAATGATTTTAAATGGTTTTGGGAATTAGTTAAGTGATAGAATTTGAAAGAGCCAGGAAAGTGTTTAATAAAAACTCAAATTTTTAAAAATATTTTTTACAATTATAAAATATTATCGACATTAATATAAAATAGTTTACAAAATTGCTAAAAAGCAAAAAATGTTTAAGGAATTTATTTTTAATGGTCATATTTAAGAATAAGACAAAAAGGTGTTTTTAAGTAGAATTTTAATTATATAAAATTTTATGTACAAAAATATTTCCAACAAATTAATTTAATTAAAAAGAACAGAGTTTCAGTTTTGGCTACCACAAAATTACAATTTGAAATCACCTTGACAAATATTACAATAACGCCCATCAAATGGCATTCAGAATCCAACATTACTCCAAAGTAAAAAGATAGAATAACATAATAAATGTCATAATTTTGCTAAACTTGACAAAAATGGAATTTAACAGAAAAAATATCTACATCAACAGTAAATAGCATTGAAGTCTTCTGGATTGAAGATGGTGTCAGGAGCATTAGTAAGAATTTGCTTACTTGGCATTTAAGAGGCCACCAAAAATCATCTTCTTAAACTTTTTGTATAGACAATGGATTTGTTATAAACGGTATAAGTAATGCAAACCAAAGTGAACGCATTTCATTTGTATGGCAATAAAATTCTTAATGTGCCATTAAATCCTTTTTATTTGTCATTTACTATATTTTTCTTTTTTTTTTTGCTTATTTAGTGGAATTTTGCCAAAATAACAAAAAATATTTTTGGATACAAAAATTCTTTATAAATAATTGTTGAAAAGTAGTATGATTCAAGGTAGAGAAGACATTTATCAAGGTGTATAGAATAAGAAGATGTATAAAATACTTTTAGAGTGAAATTTCATGCAGTACGCTCAAAAAAATTTATCAGTAAAAATATCTAAAAAAAATATGTAATTTTAACAAATAGTTTTACTGTTTTCCGCTTTAATGTAAACCTTTTATGAGATGTCATAAATTTGCCTACAACCCACAGTTTCAAACTAATTTGAAAAAATTTAAATTTAAAAAGAACCCTGTCTCATTTCTTCCATATCGATTCCTTATGGTCGATTTTTAAAAGTCATTTATTTTATATTATCAAGAAATCGGTAAAATCAGCGAATTTCTTTTCCATTTCTTTATAAAGGGTCCGCCATCTAACGTTTTTTTTTTTTTTTTCAATTAGTGCTTATTTCGTGAATGGTAACACTTAGCTCATGCCTGATTTGACAGATAATTAGTTTTATCCTTCCGCTGAACGAATATGGTTGTGTATACGCTTGAACAACGCTGGGCGGAAAGTGTGCGTGAAGCGCCATCAACATCAATTCACCGTTGTTCTCAACAATTGAACATTTCGGAGACATCATTGAGACTAATTTTGCATAAAGACCTTGGTATGACGCCATACAAAGTCCAATTGGTTCAGGAGTTGAAGCCAACTGACCATCCAATGCGTTTTCGCTTCGCTAAGTGGGCCTGCGATCGACTTACAGAAGATGCCGATTTTGCCAAAAAATCATCTTTTCAGATGAAGCTCATTTTGAGCTGCGATTTGACACCGTTGGACTATTATTTGTGGGGTGCCGTCAAAGATAAGTGTTACGCCAACAAGCCAGAGACAATTGACGCTTTAAAGGACAATATTCGTGAAGCCATTGGTGAAATACAGCTGCGCTTAAAAATTGGACCGATCGTGTAGGCTACTGCATGGCCAGCCGAGGCAGCCATTTGAATGAAATTATTATTATTGAGAAAATATTCAGTAGTTTTTTTTTAATAGCATTTTCAAAAAAAAAAAAGTTATTTGGCGGACCCTTTATATCTGTTATGAAAAATTTAAAAGTCGTGGGATACAAACGAAGCCCTTTATCTTTCCCCACCTTTCATAACTCCACTATCCCCTTTCCAAAGAAAGCAACACATTAATAAATACGAAGAATTTCCTGAGTGTTGCTTCTTTTTAAAAAAAAATTAAATATAATAATTTTACTATTGTTAAATCCGCGGTCATAACTTTAGTTTCTTGATAATAATCAAAAAAAAAATACTCTCTTTTTGCTTTCACTACAGCATCTTTACTAACTTACCGAAATCTTTCAACTTTTATTTACTTAAAAATAAATATTCTGCCCCACAAAGAATTTTAAGAAAATTCAAAAGTCTTTTAGAAGTAAGAACATGACATACTTATTTTTTTGTAAAATAACTAATATTTGTAATAAATTTTATTGGTTTTTAGTTAAAAAGTAAACAAATTTTTAATATAAATTATGAAAAATTCTTTGTTCTTGAACAGCATTTTAATTGTTTTTCTTAAATATTGTAAACATGAATGTCGATGAAGCAGAATGTCCACATTCATCTCCACAAGAGACCAACACAAGTGGAAAATGTTTGAAGATGTTGTATAAAAAATAAAAAGGCTCTATTTCCAACTACATTTGTTTATACAAAATAAAATAATCAATAGAGAATAAAATGACTTAAAAGTTGAGATAGATTTCGTTTATATCCCACAATTATTAAAATAATCAATAGAGAATATGACTTAAAAGTTGAGATAGATTTCGTTTATATCCCAAAATTATTAAAAATTTTATAGTTGAAATATCAAAAAATTTAAATTTCGCTGATTATGACACAATTAAAAAAAAAACGCTAATATTTGAAGAAAAAAAAACAGCAAAAAACGCTCAATTGAAAAATCACCTAAATAAAATTTTAAACGTCCATATCTCGAAAACATTTTTGACATTTTTAATGTTGGAGATTTTTTTTTTTATTTTAGTTTTTTTTTATGATTTTCTGGTTTTTTTAATTACGAGTTTTTTATGATTTTATAGATATTTTTCCATTTTAAAGATTTTTTTAAATTTTGGAGTTATTTTAATTTTGATATTTTTTAAAGATTTTTTTGTAATTTTTTTTTTCAATTTAGGGATTTATTTAAATTTGGGTGATTTTTTAAATGTTTTGGTGTTTTTTCCAATTTTAATATTAAATTTATTTTTAGTTTAAAAAATCCCTGGTTTAAAACTTATACAGAATTATTATTTTGGTTAGGGATAATCCAAAACATGTCTTATTTTTATTAGTTTTAAAGACATGGGCCATGGAAGAGTTCTTTAAGATGGAGTCAAAATTTAAAAAAGGATTTTTAATAGTGTCCGACCGAACAGTTCGGCCAGAAAATGCATTTGGTCTGTATTCGGTATTTTAAAGCATTATGAACAAATTTGGCGGATGGAAAAATGTTTATTGGGCTGATTAGATGCTATTTTAAGTGTCAAATTTGAAGAAAAGTCTTTAGTTAAGCAATGAATAACTTTATAGCTAAACTTCGGCTTTTCTCTTAAATTTAATACACAAAATCGAATTAAATTGGCTCAACAAACACGTTTCCAATACCAAAATTTGTCATCATTGCCTCTAGATATAAAAAAACCGACAAAATATAGTTTTTTGGCCGAACTGTTCGGTCGGACACTAATTTTTAATAAAGGATCAAATTGTATGTTCTTGTAAAACCATTTGCCTAGATAATACTACAACAATAAGAATTATTGATTGAATTGTCCCTGCTTGGGCGCCTAATTAAAATAAAAATTACAATATATGCTTCTTAGTTTAAACTACTTATAACTTCCTACTTGCTCACATCATAATTAAACTACTTATTTTAAATTTATTTAAATAATATGAAAAACAATTGCTTATTTCATTTTAATCGTTCTTTTACTCCTACCTTTAATACAACTTTTTACTTTCCATTTACTGACAATAAAATTCGTTACCCTTAGAAAATTAGAAATTGAATTTTTTTCTTTATAAAAAAAAAAACCAAATAAAAAACATCAAAATAAGGTTGATTAAATGTAATTAGCGCAATTAAGTATAACTAAGCCTAAGCTAATTGCAATTAAACCCTTTCTTTTGAACATATTTACACAGGATGCTACAATGATGATGCTAAATGGCATTTTTTTTCTTTCTATACAAAATTCTATACGTTTCTAAATGTTAGCAATAATTTTCTACAATATTTATATGCAGTTTTTTCTATTTTCTTCTAATTTTTTTTTATTTTATTATCAAAAAAAGAACAACTGCTAAACACGCCTCCATATTTAAAAGTATTTAGAAAAAAAAAAAAAATTAAAAAAGACACGCATTTTTGTCATAAAAATTAAAAAGTGTAGATAAAGGGAAAATGAAACAAGGCTTATTTCCGTGGGTAGACAAGACAAACATAAACAGATTTGTACGTGTAACTGCATGCTCAATATTTTTTTGTATTTTTTAAGAATTTTTATATGTTTTGATGTTACTTACACCCCTTTTTTGATTTGAAAATTTAAGTTTTTTTTTTTGTGAATAAAAAAGGTAATTTTATTGTATTTAATCCTTTTTAGGACATTTCCGTTTTCTTTATTTGCGCGTTTTTTTTGATAATTTTGGGAGGTTATATTACTTTCAAAATGTTTTTTACTTATTTTTTTGTGTAAATAAATTTAAAACATGATGCCCACATATTTTAATTGTCATTTTGTAAACAGCGGACACTGGATTATATATTAAATAGAGATTATGGACTACTATATAACAGAAAAACATATTGCTGTGTGCAGGGCAACCAGAAATATGCTGTATCATGTTTTTTCCTGTGCGTCGTATTAAAAATGGTTTAGATATTATTTATAATATAATTGACGAATTCTGGCATCGATTTGTTGAATTTCCCGTTTCAAGACTACACCGATTTCGGAATAATTAACCGTTATCTCCTTTTTTGTTAGCGTTGGTCACAGATGGTCCCGGGTTCGATTTCCGATGACGACAACATCAATTTAAAAAAAAAAAAAAATAATATGTATGAGCTTTCTATCACTTATATGTATCGCTGCGCCCACCTTCGGTGTTCCCATAGCACTTAACCCCACCGAAGTAAAATAATGAATCAGGGCTATGAAACAAAAAGCTTCAATAAATTCGCCAACTCTACATCAGGTGGCGACCAACAACTGTTCTAAGACTTATCATCTCGCGCAATTACAGTGTTGCGATGTTTGAAGTCCTTCATCTTTCACCACCTTTCATCTCTCCACTATCCCCTTTCCAAAGAAAGCAACACATTAATTAATAGGAAGAATTTCCTGAGTGTTGCTTCTCTTTTTTTTTTTTTAAAAAAAAAAAAAAAAGAAGCAATTGAAATTAATAAGCTTAAATTACGGAGTTTTAAGAAAAATGTGTTTTTAAGAGCATATTTTTAAAAATTTTAGAGCTTCTTTTCATTAAATCGATGTTTTAGATCATATTTCCGGTTGCCTGGTTATAAGAAATAAAATGGGTTAAACATCCAGCTGATTTTTCCCCAAAACAAAAATCATAAATAGGACATTTACGTCGATATTCACTAGGCTGCCTCTTAAAATAAAAAGCAAATTTTGCAAGGGACAACATTAAGATTCATTAAAAAGATTCTCAAATTTTTTTAAGATTTTCGAAAAAAAATTTAGAGGTCGCTACTAGACTTTGAAAATTTTCCCGATTTTGAAAAAGAACGTATTTTATACAAAAAAAAATTTATATTAAACTTTTTTTGTATTATATTAAACCTCAAATACTTAGAAAATAAATATTTAGTTATTAAAAGATTGTTAACCCTTAACCACTTTTAGGTGCTTTTCTCTAAATCCAACATGGGTTTAGAGAAAAGGGATCCCTCAATACACTTAGCGTTTGGACCGATTTAATCAATCAATTTTTAGCAAGTATTAGGATTAAAGCAGAGAAAAAAAGTAGATAATAAATATTATACAAATTTCTTCTGAATCTTATTAAAGGATCAAATAAATTGAGATTTCTCTAAATAAAAATGTTAAATAGACCTTTTTCACCAAATTTTACTTTATACACGATTCCAGTGCTAAGCTCGTTGAATTCTAACATACTTTTTGATCATATGCGGGAGTTGAACTTGAGACCTTCTGCTTACTAGTCAAAGAAAAACAGTAGCATGACTTTTAATATAATTTAGAAATGTCTGAGTTTTATATCTACTAGGGAGGATCAATAAGTCCGTGACTTTTTGAATGAAACACACGTTTTTTTTTGCAAAAAAAAAAAAATTTGTTTCAACATTATCTCCTTTTAGCTCAATACACTTAGTCCAAAGTTTCTCCAATTTTTGTATCCCTTCCAAAAAATATAATTTTTCGAGGTC
Organism: Delia radicum; assembly: GCA_021234595.1. NCBI lineage: Eukaryota > Metazoa > Arthropoda > Insecta > Diptera > Anthomyiidae > Delia > Delia radicum. The sequence goes on from CM037852.1 coordinate 2,967,246, forward strand.
CATAAAATAGACATTTCTTGGCCATATGGGGTCGTTTTTGTTTTTTTTTTAATCCTCGTTAAATCGGTCGAATAAGTTGGCATAATATTCGCCGTTTATTGTTTTTCCCTTTTGAAGGTACTCGATGTGGATTATCCCGCGTGCTTCCCAAAAAACCTGTTGCCATCACCTTATTGGCCACGATTACGTTTATGGTTAATTTTGAGCAAACGCGGCAATCATCTTGCAGACAGCTTTCTTTAACCCAACTGATCATTTAAAATCGAAACCACACTGCCATATGAAATGCCTATGGCATCAACACTCTCACGCACGTTAACTCTTCGATCGGTCAACACAATATCGTGGATTTTTTCGACATTTTCAGGTATATTGACCTCAATTGGCCGTCCAGAACGTTCAGCGTCATTTGTACTTGTGCGACCACAACGAAAGTCAGTAAACCACTTTCTTACCATTAAAATCGATGGTGCAGAATCCATATAGTATTTATCAAGCTTTTACTTGATTTGATTGACGTTTTTTTCGCAAAAAATAATGTTTAATGAGCACTCGAAATTTACTTTTTTTCATTTAAAAAAAAAATTCACGAGGTTTTATGTTTTGAACAGGTGTTAAACGCAAAGTAAATGACGGAACTTGCTCAAAATATGACAATAGTCCATTAACAGGTGGTACTTGATGGGAGCAGTGTTGCATTTCATTTAACTACGAGGGAAGTTCGAAAAGTCAAGGACTTATTGATCCGCCCTTGTATTTACACACAGAGAGAATTTCTTGGACGAGATTTAATGACATTTTAACACTATACTGATGAAGTTTTCTTCACAATAAGAGTGAACAATTTGTTGAACTTTATGAAAAAACTTCACAGTTTTAATGAAACTATTTTCAATGACACTTTTTCAATAGTCGTATGAAATTTTTAATAAATAACATGAAATTTCATTAAATTAATTAATAAAAATTTTCAATGTACGAGTTCCAGTGACATTTCATAGATCTAATGCAATAATACATTGACATCATGCACAGAATTATCTCATTGCAACATCGAAAACTCTTGAAAACGGTCAAATTTAACAAAATCCCTCTTTTAGTTCCTAAAAAATAATCTTTCCACATCTATTTATAGATTCCTGTTGCCAGCAATGAGAAAAAAACGTTCTGAAACTTATGTATCATTAATTTTCGTTACAACTATTTGTTTATAAATTATTAGATGCACAAATAGAAATATATCGTCACCTAAAATCCAAAAGGCCGCAACTAACGAAAAATTCAAAATTTACCTGTTGATTGATTACGATGTATTTAACCAAAATATACCTTCCCACAAAATTTTAAACGTTTACGTTCAAAAATACCGATTTTATTAACCAAAATCAAAAGGCCGTAATTGCAATATCAAAATATTAATTAACCAAAAAGTCGTGTAGTGCTGTTTTTGACTTTTATGTAATGATTTATATTGTATATACTTCAAATAAATAGATAGATAAATCTATATAAGTTGACTAAAAACTTGTTTAATTACTACCGAAAAGTTGTATTTTTTATCTAAAACTTTTATTTTATTTTTTGCATAAATTTTTGTATTGAGGTTACGACCTTTTTGGTTTAAAAAAAAAATCAAGTACAAAAGGCCGTAACTACATTACTTCAAAAGTACTATATTTACATGAATTGTTTCCCCCGAATCAAATCCGTCTTTGTATCTTAAGCATAATTCTAAAATTTGGATACAAAGCTTTATGTAATTTTTTTTTATAATGTTTTTTGTCTCTCCTGTAAAAAACTAAAAAGTGTAGTTACGGTCTTTTAGATTTTAGGTGACGATATATATATATAAACAAAAATTATAAAAAATACAAACTTTATTTAAAACATTAAAATTTACAATATACAGCATCATTGCGTCGCACAGGTGATATTTTGTGAGTAATAAATTTTTTGAAATCTACGCCAAAAAATATGTAAACGGATGTGAACGCCAACGAAGCAAGCGACAAATTTTCCCTAACACATTATTTTGGCAATGTTTCCTTTTAATGTGATACTCGCGACTCAAGCTAAATTTGTAGTAGTAGCAGAGTATAGAGGATAAAGTTTTGTTCTTTTAACATTTTTTAATTCATATTTTATTATTTTTGAAAACTCTCAAGGATTTATTAGAGCCTAGGTGGAATGATACAAATACATATTTACTTATTTACACACACACACTAAAGGTATTTGTACTTTTTTTCACGCTGTACTGAATTTTGGAGGATAAAAAGCTAAAGCCATTTGTGTTTAATTGCGTGTAGGACAAACTAATGAGTGGAGTTATGGCATTAATGACACAAATGGTTCTGCTCCTCTCTTTTGGAAAATAGCTGTTATTTATGATTTTTTGTTTGTTCTGAAGTTTTTTTTTTTTTTTTTTGAGAAATAAGATTTGTAGTTTACAAATTTCTTTGTTCAATGTTGTTTAGTTAAATAGCAAATTTAAACTGTTAAATTAACAAAATATTAACAAATTATAACTGTTAGAAAAAGAGATGTAAGTTTTGTTATTTTCTTATAGGAAATGGAAAATAAATTGAACTAAAAGTAGCTAGCCCACAACAGATACAAATCGCAATTGCTGTGGAATGCCAATCAATTAAAAATGTATTTAGAAAGTACTATAAAAGGACTTTATAAAAAAGGACATAGGAAATTGCACAGAATTTGACTACTTATCAAATTCAATCAATTTCAATTGTGTTTTCAGCGCTTTTTTCATTTAAGAGCTTTTATTCATTTCGATATAGTTTAATTCTATTTTTATTTAGTTTTCGGGACAAGGGACTTTGTTATTTTTCCTAATGGTGCGTTTTTAATTTTGTGTTTTTCTATATTCGGAACTTTTAAGTTTGTGTTTTTTACTTAAATTTTAGAGCTTTCTATTCACGGTACTTTTTAATGAGGATGTAGCTTTTTTTTAATTTTAGAGTTTTTTCACAATGGTACTATAAAACGACTTTATAGAAGAGGGCATAGGAAATTGCTCAGAATTTGCCCAACTTATCAAATTCAATCAATTTCAATTGTCTTTTCAGATCGTTTTTATTTAAGCGTTTTTTTTCACTTCGATATAGTTTAATTTCATTTTCTGTTTTTTTTTTTCTAATGGTGCTTTTTAATTTTGTGTTTTTCTATATTCGTTACTTTTAAGTTTGCGTTTTTTTTCTTCTTAAATTTTAGAGCTTTCTATTCATGGTACTTTTTAATGAGGATTTAGCGTTTTTTTTAATATTAGAGTTTTTTCAAAATGGTTAAAGCTTTTGTACACTAGGGACTTTTTCATTAATCATATTTTATATTTTGACTCACATTCTGTTTTGCTGTTCAGTTTCCAATGTTTTTAATTTCTACGCATAATATTAATAAATTTTTGCATAGAAGCAATGAATTTATAATTCGTCCTTTGAAACTTTTTATTAAACTAATGCAAATATTCATAAAATTTTATGAAAAATATTATTTTATTTATTAACCCTTTCACTACCCCTGTACACTATAGTGTACAAATTAATAAAAAAAATGTAAATTGCAATAAAACTCTTGTATTTTTAAAGCATTATGGACAAATTTGGCGGATGGAAAAATGTTTATTGGGCTTATTAGATGCTATTTTGAGTGTCAAATTTGAAGAAAAGTCTGTAGTTAAGCAATGAATTCACTGTTCGGCCTCAGAAAGTTCAGCCAAATTGAAAATAGTTCGGCGGCCGAACTTTTAACTTTATAGCTAAACTTCGGCTTTTCTCTTAAATTTTATACACAAAATCGAATTAAATCGGCTCAACAAACATGTTTCCAATACCAAAATTTGTCATCATAGCCTCTAGATATCAAAAAACCGACAAAATATAGTTTTTTGGCCGAACTGTTCGGTCGGACACTATTGGTCATTGAAAAAGATATGTATAAAATGGTAATCAGGGCAATATAGTTGCGATATTTGTTAACATAGTCCGATGTTTTAATCAGCCTTTATATAAAAAAGGGTGTTTGGTATATCTCCTAAACTAGCAAAGCTAGAATCATGAAATTTAGCATCTCATGATCAATATTAAGAAAAACGTTTTTGGTTATTTGAATGTTTTAGTGGTAAAAATCAGCTGAGAAGTTCCATGTTTGGACCCATTTCTTGGTGGGTGGGAGGGTTAGGGGCATATACGAAAACCTTTTTCTTTCTAGAGAAAAATTTAGCTATTTGTCAACCGAAATCCGGTTACTACGACTCAAATTCGGATATTACGCATTTCATTTTGTTGGTACAAGTGAACATTAATTTTCACTAAATCAACTGAATTTAAGCTGAAAACACACAAAATGTTCAGAAATCTATTGCAAATATCATTGTACTAACTGAATTAATAAGTTGCTACCATTAAAATACACTTTTCAATTCGGTTGGCACTTGATTTCTCTGTGTGTAAGAATCCCTAACAAGAATCTGAAGACAGAATATATATATATCCAAAAACAAAACATCGGTAGTGAAAGGTTTAAAAGTTTAATTCACCCAAAGAAGAAGTTTCAACTAGTTTAATAAAAAATATAAAGCTTTTTATTAATTTAAAAAAAATTTTTTCTCATTTTGAGAAGTAAAGTTTTATTAGTTTACTGAAATTTTCATTATTTTTCGTTCACTTAAATTCTCTCTGTGTAGGTGTTTTGGATCGAAAAACAAAAATGGCAGATTTAGTATAGTGTTTCTATGTTACCGTATACATTTAAAAATTTTATGATGAATACATTTGGGTCACATAAACTTCATCTCTGATCTTAATTAAAAACATAAAATGTCGGTTTAAACATGACCCCAAAAGTTCGTCCAAAATAATGCTTAAATGGGTAAAATTCTAATAAAAGCCAAATAAAAAAAAAAAAATACAATAAATTGCCAGATTCAATAAAGCGACAAAACTTTAAAAAATAATCAGATAGACAAATTTTAGTTATAGGTGAGGTGTAGAATCTCTGACCCAAGTTAGAATATACAAAATGGCGGACAAAACATGTCACCTATTGCCGTTAATAAACTGTAAGGAAAGTTGAATTCTTTCAATATTTCCTGTATTGGATTACAAATACACACGTCATCCTTAAAATATTCACCCCTTTACCTTTAATTTAATCTAGAAAATATGTATCATCATAAAAAAGTCTATGATATAAGTTATCTATTTAATTTTTGGAAAAACCCATAAGAAGCAATTGACAGTAAACAGAGAAAATATTACGCATATTAATGAATCAAAAAAGCCAACCAACAACCACAATTTCCAAGGTAAAATGATACAAACTCTTACTCATAAACGAAGGATAATCATCAAGCTAATGTATACAGGAAGTTAAAAAAAAATATCACTGATTCGACTGTACAAACTAACTACCACCTCATAGTAGCATCGTCTTACTATTTTGTATTTTAGGGACGAAAGAATGAGTAGCACTTCTTAACTCACCCGCAGTTTATTATTTTCAAAATATTTAAATTTTTTTCTCGCTACATTTTAGTAATAACCAAAAATGGTTTTTATTAACATTTGAAGACATTTTATAATCTTGTTCAAAATTCAAAAAACGCCTGGTTTTATATGGTTAAGCTTGCTAATACTTAAGAAACTGTTGTGTTTCCACTTTCCTGTAAACTCCTCCTTATCCTGTTCAGTGGGTACTGTGTGTGTATGGTTTATCAAATATTAAAATATGAAAATTTTTTGTTTCGCTGCAATTTTATAAGCAATTTTTGATTATGGCCACCTTGTTGTCATCATCCACACAATCTTAAAGTCCCAGTGTAGAAAAGCATTACCATATAAATGGTTATATAAGTACATATTTGGTAATGGCAACTACTTTCAATTGTCATTACAAATATCATTAATTTTATATGGGAATGTAGCGCAAAATAATGACATATCATTACTAAACACTTTACTAAAAATACAAAATATGTGTTTACCTATAAGCTTACTAGTATGTACAAAAATTAGTCTAAAAATAAATTTTTAAAAAACTGATTTTGATAAAAAAAATATTTTTGGATTCGAACCTAACTCTCCAGGTTGTCAGTTAAGCGCTCTACCATCTGAGCTATGTCGACATGTTATACTTGATAGATTAACACATTAATAACTTACTTTCCAGCTTACAAAATATCAAAAATAAGTAGTTATACGTACTTTTTTACTAGTGTTGCAAAAAATATTGACTCTAAAAATAGATTTTCAAAAAATTTCAAGATCATTACTCTATATTGAAAGTAATGAAAAAAAATAAGTACTTATGGGTATCGAACTATTTTTAGTATTAAAATAATGGGAAAATTAACTAGTTATTAGTATGTCATTCATACATCATGACATCATGTCATTCATACACATGACATCTCATACCGTTTCTACACTGGGCTGTTATCATTTTCATCGTTTTTACTTGCTAATATCAGGTAATTTCTTCTTCAGTTTTTGACATTACAATAACTGTCAAATTACTTCGATTAGCATAGAAATGGTGAAATTTTCTTTTTAACGATATTTTTGTTGTCTCAAAAAAAATTTTTTTTTGCTTACGCATGGCATTTTTCAGGCACGGTTGGTCATTATTATTATTTTATTTCTATATTTTGTGGATGATGTTGTTTTTTTAATGTTATACTTTAGAGGAAATTTGATTATAAAGTTAACAATATAATGAACATTTTTGGAATTAACTATTTTAGAAGGTATGAGTAAATTAAATGGAATAATAGCAGTTGAAGTTTGATTAATATTTGCTTCATAACCTTACAATTATTTTAATTCAAGGAGGAAATTATCAATATTTTTCGCTACACATAGAAAAATAAAGTGCCAACCGAACTGAAAAATGTATTTTGGTATCTACAACCAATAAATTCAATTAGAACAACCATATTCAAATGTGATTTGTGAATTTTTTTGGGTGTTGCAACTGAAATTCAGTTGTGAAAACCAATATTCCGTTGTTCCAACCTACTTTATTCGTAGTAACCGAATTTGAGTTGGCAAATGGCTTAATTTTTCTCTGTGTGTAATAAACGAAAGCAAAGACTTAAGGGATTTAGTTTAATGGTATAAAAGTTTAGGGTACTGCCAATGCCCGTATGCCCACAAAATTCTTGTGGATGCAACGTCAACGTGTGCTACGTCGTTTGTTGAAAAAGTACCGCGATAGCAAGAAAATCGATCGTCACTTGTACCACGATTTGTACATGAACTGCAAAGGTAATGTTTTCAAGAACAAACGTGTCCTCATGGAATACATTCACAAGAAGAAGGCCGAGAAACAACGTAGCAAAATGTTGTCTGACCAAGCTGAAGCCAGAAGACAGAAGCTCATCAACATGCACGCTAAAGAAGATGAAATTGCTGCCCAAGCTGCCACTACTGGCAAAAAGTAAATTTTTAAGTGTACCTATGTAGTGTTTTTTTTTTTAACCATCTGATGTTGATTATAGGAACAATTAAAATGTTTTTATAATAAAAACATAAGAAATGTTGAGAAATGTTGAGAAATGTTAAGTTCATTAAACTAAAAATAAATTTGCCAAAAATTTAAACACGTTTAGTATGAATAAACAAGATCAACACTTTTTATTTATATTATGGCGCCCAAACAGGGACTTTTAAAGTTTACTTTTCTAAAAAGTATACTTTAGGTCTAGGTATAAATCGTTTAAGTCTGTTTTAAATGTAAAACTAACAGAAGTTGGGTTTAACCTATTAAACAACACTATATATTGTTTTTCGGCAAGGACATTTTTTTGAAAAAAAATTTTTAAATTGCAGAAGATTTTGCAAAACTTGAGTATTTAAATAAATAAACCAAAGTATACAAAGATATGCACTTCCAGAGAGTTCCTTATAAGCAGTACCCCAGTTTGGCACCCACTCCCTTGGCTTCTTCAGCTCGTACAAAAACTTGTAATGTATTCATCGCCAAAAAGAAAAAAAACATAATACAGTTGTTTCCTTTCAGGACTTGTCATTGTAAGCTTTAAAGGTATTTATTAAAAAAATTAAACTTTTTTTCTTTTTGGTTATTTTCTTTTTTTTTCAGATAATATAAAATCAGCTGTTCACCCATTTAAAACCGTTTCAACTAAAAACTTATTTTAATTTTTGACTATAATAGCAAAATAGGTAAAAACTAGTTTTTAACTTAAAGTCTCTTTTATAAAAAACAGACTTTAGTGCGGCATTATTATTAGAAGCCACTGTTTTTAGACCGTTAAAAATAATAGTTTTTTTAAATTCATAGGAAAATCAGCCAAATTCTCCAAGTTTTTTAAGCATATTCTAAAAATGTTGTAGAATTTGTCTGATTTTTATATAAGTTTAAAAGATTATTATTTTTATTATTTAAAATTCAAGCACGTTTAATGAGAAAACCAAGATCCAAACTTTGAATTTATATTCTGGCGCCTAAAAATCTTGGTAAAAATCAGACAATCTTGCTGAAAATCAGACAAATTCTCCAAAATTTTTATACAAGTTTAAAAAACTAGTATTTTAAACGTTCTAAAGACTGTGGTTTTCAAATATATTAGTAAAACTCCCTGATTGGGCGCCATAATAGTAATTCAGTTTGGAGTTTGCTTTTCTTTAATTTTGGGTTAAATGTATTTTTAGTTTAAAGAACTTATTACACTTTTATACCATTAAACTAAATCTCCGACGACTTTGATTTCTTTTAGTTAATAATAAATTCTATAGCAATAAAGGAATTTTTCTACGTTGAACATAAAAAACGCAGTGATGACAGTAACGGACATCCTTTTTGTGTAATAGTGAAATGCTTTTTGCAAATTCCATCCAACAACAAAATTTTTCGCGCAATATTTGATTCCTTTTAATGAAAGCCAACTTCTCCTTTCAACTAATAATGCTGCTATTTGCTAAGACTACCAAATACTACATCTTGCTGTTTGACTATAGAAAATCTATTCATACAAAAGTTTTCAAGTGCTTTGAAAAATTGTTTAGCCAAAAAATGAAGAAAAAATCTTCAACTCTTTATTATTGTTATTGAAGAACAACAATTGCATTTTCTTTTATTTTTTTGGAAATTACAAAATGCTGATGATGTTGCTAATGCCTGCATAATAACACCAAAATTTCGATTGCTCAGTTATTTTTGTTTTTTTTTTTTTTGTACAAAGAAAACGGAAATTGTTGGGTGGTGTGGTAACTGAGAGTTAGAAGTTCCATCAAGGATGTAAATTTTTGGCAAATTACAATAGAAATTACCACTTTTTGTATAATTTGCGAAGATAATTTTAATATTTCTTCTTCTTTTTTTTTGAACAAGGTAAAATTTTTTCCAAAAAATTCTTTATAACAAAATACATTAAAGTTATACGCTAGAATAGTTTAGAAAAAGGCTTAACATTATTGTAAAGGGGGACATTGTATTTTATAAAATATTTTTTTACACCATTTACATCAAATTAAAAAATTAAAGCCATAATTGTTTTCCAATAAACTAAGTGGTTTTTATTAATGAACTAATCGTGTTTTTTATACAGTTTATTAAAGAACAAATCGTGGTTTTTATTTATGAACTGGTAGTGATTTTTATTAATTAACTTATCGCGGTTTTTATTAATAAACTAAGCGGTATTTTTATTAATGAACTAATAGTGGCTTTTATTAATGAACTAATAGTGGCTTTTATTAATGAACTTATAGTGACTTTTATTACTGAACTAATCGTGCACCTAGAGAAAAGCAGAAATAAGTTTTATCAATTTCATAATGTTTATGAAACATTTCATGAAATTTTTTAACACAAAAATTATGAAATCCTTACTAATACAAAATATCCTTCATACATAGTGAAACATTTCATAAATATGATGACATTTTTTCCCTCATTATGAAATGTTTCATACATATTATGAAACGTTACATTGGACGATGATACATTTTATAAATATGATGAAGCTTTTCCTTTGAATTTGTCTTTATTAATGAAATAATAGTAGTTTTTATTAGTGAAGTGGTTTTAATAATCAACTAATCGTGGTTTTTATTAATGAACTAATCGTGTTTTTTATTAATAAACTAAACGTGTTTTTTAAGATCTAATCCTGTTTTTTTATACTTCACTAACGGAACTAGTCGCGGTTTTTAGTAATACTTATCTTAATTTTATTAATGAACTAATAGTGTTTTTCATACAGTTCAATTAAGGAAATATTCGTGGTTTTTATTAATGAACTAATCGTGTTTTTTATGCAGTTCATTTAATGAACTGATCGTGTTGTTTATACAACTCATTTAAAAAACTAATCGGGAATCTGAGAATTTTTCTATGGGTTAAATGTAACAGAATCCGAGCATTCCGAAAAGTAAAGTCATTAGAATCTTAGAATATTTCTATAGGAAAAAGTCCCTGAAATTTGAGAATTTTTCTATAGATAAAATTCTTCACAATCTTACAATTTTTTTATAGTAAAAGTCTTTAGAATCTGCGAATTTTTCTGTAGAAAAAGTTTGCAGAATCTGAGAAACTTTTTTTAGGGAAATTTCTATAAGAAGTCTTCCAAATCTGAAAATATTTTATAGAATTTGAGATTTTTTATAGGAAAAAATCCTTAGAATCAGATAATTTTTTATATGAAGAAATCCTTAGAATCTCAGAATTTGAATTTCTTTGTTCTTATTACAAATTATTTGAGCAAAGCGAATTTTCAAGAACAAGGCAAATACATATCGGGTGAATGTGGGACTGGGTTCAAAACTGACATCCAAAGCGCTTTTTTACACTTTGACATTTATATATAAAAAAAATACTTCACAAAATGTTTACATTTTTATTGAAAACTATACAAAACTATCCAATATCAGCATATGACAATTTTTAAAAGTTTTTTAAAGAAAATGTTTAAGAATCTAAAAATAAGTGTTTGGAAAAAATGTCTCCGAAAGCCGAAATTTTTAAAAAAAAAATTCTATTGATAAAACACCCTAGAATTTGCCTGAAACGGCCATCCGAATATTGAAGTTATCATTTCATGGTTAGCAGAGCATTTATTTTACCATTGTTGCCAATGTTTTCCCAAAGTTTAATAATAGACGTTAGTCGTATAACAACGTAAATTTTTAAAATTTTTTTTTTTTTGCTGTATGTTAAACATTAAATAATCGCTCGGAAGATGACCTCGAGAGCTCGAAAATTCATTTATTTATTGATAATTTTAAAGAACGAAAAATTAAAAATTAAATACTTTTCTTTTATTTTTAATTACTAAATTCGAATAGAAATGCTGTAATTTTATGTTTTTTCAAAAAAAATCAAAAGGCAACCAAAGTTTTATAACAAATTTTTTGGAAAACTTTTTCCAAATAATAAAATATGAAAATAGCGTACAAAACAAAAAAATTTACAAGCCTTTATAATTTATAAAAAACAAAAATCCAGTAAACTACAGCCAACCACGTTGTCTTGTAAAAAAAAGTTTATGATTTTCAACATTTTATGGCATTTTAAGACTTTTTCGATTTGCATAGCATAACAATTAATGTTAAAACCTTTAAGTTTCGTTAAAAAGTAACGAACCCAACAGAAGAAAAAAAAAACAGAAGTCAAGTGTTAAAAGTTTAACAGGCCTTTTATTTTTTCGGTTACAGTATTCCATACACTTGTAAGTGTTATTTAATTATATTTACTAAAGAATATTAAAAAAATACTGAAATGTCATTTTACCACCTTTAGGCCTCATTAATTTTTGTGTGTTTGTTGAAAATCATCACCACCATCACGCGAAAATTGTTGATTTAGGTTGATTTTCTTTATAAAATTATGATAATTTCAAGTAAACAACATTTCAAGACTTGTGTTTATCATGAATTTATCAGTTATTTTCTTTTTACCCACCCATGTACCACACTCCTTTCGAATATAAAAAATATTATTATGCCAAGAAAAATATCATCAAAATATTATTGAGCTTAAAAACTAATTTTCATTAAAAAGGATTACGAAATATGTAAATGCTTTGAATTAAATCAAAAAGTAAAAATACTTAAAATGAGAGTTGTGGGTGGTAAAAGGGGTGGAAAATTTAAAGTTAAGTATACTTGGAATGAAGTATAGGAAAATTTGTATTGAATTGGATTTAAAGGAGATTTTTTGGGGATATGGACTGACGGGTTTCGAATCTAAGCTTTCTATAATCGAAGGCCTTTTAAAACAAGTTAAAAATGTACACCAAAAGACATTTAAAAACACATTCTATCTAATACTTCGAATATTTAGAAATGATTTTGTAATAAGTATAGTCCCTGCTCAGGCGCCACAGTGAATTTATTAACTCATTATGGACCCACTGAACCGCTCTCAATCCAGCACTTACGAAATGCTATATTTTTTTTAATGGACATTAACTTCACATCTTTGCTAAATCGTAAATTAAAAAAAATAAAAATTCGTTTTCCAGAAGTTCCAGCAATTAATTGAAAAAAAAAAACAATTTTGCCCTTTTTCAATGAGAACTTTTTCAAAAATTATTTAAAAATATAAAAAAGCCTATATTTTTATTTAATTGATTGCTATGTGGATAAAAAAACACTAACATTTATTTCACTGTTAAAAATTATTTCGTCGATTATATATGAGGAATTTCAAAAATGTTCGACGCTTTGAGGCATAATATTTTCAAAATTTTTGTTTGTATGCCATGAACAGGCATCGACTTGCATGCACTTCAAAATCAAAAATATGGCCTTAAACTATGCAGTAAAAAATCCAAAATTTGAGCTTAAAATATGCACATAAACCGAAATATAAACTAAATGGATTTATTAAACGAGAGCGTCTGTTTAAAAATGAAATCCAATATAAATGTCTAACAAATGACAAATAGATGATATGTTTAGGGTTACAAATGTTTATTTTTAATTAAATCTTAATTTTCAACTTTTCTCAATTATTATTTCACTTTATTCTGTTTGACGCATTTATACAATACAATACATTTTTACTGAATTCTCTTCAGCAGATTTCATTTGGCCGTTGATGGTTAAATAATGGTAATAAAACACGATATTTTTCAAAAATTTTTCCATATTTTGGAAATAAATAATTAATAAATAAATGATCTTAAGCTCGTTTAAACTAAAAAGAATAAAATAAAAATTAAGTTTTAATTAAAACATTTGTAACCCAGAACATAGCATCTAGGTTTCATTTGCTAATGCTACATTACTCGCACGGATACGTTTCGTAAACGGACTGTAACTCCATATAATGTATAAAAATAGTATCTACATAGAATATGTTATCTTTGTTTTACATACTAAGGAAATGGTGACGGATTTGCGGAAAGTAAATTCTGTTGATAATAGATTTTCTTTCCCCAAATCCGTTACCATTTGCTTAGTATGTAAAACAGAGACAACATATTGAATGTAGGTTCTATTTTTACACATTATATGGAGTTACAGTCCGTTTACGAAACGTATCCGCTAGAGTAAAGAAGCCTTTAGACATTTATATTGGTATTCATTTTTAAACCACCAAACTAGAGTAATAAATCGATTTTTAAATGTCCCAAATTGTACGTGCATATTTTTTGACTTTAGGTGTATATTTTAGATTTTTAGTTCATATTATTTTTGCATATTTCTATTTAAATGTATATTTTGGATTCTTCACTGCATATTTGAAGCGCCTATTTTAATTTTTTAGTTGCATGAAATTCCTTGCCCTACTAATTAATAAGTCCCTGCACAGGCGCCACAGTAAATTTATTAAACTATTTTAAAATTAGTCTACTTCTCATATTTTAAAAAAGCCAGTCCCTATTCAGGCAAAAAAACAAGAAAAAAAAACCAAGTACAAATAAGTAGTGTCCGAGCGAACAGTTCGGCCAGAAAATGCATTTGGTCTGTATTCGGTATTTTAAAGCATTATGGACAAATTTGGCGGATGGAAAAATGTTTATTGGGCTGATTAGATGCTATTTTGAGTCTCAAATTTGAAGAAAAGTCTTTAGTTAAGCAATGAATTCACTGTTCGGCCTCAGTAAGTTCGGCCAAATTGAAAATAGTTCGGCGGCATAACTTTTAACTTTATAGCTAAACTTCGGCTCTTCTCTTAAATTTTATACACAAAATCGAATTAAATCGGCTCAACAAACATGTTTCCAATACCAAAACCGACAAAATATAGTTTTTTGGCCGAACTGTTCGGTCGGACACTACAAATAAGTCCCTGCTCAGGCATCACCTAAGACTAATTTCTTTCTTTTCAAGGAACTTAAACTAAATAATAAATTCTAGAATAAAAATCGTACATAACCGCCACATAAGACTGAATTCTCCATTTTTTAGGAATACAAGCAAAAAATAAAATCGCATAAATATACACGAAAGTCGTATAGATTGAAAAAGGGAAATTTTTATTTTTTTTTTACAAAAATTGGAAGATGTTTTCCTTTTTTGCGTTTATCTATAAATTAGGCTTAAAAATCGTCTTTCTCACAACATTTTATCTTAATATTTCTATATAATTACCCATAAAACTGTCAATATATTTGATTCATATGTTACTTATATCGCAAACAAGGCAATTGTGTTAATTTTCCAAGCTATTTGCATCTAATTTCAATATAATTACTAACCATAACGAAAAATATAACGTATATTGGTATTTAACTAGGAATCAACATAAAAATGTAAAATAAATCGTATAGAAAACAGGGGATAGCGGGGGTGTTATATAAAGGTGACTAATGTTTATTAAGACTACTAAGGAGTATAAATTCTTTCAACAAAAATGCTTTATTAATGGCAAATTAAAAGTAATAAAAAACAGATGTGCTAACAACAGCGCAAAAATTTTCGTAGGATATTTTTTTAAACTTGATTTTTTATTTTTATTTTTTTTTTTTAAAGAATGAAAAGATAGAGACCGAGTAAATGCATTACCCATTTAACATAACCTGTTACCATTTTAAGTAACAACAACAAAGTTTTTTTTAGAAAAAGGTATAGAAAGATATATTAAGTATTTTTACAAAAAAAAAAAAAAAATTATAATAATGACTTTTAAAAAAGTTTGTAATTTCTGCATTAGTTATATACAAAAAATATGACGCTCTTGGATATTTTATGCAGTTTATCATTTTTATAAGGACATTTTTTTAAGCCAAATAAGAAAAAAGATACTCCGGTAATTTAATAAAATAAGCTTGAATAATGACAGTTAGAGTATTTAAAAAATGACAATTTGATTGTTATTTTTTTTTTTAATTTACAAAAACAATTTTAAACTTACCGACAGGTTATTTTAGATTTACCCTCCATAAATTGTCCATTTGCACCCCATCTTCGAGGTAATTCCAAAACACTAACACCTCTTGGTCCGGCCAAAGCAATCAATGAACCCTCATTGGAGGCTACCACCCGTTCAACTTCAAAACTTAAGGGTATGGAGGGTACTAAAGTCTAAAATGAAAACAAACACCCAGTAGTGTAAGATAAAGTTTTGAATTTTTAACTTTAGGCATAATTTAGCAAATAAACAAATCATTTCTTTTGTTTCAAAAAATATATTAATATTATAAAAAGAGTTTTTCAAAAATCTTTTATTTATTTTTTTAAGAAAAACATAAACAAAAGATAAACATTGTATTATAAAATATTTTTATATTCTTATTTAACATACTCAAACATCATCCCTTTACTCTAATCTTGTTTATGGTTAATAATAAAATGAATATTCTTAACAATTTCTAAAAAAAAAAATGACTTTCATAAAAATTTTCTGATAGAAGTTCTTCGTTTTTTAGCATTTTTACTAAGGGTGGTACTTAATTTTAAACAAATAAAACTTCAAGAAATATAGATTAAATTTAGTTTATGTTGTGCAATTTTGAAAAACCCAAAAAATAACTATTATCACATCAACAATTAGCAGAGCATAACGTTGGTTTCTTTTTGAACAAAATGAAAATAGGTTCTAATCCGATTTTCAAAAAATCAACATATTTGCAATCTGCTAGTAGAGACTAACAAAAAACATGCGTACATATGAGGGTTGTCTCTAAAATTTCCCGAGATATACCCATTTGAAAATGTGAAATTCCAAATTTGTTCCAACTAAGGTCCAATATTTTACGAATAGCGGGACGAATTTATTTTTTAAAATATTGGTTAACTAAACAAATTCTTGATTAAATAAAAAAAATGAATGCAACATCT
Source organism: Delia radicum (assembly GCA_021234595.1). Lineage (NCBI taxonomy): Eukaryota > Metazoa > Arthropoda > Insecta > Diptera > Anthomyiidae > Delia > Delia radicum. Next base: position 2,983,514 of record CM037852.1, read on the forward strand.
TGTTCCACTCGAAAACTACATTCGTTAAAATGGGGAATTTCAAAAAAAATTAAATTTTTGCGATTTTATTCCCAAAAAGCTCCAACAGTCTTTTAGCTCCAGATAAATATTTTCTTCCTGAACATATAAGAAAGGTATTTTTATAGAAAACGAGTTGTGTTTTTGAATTGTATAAACTTTTCCCGCCAGCCGCTTCACGTTGCCACATTTTTAACGCAAATATCAATTTTAACCGACTGTTAAAAATTGTGCATGCCTCCAATTAGGTAGCGGAAGCGGTTATAGATTCTCCAACATATACCTAATTTATTGTATTTTGTCTATATTTATGTATGTATTTATTGTCTCTTCCAATCCCCGCTTTAAATGTAGACATGTTTTGCTGACTGTAAAAAATTCCATTTTTGGACTATTTTTTTTTTTTTTAATTTTGGGTTGCTTACAGCAAATTATAAATTCGGAAATAAATTTCACATTGTTGACTTAAAAGTCGATTTAGGTCCAAAAAAAAAAATTATTGGAATATGTCTCTTAATAAATATTTTATTGAATAGTGAAAATTTACATTTTAACAAAAACTGAAATTTGTACATTTCTATTAAGATTGCTCGGCCAAGAATACTAAATGGCACTCTTTTTAAAAATTTAGATGCAATTTACTTTCCAAAGACAAAATTGAACAATGAAAAAAAAATTCACAAAATTTAAATAAAACGCTAAAATTAAAAATTACTAAAAAGTAAAAAATCCTCATAATTTAAAAAAAAATCACAAAAAATAAAAAAAAAAAAATTGTAAAATTGTAAAAATTATAAAATTATAAAAAAAAAATCTCCCAAATTAAAAAAATACCAAAATTTAAAGAAATCTTTAAGAAAACGCCGAAATTAATAAAAAATAAGTGGCAAAAATGAAAGTTTTATTTAGGTGATTTGTTTTTTCTTTTCTCAATTTTGTCGATTTTATAAAATTTTGGCAATATTTTTACAGTATGAGAATTTTGACTTTTTCTAATTTTATAAATTTTTATAAATTTTAGCTTTTTTTAAATTTTGGCGACTTTTTTTTCTAATTTTAACGTTTTTGAAATTAATTTTAATTTTTAACGGATTTTATTACAATTTTTGACATTATTTTACATTTTGACGACATTTTTCCAATTTTTGGCGATCAATTATATATGTACAAAGTATTTTAATTGTTACCACAATTTCCCGAATAAGACCGAATTCAATTAAACTTTTAATTGAATCAACAAATATTTTAATTTAAACTTAATTTTAGTTTTTTCTGCGCATTTAGTAAAATGATCAGTATTGGAGAAATTCACAAATTTTGAGTAATTTCTTAAGGTTTTTTCTTGTTACGATATATATTTCTATGTATTTTTTTAGGTTCTCAGACGTTTTATTCTTATTTGTGAAAAAAACAATTTTTGGAAATTTTATTTGACAAAATTTTTCTACAAAAAATATTTTTAAAGGTTCCTTTACATAAACAGCCGAGCACCGATATGCCCATTTTTAAGATGTGCCTAAATCGGGACTCGGTCCTGTACATTTGGGACAATAGGTTTGAAACGCTATATTTTTAGTTAAAAAAAAAAACTCTATAGATTATTTGTTAGGACAATATCCTAATAAAGAAATATAGAGTATGGCCTCGAATAATTTTCATTTTCATTAAAAATAATTTGTTTTAAATTAAAAAAAAACATCGTCTCAAATTCGAAGGACAGTCATCCATATTTACGACTGTCTCAAAATAGGCGAAAAATATATGTTCAGAATTAGAGGCTTTAAATACCACCCTAATATTTATACATATACGAACATACAAAAGTACATACATGTGTGATAATTATATTAATACAAAAAAAAGTTTAATATTATTTATAATATCCTTTAGAAAAAAGACAAAGACATGTAGTAGTAGTAGTCGTAGTACATATAAAGTCTATGAAGCTTAAAAACTCTCTGAAATGTAAGAAAAAAGAAAATGTTTTACAAGTTAATTGTCATAAAGTCAAAAGCACACATACGTAACTTATACGCCATACTATTTGTATACATTCTAGGGAGAGAGAAAATGTATAATATGGATAAGGTTACATGACTTTGGCATTATTTCATGCTTATCTTGAGTAATTAAGATGTTGTTCGCAAGAAAAAATATTTTAATGATAGAAAAATATTTACAATATATATATAAAAATGGAACAAGAAAAAAAAAATCGAAAAAGGGTAATGGTTAAAAGGAAATTATTATACTTTTAGAAGAGTTAAAAAGAAATAATACATATAATATATGTTGTTAATACTGTAAAACATTGTAAGCGAAACAATATAATCTTAAAAAGTTATTTTACAGAAAATAAAAAAAAAAAACAAAAGTTATTCTACATTTCTTTATAATATAAACTAGAAAACTATATTTTTTTTTATTTTATAGCGCTTACTTAAATTAGTTTTATAGTCCTATGATTTTTAATCCTTATTGAGGATTTAATCCAGGGAACTTATATAAAGGTTTATCGCAAATTTTTTGGTTACCAATAATTAATATTGTTGGTTGTGTAATTTATGCATTGTAACCGAATTGAGTCCCTGCCCAGGCGCCATTTGTAAAGCGGAATTTACATTTCTTAATCATATCTTAAATTATCTTAATTAATTTAAAAGGAAGTTCTTTTAATGTTCTTATATTTCTAGTTTTTTAAAAATAATAATAACTTAAACAATAATATTTATATAATAATTTGACTTTAAGTAGTTATAATAAATTTACAATGTTTGATTGAATCCCTCATTTAGGATTTTATTCTAGGAATAAATTATGTAAATATCTTTTAAAAATATATTTGTTTAAAGATTTAAAAATATTACATTACTGACTATTGCGGAATTTTCATATTGCAATGAGAAAATAATATATAACGTGAAATTTTCAATATTGCAGACTGTTAATGAACGTTTTACCAAAACAAAATTGACAGAAGAATACATCAACACCGCTCAGATTAATCATTTTCATTGAGCACAATAATTGATTTTTATTAACCGGTCGATGTAGCCGTCGATGGTGTTCTTATCGAGTTCAACTCTGCTAGGCATCATCTGTAACGTTGAATCTGCGATGTTAGAGACCTTTTGGCAAACAAAAATCACCAGCTTATAATTGCAAAACCAGAACATTATATTTTTTTTTATTGAGAACAAGAATTGTTTACTGTTAATAGAAGATTAACCGATCAATGTGAATATCGGAGATGATCTTATAGATTTTAATCGGCAGCCGTATTGTGGTTTATCATGTTTCAAATAAGAAAGGTAACACATACACTCACAATATTTTAACAGTAACTGCTTGTAATTTGTTTATAAAGTAATCAGTAAACTTTCTAATTATTTGAGTTAAGGTTTGTTTTTTATATAAAAGTTTTTTTTATTTTCAATATTTCGCTACTCTTTTGTGTAGCATCTTCAGGAAAATAAATAAATTAATAAATTTTCAACTTTAAAATTTTTTGAAAATTTATTAATTTATTTATTTTCCTGAAGATGCTACACAAAGGAGTAGCGAAATATTGAAAATAAAAAACTTTTATATAAAAAACAAACCTTAACTCAAATAATCAGAAAATTTCAAAATAAGAAATAAGGTTAAATAAACTTTATTTTTAACGGAATATCCATTTAAGCTACAAAGATTTATTTTTTTTTTTGAACTTATTTTAACATTTATTAAAAAACGAAACTACACATAAATACTGTTTTTCTGTCAGTTATTTTTTTTTTAATTTTAAATTTTCTTTTTACAAAAAATTCTTTATTTGAACCAAAATTTGATAGTAAAAATAAAAGAAAACGGTTGTTTTTAATAATTTGCGAGTTAATTTTTTATAATTAAAATAAAATTGTTTATTTTTACGGATTTGGTTTTTAAAATTTTTTAATTTTATTTCTGATAGTAGAAATAAAAGAAAATAATTTGTTTTACGGATTTTGAGTTACTTTTTTAATAGTTAAAAATAATTGAATAATACATTTGATTTAAAAGAATAGTGAGTGGACCGGTTTTTAACAATATGTTTAGTAGTTTTAAAGTACATATTCCTTTGTTTTTAACGACAAAATATTGTGAGTGTATTTATTGAGAAAATAAATTAATTGCTGCTTTTGGGTTAATCACTTTTGAGATTATATAAATTTATTGAGATCAATAATTAATTGTTATTTATTTGGTGTTTCATATTGGGGGTGAAGTGTGAAATATAAATTGTTGAAATTTTATTGAAAACAAAAGCTGATTGCTGTCACTGGAATTATGACATTGGAACTGCATAATTGAAAAAAAAAACAATTTATATCTGAAAAAAAGTATAATTAATTTTGAGTTTAAATAAAGGAATATAAAGTATTAAACAGCCCTTAAATTTCCAACGATTCCTTAAAAAATATTTTTAAAATTCAAATCCTATTCTGGGTGATTGATTAAATTGTAACATTAATTTGTGTTAAATGTAGAAAAAACATCAGAAAAGCTTAGTTAAATATACAAAAAAAAAATAAAAAATATCCAATGACATATAGGTTTCATTTATTCATATAACATGTCCTCCAAGAGAATGAGAATATAAAAGGACAATATAAAATGATTATTATAAAGATGCTTTATATAGCAAACAATTGTCAACGTTTGGTTTTGAATGATAAGCAGAAAAATAAATGACTGAGATGTTGGTATGCAGAAAAAAATCCAACAACAATCCTTAAAAAAAATAGTGGCACTTAAAAATCATGAATGATTTTTTTGAACTAAAAAAAAATGCCCTTAAAAAAAGCAAGCAAATGTTTTAACGTTTTTTAAAAATTATTTTAAGTTAGAAAAATTGCAGGCAATTAATTTCCAAGCGACAAAAGGAAATCTTTATATGTGAAAAAAATAAATGTCCCAAAAATTGGTAGGAGGAGGGTAGTTTATGCATGAATTTGATCTAAGGTCTAGGGTAAATTTGTTTGAAAAAAATGTTAATATAGACATTAATATTATGTTTAAAAAATGATTTTTAAACATTATTTTTATAAGCTAAACAAATGTTAAGTTTTTTAGAATTGTAAATAATGACCTATTTAAACCAATTTTTTTTAGAAAAATTAAGGATAAAAATCATGAAAAATTACTAGGAAAAACCAATGGATTGTAAAACGTTATAAGTAAAAAATACCACACAAAGGATACTTCTTCCTTTTTTTTTTAAACCAACCACTATTAAGCTGAATTCTGATTGGTTGTTTGGATTTTTTTTTTCAAGGCACCTAAATCAATTGTATTGATTTTTGATGACTATTCAATAGAATTTGTGACCGGCGCACTCTTAACCAATCAAGTGTAATAATCCGTACTAAAAAGGGTTGTTTGTGTAGTTAACCCTTCTTTTTGGTAATATTTTAGCTAAATTAGTTTATATTTATATTTTTGTTTTTTTTTTTTTTGCCTATAAATTTATTTCAAATACAAAATGCGTGCTAGTAAAAAAGAGTAATTAACAAAACATTATTTTCCACTTTTGCACAATAAGAAATTAATGTTTTCTAATATTAACTTTCACCCACTCACAAGGATACAAATTTTCAACAAAAAAGAGCTATAAAAATACCTTGTCATACTTAGTTTTAAGCATTTTATGAGTTTTTCCCCAAAAATAATATATGGCCAACAAAATTATTAACACTAGCAAATCACCATTAGTCCTAAAACAGTAAAATAAATGAAGAGGCCGTTAAAGGGAAGAGGAGTTAGAACTTTAGATAATTATCATTTGATACTAAAACTTGGCTTTCATTCACATACACTCGCATACGTTTGTTCTATCCTTGTTGAACAAATTTTAAAATGACTTTTAAAACGCATTTCATCACTATAAATGTTAACAAATATTACATTTGCACGAACTTTATAGTTAAAAGTATCGTTGTATAAAAAACAAATAAGGTTAACTATGAACTAAGAATACCCTTAAACTCATAAAGAACACGTCAGAGATACTCTGGATTTTTTTCAATCAGAAAAAAATTATTTGCCAAAACTTTTAATTTGAATGCCTCGATATATATAATCTATTTTCAGAACTTTACAAGAGAAGATAAAATCGTGGGAACCACTCAACAGAAATCACATTTGTGTTGTTTTTGATCACAGCTTGATAATTAGTTTCTAATTTTATTCACGTAGAAAATTTTATTCAAATATTGTACATGTAAGTCGTTGAAGTTGGCTTTTAAATGTGAAAAATTTTTTCTAATTTTTCAATATTTTTTTTTTATTTATTTTTAGTTCCTTGAATGAATTATTTGGATTTTAAAAGGTATTAGCAATGGCTATGCAATGATCTTTGTTTTAAACTAAAATTTTAGTTATACTTATTCAGCACTTAACTGTTTTGAACTAATGTCTTACTAATATTTTACTAATGTTTTACTAATTTATTTTGCTAAAAGAATTGTGTCGATTAGCACATCAATAGTGTGAACTTCAACCAGACTGCAAGATATACGCAGAATGAATTAGATGTCGAGGCATGTCTAGATGTAGTAGTGACAAGGAAAATGATACTAAAAAGTACAGCTCTAGTAAGACAAAATAAAAAAAAAAAAACAACCATGGAAGATTTTTGTATCTGTTTTTCATACATAAAACTAAATTGTGGATTAAAACAACTTAATCTATTAAAAGATAGCACCATTTAGACAATAATTGATGTAAGTAGCAAAGATAATTTCGTTTATGTTATATATAATTATTTCTATTATTTTTAGATATTACATTAATTCATATCGGCAATTTGAGAGTATGAACATTTTTATATTTTGTAACGTATTGTAAATTATTTTAAACAGAATCACAAAAATACGTTTCATGATTTTCAGCAAATAAAATAACTAAAGTATAATTTTGCTACAAATTTTTTGAGTTTTTTTCAGTCTACTAATATTCGGCAAAAGTTTTATTAATTTTTAGCAAGGTTTTTTTAATTTCTAATCTACTAAGTTTTAGCAAAACTTTTGCTGAACCTACTAATTTTGTTGCTAAAAATCAGCTCGCTGATTTTCAGCAAAAGATTTTGCTGACATTAGCAATTTTTTTGCAAGCACCCTCCTGACTAAAATTTTGCTGACTCAGCAAAATTTTTTGCTAACTTTACTAACTTTTTTATTTGAGTGTATTTTAATAACTCATGTGCAATGTATAAAAAACATTTTAATGTTTCAATTTATTATTATAAATTGCATTAAAAATTTGAGAAACATAAAAATTTTATTTTATTTAAATTAAATGTTTATTTGGTTTAATTAATTTTTTAAATGAACTTATTTCAAAATGTTTGTATACATTTTTTCAAAGCTTATAATCTCCAAAACCTTTTTACTTAAAGTTTATGATTAAATAGAAAAAAAAATTTAAAAGTCAGACGAATGAAAATTTAAGAAAGATATTAAACTATTAAGTTCCTTAATGTATCCCTCATTTGTATAATTTTCATCAAAATTTTTTTAAAATTTCAATTAAATTTTTTAATTGATATAAATAAATTATAAATTAAAATTTTCATCAGTTTTCAATTAATATGGTTAGAAATTGAATTGGTTAATTAAATTAAAATTTTAATTGTATTTTGCAAATATTTTAATTGAATACCGAACGAACTTACTTTTTTTCGGCCGAAACCGAAGACGTAAACTTAATTTTGACGACGAAATTTGTTTAAAGTAAAACAAAAAATATTTATGAGTTAAACCCAAAAACAGCTAGTTTATACATAATTACTTTTTTCAAAAATATAAAATTATGAGTTCAGTTAAAGATGCCTTTTGAAAGAAATGGCAATACTTGAACTTTAATATTTTTACTAAAAAATATAACATATTTTATACAATATGGCCGAACTTGGCCAAACAACACGTTATGGCGAAACTCCGAAGCAGAATATTTAATCTGACACAAGAAATTTATGTTTTTACCTTAAAGCGCCCTCTTGTGGAAGTATTGGCAACCAAAGTTGAAAATTGACGGAGTACAAATCCTTGACAGCTGAAGCTAATTTTATTTTTTTCAAAAACAAATCTTTATCAAAAATATAAGAAATTTTTGCTTTTTTTTAGTTAATTTTAAAATTTTTTGTTAACACACCTTACAAAAACATTAAATTGTCATATGACAATCCTGCCATTAATTTTTTTTTATAAATGCAGTAGTACATATCACAATAAAAACTTGACATTATTGATGTTTTACTGAAAACGGAATACATTTTTGCGTATTTTAGACATTGTGTACTTGAAAAATGAATGACTCGATCGGTCAGATTTTTAAAAATTATATAGTTTTTATTTTCACAGAAATAAAATTTCGTATTTTCTCATCATTATATGTATCAAAAATATTAAATTTAAGTTTTTTTTATATTTTGAAATAATTTCTTTAAAAAGGTGGCAAAAATTGTTCTTTTTTCAAATAAATATTTAGCAACTCTGAATAACAAAATGTTTAAACTAGTGAATTCCTTTTATCCACTAAAAAAACATAGCCATTTAAAGTACTGGGTTGAAAACGGTACAGTGTGACTAAAACGAGTTAAGTAGGAAATTATCTCACAAGTTGCGCCGGTTAAAGTTTGATATATTGTCATATTTATGAAGTTTTCATAAATATGATGAAACTTCTCATAACTATTTATGAAAACACCTTTAGAACTTCTTCACCATTTCATAGGAAAAATTACACCAATTGTTTGTATTATGATAATGGTCCATATCTCAACAACCGGAAGAGATAGGGCAAAACGGATGGTGTTCCCAAAAACATCACCCTAACCATATTTTTATGAAACAGTTACACTGGAGGAAAACCAATGAAGCTTTCATCACATTAATAAAGGTTATATGATGAAGCTTTTTCTTTGAATGTAGGTAATAAAAAAAAACATAATTTTCTGTTCTAAAAAATTTATATTAAAAGAAACCCTGATGCTTCAGAAGCTGTTCTTAAGGCGGCTCTTTAAAAACGACAATTCAAAGTAGAAAAAGTTTTCAGAAATCAGGCTGTTTTAAGTGAATATAATGTCCTTCAGATTTATCTGAGGTAGCTTAGCAATAAGACTCAACTAGAAAAACGTTTTATTTCTAAAACTGGAACCTAAATTATAACTGCGTCTAGTCTAAATAGAAATGGTACACCTTTATGTACACACAGAGAAATAAAGTGCCAACGGAATTGAAACGTGTATTTTAATGGTAACAACTTATTAATTCAGTTAGTACAACGATATTTACATTATATTTCTAAATATTTTGGGGTTTATAACTAAAATTCAATTGAATTAACCACACTTTGTTGTGAAAACTAATGTTTAGTTGTAGCAACCGACTGATATCCGTAATACCCGAATTTCTGTTGGCAAATAACTGAATTTTTTTCTGTGTGTAGAGATCTTAAAGTTTTAATGCTATACAGGATTCTACGTAAATTTTTTTTTAACTTGTTACAAACATAAAGATCAACATAAAGTATCCCCCTCCAGAGTAGCGCATAACAATGAATGATATCCTAGTATAGTTTTGGTTAACAAACTGTTGCAACAATATGGACCATTATCTATGAAACTAAGCTCAATATTTATAGCGTTTGGTGTTTGTTTTTTTTTTCCATTTTGTCAAGGCAAATATAAAACATATAAAATTTATGGGACCTACTAGCTTTAAAAGGGTTCAAAATGTATTATTGTCACTCCATTATTTACAAATGAAAATGGAAATAGAATACACCAAAGAGGTAAAGGGTTTTTTTTTTTATAATGGATTTGTTAGGCTTTGAAACAACAGCCGAGTTTTTAGATGCCTACACACGTAGTCAATAATAGTCATAATAGAAAAACAACATAGAACACGCATATTTGGTGGCCTAATCTTATGATGACACCAACCAACCCAGTCAACTTACAATCATATCACTATGGTTTCAAAGACAACTTTTGTTGCCCAAAATTTAATTTTTCTCACATTCTGTTTTCGGGTCTTTGTTGTTGCTTTCTAAAAATAAATACTTCAAAACAACAGATTTTGTTTTGTAAATACTCATTTACCGTTATAATACAACAACTTAAAGTTGAAGTTTATAAGCAAATCTAAGAAAAGAAAAAAAAAACGCTTTTCAGACTTTTTTTTATTTTTTGTCTTTAAATGTAAAAAGCTTTTTATTATATTTAATATATTTAAAAAAGCTAAATGTTAATATAATTAAAATTGTATATTAAAAAGTGTAACAAAATTGGCGTCATGAAAAAAAAAAATTAAGGGCAAACCGGAAAAAAATTAGTAAACTAATTTAATGTTAGATAGGCCTACAAAAAATGTATGGACAATTATAGTTATAGGATCAATCAAAAAACATAGATTGAGCTCTAAACATTATTTTGAGTTTGTCAGATTTTGCGAGTTTTTGCAAATTTTTAAGAAAATTCATTTTTTCAAGAACACCTTTTCCTTTAAAAATTTCGATTTATTTCAAGTTTATAGCAAAATGCTGTAAAACAATCGGCCTTACATCGAGAGTTCGTTTTACTAGATATTAATATAACATTATTCAAAAAAAAACTTCACCTATAATAATGAATTAATATACCCAGCAAAAAATTATTTCGATTTGGTAAGCAGTTACTTCTTTTCAGTGCTTCCAAAGAAGAGCTTCGACGTCATGCATGCAATGAAGCACTTCTGAAAGGCATTATATTGTGCTTCCCTGAAGGCATTCTTTTGAAGCAGTAAAGAAGGCATGAAAAGAAGCAGTGAAGAAGGCATGCAATGAAGCAGTAAAGAAGGCCTTCTATGAAGCAGTTCTGGAAGGCATTTTATTGTGCTTCCCTGAAGGAAGAATCGCTTCTCGAAGCTCTTCTGAAAGCGCTTCGGGAAGCTCTTCTGGAAGCTCTTCCGGAAGCTCTTCCTGCTTAAAAGAGACCTACCAAGTGGGACATCGCGAACAATAATCATGCCTTCTGGAAGGCCTACAGCAAGCGCTTCGGGTTCAAAGAGGCGCTTCTTGGAAGCACTATTTTTTGCTGGGTAACCAAAAAATTTTTTTTCTGAAAAGTGCATTAAGGGTTTAATATTACAAAAAACTCATAAATAAAATACAATTTCCATACAATTCTTATTTCAAACCAAAAAAAATATTTTTAATTTATAATGCTCTTTCAACCTCCGTATATTTACAAAACTAAATCAAACCAAACATATTAGCTAAGTTGACTTTTTCGATCTGGCTAAATATCTCATCAGAACCTGAAGTTGTAGAAAAGCTAGAGCCTCCAGAATAGGCAGAGCTCTAACAAAAAATCATCAATTTTGCTCCAATATTGTCTTCTTAGTAAACAAATACGTGTTTAGGGCCTTTTCCTAAAAGCATCATGACGTTACTTAACTTTGAAGACCAAAAATGTTCTATTTATATAAAAAAATTGTTATAATTGTTTTATTTTGGTAATTTTTGGTCAAGAAAAGTGGTCTGCGAAACCATAGTGCATATACTCGGAAGAGTTAGTGCTAAGAGTGTAAATGGTATTTTGTTGAAATTTTATGGCATATTTTTTGGTTGTTTTTATATTTATTACTTTGGGGATTGTTTTTAAGTACAAGTATGTGTTCCGAAGTCGAAGCCATTGTGGATGTGAGAAAATATCATACAATTTTCTTATAATTTTCTTTGTTTTAAATTGCGATATCAACGACCTACCCCCCACTCCGCCGTTATAAAAGGTTTTAAATTAACAAATGTTTCGTTTTTTGTCTTTGTAAGATAATTATAATTTTACATTAACTTTTCCTTGTTGTTATTTGTTAATTGTTAAAGCCCATAAACAAACATTACCATACTACAAATATAGACAGGAATAGAGAGAGAAAACAATAAAAGATGAGTTCCTTTTTACATGGCGTTGGTTTAAGGATATAAACAGGTGTTATATTTTCAGTTGTATGTGCGTTGGTATATGTAGATTTTTTAATGTTACATATTGACAATAATAACGTTAATGTATGAAGGGTTTATTACTTCAACCATAAGTGAAAAATTTTTATTACATGAGTTTATATTTGAAAATATTGTCTCTTGTGTATTTTTTTATGTTTCAAAATAAACTAAAATGTATAGTGTGTTATTAGAATTTACTAATTAAAATATTTTCTATTTGAATATGCATACATAGAAAGAATCTAAGAATGTTTAGTGGTTACATTTTAATCTGCGAAGAAACTCATTTATATTTTAAAGGAAAATTCAAATTTCCGAAAAAAAAATATTGTCTCAACGATTTACCCAATCATAATGTGACTAAAATTTTCTTAAAAACGTATGCTGCCACTCCTCTAAGACTTCCTGTATAGCGAAAATAAGTTTAACGTAAAAATGCTAAATGCTAAGGTGTTCGATGGATAAGCAAAAAGTTCCGGGTTCAAATCTCACAAAAGTTTTAAATTCATATGCAAAATGTATTTGTCAAATTACAAAATGAATTTTTAAATAAATTAAATTAAAAATGGGCGAAAACGAATAGTTTGTAAAAAAAAAATTAAATTTGGATACATTTTTATATTTTGATTTAAGCAAAATCATTTTATAATTTAAAATTTTGCTGAACCGAAGAAAAGAATATGATTCAGTTCCTATTAAAAAGATAGTTGCCAAATAAAATTTTTCCTGTATTTTTAACCTTTTCACTACCGACTTTTTGCTTTTGGATATATTTCTATTTGGACTTCAGATTGGTGCTTGGGGTCCTTAAAGTATAATGCAAAAGGTTGACATATATGCCCAACAAAAAATGGATCAACACATTTTTGAAACTTCTCAGCCCATTTTTTATCACTAAAACATTCAGTTATGCAAAAATGCTTCGTTTGATTTTGTTCTGGTCATTAGATGAAGCTACGAGTTTCTAGCTTTGCTAGTTTAGGGGATACGCCAAACGCATATTTTTTCGGAGATAAAGGCTGATTAAAAAAGGCAGACTTTGTTAACAAATATCGCGACTATATTTAGCTGATAAACAGATTATATTATATAACGATTTTTTTTTCAATGCCCAATATCCTAATGAACATATTTAAACAAAAATATAAAGTCTTTTTGCATTATACATTTTTTAAAAATGTGTACACTGTAGTATACAAGGGCAGGCAAAGGCTTAATGTTTTTCAGTTTTGATATTTGCAAAAAGTGTTCTTTTAAGTGAATATTTCTTATGTGTTTGGTGTATTTATTATTTATTTTTATAAGCGCCAATTTAAATTTTTAATTGTATGAAATTTCTTGACAACATTCAACAGCTGATTTGAAACCGAAATATGTATCAACATTAACATTTTTTTACAAATTTATATGCAAATTATAAAAAAAACTAAAAGGAGTAACCATTCAAAAAAAAAAATATGGTTGCCACTACTGAGTCTGTTTTCTGAGTACAATGAAATTTCAAACAATTTCGAGTTATCATCAGGTATTTTTAAGGAGATTTCGGCCTCTCAAAGCCGATTTACCTGCAAATTAGAAACCATTACTTGCAAATTAGAAACCATTTTTGGTAGAAATTTGTCCATATGTTTCTTAATTTTTTTAATGATTTTTTTTTCAAAATTAAGATTTTTTGGTAAATGTCAAGCATTTTGCAAATTTTAATCTGGCCATCCCAGTAAAAACGCATCAAATAATAAGTCTAGTAATCTAATCTCGAAGATTTGGACGTATTACCCTTTATATTATAACTCAAATTTTTTGTTTATGTAATGTCCCAAAAGTAATAAGTTATGCATTACTGGCAGCCTTGCGTAGATATGAATTATAATGGGTTATCTATATCCAAACAAGAGTACGAATAATAAGACATTACCAGAAGGAAATAAATAATGGGTCTAAAAATAAATTTTTAAAAAAATTACGAATTTAAAAATATATGTTATTAAATTTTTTTAAAATATGGTCGTGCCGGGAGTCGATCCCGGGTCGTCAGATTAACAGGCGACTGCTCTATACCCTGAGCCATCGACGCATATAATATATCATAGTTTCAAACATAAGTGAATTTTTCTTCTACCTAAATTTGTTCAAGATATACCGAAACTTTCAGCTTACCACGTATAAAAATACGAATTATAATGAGTCTTAAATAGATTTTCAGAAAATTGTTATATCATTATATTTAGCTGGAAGTAATAACATGAATAATCTATTATAGTTCACCAATTATTTTTTGTGTGAAAGTTGTGCATTATACGTTTCTTATCGGTAACCCATTATTTTATTATTTGAAAGTAATGTATAAAATAATAAGTAGTCATACCAATGTTTTTTTTAGTATACATTATAAATGGTTACTTCAATTTAACCTCTTAACTTGATTATTAGTTTTTAAAAATGCAAAAGAATTTTACAAAATTTACCATTACTATGGAATAAAGATTCCAAAATTAAAATGTAATGGCGCAAATGAAAGACAAAGTTTTAATCAATGAAAAATTACAAATAGAAATCTGGATTTTTTGCTTGCCTCAGCATATGCGGCAAACCCAGTTAAGCGGCTCAAAAGTCTAAAAATACTCAATTTAAAAACATTGTATACAATTAAATGATTTTTTTTTATTGTGTAAATATATTGAAAGTAAATTTTTCGTCTTTAAAAACGAAGGATATCTTTTACTACGGAAACACCTTTAAAACGAAGGATATCTTTTAATAAATTACCATTTTATTATTTTTTGTGGTTAACGAATAAAACATGTATTGTCACTTTTGTTTTTCCAAACAACAACTTTTTTTTTGTTGAAAAGGGTTTAAGAGTTTCTTTTTTAAGTTACAAAATAGAAAATAAAAAAAGTATAGGAAAGAAAATTTATTAGACAGTTACACGCCAAGCATTTTATTTTAGCCATCATTGTTGTGTTAGCTTTATTAACTTCTTTTTTGTACGTTTTTTACACTTTTTGCTCTTAAAAAAAGGGGTCCAGTCTGTAAAGTTAAGAATAATGTTTTTTATAAGTTATAAAAAATGTCCTCAAAGTTTTCTTTTCTTTCGACAAAGGTTTACCAAACGTTAGTACAAAAGACAATCTATATAAATTACAAATAGATATTTATTATTTTACCCCATTTGATATCTTTCAAAGCTATAAACAATTTCTTTCCTTGGTGCTTAAAAAATAATATTTTTTTCACATTTTCACACTATTCATATTAAAAAACCATTTAAAACAAACACGCAAACTATATCACCAAATAACTTTCATGTATGGATGTTCTTTCAAAGCATAAACACATTCTTTAGAAAAGTGTTTTTCACACTTTATAAAAAGGATAACTTTTAAAGGACATACAAAATATGTGTCTCCTTTTCTAATTTTTGGGGAGTTTTTTTTTATTACTTTTTTCTCTTGCTCATTGTTCAAATTGCAAGAAAAATGGTTACAAAAGATGCTAATGATTTATATAATCGATTTGACCATATGTTGAATGTTTTCTGTTAGTTTTTTTTTACAAAAAAAAAAAAAAAAAAATAGAAAATTTGAAAAATTGTGTGTAAAGGATACCAATAAGTGTCATGTTTACCAAAATTATCTATTATCATGGTGTAGTTTGTTTTTTTTTTGTTGTTGGAAGGTAATAGGTGTGAAAGTAGTTTTTTATTTATTGAATAGATGTCCTTTTTTTATTTCTTGACAAGGGTTTTTTTTTATAAATGTTTACTTAATGGTCAATGATTAAGGGAAAGGGGTCAATGGTTATAATTTAATGCTATTTAATAATGTGTAAACGAAAGTAATTATAGTGTAAAATTCGAAAAAAAAACCTTTTGAGATATTTTTCAACAGAATTTTTTCTTTGAAATTCTTTCAAATCTGATGTATATTGGTGATTTAAAAAATTTTGACACCCGTTGAAACTGATTTTAATTAAATGCCTCTTATTTCTCCAGGTTTTTCGAATTGAGAGAAACGATAGACAGGGTTAGATAGACTATACACTCAAAAAAAGTTAGTTGAACATGTTGTTAAACGGCTATTTAAAATATTTAACTAACTTTTAACAATTTAACAATCACAAAAAATAATTTCAATTCAGCAAAATAAATTAATTTGAAAATGCTATAAAAAAAAACTACTGAATATTTTCTCAAATTTCTTGTTTTATTTGAAAGTACAATCCTTCCTGTTAATAATGGAAAATAATTTCAATAAAATGGCTGCCTCGGCTGGCCATGCAGTAGCCTACACGATCGGTCCAATTTTTAAGCACATTATCGATTGTGTGCAGCTGTATTTCACCAATGGCTTCACGAATATTGTCCTTTAAAGCGTCAATTGTCTCTGGCTTGTTGGCGTAGCACTTATCTTTGACGGCACCCCACAAATAATAGTCCAACGGTGTCAAATCGCAGCTCCGAGGTTGCCAAACGACATCAGCTTCTCTTCTTTCAAAATCCGTATGCAATTTTCGCACACATTCTGCAACATTACCATGATTTTCAAAGTAATGTCGCAATATTTCCCAGCGTTGTTCAAGCATATACACAACCATATTCGTTCAGCGGAAGGATAAAACTAATTATCTGTCAAATCAGACATGAGTTAAGTGTTACCATTCACGAAATAAGCACTAGTTGAGAAAAAAAAAGTTAGATGGCGGACCCTTTAGTAAAAATTTCATACTAAGTTTTTAGGTGTTTTCAATCCACTAAGCTACAGCAGAACATTTTGTTGATTGAAACAAGTCAAGTTTAAGTTACATTGAACTAAGTGTCAGCAAAACATTTTGCTGAATTTACTAATTTTTTTGCTAAATATCAATTCACTGATCTTCAGCAAAACACTTTTCCAGATAGCAATTTTTCGGCAAAGATCCTTTCAGCAAAAATTTTGCTGACCCAGCTAACTTTTTTGCTAACTTTACGGGCATTTTTTTGAAAAGTCTTCACCTAAAGAATTAATGGCCATTTAAAACAGGAAAAATTAAAAAAATTACTTAAAACTTGCAAGTTTTTTCTGCAAGGATCCTCCCAGCAAAAACGTTGCTGAGTTTACAGACTTTTTTTTTAGAGTAGTAAAATAAAAAAGTTGCTAAATTCATCAAAATTTTTGATGGAATTACAAATTTTTTTTTTGCTGATATTAGCAATTATTCTGCAAGGATCCTCCTAGCAAAAATATGGCAGACTCTTTTTTTGAGGTAGATAAAGCAGCATCATAAAAAATTAGGCATTTTTTTCGATTTTTTTAATACGAATAAAATCTAAGCAAAAATTCCTATTGATTTTAGCAAATATACTGTTAATTGTATTCTACTAATTTTAAGATAAATATTAATAGCAAAAATTTTGAATTTGGTGCACACAAAATTTCCACTTTTTACAACCACAAATTGTCAAAATTGAAAAAAATCACCAAAATTTAAAAATTGCGAATATGGGAAAAAATCAGTTAAATTAAAAAAGTCTCCAAAATTAAAAAAAAAAATAGAATAAATTAAAAAATGATCCAAAATTGAAAAAAAAAAATTTTTAATAATAATTAATTAAAAGTTTTAATCTTTACTAAATCTTTACTAATTATCTACTAAAAATGTGTTTCAAATTAAAACCAATATTCAATTCAATTTTTAATATATATGATTAAAATCTTAATTGCAACTAAATCAATTAAGTAGTTACAAATTATTTTAATTGATACTACAATTTCCTTAACCCTCTCATGCGCCAAACTTTTTGAGGGAAGCTATATTTTTTTAAAAACTTAAATATGTAGTACAATAATTGTGGTTCAAGTAGAAAGGATAACCGAAGTAAGTAAATGCCTCTTAGATTAATTTGCAAAACTTCTTTTTGCAAAATTTATCGTTACAGTTGAGAAACTTCTTTTAAAAAGTGTTGTTGTATACATACAACAAACTTTCATGCGTTTGTTTAATGGAAACGAATTCAATTAAACTTTTAATTTAACAAATATTTTATTTGAAACTCGATTTTAGTTTTTCCAGTGCATATAATTAAGAATTTGGAAAATTTATTAGGAATACATTAATTTTAATTCAAAATTGGATTTAGTGTTTATAGAACCGAATTAAATTAAACTTTTAATTGAATTAACAAATATTTTAATTGAAACTCGATTTTAGTTTTTCCAGTGTATATAATTAAGAATTTGTAAAATGTATGAGAAATTCATTAACTTTAATTTAAAATTCGATTTTACCTGTAAATTACACAGAGAGAATTACTTGGACGAGTTTTAATGAAATTTGGTCACTAAACCAATGAAGTTTTCTTCACAATGTGAAAGAAAAATTTCTTAAATTTCATACAAAAGCTTCATAGTTTTAATGAAACTATTTTTAATGAAACTTTTTCATTGTTCGTATGAAATTTTTAATAAATATTATGAAATTTTTCATTAATATTATATAAAAAACTGCATTAATTTAATGAAAAGTTTCAATGGACGAGTTTCAGTGACATTTCACAGATCTAATGCAAAAATTAATTGATATCATGCAGGTGAACGCAGTATAGGAACGAGGGAAAACAGTATTACAAATAATATCTACATTATTTAAAAAACATACAAGTTTTAAAAATATCATTTCAAATTGCTGTAATACATGCAACACGAACTTTTTTCAATTGCCCCGATTTATATAAATTTAATAATAAAAAAAAAACATTTTCCTAATTAGATGCAAAGTTTAAAACGCAAACAGAAAAACAAAATTGGAAAACGCACTATGTTGGGAAAAAAACTGGGAGTGTTTTATTTAGAAAACCAACCAACACCACACATATAAACACATTAACACCATAAAGTTTTCAACATTTGTTTGTTTGTACTTCCTTTCAATAATATAAATTAAATTATTTAATTACACTTTGGTGAGAAAGTTAAAAAAAAATATAAGTACTACAAAAAACAAGCGATTTTTATCTATATGGTTAAATAAAACGAGTTCATAGATACAATTTGAAATAGTTGTTAGACTAATTAGCAAAGCACATTTTAAGGATTTCTCGTCCTTTAACACAATACAAACTGTCAAAACAATTAGGGTGTGCAAAAATCGTTAAAAGGCGTCAACAAAGTTTAATTGGAAAAAATTAAAATAGAAAATAATGCACTCCATACTCTCATATGATTTCAAGAAAACAAAAAGCTAATTAAATGGAAATTAATGAATAAATGTTAATGTTAATATGTGTATATGGGATTTTAACCATTTTTTTAGTTTTACTATTTGTAAAACATGCAAATATGCACGAGAGTCTTAACTTTAAAAGGTGTGTTTGGTATGGACAAACAAAAAATATAAAAAAAAAAAAAATTATATAAATTGACAAAAAATGTACTTAGGGAAAAATGTGTGTCACTCAAACAAATTGAAGGATATTACACGAGCATTATTAACAAAACTATGAAAACAAAGTAAATACAATATGACCTTTAAACTGTGCTAAATACACCAACAATGTACTAGTACTATAAGAGAGATTATATCTCATCATATTGTAATATTATGCTAACACATGTTAAAAAAGCATTAAATTGTAAATTACACGAAATGTTGATTTGAAAAATTGACACGAATGACACGAGTAACTAACACTAAATACTTAAATCCATGTAATAAAACTTAAACTAATTAAATTAAAAAACACAAATCGACATTAACCCTTTGACGATGAATGGTTGATATATGTCGCATTTTTACTATATGCCATTTTAGGAAAACCTGCAGGACGATTTCAGCAAAACATGTTGTGATCCACAAAAGGCAGATGTGGCTTTTTAGCGATACCTATATATTGTAGCCTAATAGTCTCAGAGCCTTACAAGGGTAACGCAAAGTCAAAAAATTAGTTATTTTATATTTTTATGAGTTTTTTTTTTACACTCAAAAAAATAAGTTAGTAAAACATCTTGTAAATTTGGTATACTATTTTTCAGCAAATTTTTTGTTAAAATTATGTTTTAAACTAAAATTTTAGTTAAACTTATTCAGCACTTAACTGTTTTGAACTAATGTTTTACTAATATTTTACTAATATTTTACTAATGTTTTACTAATTTATTTTGCTAAAAAAATTGTTTATTAGCACATTAATAGTGTGAACGACAACCAGACTGAAAGATATACGGAGAATGACTTAGATGTCGCGGCATCTCACGATGTAGTAGTGACGAGGAAAATTATACTAAAAAGTACAACTCTAGTAAGACATAATATAAAAAAAATCAACAAAATTGTGGATTAAAACAACTTAAATTTTGCGCCGTCACCGGCTTGTGAAAGTAATTGTCTATTAATTAAATAAAAGACAAAATAAAATATTTAAATTTAATAAAGATTAAATGTGTATTTGTAAACTAAATGTTTATATATATTAATAATCTTGTGTGGTCAAATTGCAAACAAATATAGGTAGACAGGCTAAAGCGAAAGACAAAGACATACATCTTAGGTAGATTTTTCTGTTTGCTTTTTCTTATTGCAAAAAAGGGTTGTATATGTTATATTTTGTTATTTTTTCGTTTCGTTTCTGTAATTCTCCGCGGCATTTGCGTTCCTTTAAAAGATATCATTATTTAGACAATAATTGATGTAAGTAGCAAAGATAATTTCGTTTATGTTATATATAATTATTTCTATTGTTTTTAGATATTACATTAATTCATATCGTCAATTTGGGAGTATGAACATTTTTATATTTTGTAACGTATTGTAAATTATTTTAAAAAGAATCACAAAAATATGTTTTATGATTTTCAGCAAATAAAATAACTAAAGTATATTTTTTCTACAAATTTTTTGAGTTTTTTCAGTCTACTAATATTCAGCAAAAATTTTATTAATTTTTAGCAAGGTTTTTTTTTAATTTCTAATCTACTAAGTGCTATCAAAACTTTTGCTGAATCTACTAATTTTGTTGCTCGCTGATTTTCAGCAAAAGATTTTGCTGACACTAGCAATTTTTTTGCAAGCACCCTCCTGACTAAAATTTTTGCTGACTTTACTAACTTTTTTATTTTAGTGTACGTTTGTGTTTTTAGTTTTTATAATGTTAAAAAGTCAGTTTTAAGTTTATACAAAAATGGTTATTAGTTTTGGATTAGGCATAACATAAAGCAAAATGCAACATTAAAACTTAGACAAAATAGTAATCCATTAAGAAACGACAGCCCATTAATGATTTAGCTTTAGTACAATATTTCTCCGTTGAGTGGAGCAGTAAAGCGCCAAAAGCAATACAAAATTTTCGACGAAGTTTCGTCAAAAAAAAATTTCAGCGGTTTAAGTCGTCAAAGGGTTAAACAGAAAACTCATATTAAACTAATTATTTAAATGAAAATTAACCTTAGCTAATAGTAGGTACACTCACTCACTCATACACTAATAGAAACCAAAAAATTAGTAAACATTTTTGCTAAATCTACTAAATTTTTTTTTTTTTCAAAAAGATGTTTTAGGAAAAACGGCTGAAATTAGCAGATTTGTTTTGCTATATATTAGTAAAATAAGAATAGTAAAAATAAAACTGCTAAATTTGCAAAACTTTAGTTTTATTTGAGCTTAATTGTAGTTAATTGAAAGTAAGAAATTAATTTGCTAAAATCAGCAAAAAGTTTGGTAAATAAAAAAAAAATCACAAAAAATTTAAAAATTTCAAGTTTAATATAATTTTATTAAAAATAGAAATTATGTTTTTTCGACCTATAATTGTGCAATGAAAATGAAAATTATTCAAGTTAGAGGACATACTCTATACTTCTTTATTAAAATTTCTTGAAGTTTTTTTTTATAGATTTTCTTTTATACGAATAAAACTCAGCCCCTCTGAAATCAGCGGTTTACAATTGCTTAGCAAATAATTCTATTGGTTTTAGCCAAATGCTCTGTTATTTGCATTCAACTAAATTTAGCAAACATTACGTTGTTATTACAGTTTTTGTTTGTTGTTTTTTGTCTACAGAATTTACTGTTATTAGCATTAAACTAAATTTAAAGTAAATATAGCAAAAAAAAATGTTGATATTACAGTTTTTTTTTGCTGTTTTTTGTCTAGAAATATTCAACAACATTTTTCGCTGATTTTTTACTGTATATTAAAATTTTGAGATGAACATAAAATAACAGATATTTCTGTGACTTTTACATTAGGATGTTCATTAAAAAGCGCTTTGTCGATTTTCGTGCATTTAACCTTCCAGTTTTATTGCAACTTTTTCCAAATGGAAGAATTAAATTTTTTTTTATTTTGGAAAACATGACCCCTTGCCGAATTTTGTTCAAAAATTATCCATTTTGAGAAAATATTACTATTAAAAAATCCGAAAATTTAAAGTTTTAAAAAATTTAATTTCATTTATTCATTTGATATACTTAAAATTATTCAGATATAGAATTCTGACTTCAGCGGAATGGCATCAAAAATGAAAAATTTCATAAAAATACAAAAACGTGTTTTTTTGTAAATAATTTTAAAGATTTTTTTTTTTTTAATTACTAATATGGAGATTTCGATTGTAATTCGCGTTTGTGTGTGAAGCGACTCTTTTCCAGGACATTTTATGAAAGTTGATTATTGTGGCAAAAGTTGAACAAAATTTGAATGTTTTCATAAAGTTTGCATAACTTTTAGAAAAAAATTTCACTATATTTGATTACACTATAATAATCTTTACTTTTATTTAAAACCCATAGTTGCCTGGTACAAAAAAGACTTATGAAACTTAATTTAAATTAAATCGAATTTTTCAATTTTTAAAAATTTGCAAAAAAAAACTGGGGATGTAATGAACGAAAATTGACAAATATTTTTTATTAGTGACGCAGTAAAATAGTAGATTAGATTAGATTAGATTAGATTAGATTAGACTAGAGTGGCACTATGCACCGCGACCAGAAGTTGGTATTTTGTGCTGCCAACGAATACACCCTATAGGTTCAGGCTCCCTACGAAGCCAACTATCCTACCAGGTAAACAATTCCAAACGTCCGATGGCGTCACTATTCGAACACCAAAATAACGCACCCTCCTGTCGGAGAGCCTCGGACATTTGCAGAGAACATGTCTCGGGTTCCAATTCACAAAGCCTGCACGTATCCGTAGAGGATCGCCCCATCTTGTACAATTGATACCTAAGGCCACAGTGTCCCGTGAGGTAACCCGTCACGGTCCTTAGTTCGCCCCTCGCCATAGACAAGAGTTCCCGACCTCTTCCCAGAGTGAGATATAAATAGCCTCGCCTGTCGCTGCCCAGGCGATCTGGCACAATAGGCCCCAAACTCCGACTCCCTCCATCTTCTGAGCCTCTCTCTGACATACCTATTGGGAACGCCACAGAAGGGATCAGGGCCAACTGGATACTGCCTGTGCAGGTGTTTGTGAGGCACTTTGTTGTTGTGATTTTCGACAGGAGCACGTGGTTGACTGGATCTTGGGTACCGAAGGTTGGTGCACATGTCTGGTTCACGGATGGCTCAAAACAGTCGAACATGGTTACGGGGGCGGGTGTCGTCGGACCCGGATTTCAGCGTGCTCTGCCCATGGGCAAATATCCCTCCGTTTTTCAAGCGGAGGTCTTCGCTATCTGTATCTGTGTGGAAGAGTGTCAACGGAGAAGGACACGTGGGGCCACGATCTACATTCTATCTGACAGCCAGGCGGCACTTGCCTTGAGGGCTCAAGATGTGTCGTCGGGTCTGGTTAAGGAATGTGTAACGACTCTCAGTAAAATAGTAAAATCCAAATAATAGGTTGTAGAACAACTTATAGTGTATTATAACAGGTTCTGTTCTACCACCAATTTTTTCTGTTCTACGACCAATTTTTTTATATGAAGTTCTTTACCACCAAACTAGAACAGGTTGATTTAAAACCGGTTCTGCACTTAGAATACTATGTAGGTAAAGACCACTGCAAATGTAGTTAAAAACAAATGAAATATCACTCAAAGAAAGGACGACTTACATTTCAGTAAATTCAACTAACTTTGTCATTTGTTTTTTAATGTTCAAAAAATTAACCACAATTGTAGTAAAAATGAACCACATGTTAGTAAAAAATAAACAAACATTTATTTGTTTTATTTTTTTTAAATAAAAAAAAAACTACTGTATAAAACGAATGTAAAATCATAATACAGTAATTTGGTATGGTTTGTTTTTTAAGTGAGATAAGTAAAAAATTTAATTTGTTCTACAAATGACTGACATTTACATTAAAATTAAAGAAACTGTAATACAACCCAAATTTCTACATATTTTTCAAGCAGAAGTTCCCTGAGTGTAGAACCAGTTATAGAACTGGTTCTGTGACAATGATAGGGAAACCTTACATGTTGACACCCAGGAACCTGTTCTAAAACCGTTTCCACGTAATCGGTGGTAAAAGAAGCTGTTTTAGAACAGTATCAAAGGTAATCTGTTCTAAAAAATTTTGCTGGGGAGAGTACAAAAAAAGAACACCATTATTTTAGAAAAAATATCTGCAATTTTCGCTGTCCTTTAAAGGAAGGCGACACTGCATGGTAAAAATTAAATTGAAATATGCATAAATTAAGATTAAACAATAAATAATGTTTAAAAATAAATCAAAGTATAAAATTTCATTATTTTTCTTAAATTTTTTTTAATGAAAACTTAACAAAAAGAATAATATTAATTGGCCGTCATTTTAAGAAATACTCCTTTTTTAAGATAAAAAATATACAATTTCTTAACTTATTTTTATATATATTTTTGGTGTGTTTTTCTTTCTTTCAAAAAAAAAAAAAAAACGACCATATAAAAAGAACTTAATTGATTTCCTTTTTTTTACTCATCAAAGCTTGTTGACGTAATTTTTTAGCATTTTATTACAATTCTTTTGCATCTTTGGATAAAAAGAAGAAAAAAAAAAGACAAAAAAAAACGAAACGAACTGGTACATTTTTTTTCTACCCCCTACTAACATTAACTGCCGCCTCATCTATTTAATACCATAAATAATTGCATCTAATTAAATATTCACGCGAATGAATGAAAATGTCCTTTTTTAACAAACATGCTTTTAGAATACTAGAGCACTTGGTTTTATTTTTTTTTCTACCATCGTTCGGTGTGCATTTGACGCGTGATGGAGCGAATGTCATTCGAAATGAAATTTAGTGCGAAAAAAACAGAAAAATTGGACAATTTCAATGGGTATGGTTATGTTGAAATAAAAAAGAATGTTGGTAGAAATGAAAAAAATTAAAAGTGTAAGAAATATAAAAATGAGGAGATGATGAGCAGAAGAAAAGAAAAAAAATAACGCTAAATTTAATAGTTTTCAATTAGGAATCATTCGTTTGCAGGCTTTTAAGGAAGTGGCTTTGCCATCATTTCCTGTAAAGGACAATAAATGAAGTCACGTTTTGAACAAAAAGAAAAAAACACTACCTCCTTTAGAGATTTTTATTTATTTATATATTTTTTTTTTACAATACATTCTAACTGGCGCCATTTTCAAAGCTCATTTAATTCTGTCGTTAATTTAATTTTGCCTCTCTTTCTCTATTTTTTTTTTACTACTAAGAACTTTATTCAAATTCTATAGTTACTTTAACAATTCGGAATTGTAAAAAGTAATTTATATTAATTTTTTATTAAGAATTCAAGACATTAAAAATTAATAACATGTATTAACATTTCAGAATAGATTACATAGATATCAAACTCTTCATTTTCTTCTAATTTTTTTATACACATTCAAATATTTTACGTCCTGTCCAACACATTCTCATGAGTTCCGCCATGTGACAGAATATGTCAAAGAGTTTGATATGCAAACTATGCATTTTCCCGGTTAAAAATGGGTTTAATATAAACGTGTATAATTTCATGTAATTATAAAGGGTCCGCCAAATAACTTTTTTTTTTTTTTGAACTCCTGAACCAATTGGACTTTGTATGGCGTCATACCAAGGTCTTTATGCAAAATTCGTCTCAATGATGTCTCCGAAATGTTCAATTGTTGAGAACGACGGTGAATTGATGTTGATGGCGCTTCACGCACACTTTCTGCCACAGCAGCAATATTCTCGGGTGTACGCACTGTTTTTAGATTTTCACGCTTTGGTTTATCGCTGAGGATGCCAGTTTCTTTCACTTTTTTCACAAGATAACGAACATACGGAGATGACGGTGCTTCTCTTCTTCCAAAATCCGTACGCAATTTTCGCACACATTCTGCAACATTACCATGATTTTCAAAGTAATGTCGCAATATTTCCCAGCGTTGTTCAAGCGTATACACAACCATATTCGTTCAGCGGAAGGATAAAACTAATTATCTGTCAAATCAGACATGAGCTAAGTGTTACCATTCACGAAATAAGCACTAGTTGAAAAAAAAAAACGTTAGATGGCAGACCCTTTAGCTTATAATGTGTGGTTAATGTGACATCACATGAAATTGTATATTTTTATCAAATCAATTAAACTTAGATCTAATAACATTGAGTAATTTCCCATCAAATTATATAAAATTTTATATGATTATGTATATAATGGGAAGAGATATTTTATTATATTGTCACATAAAACAGGTGAATGAAATTCTGAGGGGGATAATGTTTCAACAAATGAAGCCGTTTCGGTTTTATTAAAAAAAAATAATATTATTTTTTATTTGAGTCAAAGTTTGTAGCCCACTATTTAGATTGAAAACTTTTTTTACATTTTTCACTTATATATTTTTTTGCATCTTTAATCTTATCTTTAACGTGATCTATAATATCTAAACTTTCTTTTATAGAAAGTGTCCAATTTGGTGTTGCTTAAAAAAATACATTAGAGATTACTTTTTATATACACTAAGGCCCAATTACTGAATGTTCAGTTAAAATTTAACAAACAGTTAAATAAAAAAAATAAATTATAGGGGAAACAACAACAAATGTACACACAGAGAAAACTTTAGCTATTTGCCAACTGAAATTTGGTTACTGCGACTCTAATTCGAAATTACGAAAATCAGACTGTTGATACAACTCAACATTAGTTTCCACAACAAAGTTCGCTTAATTCAACTGAAATTTACCTGCAACACACAAAATTTTCTGAAATCTAATGTAAATATCGTTGCACTGACTGAATTTATAAATTTAAAATTTGTTAAATGAAATATTGAAATAAAACATTAAAACATTAAAACTAAAAAAAAAAAAAAAAATATATACTTTTTAATTCGGTTGGAACTTCATTTCTCTGTGTGTATCAGTTAAAGTCCCAGTAAGTAACACTGTGAAAATTAGGCTAACAATAAGTCAGATTTTATTCCAGGTTTTTGAAAGATAAATTATTATTTTCTTACACATTATCGTCGGTTGAACTTGATAATAAATTTGAATTTTTTAAAATTTTGCATTGCGGGACTTTAAAATTGATGTTACAACCTCAATTTCAATTTACAATAATGTCGTAAGGAAATAAGTTATCTTAAAAATTAAAAAACTGAAAAAAATGGTAAGAGTAGTGTGTTCAGTTGCCGTTACAAGTATTATGAAAAATGTATTTGCAGGAAGGTCAAAAATCGGAGTATTTTGATCAAAAAATACACTTTTCTCGTTAATATAGCTCGAACGCCTGATGTCGGAGAGTGAATCTAAGGCCAGATTTGGATTCAGCGTACCTTGTACATTTAGAAAAGTATAATTTAGTTCTAGTGTAAAACATTTTTCGGCCTGAATCTTTAGGTGTAAAAAGTACTTACATGTACTCACAAGTGCTCCCCACTGTAGATGTTTATTTAAAGAATATTTATATAAAATAAAAAATATTGCCATCTTGGAAAATATTAATTTTATTGTTAAATGGTAAAAAACAATAATTTTGCTTGAAAAAAAATTTTTAAAGTATTGCGACGAGATAAAAGATAATTGCATTTTATGTCACGGTGGAGCAAAAATATAATTTTTGCAAAATAATAAAAAAAAAATAATTAATTTTTTTTTTTTTTTTATTAATTAATAATCATATAATTACAAATTAAATACTATTACCCTAACCGAGCACTAGCTACTGTGGCCTTCGGCGCGTTGTATCGAAAACAGACCAGTGCCTCTGGTGGGAATCGAACCCATGATCCCCGCACTGATAGGACAGCACGCTACCAACTAGCCTACCGGGGCGCACGAATAATTAAATTAAAATTTTGTGGCAAATGATATAAAAAAACTAGTCCTAATTATTAACATTACTCCTGAAGAATTTGCTACTTCTTGCAGAACGTGTCTATGTAACACATATTTTCTAATGGATATAGAGGTCTGAATCTGGCAAAAAAAATGTTTTTGTAGATTTGAATTATCGTCGTTTTTGTGTTGCACGACATTCCAAGACATTTTTTTAAACAACAACTTTTTTTGCTCTGATAGTATTAAATCTTGAAAATTCTAAAAACATGGACAAAATTAAAGACTCCCATAAAAAAAAAATTGTTAAATAGTAAGTTTTTTGCTATTTTAAGTACAAAAATCTTCAAAACTGGCATCACAGCGCACAAGAGAATATATTGCAAAACATTCATGAGCCCCTTTAATACGTCCATCTTTTTTTAAATATTCTTCTTTTCTAAATATTTTTTTTTTCATAGTTTATAAGATTAGTTTGAGGCCATACTCTATATTTCTTTATTAGCATATTGTCCTAACAAATAATCTATAGAGTTTTTTGTTTTCAAATTTATTATTTGACCCTTTCATTTTTATTTTTAATAGAAATTATATCAAACTTGTATAAAAGGCAAAGTACTGTCTAGTTTACTCCCCCTGTGTTGTGTTTATAAACTAAACAAAATATAAAAAGGAGAGAAAAACAAAAAACGTATATTGAATATCCACCAGAGGTGGACCTTGCACATATCAAACAAGTTTTCAATTTATTTTTTGATCAATGGTTATAATCTTTAACTTCAAGCTCATATATTAGTTCTCATGTAGTGAGTAAACTAGATTTTTTTTTTTTTTTTTTATTAAATCTTCATTTACATAACCGAGCCCTTAGGGCCTTATATGGCTAATTAAAGCTACTAAACAATAAAACTTCTCTACTAAATTAAAGCATATAAAATAAATAATAATAATAAGATATAATATAATATAAATATATGAGATCACTAAAAATATTTAAATTATTAAAAACGGAATCATAATAAATGCCAAGAAAAAATTATTGACAAAGAAAAATAAAAAATTTGTTCCAAATTGCATAAGAAATAAAAAATATGTATTATAACTTTCAACGTTTTTATTCTGACTTGCAAAACTGTAAAAAAAACCCTATAGAGTCTTTAAAACTTGAAGTTCTGCAAAATGTAATAATTTGGACTTGTATACAGGCAATGTATAAGAAAATTTTCTTAATTCCCTTGGCAAAGCATTCCAAACTCTAGGTATCCGAACCTGAAATGATTTTGCAAAAATATCCAAATGCCTTATAGGCGGAATTAACTGGGGATTTCTTATCGACCGAGTAAAATGAAATTTATCAACTATATAAGCAGGGTAACCATTAACAATGGACTTATAAAAAAATATCAAAAGCCTGATACTAATAAAGTTCTCAAAAGACGATCCAAGAAAACTAAATGTATGTTGAGATACATGATCTCTCCTTTTTAAATTGAAAACGTAGCGAATAATCCTATTAAAAACGAGATGATATTTATGTAATACGTACCCCGGAGTACTAGAAAAAATTTCCACGCAGTACAACATATGTGGCATTAAGATAGCAGTAGCTACCTGTCTTTTTACCGAACACGGTAAATAAATATTTAACGAATATAACCTTTTTAATAAGAAGGATACACGGGAAGACAAATAATTGACGTGTGGTGAAAAATTTAACTGATCGTCCAAAACAAGACCCAAGCATTTCATTTTATTCACAAATTCAACTGGAATACCACCAATCGTAACATTTATGTCCTCAGTATTAAATCCAAACCCCATTAACTTTGTCTTCAGCGGATTTACACGAAACCCATTATCTGACGCCCAAGACACTACTTCACGCAGCACATAATTAACCCCGATCTCTAACACATCAACAAACTCAGCATCTGAATAACAAACAAACTGGACATCATCAGCGTATACGTAAGGTACACAAGAAACACCATTAACTGTTTCTAAAAGGTCATTCAAATAAATCATAAATAAAAGTGGGCCAATGACAGACCCCTGTGGGACACCACTAGTAATCCGACGAGTACGGGACATAGATGTACCAATAGATACATATTGATTATATGAATGCAAAATGTTGCAAATTGTTGATTAGTGTTATTTAAAAATAATTTAGTTTACACAAATGCTAATCATTATTAATACAAAACACTAAAATTAATGTTTATTTACTTTCCTCTACAAAATACATATATGAGATAACAATATATATACACCTTTCCTTCCATTTTTACACAATATATGTGTATAGTAGGTCATGTTTAGAACTAAATGTGATTCATTATAGAAATTATTAACAAATCTTATCAATAAAATTACTTAATTTTCCATTGTATATCAAATAAACTATTTAAAAATATATATACAATGGTTTTTACGCCATGGTTTATTTCTTTAAAAAAAAAAATAATTTAATTATCATTAATAGTTAAGTTGCCAAAGTAGTATATAAAAATGGGTGGTTGCTGCAGTAAGTTTTTATATTAAAATTGTATATGCTGTTATTTAATTTCGTTTAATATTTGTTTTATTTCTAATTAAAGGTACTAGAAAATCAGTTGATTTAGTGGGTACACCACCGGCAAATAATAAAAGAGTAGTACCGGATCGTGCTCCTCAAATGGATTTATCAGCCGGTACAACAATTATAGGAGATGGTGTTACTAACAGAGCTTTAGAAACGGATTAATAATAAAAGACGAAGTGTTATTTTTTGTATTTAGGAAAATTGCCAAGAAATATTCACGGTATTTTATGGTTTCTTTTTTTTTTGTTGTTATGTTTGATAAATTTTAATTAAGTAGAGCAATTTACATTTAAACGCAAGATTAAATTTTTATATAATTCCTTATTAGTGATATAATAAATTTAATATGACAAATAGTATACAAAAAAAAAATATTTGGTTTCATAATAATTCAGTAAAAGAGAAAGAGTAACCCTGTTAAAAATCGACATGTGTGGATGCATACATGAACACATATGCTTCAAAATTGAGGGAATATTAACATATACAAGGTGGCGCAAAAATAACCTTCCGATGTTTTTTGGCTGTAATTTAAAAAAAAATGAAAAACTTTGATTCTTCTTGTGGATTATTTTTATTTGGTATTTTAATTTTTTTACATCAAGTCGAGAATATGATGTCATGTAAATGGCCGCCGCCACAGTTGATTGTCATTTGAGCCCTTTTTATGGCATTTTCCATCACTTTGGCCAAAACTTCCGGCGATAGGTCCTCACATTCTTGACGGATATTGTCTTTAAGAGCTGCAAGAGTCTGAGGCTTGTTGACATAAACCCACGACTTCAAAAAGCCCCACAAAAAGAAGTCTGGAGCGGTCAAATCAGGCGATCTTGCTGGCCAGTGCAAATCGCCAAAACGGGAGATTAGGCGCCCGGGAAATGCATCCTTCAGCATATCGGTTGTGGCACGTGCAGTGTGTGCCGTTGCACCGTCCTGTTGGAACCACATGTTTTCCAATCCCAATTCATCAAGTTGCGGCAAAAGGAAGTCGTTGATCATTCACAGTAACCGTTTGGCCCGCGACGTCTTCGAAGAAAAAAGGTCCGATGACTCCTCCAGCGAAAACAGCACACCATACAGTGACTTTGAGCGGGTGTAATGGCTCTTCGTGGGTTACACGCGGATTTTCAGTGCCCGAGAAGCGTAAATTTTGCTTATTTACGTACCCGCTAAGATGGAAATGGGCCTCATCACTCATGATTATTTTTGATGAAAAATGTCAAATAAAAAGGTCAAATAAATAGTCACCAATATTCCGCGTTCTGGAGCAGTGTAGCGTAACATTGTTTATTAACGTGTATTTCGCATGTGTTTACTACACAAATGTCAAAACAGAACTGACATTAGGGGCCAATCGCAAAATTTATAGCATTTTCTGATAGGAGGATTACTTTTGCGCCACCTTGTACATACATGTCTATACATTTTCATACATGGTCATATGTGAACATTAACGAAAATTGAGTTAATATTTATATAAAGGGTGATTTTGTAGCAACTTTCTTTTATGCAACACTCTTTTTGGCAGCTCAGCTGTTTTCATGTAACATGTTACTGTTAAACATGTTCAGTTTGGTATATAATTTAACCATGAATCGACTTACAAACGAAAAACGCTTGCAGATTATTAAATTTTATTATCGAAATTCATGATCGGTAAGGAAAGTGCATCGTACACTTCTTCCAATTTATGGTCAGTTTAGGCGACATTCTGAGGTGGCTATTCGGAATCTTGTGACTAAATTTCGCATCAAATTTACATTATTGGACATTTAACCACCAACACGCATACGTAAATATCGCAGCTGTATCCGCCAGTGTTGTTGATGACCGTAAATTATCGTTTCGTCGCCGTTTGCAGCCTTTGTTACTCCACTACGTTGTAAATTGTGCGAAAGGATTTGGGTGTAAAACCTTTTAAAATACAGCTGGTGCACACAACGGGCAACTTTGATTGGCTGAGAGCTGGCAAAGTTGGATGAATATCCACTCATTTCTGGTTGAATGGATACGTGAACAAGCAAAATTGCCGTGTTTGGTGTGAAGAGCACCCAAAGGCATTGCAAGAACTGCCAATGCATCCCGAAAAATGCACTATTTGGTGCGGATTATGGGCCGGTGGCAACATTGGACCGTACTTTTTCAAAGACGACGAAGGCAGAAACATGTGAATGGCGAGCGCTACCGTGCGATGATTACAAAATGGAAGACATGTGGTTTCAACAAGACGGTGCCACATACCACACAGCACGCGAAACAATGGCCCAATTTAGAGGCGAGTTCGGTGAGCAGTTTATTTCACGTTTGGGGCCGGTCAATTGGTCGCCTAGATCGTGCGATTAAACGCCTTTAGACTATTTTTTGTGTGGCTATGTTAAGGCTCATGTCTAGAGGGACAAGCCCGCAACGGTTGACGCACTGGAAGCCAATATTGAAGAATTTATTCGTGAGATACCGGCCGCTATGTTGAAGAGAGTATGTCAAAATTGGACCCAGCGTACGAACCATTTGAGGCGTAGCCGCGGTCAACATTTGCATGAAATCATCTTTAAACATTGAATTATATAGATCGTTCTACCGACTTAAATAAAGATTCCATACATTTCTCTAAATTGTATGTGTTTTTTTATAAATCAAATCCGAAAGCTCTTAAAAAATCACCCTTTATATGATCACATATGAACTCTTATGAATAATTTATGGTGGTATATGAACATGTATGACTTCGAATTAGTTCATAAATGAACATGAATGAGTTCATACATGTTCATAAATGGGTTTTGTTTGATTTTGTTGATTTTTTTACCGGCTAATGCAATTATATAAATCCCATTCCTAAAAGTATTTTACATTTAATTGAAATTTTTAGTTCTTAAGTTATACGAACATATACGAAAAGATATCTAGAAACGGTTAATACTTTTTACAACGATCAATTAATTTCCCATATTTTTTGTTCACTTTAAAAAGTTGTCTTGGTATTGTAAAAAGAAGTGACAGTGAGTGTATTCAAGATGGACATTTGCACACGGTGCAAATATGCAATTATTCGGTTCCTTAGTATTGACTAGGCAAATTTACAATGTGTGCAAATCATCAACGTGTTAATTTCAGCTGTCCCGAATATTTTACACCATTTATGGCATGAAATATATTGTCAACAACATTTACCCATAAATGGCAAAACAGCAATTCTCACTGCAGGTCCCGAATATTTTACACCATTTATGGCATGAAATATATTGTCAACAACATTTACCCATAAATGGCAAAACAGCAATTCTCACTGCAGGCCACGGTCCACTACACCCCACATTCCCGTACTATTTTGGTCAAGTTTCAGTACCGCAAACATTTGTATTTTTCCATTTCTAACACAGTTTTAACACCTTTGATGGACAATTTAACGAATTTTATCGTATCTTCTGGAAGACCCCATCGGAGAAATGTGAAACTAAAATGCACGAATTAACGTTGGATAACTTTTATTTATATAAACCAATGGTACATTAGGTTTCATTTGTGGCCCTTTGATACCAATAGGAACCACAGGACATAATATATAATGGTACATTAGAATATTGTGTAAAATTTTCATGAAGAAATATTAAAAAATACGGAAGCGTCTCGAAAACAAGTAGAATTGCGGTGACCTCGTAACTCGGTGCTGGATCATATGAAATCAAAATATCAAAATTCTTTTGTTAGATAATCGCTTTCCCCAGGTAACGCTCAGAGTGTGATTTCTGCGAGAAAAAAAATCGGCTAATTTGTTATTGTAAAATAAAAAATATTAACAAATTAAGAAAAAAAGCTCTATCGTTTCCTACAGAAATAATGATCAAAATTTTAAAAGGATCGGTAGTTTTCTTATGAGGCAGTAGTTTTGAAGTTATGAGGTGCACCGACTTTGGAAACTTTATTTTTTATTTATTTTATTTTTATTATACAATTCCAAACCAAGCCCTTGCTTGGGGCCAAAATATATCTTATATACAACTGACTAAAAAATACTACTATAAAAGTATTTAACAATAAATCAAATCTTAATACAAACTAAACAATTTTCAGAAAACATTAAATAAAATATACATATCGCACTTGATCAACAAGAGGGTATTAACTCAAAATTTTTAAAATATCACTTTTTTAAAGAAATCAACTAACAACATCAATATCTATCTATTGTAAAAATTTCAACGTATTCCGATTACTCTTTCATCTCGAAAACCACTTTTGAGACCATTTTCATGATAATGTAGTGATTACCTTTATTTCAACAAAAATTTATTATTTCGAGTTAATACAAAAGTTCAAATAGAAATGAATCGTATATTTTCATAAAAAGGGTATTATTTTGATTTGAGCCTTTATTTATGTTAAAAATAATCAAACTGTTTTATTTATATTTGGTTGTATTTTGAGTTGATACTGTTTTGTTGATAAAATATTCAAAATAATACCAAAAAAAATCGATAAAATTTCAAAAAAATGGTATTAACTCAAAAAATAGATTTTTTTTTTGCAATGAGTGGTAAAATTTAAAACAAAAACAATGTATATATATTTTCAAATGGAATTTGCTAATTATGATATGTTTGAATTTTTAAATTCTGTTAAAATGTGGCCATAAACAGTTTTTTGACTCTACTGAAAATTTTAAAATTTTGAGTTAATACCCTCTTGTTGATCAAGTGCGATATAAAAAAGTTTAAACATTGTTGCAGCAGGCATACTCTTTAAGTTTGTTTTTAAATACATTGACAGAAAATTCAAAATAATGGCCAAGAATTCTAAATTTTAGCTATCGTGTATTGAAAAGATCGTTGAAGAATTGATGTATTATAAAGGAGGATACATCAATTGAGGTTTTCTTAAAGATCTTGAAAATACAAAATAATTTAGTACATATTCCGGACATTCAGACCTAAAAACTTTATAAAACTGTAATAACAGTCGAATGTGAATAAAACTTTTAAAATTGCATCCGAGAAAGTCTACTACATAGTTTGAAACATGCTCACGATATTTAAGGTTGTACACAAATCGAATAATTCGATTGAAAAGAAGATTGTATCTACGCATAACCCGACCATTGGACACCTGCAAAAACTTCAGCATAATACAACATATTAGACATAAAAAATGCGTGCGCAATGCACTTTTTAACTTAAACGTGTAAATACAAATTAAAAGATTATAACACAACCAATTTATATGTTGATCAAAATTAAGACGAGAATCAATTAAGACTCCCAGACATTTAATACATTCTACAAAATCAATTTTAACACAATTTACCATGATATCAAAATTTACGTCAGACCTAGAAGATTTAAATATAATTGCATTAGTTTTCAAAGAATTAACGTTTTGAACACTAAAAAATTTGGAAAAAATGTTCATAAGCGAGTTTTGTCGGCTTACCTCACACTGAGTCACCGATGCCACGTCCATTATGTCTAAAGCATATTGTTGCTCCTGTTTACGGCATAAAGAGTAAACAGGAGCAAAATGTTTTTATTGCTTGCTTTTACAAGGGCGGATCAATAAGTCCGTGACTTTTCGAACTTCCCTCGTAGTTATATGAAATGCAACACTGCTCACATCAAGTACCACCTGTTTATAGACTACTGTCAAATTTTGAGCAAGTTCCGTCATTTACTTTGCGTTTAACAACTATTCAAAACATACAACCTCGTGGATTTTTTTTAAAAATGGATAAAAGTGAATTTCGAGTGCTCATTAAACCAATCAAACCAAGATAAAGCTTGATAATTACTATGGGGACTCTGCACAATCGATTTCAATGGTAAAAAGTGGTTTACTGACTTTCGTTGTGGTCGCACAAGTACAAATGACGCTGAACGTTCTGGACGGCCAATTGAGGTCAATACACACGAAAATGTCGAAAAAATCCACGATATGTTGTTGGCCGATCGAAGAGTAAAATTGCGTGAGATTGTTGCTACCTACCATAGGCCTTTCATATGGCAGTGTGGTTTCGATTTTAAATGATCAGTTGGGTTTAAGGAAGCTGTCTGCAAGATGGGTGCCGCCTTTGCTCTCAATTGACTATAAACTTAATCGTGTAACAACTTCAAAGGATTGTTTGGAGTTGTTTAACCGCAATTCGAATGAATTTTTGCGGCGTGTAATCGTGTAACAACTTCAAAGGATTGTTTGGAGTTGTTTAACCGCAATTCGAATGAATTTTTGCGGCGTTTAGATTTACAAGATCGAGTAGAAACCCTCAGATAGTTTTTCAACGTATAAACTCTTCTATTTTCGAGAGATCCTTTAATGTGAGGATAACTAGAGTCTGGAATTCATTACCTAGATTTCTTAAAAGCTTTATTGTTGCAAGTGCTACGTTTAAACGCAAACTAAGGCAGTTTTTTAATCACTCACTATAATTTTAATAATTTACGATCATTTTTCATATTTTTTTTTATATATTTTGTTTTATTTTTTAATCGTCTACTTATTTTGATAATCTTATTGCTACATTTTGGACCGTTAAACTTTAGTTATAATTTTATTTATTTTAGGCATTTCTTTAAATTTTAAATTTATTTTTTTAATTTTTGTAAAAATTTATTGTAGAATACGAACCATATTTGGCCCTATGGGCTTGGTTTTTGAATTAATAAATGAAATGAAATGAAACTGTGGATGAAACATGGATCCATTATAACACTCCGGAGACCAAGCAGCAGTCTAAACAATTTGTTTCTCGGGGTGAACTGGCTCCGAAGAAGGCCAAGGTTAGTTTGTCGGCCAATAAGGTAATGGCAACAGTTTTTTTTGGATGCACGCGGGAAATCCACATTGATTACCTTCAAAAGGGAAAACAATAAACGGCGAATATTATGCCAACTTATTGGATCGATTTAACGAGGATTAAAAAAATAAAAAACGACCCCATATGGCCAAGAAAAAAGTTATTTTTCATCAAGATAATGCACGGGTGAACAAGTGTGCAGTCTCAATGGCAAAATTCCATGAATTGGGCTACGAATTGGTACCTCATCCGCCATATTCTCCGGATTTAGCCCCCATTGACTATTTCCTTTATTCAAATCTATATGGAAAGAGATTCAGCTCCAACGATGAAATTATTGATCAAACAATATGGGATTTAAGTAAATCCAATTTAATCTCAACATATCTTACTCGATCCACCAAAAATTATTTATCTTTCTGGATCTAATTAGATCAAATTAGAAGTTATTCCCATGGGATATTTTGGTATCCATCAGAATCTTAAATTAAATCAAAATTGATCTCAAAATTAGGTGATCCAATTTGATATAGTTTAAGATTCTGATGGATCCCAAAATATCCCATGATATCCAGTAATATATTTAAGGGATCAATTGTATATTACTGGATACCCCAATTTTGAAGTAAACTTGGATAAGAATAAATATCGATGAACATCAAATGAGATCTGTTTTTG
Source organism: Delia radicum (assembly GCA_021234595.1). NCBI lineage: Eukaryota > Metazoa > Arthropoda > Insecta > Diptera > Anthomyiidae > Delia > Delia radicum. The sequence continues at coordinate 3,021,804 of CM037852.1, forward strand.
TATATGAGACATAACCTTTTTTTGATCTGTATATTACGATTTTAGATTGCTAAGCATAAAGTCGCAACTGAAATTTGACAGTAGACAACCTACAAAAAAAACAACTTAAAATTACAAATATCTAGCCCTAAGCCAAAATAACAAAAAACACTTCAAATCCAGTAGATCGAGACAAACAACTCAAATTAAAGATGTTAATGCAACCTAAGAAAGATCTCCCTTATATTTATCAACAGAAATTTCAAATTGAATGCTAAAACTTTAATTTTTCAAAATTATATCTATTGAAGTGCGCCCTTAACTTCCATTTTTATATTTTTCAACATTTGTATCAATTATATTAATGGATTTCATACATAATTCCAATTTAATTTCATTTGAGCAACTTTCGTCACAACACATCGTTGCATTTCCGTTCTTTTGGACCCGGGGACCTATAGGGTCTGGCGCCACTAATTTTTAATTTCGTTTCTTTTCCTATTCCAGACGGGTTTACTAATTTTAAACTTTAAAACCCGGCCTAGTCGAAAATTAAAGATCCCATTTTTCTTATTTTTGCCATGAGAAGCAGTTTATTAAACCCCATCGTTTCAGTGCTATTTAAAATTGATTTTTTTTTACGGGACACCCTAATATCCATATTGCACAACAGCTTCTATGCCATTACAAATGCTATATTAATGCTTAGCATTCATTTACTAACATGTTTAGTACACATTTCTTTCTACCGCCAACATGGAAACATTTTCGTTGTTGTATTTACCATCCACACCTCCAAGTCCAAGATTTTTAACTCTATAGCACTTACCTGATATTTGACTTCCTCGAACCCTTTGGCTAAAGCAGCACGCCAATTTAAAACCAACAAGGAAGACGCCTGCGAATCCCAACAATACAGCAAATCATCTTTGCATTCCAATAGATTCTGAGTATGAAGTCTTTCCACTGGCAGGCCAGTACGTATTTTGGCAAACATTGCCGTTTTGTTTAACTGCAAACAATCGGTTGATGACATATTTTAGGAATTACACAAACACTTTTAAAACAATTGAAATAGTTATTACAAAGTTTTTTAATAATAAACTATCGAAAAACACTTTTGCAAAAACACACTTTCTTAACAAATGTTTTTTTTTTCTTATCTTTTTTTCTTTTTCTGCCGGCAAAAACTTGCATAGTGGCTTAAAAGCGTAGTTTTTTTTAATAAACAGCTGTTGAACAAAAGAGAAACGGTAAAATTGCTATATCGTCACCTTATTATTGGTTTGACCAATTATGTGTTCTACTATTTATATGGCATTCACATTTGTTTGCAAAACGTGTGAAAAGAAATAAAGAACTTTTTTCATAAAAATTGCACAATGTGGCCAACACACTAAAACATATTTTCACATTTCTTGGTTGCGCAATAAGAATCAAAACCTTTATAATTTTTTTCAATATATTACACAACCTTCCAATATGACATACACACTGGTAATATTTTGCCCAATAGCAAAAATATTGCGGAGTGTATGGGTAACTTTACATGGCATTCACATAAAAATGCAAAACACACGTTTTGCAAAACGTTATAAAGGTTTTGATTCTTATTGCGTTATATTATTAAAATTTTGTTACTTAATTCATCTGGCATCTCTGATCAACTTTTTGTTAATCAACAAATCTGGCAGCACTGCCTGCTTAGTTTTTTATTTTCGCCAAATTTTTTCTGATAAGTAGTTTATTTTTTTTGGGTCAAAATTTTATTTATTTATTTTATTTTCTTCATTTTCAATGACCTAGCCTTTTGGCCATAATCGGTCATAAATTAATCAAATTAAACGAGAAATATTTGCTATTTTGTTAATAATTTTGCATAAAAATGTCCATTAAGTCTCGTATTTCATATTTTGATAAAGTTTTGCAATCAAGTGTGAATGCCATAAAAAACAATTATGTGAAAAAATTATTGGTCAAACCAATAAAAAGCTGACGATATATCTATTTTACCGTTTCTCTTTTGTTCAACAGCTGTGTATAAGAAAAAAACTACCCTTTTAAGCAACTATGCAAGTTTTTGCCGGCAGAAAAAGAAAACAAGATAAGAAAAAAAACATTTGTTAAGAAAGTGTGTTTTTGCAAAAGTGTGTTTCGATAGTTTATTATTAAAAAACTTTGTAATAACTATTTCAATTGTTTAAAAAGTGTTTGTGTAATTCCTAAAATATGTCATCAACCGATTGTTTGCAGTTAAACAAAACGGCAATGTTTGCCAAAATACGTACTGGCCGGCCAGTGGAAAGACTTCATACTCAGAATCTATTGGAATGCAAAGATGATTTGTTGTATTGTTGGGATTCGCAGGCGTCTTCCTTGTTGGTTTTAAATTGGCGTGCTGCTTTAGCCAAAGGGTTCGAGGAAGTCAAATAGCAGGTAAGTGCTATAGAGTTACACATGTTGGACTTGGAGGTGTGGATGGTAAATACAACAACGAAAATGTTTCCATGTTGGCGGTAGAAAGAATGTGTACTAAACATGTTAGTAAATGAATGCTAAGCATTAATATAGCATTTGTAATGGCATAGAAGCTGTTGCGCAATGTGGACATTAAGGTGTCCCGTAAAAAAAAAATTAATTTTAAATAGCACTGAAACGATGGGGCTTAATAAACTGCTTCTCATGGCAAAAATAAGAAAAATGGAATCTTTAATTCCCAACTAATTGAAGTTGACAATGGTAGTACCTTTTAACAAAAGGAACAACTACAATTTTTGACTAGGTGGCCTTTATAACGCAAAACACACGTTTTGCATTTTTATGTGAATGTCATGTAGAGGACCCATACACTACGCAATATTTTTGTTGTTGTTCTAAATATTACCAGTGTGTATTTCATATTGGAAGGTTGTGTAATATATTGAAAAAAATTATAAAGGTTTTGATTCTTATTGCGCAACCAAGAAATGTGAAAATATGTTTTAGTGTGTTGGCTACATTGTGCAATTTTTATATCACTCCACAACCGAATAGGGTAGACACAAAATCCCATTAATTTTTTATGAAATGCGAAAATTCGCCCGGCTACTGGCAACATTTAGAGTTTATACAATATGAGTTGGAACAATATTTTGGCTTTTAAGTCATGTCACACCTAAGAGATAACACGTTTTTTTTTTTTTTTTTTGCCGAACCACTTATTAAAGCTCTTTATGCTATTACATACGATCTTTATTCTTATAGTCGTGTTTTGTCAAAACGAATGTTTTATTCTGTCTACAAAAATGCTTTTTTACGATTTTATACATAGAGCAAAATTTTCGCGTTTTAGGTCATTGTAAAGTATTATAAAATGTGTCAAAAGTACCAAGTTGGCATCACTGCGTAAAAGTGATCAAATGTTTGCAATGACAGTGCCTCTTCTTACTAATTGGCATTGTAATTTTTAATATAGCCTGGCAAGTACAGTTTTATTTTGAGTTACTTCTTCTGTCAATAGTTTTTTCAAATCGGTCGTTATATTTTTTTTTAATTTATTCCATAAAATTATTTTTCACATTTGCTATTATGGAGCTATTTTTGTTTTATTACTTTTAACATCTGGCAATACTGATCAGTTCTATAAATCAGACGATATTTTTTTCAAAACGTCGTTTTTTCAAATTTATCGTTTTTTGAAACTTTTTCAATTATGTTATTTTTTACATCTGGCATCACTGTGTAGATGTTTGATTACATCTGGCAGCACTGAGTAGTTTTTATATCAGTCGTTATATTTTTTTCAATTTTTCGTTTGTTTTTTATTAAATTATTTTTTACATCTGGCATTATGTAGCAGTTTTCGTTTTGTTACATTTTACATCTGGCTAGAAATTCTGTAGCACGATCGACGATTATAGTCCACTTTTCGAAGTTAAATTACGACCATATTAAATACAAATAATGTTAACAATATTGCTGAAAAACAACAATTGTCCATCGTTAAGCTGAACATTGTTGTTAGTAACAGCGTCCCTGACAATACTGATTTGTTTTATAAATCTGTTGTTGTTTTTTTCAAAACGGCCGTTATTTTTTTAAATTGAGCGCTTTTTTTCCAAATTTTTTTCAATTGTGTTTTTTTTACATCTGGTATCACTTTGTTTTTTTATTTGTTACTGCTGTCATCTGGCAGCACTGCGCAGCTTTTTAAATCAGTCGTTATATTTTTCAAATCGGTCGTTATTTTTTTTTAATTTTTCAATTGTGTTACTTAATACATCTGGCATCTCTGATCAATTTTGATTTAATCAACACATCTGGCAGCACCGCCTGCTTAGTTTTTTATTTTCACCAAATTTTTTCTGATTGGTAGTTTATTTTTTTTGTGTCAAAATTTTATTTTATCGAATTAAACTATTTTGTTAATAATTTTTCATAAAAATGCCCATAAAGTCGCGTATTTTATATTTTGATAAAGTTTTATAAAAAAATAAGTGAAATTTAGTGCAAAAATTAAGTCGCAAAACAATTCGAAAAAAATGCAATTTTCAAAGGAGGCTTTAGGGCTCCACTAACATTGTTGTTGTGAAAATGTGGAATAGACAAAACAAACAAAAATCAAAGTGGTGCATGTTAAGTATTGTTTAAATATAAATAAATGCAATAGTAAAATGTCAAGTAAAACGTTTTTTGGTGTAAAAATAATCGTGGCTTGGAAAAAATAAAAAAAAACGTCTAAAGAATCATATTGTAAATTGTAAAATTTGAGTAGAATTTATGGTAAGTGCTGTTGAAAACCTTTTTTATATAAATTTACATAAGACGCTTCGTGAAACATATAATTTTAATGTATTCCCATATGAATTAAGGGCCTGCAAACAAGTCTGCTCAGAAACATCCAAATCTGGCCACAAAATTTAATTAAAGCTTTTCCATTGACTAATGCGCTGACGCTGAGTTTAATGGGTTCAATTATATCTTTTCCATCACTGTTCTTTTCAAGTAGCTGGTCATTGAGAAGTCATGAAAGCTTTATTTAGCAAAGACGGCTTTGGACATACTTTAGAGGTGCAAATCTTAAGTCCGGCCGAATGCCTGCTACGCAATAAAGCATAACTCTGCAAAGTTGGATACGGAACTACCACAGAGTGGAAAATCTTTAAGACTGGCCATAGGCCGGCTACGAAAACAAATTTACCGGTATTATGACATAATCCCCATTGTGGACGTAGTTATTTCGGTTTACTGATAAGGGAAGTGTGTTGGGTGGTTCTTCTAGATTTCGATGAAATTCGTATATAAGATCGAGGAGAGGAAAGTAATCAAATATTGACAATAAACATCCCAGTTCAATCTCATATTTAGAGTGCAAAATGTTAGGAACTTTTTTATTTTAAAACTTTTTACCATTATGTCTTTGCCAAATACCATTTATTTGATACCCCATTGTGTATTGGTTTTTTTTTTTTGAACAAGCTTGAAAAACCGCAAATAACTTACAATTGAGTTATTTTTGATCCCAAATTTGAACTCGCCCGACCTTTTTCCAATAAAGATTTTGTGCCTTTGTTCTAAATTATAAGCAAAGTACGTCAAAGAAGCTAATAACCAACTTAAACAGTAAAAATTTAATAGAATTTGGGGCGATAAAAAAACTTTCGAAGTTACTTAAAAGTCACTTTATGTATTCCATTTTAAAAACCATTGCTAACTTGTGTTATTAAATTTATTTTAAATAATTGAATTTATGTTAAATAAATAAAAAATATTGCAAAAATAGCAAACATTTTAAAATTTTTATATAAATACACAAACATTTTTTTTTTTCAAGTAAAATGAAACATAAAAAGAACAATTATAAACATACAATTTATTAATTACAATTTTTATCGCTCCCATCATTATCTTCTTCACTATATGAAGTTCCGGCAAATGGGACAAACTCCATATGTTGCGATTTAGAACAATCCCTTTTAATGGGCTCTTTACAAGCGATATCTAAAGCGTTTTCAATTGTATTTTAAAAATTATTAATTATATTTCATATTTATCAATCAATCTTTCTGTCAAGTTTCATAAACATCCGTCCATACGTTTTCAAGTTAAGACAAAGTCCTTTACATGTATCCTTTTGGAATCCTGTATGTCCTTATACCAAAATAAGAGCTTTTTTTAAGTTTAAGCTTCAATCTTACTTTGTGTTGAGTATTAACGGGTTTCCGTCAACATAAATATGTTTTCAAGATTTTTGAAAAATGTGTTCATTTTAAAATATTAATTTTTAGAAATTTTAACTTTAATACTTTATCTCTGTGCCATGCTCACAAAAAATTATTTCACAAAATATATTGTAAATTTGGTTTTCTATCGAAATAACTTACATTTTTATTATAAACCACTCATTTGTCGTACTTATGGCAAATTTAAAATACATCGCCTGGAGGCGGGCTTGCCGTTTAGAAGGTTAAGTTAAATACTGACTTTTTACTAGAAAATTTCCTTTCTAAAAATCCTAAGATTATAAAGATTGTTTTACAATAACAAAATTGAGAGCATTTCATGAAAGTGATGAATACTACAGATTTCTTTTTAAAAAATTACCGACTCTTATGATTGAAATCAGATGAAATGTTCTGGTACATGATGAATTTTACTTTCGATCGAAATCGAACATTTAATCGGTTATAATTTGTTTTAGTACATTTTAAAACCTGACGATACTTATTTCTGAAATAGTTTAACGCTTAGACTTTTTCTGTAAACAGAAATTTTTATTCTAACGATATTTTTTCCAAAAACGCCAAAATCTGAGCAGTGTAAAAAGAATTTTTACAGATTCCTAAATAAATATCAAATAAATTATTTTGCAATAACACATCTGAAAACATTTCACAAAAGTTATAAATAAAGTCTACAGATTTAAAGAAATTTTAGTGTATAAGGCAAAAATTATGGGATTTTTGTATTTGCTAGTTTCTACTCTATTTTCAACCAAAATAAATTGCCTTTTTAGATGAAATTAAGAAATTGCAAATAAAATTGAGTCTTTTTATTTTAAATAGAGAAAAATTCAAATGAAATTATGATTTTCTATTTCAAATTGAGAAAATTCAAAATAAAATTTAAATTTTTATTTCAAATTGAGAAAATTTCAAATTAATCTAATGTTTTGAATATGAAATTAAGAAAATTCTAACTGAAATTGAGATTTTCTAATTGACATTGAGAAAATTACAATTGAAATTTTTTTTGAAATTGAGAAAGTTGTAAACGTAATTGATAAAATTTCTAATGAAACTGAGTTGAAGTTTGTTCTTTTTAAGAATTAAAAATATAGAGAAATTGATATTAAAGACAAAATAAAAATACAAAAATTACATATCTCAGAGAATAAAAGTTAGATATAAAAAAAAAGTTTCGAAAATCGCTTTGATCCTTTTCGAGATATAACGATCAGTTGTTATTTTTTTAACAAATATACTCTTAATATAATTTTTTTTACAATTTCTTGTGGTGTTTTCCGATTTTCATATGGAATATTCTGAATTTCACATACAATTTTATCAATTTTAAATGAAAAATCTCAATTAGATTTAGAATTTTTTTAATTTTAATTTAAAAAATCTCAGTTTCGCCTTTACCAATGTAAAATCTTATTTTCATTTAGAATTGTCTCAATTTGAAATGAAAAATCTCAATTTATTTACAATTCCTTCAATTGAAATTAAAAATTTTCATTTTCATTTTTTAAAGTGTTTCCAACTTCAAATAGGAAATCTGAATTTCATTTCAAATTTTCTTCAATTCAAATAGAAATTCTCAATTTCATATGAAATTGTCTTAATTTTAAATTGAAAATCTAAAACTTATTTTCATTTTCAAAGTCTCAATTTTATTTAAAATATTAGCAATTTCAATTGAAAATTGTGAAGTTTAAGGGGTTTTCTTTGATCTTTTAATTTTGGGTCAAGAATGGAAAATAAACTTTTTTAACTTCTCATGAATCTCGATAAGGCATAATTCCCATTGTGGACATGAATTATCACTTTATTCTTTTTTTTCTTCTTTCTGTTCACTAAGTATTTTTTTTTTTTAACAAAAGTCATGCACTAAAGATTTTATTTTCCTCTTTATATTATAAAGAGTTTAATTGAATTCGGGACAGTAAAAAAACCTTCGCTAGTTGCGTCGCAATGAAAAAATCAAATGCTTCACTAATGTAGGGTGGACCTATGTATACGTCTTAGGCAACATGATAGAGTTTTGAACAATTATTATCACTCTCATCATCCTTTTCTTTGCTAAAAGAAGTTTCAGCAAAAGGACCAAATTCCATATGTTGCGACTTGGAACAACCCCGTTTCATAGCCTCTTTTCAAGCAATATCTAATTTTACTGTAAACTGAACTTGAGGTCATTTTGTAAACAATGGTGTTATCTTGTTCGGGATCATCTTCAAAGAAAGTCCCGTATATGGATCATATTTTCTTAGAACCATGCACAGTAAATGTATCATGTATTATTGCCAAAAACATAAACTTCGCTTAAAAATCCACAAATACGTCTTTGGTTCCTTAGAGTTTCTTAAACATTTTCTTCTTAATTGTTGTCTCTATTTTATAACAGACGTATTTTGTACTGCGTCTTGTTTTTCACGACTTCTATTGAATTTTTGCATTTTAATTTTTCAAGTGGATTTAAATTTGTAATTGTAATATTTTATAAAAAATAATTTCCAGAAATTCTGAAAAAATATTTTAAAAACTTATTGACTTTTATAAAATTTTATTTAAAAGGCAATCAAGTTATATTCTGAACTTTAAAGTTGGTTACTTTTTACAATTTTGAAAATAATTTCCTACAACAATTTCATATTTTTTACATGATTCCAAATTCTGCCAAATTAGCTCTCCAATTTACAAACGACCAACAAGATTGCCGAGAATCCCAACAATGCAATACATCTTTTACCTACATAGATTTTGTGGATATGATAGTCTTTCCTCTAGCATACATTATATTGTAAATCATTATTTTGTTGAACTGCAAACAATCGTTGAATGACATGTTAAGAAACTACACAAACACGTTGTTAATAATGAAAAAAGTAATTTTAAACTTTTATTATGTTTGTTTTTTAATAATTATATAAAAAACTTTGCAAAACCATCAAAACTCCACTATTTCTCTACAATTTATTCTTTTCTTTTGTTCACTTGTTCTACCGAAACAAAAAATCGAAGCAACAATACATGGTAGAGTTGTATAAAAGGGGTAGTTTTTTTTTGTTAAGACAGCTGTTGAATAAAAGAGAATGAAAATAAAATTGAAACATAGATGGCGCTAATATTATTTTTTTTGAAAGTAACGTTTTTTTCTCTATCCTATTGGAAAATTAAACTATAATTCACAGGATATAGAAATACAAACAGAATTTTATATAAAATTTATGTTTTGTTAATGAAATGTTTTTTTTTATCTAATATTTAAAATTTCTTTGTCCGGGGAAAAATTTCCTACGTTTCAAATTATGCTTTGTTAATTTCAGCAACTACTTAAAGAATTTCTCAAACTCTTGTACAATTTTTCTTTAAGAAATCTGTCTTTTAAACTTTTATTTTCAAGTTACACAAACACAAAATAATTACCAAATACTTTGGAGTATGCACTATCCATCCTACAAGCAGTGGCAAGAAAAACTTGTTTAGTTATTTAACGCAAATGCCGGAAGTTATTGAGAAGTTCTTCGTTGCTCAAAAAAAAAAAAAAAATACACAACATAATAATGAGTAGAAGGGTAATAAGCAGGGCAGCGAGTTTTATGCAAATGTATAATAAGAAAAAATAATTTTGTATGATTCGAATCAAACAATTTGCTACAAAATGGCTTCGATTTGTTGTTGCAAATTTTAGCATATATTGCTATAAACGCATATTTTCGCATAAGTGCATAATTTGTTGCATATTTAATAATTTTAAGTGCATATTTTTTTATATTTTGTATACAATAAACCCGATTGAAGAAAATTATATAAGTCATATCAAATTATATATATGGAAATTCTATAAAAATCTGATATAATTATATTTAATTATATCGAAAAATGGGTATATCTAATTTTTTATAATTATATTAAAAATTATAAAACTTATATAAAATATATAAAATTATATAAAATATATAAAATTATATAAAACTGGATAAATATAAAATTATATAAATATTAAAATTATATAAATTATATAAAAGATATAAAATTATATAAATTATCTAAATATTAGTAAAATTATATAAAATTATATTTAAATTATATAAAAGTAGATAAAATTAAGTATAAAATTATATAAAATTATATTAAATTATATAAAAATTAGTATGTATATAAAATTTATGTAAAATTAGATAAAATACCATATAAACACAGATTTTGAGTAATCAACATCAGATATAATTATAACTAGTACCATATATATAAAAATAAAATGTATTAATTTATATATAATATAATATAATTATAAATAATATATATATAATTATGTAATTATTATATTACTCGAGTATTTATGCAACAAAATGGCCATCGATTTGTTGTTGCATATTTTTGCATAGTTTGCTATGCATATTTTCGCATATTAGCTCATATTTTCTTGCAATATTTAAGGATTTTTAGGGCATAATTTTTCAATATTTTTCATATTTTTTGAATGTTTTCTTTAAATTAAATTTATGTTTTAGGATATTAGGTTCTTGCGCATGACAGTCGCTGCCCTGATAATGATGATATTGTTGAGCAAAAGTTGCTTGGTAGTTTGGCGTACAATTGTTATGTAACTGCAGTTGATGGTTCGATGAATTTATTACTTGCAAACAAGAAACACTAAATTACAATATATAAGTGGCTAAAAAGGATTATTAAGTAAAACAAAGTGCAAATAACAAACTTATAAAGCGGGTGAGAGATAATTAAGTTTCTACAACTTTCGCAGTTGTAATTTAGAAAATATCAATTGAAATTCAGAATTTCCATTTGACATTTAGAATATATTTTCATTTTGAATTGTCAGGTTTGAGATCATAATTAAATGTTACTAATACAATGTAACTGTTACAAAAAAAATAAAAAATCTTGTGGGGATCATTCTAATCCCCCACCCACAAGAAACTCAAGGTTTGATCAGGTATATATATCAATCAACCACAGAAAATCTGTGATGATAATTGATTACCCGAACGACATGAGTTATTTTCGTATTTTCTTACAAGCGTAGCCAACAGCTTTAAATCTTTTACATTACATGGTACCTGTATGTTTTGGGTTAAAAATTTTGTATGTACTGTTGATCTTTTAAAGTTGCATTTCATTTTTATTAATTTTGAATAATATTCTGCTAAATTTAATTTACTTTGCAAAATACGAGTTTTGCCAAAACAGGTATTTAAGCTCTTTATTTTATTCCAACAGTTCTTTATACTTTTCCACTCGTTATGGCGAAACTCTTGTTTTGCAATCTAATCTATGTTAATGTCGTATTAAATTTAAAATTTTCAGTTACTTTAAGTTTTTACTCCTAAAATATACAACTATGCATACTAAAATCCCCTACTACTAAATAATACTACTAATAACCAGTACTTTTAGTTTCGCTGTAGCATCCGGAGATTCACTGATCATTTTTAGTGTCGTGTTATAATTTTGCAAATATTAACAAACTTATTTAATAAAATTAAGATAAAACACTTGGAAAGTGTTGAGTGATAATTATTTCATAAATTTATGTAGTTAATTCGATCAAATCTAATTCATAAAAGTATTAAAAAAGGATGTTCAAATTGCAAAATCATTGGAGTCTCATCTTTTTATTGTGGAGCACCTACTTTTTTTTTGTTGTATTTGTCACTTTTGGCGGGTTTTTCTTGTTGTTAGTGCTTTTGCTGTCAATTTTGTTTTGTAGTAAGTGTTTTTGTTGTCGGTTTATTTTTTGTTTGTCTGAGAGCAAGAGAGTGAGCTCAAATTCTCAAATGTAAATAAAATATGAAATTTTGTAATAAATAAAAAATATTTTTATCAAATTTAGGCAAAAAAGAAAAATATCACGAAAATAAATAAGAAATAAAAAAAATAAAAAATAAAGTAAAATAATAAAACAAAAGTAAAGAAAAATTTATAAAAAATCTGAAATCAATGTGCAGTGGTCTAAGTTTAAAGTGTTGTTTAAAAAAAAATTTTAAAAATGGCAAATGGTGTTGTATGAATACATATATTTCCGAGGTATCAAATTGTAGATTTTTTAGTTTATTAAAATTTATAGGTTATGTACATATGTACAATTTTATAAACTTTTTGTCGAAACTCTACACCATTTTCAGTTGTATTTCAGAAGTTTTCAATTGTCTTTGACTCTTTTTTAAAAGAAGTACAAAAAAGATCCTTACCTTGAGAATTTATATTTTAGTCACGAAATAATTGTTCGGATTTGTCTTTTTGCTTATGCACAAAAATGCTTTTATCGATTGCGAAATGGGATAAATTATGCACAAATGGTATAATGTAGTAAAAACTGAGAAAAACGCGGATTTACTTGGTAATGCTGGACATATATTAACCGAATTTGATACTCGAATGTTAATGAAAGTATTTTATGTATTTATCATAAAAAACTAAGATATACTATTTAATGTATAAAAAAAAACCGCAAAACTTTAATGCAAACTATAGTAAAAAAACTATCTAAATTTCCAAAAAAAAAAAAACGTTCTCAAATCTATTTCAAACTTTCGATATAAGTGGACAGCAAAATCACACCAGAAATTGCTTATGGGAGGCATAACAGAAAAATTAATTAAACGCTTAACTTTTATATAAGATGGTACAGAATATATACAATTTGAATTAATAAAATGTTTTATTTTAAACTAGAACTTAACTCAGTATCTATTAACGTAACTTTTTGCGTGTTAACGTTTATTTGGGCGCACACTTTACCATTAAAACACTTCAAATGCAACAACAATGATAATCCACTTAAATGAATCAGAAAATCATTTTTAAATAAATATACATAAATTAGGGTGGACCGATTTATTAATTTGGAAAAATATCGTTGAAGTAGGGAATGTAAAAATTATTAATTAATAAGTTTTAAGTATTAAAAATTAAATTTTTTTTTTAACTTGAAAAACTATGTTTCAAAAGTTTTACAAATTTAATACATTTTTGAGTTAGTAACAAGAGCAATCCGAAATCCATCTTATTTTAGAGCCATTTTAGAATCATAAATTCGAAAAACTTTTACAACTTTTCTGTGATTTTAAAATTATTTTTTTTTTTTATAAAAAAAGGAAAATTTTTATAATGATTGTACCAAAAACTACTAAAGTCAGAAACTGCCAGTGGCACAACAAATCAAGCACTGATATACCACTGGCTAACCGAGGAATTGTTAATAAACTACTGGCAGAACATTTGTTAAAGACGCTTTACCAGCGTTTCCAAAAAAGGTATTGCCAGTATATGTTTTACAATAATTTCAGTGGTCTACAGGAAAAGTCATTGGAAAAGAATTGACTAAGGCTATGGAAACGATGGGAAACAGTTTTTTCCCAGTGCTATCCAGTCAGAAATTACCAACGTTTATCACTAGTAAAGCATTTATTTTATAAAAATAATGATGCTTTGTTTAAAAACGTTAATAGTCGGAGGAAGGTTCCGAGTTCGAGCCCGGTTTCAGGCAAACATTTTTTTTGTGATTTTTTTATACTTTTTAATATTGTTTTTAGTATAAAATTAATTTTTTTTGCTTCTGGAAAAGCTCTTTTAAGACTAGCTTTTTTTTGTTTATTTTAACAACGTTGGCAAATTGTTTCCATCTAACCTTATGCCAGTGCTAACATATTTGAGATGCCAACTGTCTGTTTCCCCAAGTTATCATTTACTTACGTTTTAAGCTACCAAGTATTATATGTCTCCTTACCTCAGTGGTTAGAGCTGTCGGCTGCCAATCTGTCGGCCAGGGTTCGAATCCCGGAGAGACCAAAAAAATATACATGAACTTTTTTATTATTTTTTTATTTTTATTATTTATCCACTTTTAAACACATTTTTTTTTTTCTTAAAAACATCATTGTTTAATATTCATCTGATTGGACAAAACTTTATAAAACGGTTTGCATATTTATGTACAACTTTTTAACCCCCAACATAAATAAAAATCATCAAACTCCTAAATCGATCCACCGTAATATGTTTTTATAAATAATATTGTATAAAATCAACATTTGCAGACCAATTTTTTTTTTGCGTATAAATGAACCTATTTTTAAATAAATGTTTTTATAAACAAGTAAGAGTGTTGTAATAGGAAGTGCCGAATTTCGTATACCCTTTACAAGTTGATCAACTACATATACAAAATGCTAGAGTTAGCAGTTCTAGTTCGCATTTAGTTCATTTACAATTTGGAACCAGTTCGTTCTTTTAGTTCAACAGTTTATTTGACAATTTCTTTCAATTGTCCATTGAACTATGGTTGGTTGTCAACTAAATTTTGAATAAAAAGAACGAACATTAAAAAAGATCAGTTTAAATTGAACTAGTTCTTGAACGAAATGAACTATAATGACCTACACACAGAGAAATAAAGTGCCAACCGAATTGAAAAGTGTATATTAATGATAACAACTTATAAATTCAGTTATTACAACGATATTAACATTAGATTGCTGAATATTTTGAGTTTTGCAACCAAAATTCAGTTGAATTAACCGAATTTTGTTGTGAAAACTAATGTTCAGATTTACCAACCGACTGATATTCTTAATAACTGAATTTGAGTCGAAGTAACTGATTTCAGTTGGCAAATAGCTACCTTTTTTTTTGTATGTACTTAATAATTTTTTTATCAATATGCCCTTAAATAAATTATATAACTTTTCATATTTTCAGACAAAACTTTTGAATTCGTCGACAGATTTTTTTTTTTAATTTTCAATATCAAATTTTGTGGAGAAATTGCTAAAGTTTTGTTTAAATATTTATCAATTCCGCCTACTTATTGGGGGCACGATTACACACAGAGAAAGATTTAGATATTTGCCAACTGAAATTCGGTTGTAACGACTCAAATTCAGTTATTACGAATTCCAGATGGTTGGCACAACTTAACTTTAGTTTACTATTAATATACACTTGAGTTTGTGAATGAATTTGCCACTGCTTTCTAAACTTGTTCTAATGATGGGGACCTAGAAAATCCCCGAAATGGAACCATCAACAAATTCTTGAATATAGTCAATTAATAAATTGAAAACAAAAAACTATATAGATTATTTGTTAGGACAATATCCTAATAAAGAAGTATAGAGTATGGCCTTGAACTTGAATAACTTTTCATATTAATATACATTTTTAAATTCGGTTGGCACTTTATTTCTCTGTGTGTATGAACTTTATTGACCTTATGGTTGACCCAGTCTTTTATTTAAAAAAATAATTTTTATAACATTTCACAGTTTCAGTTAAAACTTTTGTATTCGTCGACGGATTTTATTTTAATTTTCAATATCAAACTTTTGAAGAAGTCGCAAAAATAAGTCTTATTAAATCATTTCCGCCTACTTATTAAGGGCGCTGATTGTGTTAAGCGACTTTATGGTTCACCTCATTCTATTATGTTACCAACGTATTGACAAATTTAATTAAACTCACTTGCCCACTGGAGTGCAGGATGTAAAAATATAATAAAAATACAACATCAACAACCATTTACAATAATAATGAAATTTTTTTTTCTCTACTCAAATTGCTGCTATTGTCTTTACATATTTTATTTTTCCACCAATTTTTTAAATGAACCCTTTCATATATGAAATTATGGTTAACAAAAAATTATGTATATACACTCATACATATACAAATATTTTTACAATATACATATATATATATATTTATATATAAATTAAACAAAATGACCACTTGACTTTTAGACCATTCACCAGTTGTGTTGTTTTTTTATGCCAATTTGTGTATTTATTCAGGCTCAATTTCACCATATTCGGACACTTTTTATTTAAGTTTTTTTTTCTCCATTTGTTTATCCTCAATATTTAAGGCAAAAACAAAAATAAAAATACCATAGAGATGTAGCCAGAGTTTGAAGGAACTAATTTTTATTGGACTGAAAATAACCTCTTTCAAAACGGATTCAACTCATTACCAGACTTTTTACTCGCAGCATTACTTTTGTTCTCGATGTCTGAACAGTAATAGGTACCCATTACCCTCTCGCTTATAAACAAAAACACATACACAATAAAAGGTACCTATTACTTTTGGGATATAGCGAAAAAAAGTTATGTTGCTAGTTAATAGTCGGGTTATTGAGTTGAAGCTCTATTTTTGCTGGAAGAAATTTATCTTTGTGAATGAACTAAACAAAATTTAACGAATAAATTTTCTGCAAAACATTAAACGCTAAAATTAAAGAATTCATTCTTCTTCTTCATTTCCGCTTAACTCCCTGTGGAGCATAGGGCCTCAGAGGTTTCTAAAATACTGTCTAAACATGAATTGCTCCCTCCCAGACACGTGAAGCTTGCCGCCAAAGCGGCAGGATTTGACAAACGTCTGTGACCTCCTGGGAGATTATTAATTTATTTATTTTTTTTTCATTAACGAATTAATTTAGCTAAGGAATTTATTCCCCACTGAATGAATTCATACCCGAATTTACTGAAAGAATTAACTTTTTCATGCAATTCCCTTAAAAAAAATTAAGATTTTCATTTAATTCTCTTAAAAAACTAACATTTTCACTAAATTCACTGAAAGAATTAACTTTTTAATTTAATTCCCTTAAAGAATTAACTTTTTCGTTTTATTTTCTATATTAATTAACATTTTCTTTTAAGTTCCTAAATGCATTAATTTTGTCTTTAAACTCCCTAAAGGACTTTCCGACTGTTTTATTAAAAATTCATAACTCGGTCAAAAGCAAACATTTTTCAAAAATTGAGAGAAAAGAAAAAAAAAATTCAAAAAAATATATTTTTCACTCCAACATGGTTTTATAGAGCTCCAAACTGGCGGCAGAGAAAAAAACGGGGCCTCGTGTTGCAGCGCTGGGAGTCGCAAAAATTGTCCGATCTGGAAAAAAAATTACTTTTTTAAACCTTAACAAAATTGGTTATCGTATGACACGAGCTTTTTTTTAAATTTTTGGTGATGTTCCAAATTTAAAAGTGTGTTTTTGGAAAAAAAAATATTGAATTTAAAAATTCATAAAAAAATCGAAAAAAAGCTCGTGTCATACGATAGAGAATCTAAAAAAATACAAAAAAAAACATTGTCAAAAAATGAACCCGCTAGTGTCGCAAACAGTACGAAAAACATGGTTCAAAGTTTGTGAAAAACCACGACGTCACGCTGCAAAAGATGCCAAATAACTGAGCATATAAAATAAAAATTCCACTACAGGAGGTATAAAGATGCCTTTTTTTTCAAGAAATTCAAAAACACAAAAAAACCTACCCTTCAAACAGGTACGAAAGAACAACCACCAAAAGTCAGGTAGCAAGTAAAACAAATATATACCAGCTGCCGTACGTAGGTAGCGCGAAAATTAAAAATGCGCATTCACTAATCCGGCTGTTACTTTTGAACCCGTTGGAATTTTTCCATGAAATTTTTTTTCTTAGAATCTTAAGAATATTTACTAAAATACAAAATTATAAAAAAGTCGATTTCAAAAAACGGCCAATGTCATGTCCCCTCTTAATTCCATAATTTTAATTAAAAAAAAAATAATTCCTTTAAAGAATTAAAAGGAAAAGTTTGTTCCTTAATTGAATTAAATGTACACACAGAAATTCGACTTAAATTTGGTTATTACAAATTTCAGACGGTTGGCACAACTTAACATTAATTTTCAGAACAAAGTTCGAGTAATTTCACTAGATTTTAGTTGCAACTCCAAAAATATTCAGAAATCTAATGGAAATATAGTTGTACAAACTGAACTTATAAGTTGTTACTATTTATATACACTTTTAAATTCGGTTGTCACTTTATTTCTCCGTGTGTAGAAGTTAACTACACTGGGCAACTCGAAACATAAAACAGGAGTGCTTCCCATTGATCCAAAATATTTCGGCCAAACTGATTTTAATGCCGTACACAGTTTTTTCACCTATGGGCCAGAATTTTCTCAAATTTGCATTAAAGTTTTGCATGTTTTAAACCAGTTTTTTATACATAAAATATTATATCTTAGTTTTTTATGATAAATACATAAAATACCTTCTTTAACATTCGGGTATCAAATTTGGTTAATAAATGTGCAGCATTAGCAAGTTAATCCGCGTTTTTCTCAGTTTTTACTACATTATACCAATTTGTGCATAACTTATCATCCCATTTCGCAATCGATAAAAGCATTTTTGTGCATAAGCAAACAGACAAATCCGAACAATTATTTCGTGACTAAAATATAAATTCTCAAAAAAAAACAAAAATAGCACTTTTTTTAAATTAAAAATTAACCCCTTAAACCCCACCCAAAAATATGAATGATGCATTAATCTGCTATAGAATCTTCCAAAGAAGCCATTGTGACCAAAATCTTGGATAAGCTCCTCCTACTTCCTGAGATATCGCCATCCCAAACATTGCTACTTTTCTTTTTTGTCCTTCTTTTAAAAAAGATCAAAACACACAATTAAAACAAGGATTTAAGGGGTTAAAATGTTCCACCAAAATATTCGCAGTGAAATTTTACTATAATTCCCTAATAAATTATCATACACTCTAGGGAACACATAATATAAATTTCAGGTGTGTGCCCCGGTAGGCTAGTTGATAGCGTGCTGGCTTATCTGTGCGGCGGTCGTGGGTTCGATTCCCACCAGAGGCACTGGTCTGTTTTCGCTACAACGCGCCGAAGGCCATAGTAGTTAGTGCTCGGTTAGGGTCAGAGTATATAATTTGTAATTATATGATTATGAATTAATAAAAAAAAAAAAAAAAAATCGCTACAAAAAAAAAAAAAAATTATTATTGAAATTATTCCTTTAAAGCTCTGGATGTAACTGCATTTAACAAAAAATATTTAACAAGCAAATGATAAAATTTTGTTTGTATTACTTGTAAACTGAACGATTTTTTAATGAAAACTCTGTAGAGATGATGATGATTGTCTAGTGGATTTTTTGTTGTATTTTTTACATCAGTTATTGCACTAAAGTTGTTTGGTTCATGGATTTTACATTATTTTTTTCGGTTTTTATGAAATTGTGTTATGTATGTGGTTGTTATATAAAGAGGTGTATAAATAAGTATATGAACGAGACATCATCATTGAGATTAAATGGCAAGTTGGTAAAATATTTTAAATGATTATTTAAACATTTATTCATTGTATTGGCATTCAATTTTCTGGTACTTGTTTTTCTTTTTTATCCTTCAACATCGAACATTTCAATAACTTTTCCGAATAGGTTCGGCATAAAAGATTTTTAATAAAGATTCTCTAGACAAAGGTCGTGTTCTACTATTTTTACACAGTTTTGAAAAATATCGAGCTCTTTCTGTAGAAAAGCCGTAAGTAAGCGCCAAAATCATAATTTAACAGGGAAAGCTTTTTAAATGTTTTTTTTTTGCTTTTTTCGATTGCGATGAAATTTAATTATGATAAAAAAGGCAAAAAATAATGCAAATTGATTTTTTTAGCTTCTAAAACTCACTTTAAATGCACGCATAAAAAAGGCACTTCTGATTATGTTTGGAGATAATTATGTATATGTTTACGATTATTCAAATTTTCAAACATAAACAAAGATATATTTGAAATTTAAATTTTTTAGATATTATATTCGGGACATACATAATATCTTATATACTTAGAATAAACAAATATATATTTGCAGCCAAGTATATACATGTTTGCCGTCTACGTATATGTTTTCAATGGTTCCAAATATATATATGTTTACAGGCAAACATAATTATATTTGCAAGCAAGCACGTTATATTCGAAACATGGAAAACGGAAATGCTTTCCAAACAAAAGTGTATTACCAGCATTTATATTTCCAGAAAGGCGTTTTTTTTTTTTCTCAGCGCGTGGTTATTGAAAGGGGTATAAACTGCCCCATTTTTGTTTTTTTTTTGCGCTATTTCTCTTTTTTGTTCCAAAGAAAATTTTATAAGTATATATATAATATATATAATATATAAGTATATATATTGGATATCAATAAAAGTCCTTTGAATTGTAAATCCACATGCTCATGCGTGCCCAAGATTTTGATTTTTTCATTAATGAAAAAAAGGCATAAACAAACTGTTGTTTGTCCCAAGGAGATATTGGTCTTCTGTACTTTTTTCTTTTTACTGAAATACGTAACGGTATATCCTAGAGTAATGAAATTTTCAGGGATGATGCAAATGATCGGAAAAAGTTTATTATTATTAAAAAAACAATAATCGACAGTCGTGGTGCTTACGTCTTTTTAGCGGATAGGGCTCGATACGAAACAAAGTTTTCAAAACACTAATTATATACAAAAATAAATAAAAAAACCCTAATCTGTTAAAGTTAAACATGTGTTAATTGAAAAAATTTATTTATTTGGAGACGGAAATCAAATTGGAACATTTAAATTGCATGTCAATTACAAGTTTATTATAAACTAATTAATTAAAAAATTCCATAAATACCAGGGTATATATTAAAAAAATCTATAGTACAACAATAATAGCGGTGAAAATTTAGTTGCGGTGAAAATTGTTTAATTAAAAAAAGTGTTAAAAATAATGTTTTTACAATCGTTAATAATATTTGTAAGCATATTTTTATATGCAATTCTGGTTCAGGCTAAGGATAGTGCTTACGAAGTGGAATTGGATAGTTTTGATATCAGTTCTGAATATGATACAAAATATATAGATTGGGATACTTTACGAATGAAAAAGCAAGGACACAATATGTTTGTGGTAGTTGGTAATCTTAAATTGAATTTAAATTTGGAAAGTGAAAAGGTATTCGAAATTTACCGTGATTCAAAAAAAGGAGTTGGACATACAAAGAATTTAAATGTTTTCAATAATTTCAAAGTTACCTTGCCAAAATATTTCCGGGCATTCAGAAATTTTGAAAATAAGGTTTAAGGCCATCACATAATGATCAGAATTTTGATTTTATTATAGTATGAGCCTTATGATAATAAATATGATCCTAACTAATCATATTATGATATCTGCAGCTGATATTATAATAATTAAGGATCATATTATGATCTTTAGGACTTTACTATAATAATTTCTTATTCCTAATCATAACATGATGTTTTTAAAACATATTTTTTCTCTGGAAGACATTTGTTGCAATAAAAACACGTTTTTTTTTATAAATTTTAAGTATAATTGGTTTCTTTAATGTCTGACTTCTTTTTAAAGACACTGTATTGATTTTGAAAATCATATTTTTTATTGTTAAATTCCAAAATTAACTTCGTTTACAGATTGTTTTACAAGTCTTTAAATATGACAAACAAAAACAAGCCAAAGGACCCATGATATTTAATGTTGAAAAAGAAGTTTGCAAATTTATAGCTGAAGATGAAGATATTTATCCGGGCTTGCAAGAAAAATCAAATTTGCCAAGTAAAGATACCTGTCCCATACCTAAGGTAAAGACAAATAGCGTATCATAAACGCCAAAAATACGTAAGCGCCAAACATTTTTTGTGCCGGTAAACATTTAAAGTGATAATAAAGGGTCCGCCAAATAACTTTTTTTTTTTGAACTCCTGAACCAATTGGACTTTGTATGGCGTCATACCCAGGTCTTTATGCAAAATTCGTCTCAATGATGTCTCGGAAATGTTCAATTGTTGAGAACGACGGTGAATTGATGTTGATGGCGGACCCTTTAATTTTGATGTAAGTTTACATTAACAAATATTGGACACACTGTTCTGTTCTTTGTTTAAAAATAGTTCTTTTTAGTGGCCCTATATTTTTTTTTTAACTGGATAGAGATAATTCGGTGGTTGAAAACCATAAAATAATTTAACATCTGAACAACAATTGTAAATGAAAAAAGTTAACATTTTTATTTAAAGTTGGCAAATATTTATTTTAAAATATGAAATTCTTGGCACTTTTTGTTGAGACTTTTTCAAAATGATTTAGAAATATGAAAAAGGTCAAATTTTTAGATTTCTTATTGTTATTTTGATAAGAAAATATTAAACTTTATTGCTGTGCTAAAAAATTGTTCCGTAATCGTATATAATTTATGACAATCTGAACGATCGGAGGTTAAAAACACCAGGTATTTTTTTTTGTTTTTGTACAAATTAAAGAAAAAAAAAATCGAAAAACAGAATTTCGAGAAAAAGTAAAATTGGCAAAAAAAAGTTCCCAAAAATCGCTAACATTTTTTTTTACGTTTTCTAATCGAACTTGAAACTTAAAGCAAAAATATTTACGAACACAAAATTTTTTTGGAATTTTTTTTTGCATTTTTAATTGAACTCGGAACTCTAGAACTCGCCCTTCAAACTTTTCGGAAAGCTAATGCCATTTTTCATAAAATTTTATGAAATAGCATTTATAAAACGTCCATTCACTCAATGGAGAAGTTTAATTAAAAACTAGTTTCGTAAAAAGTATGAAGCTTTTCATCAATTAGTTTACTGAAATTTTTTGTTATTTTTGGTCCACAAAATTCTCTCTGTGTACTTATACAATGACGTCATAAACAAAATTTTTTTAAATTTTTAAAATATCTTCAGCCCTTTGGCATACTTAGTCTATATTTCACGGTGGCATCAAACCGAACGTGGAAGTGTTTGACGTGTTCAGCAGACTTATTATTAGCCAAATAACATTGATTTAAAACTTTAAAAAATCTAAATAAAATTACAAAATAAATTAATCGAAATTGGAAACGTAAAAACCTGAAACCGTCACAACAAAGTGAAATGTAGAACACCCCTGAAAGTTTCAACTTCGCATTATTTCCACTAGAGGCTCTTTAAGGAAACAAATTAAAAAGATTTCCTAATAAAATATTGTTTTATGCATCTTAAAAGTTTGGTTAACGAATGTCCAAGGATCTAATAAGTGTCCTTTATAGTAGTACTATTATGTTGATATCCAATATGCACATCGTATCTTTGGATAAAAAAAAAATGGTACTTTTTTTACTTTTCAACCACTTCAAAGTTTCTGATATTTTGATTCTTAATAAAATATTTAAATGTCATCGTAAACGAAAGCGCAACCCCTCACCAGACCTTCGTTATGCATTCTCCTGTAAAATATCCGTTTCGAAGCTTACATATTTTTGGCGTTTATGGCTCAATGTAATGGATCTTTTTTAACTATATGGTATAATAAAAATATATTTTCTTATTCTAGAATGAATACAATATTGATCAATATGAGCTTAAGGCTGATTTCTTGCCAGCTGAGACACCTGCTGGAGAATATCTTATAGTATTTATATTAAAAGTTGGTTCTTCAAATCCGGTAGCTGGATTTAAAGCTGCTATAACAATTACGAAATGATTTTATTTGTAAAATAAAATAAAAGAAATTTATTAACTATTTGCGTTTATAAATTAAATTTTAGTTTTATATTAAAGAACAAATTTTAGTTTTACAAAAAAGTTAGTTTTTTGACAGAACTTATAATTTTTAACATTTTTATTTTGTTACCTTATAGTCCGTGTTTTGAAAACAAAATATAATTTTGGAGGTAGAATAAAAATATCTAAACAATTTTTACTACAACAATTTTGAAACAACTGTATACACTGAAAAAAAAAATACAAAATAATGTTTGTAATATCAAACATGTATCGCAGAATTGGAATTTGTAAATACACCCTTTTTTTTATTTTTTTAATTTTGAATTTTTGTTTTTAAAAAACTACAATTTTGAAGCTTTTTGTTCGAAATAAATTTAAATTTAAAAATGATTTTTTTTTTAATTTAGAAATTCTATTTTTGGTGCCCACTTTTTTTCTGTGTACCATCTGCGAAATGGGTGTTTTAGTACTAGGATTGTCACTCGAATAAAAATTATTCGATTAAACGAACGAACAAAACTAAAATTCAAACAAAACAATCTAAAAACCATGATTTTCGAATTACGAATAATTCAAATAAAATTTTACAATTAATCGAATAAAACAAATAATTAAAAAAAAAAAATACTTCTTTCAATAAAACTTTTTCGAAAATTTATCAAATTTGGGAAAATTTGTACAAAAAATGGTAATGGAAAAAATGAAACTAAAACTCTATTGAAGAAATAACTGAAATTTTAAAACAGTTATTAATCGTTTTCTAATATATGCACTCGTTAATAATATGTAAAGGAATTCACAGATAAAGTGCTATTGCTGAAATATAGCATGCTTTTTTTTTAAATATTGCTATTTTACGACGATAGCACGTTAGCTCTTAAACTGAGAATTTCATTTAGGTAATTTCTACGATAACTAAAATAAGATCTTAACAGCGCGATATACTAACCTATAGCCGATATATACTTTTTAACCATTTTCAGAACTGTATTTTTTTCACCACGATTGTAACAATTTCATCAATATTGATGAAACATTTCATAAACAACAATAAATTATAATTAACATATCATGATCTCTTTGAACTTTTTCTACACATAAGTAATGAATTCCTTACTAATCCAACCTAACCTTCATATATATGGTGAAGCATTTCATAAATATGATGAAACTGGTGAAATGTTACATTGGATAACAATTTATGAAACATTTCATAAATATGATGAAGCGTTTCCTTTCAATGTAAAGTCTAAACTGATTGCATTTAAGAATTGGTATTGTTGTAGTATTCAAATTTATGCCAAAATTCATTACATTTTGACCTGATAGATTCATTATTTATGTGTCTTTAAAGTTAAAATTAAAATTACTCATTTTTCCTTCGATTACTCGAATAATTTTTAAAAAATAATCGTTTGATCAAAAATTGTTTGATCGTTTATTAGAACAAAATTAAAACGCGAATAAAAGACAACAATAGACTTAGAATACTATGTAGGTGAAGAAAACTGCAAATGTAGTTAAAAACAAATGAAATTTCACTTAAAGAAAGGACGACTAACATTTCAGCAAATTCAACTAACAATGTCATTTGTTTTTTAATGTTCAAAAAATGAACCACAATTGTAGTAAAAATGAACCACATGTTAGTAAAAAACATTTATTTTTATTTTTTTAAATAACAAAAAACTACTATAAAAAACTAATGTAAAATCATAAAACAGTCATTTGATGTGGTTTGTTTTTTTAAATGAACTACAAGAAACTGTATTACAACCCAAACAACTATATATTTTTAAAGCAGAAGTTCCCTGAGTGTATTTATTTGAGAAAACCTAAACCAGGTAGCTATTTTTTTGTTCGATAAGCGGACTCTTAAGGCTAATAGTCATAGTAAAATAGTTCCTGTATTTCTATTCCCCAAATTTACCAGATTTTACCACAGCTTTTTTTTTTTTTTTTTTTTTAAAAAAAGAGAAACAACACTCAGGAAATTCTTCCTATTAATTAATGTGTTGCTTTCTTTGGAAAGGGGATAGTGGAGAGATGAAAGATGGTGAAAGATGAAGGGCTTCAAACATGGCAACACTGTAATTGCTCGAGTAGATAAGTCTTAGAACAGTTGTTGCTCGCCACCTGATGTAGAGTTGGCGAATTTATTGAAGCTTTTTGTTTTATAGCCCTGATTCATTATTTTACTTCGGTGGGGTTAAGAGCTATGGGAACACCGAAGGTGGGCGCAGCGATACATATAAGTGATAGAAAACTAATACATATTACTTTTCTAAATTGATGTTGTCGTCAATGGGAATCGAACCCGGGACCATCTGTGTAACAGTCCAACGCGCTAACCATTACACCACAACGCCCACATTTTAGTTTCAGACAAAAAGTTTGGCATTGTAGGGTTAAACAAATATTGCATATTTTGATGCTTAAAATACTCATTGAAAAGCTGCCAAACTTATAGAATACTTTTAAGGCATGCCTTACTACACAAAGATAAACAATATATTTACAAAGCGCTCTTGATTTGCACTTATATTTTTCGCTCTAACACCTTCTTTAATTGCATTTTTGTTTTTTATATTAAAAATAATTACAAATATATTAAAATTTTACTTATTTTTATGTGTTCCTGCTCATTAAATTGCTACCTCAAAGTATGCAATTTTTTTTAATGGGTTGTCTCTCATTCGGCTGCCACATCATTAATGCAGTTTCATATGCATTACAATCCATTGATTCTTAATAATCAAGTAAATATAATTTGAAAAAAAAAAAACTGAAATCAACAACAGTAACACTTAATTAACACACTCCCCCACTTAAATATTATCATCAGCATCCACTCACCATAATTTCATATATTCACCACACACATGACATAAACATTGTCATTGTCACTTGTGTGTGAATAGGGTAGTAAGAGAAATTAAGGTGGTCTATATGTCTGTCTTTTAGCCCCCTTGGTATAGTGTTAAAATAATCTGTTCAATGGATTGCACTTTTCACATTTAACCCCTTTCTCATCCAGTTGCAATACGGTAACAGTCAGCAGGATATGGTGTATCATTTATAATATCAACGTAATCGTAATTGTAATTGAAAAATCATTTGCAATATGCATAATTATCTTTTATAGCAATAATAATCGTTATAATCTGATGCAAATTTTATTTAAACCTTGTCTATAAAACAAAAATATCAAACTCCATATGCATGCATTAACTTGTTTTGTCGAAAAAAAAAAAAAAAAAATGTATAACATCCAAGTGAAAAGGGCATTTTTTTATGATAGATATTTGCCAAAAGGGGAGTTGTATTTTGTTTTATTTAGGCAGATATTCACACTTTTGATTGTACATTTTAACGCCTGCTGATGTTGACACGTTAACACAAATCATCATCAGTAATAAATTTTAATTGATTTTTTTTTTAACTGTTTAAAGAAAGGCAGGGTAGAAAATCCCAAACCCATAGTAGCCTAGGTTTTAGATCTGCAATTTGGCAGCCAGGGGTCGGTTTCTTAGACGGTGATTAAAAACGGCTAAAAATTTATTAGTGTCCGACCGAACAGTTCGGCCAGAAAATGTATTTGGTCTGTATTCGGTATTTTAAAGCATTATGGACAAATTTGGCGGATGGAAAAATGTTTATTGGACTGATTAGAGGCTATTTTGAGTGTCAAATTTGAAGAAAAGTCTGTAGTTAAGCAATTAATTCACTGTTCGGCCTCAGAAAGTTCGGCCAAATCGAAAATAGATCGGCGGCGGAACTTTTAACTTTATAGATAAACTTCGGCTTATATCTTAAATTTTATACACAAAATCGAATTAAATCGGCTCAACAAACATGTTTCCAATACCAAAATTTGTCATCATTGCCTCTAGATATCAAAAAACCGACAAAATATAGTTTTTTGGCCGAACTGTTCGGTCGGACACTAAAATTTATATTTGTTAAATACTGAAATTTTTCAGTACATGAATGAAACTTTTCTTCAGAAAATAAACTAAAATCAATCAAAACTTTTATACAATTTTTTTTGGGGTTATTTCATCATGCTAAATTTCGAAACTAGAACTAAAGGGTGTCCCAAGAAGAACGCAATTTTTAAATCTGGCAACATTCGATGTGTCATTGTTTGACATTTGAACAATTGTTATTGTTTGCTAGTAGAAGATGCGAGGTTAGTAAAAATGGAGCGCTACACGAATGAACAACGCATTCTCATTGTGAAATTGTTTTACCAAAATCGTGAAAGTTTTCGCAAAAATCATCTTCAGTGACGAGGCCCATTTTCATCTTGATGGCTTCGTCAATATGCAGAATTGTCGCATTTGGGGTGAGGAAAATCCTAGAGTGATTCACGAGAAGCAAATGCATCCTCAACGTGTCACTGTGTGGTGTGGTTTTTGGGCTGGAGGAATCATTGGACCTTTTTTTTATGAAAATGAGGCAGGTCAAGCGCAAACAGTCAATGGTGTTCGGTATCGTGAAATGATAACCAGTTTTTTCTTGCCTAGAATTGAAGAAATGAATGTGGAGGACATGTGGTTCCAACAAGACGGCGCCACATGTCATACAGCCAGAGAAACAATTCAATTGCTGCATCAGTCATTTCCCGGTCGTGTTATTTCGCGTTTTGGAGATCAGAATTGGCCGCCTAGATCGTGCGATTTAACACCATTAGATTTTTTTCTTTGGGTTTTTTTTGAAGTCGATGGTTTACGCGAATAAGCCGACGACGACTCAAGCCTTAAAAGAGGAAATTGGACGCTGCATTAATGAAATACCGCAGCATTCATGCAAAACGGTCATTGAAAATTTCATTAAAAGATCGCGTGCATGCCAGCAAAGCCGCGGCGGCCATCTGCACGATATATTGTTCCATACATAACCTCATTCTGTCTACTTTACGATATAATAAAGTTTCACGATTTTTTTTTAAATATCTGTGTTTTATTTAAAATTTAAAAATTGCGCTCTTCTTGGGACACCCTTTATAATGAAAATCGGAAGACCCTTGGTCAGATATTTCGCGATTTCTGATGAAATGAGTAAAATTTATAATATAATATATTTTTTTTAACGTAGTTTGGGCTTAATTTCGTTTGTTCAGGGCAAATTTTTTTGGAGGTTATTTAAAAAAAATTTTTTGAGCTTTTACATTACGAACTACAACCCAATATTTGAGTTTTATTTCATTTCTTGTTTAGGCGTTATTTCACTTACATATTTCATTATTTTCCTTTGTGTACTATCTAATTTTCTTTGGGTTTTATTTAATTGGGAGCTATTTAATTTTTTGGATTGCCTGGTTAAACAGGACCGGTCTAAAAGTGACTGTTCCGTGATTGCTGAAAACCGGACAGGTCCAGCCAATATAACTGAAATGGTACAAATATGCTCCAGAAAGAGCCAAATTCGTCGAATCCAGCCTTAGCTTCTGGAATACTTTTTAAACTTTTTTTCTCTATTTTTTCTGTAAGCCCCAACCGAATCGAATAACGGCATTCACATATATTTCCAACTCCAGTAACTTTTTTTTGTAAAAGCTCTATAAAAATTGTATTCGATTTTTGCATACAGAATTTTATTTGTTTTTATTAAAGAATAACTGAGAACCAAAGCCGCGCCTGGTGAAAATGTATATGACGTTATCTGTTTTTCACCACTGAGGTGAATAAATTTGTATATTGTTATTATTAAACATTTATTAGTTAGGCTCGTGGTGAAAATATATGGTGTAAGATAAGATGGTGTAAATATGATATATAAGATATACATACATTTTAACCCTTAAACCACTGGGATATTTTAACTTTTCCTGTAATTGGATTTAAGTGATGACCGTCTGTAGACGGTCTTAGTGGTTTAAGGGTTAAGAATGAATAAAATTTAGCGAGTATTAGAATTTGACCAGTAGAAAATTATCAAAAGATTCTCCATCTAAATTTAATTGTTTGCTCTTATTAAAAAAATTATTTACAAAATTGAATTCTGTTATACAAAATATTTAATTAAATTATCCTAATAAATATTTATTAGTTAAATCTCTCCTACTCTCTTTCTGAGCTGTTTATCACAATGATATATTACTTATTATGATAACCACATTTTACACTTATCAAATATTATGATATAAATACCAATTTCTTTTTTTTTCTACCCCCTGAAATTTAATATTTTTTTCCAATTTTTTTCTAGAAAAAAAAAATAGAAAAAATTTACTTGCTACAATTTTTAATTATCAAATGCGTTAATGATAATTTTTTAATGACAATCATGT
The DNA here is from genome assembly GCA_021234595.1 of Delia radicum. NCBI lineage: Eukaryota > Metazoa > Arthropoda > Insecta > Diptera > Anthomyiidae > Delia > Delia radicum. The sequence continues at coordinate 3,051,653 of CM037852.1, forward strand.
TTATTTATGGCCAAACTTCCGTTATTTTGGGTTTCATTTTATGTTGCTGTGATAATTTATGGTAAACATAGGCAAAGTCTATAATAATTTTGTAAAATTTAAGGTTATGCGTTTCGTATTTTTATTAATTACAAAAATTGTCTTTTTTTGCTACAAAAGAGTCCTACATAAGTTGGAATTTTGCTATAAATCTTAAAATGCCACACTTGAGTGCTTATAGTCATTGTTTTATTTTGTTTTTTTTTTTTTTTTTGAGACAGAACAGGGAAGTTGGAGTAATATTTTAAAAACATTTTTCAATTACAAACAAATATTTGTTTCCCTTAACTATTATGTATAACATATAACGCCTCCTTGCCCTTTCTTAACATTTTTATGTATTTTTTCAAAGATATCTTACATATATGAAGCCTTTTACATGTTTTACTTAGCAACTTGAATACTTTTTTTAAGCTTAAGAAGAAAATTAAAAGTATTTCTTGAATTATTGTTAATGATGATTAAAAAAATGTTGTCGTCACCTTTATTATTTCTTTATTTTTGTCGTTAGAATTCAAACGTTGTTTAATCCTAACCTCAAACTACGTTTAAACCCCGGGAGTATTTGTAAGAACATTTAGATAACTTTATACAAAAAAAAAAAATATTTGCATACCTTTACTGTAATTTCCACATAAATACCTTCTTCATATGTTAGATAGATATAATGTAACCATGTTACAGAAGATGTTAAGTAATTTTTTCTAATAATAAAAATTGTTTTTTAACATGTTTATATGTTCATAGGAAAAAATTATTTATGTTTATTATTTTTGGTATTCAGGGAATTTTTTTATTCTTATGAACTTCTTAGATATAGAAGTTGAGTGAACTTTTGTTCTTTATAACCGTTAAAAGAAATTCTTTAAATATTTGTGTTTAATGTGTAAATAATTTTTTAATAGACAATTTTGAATAGAACTTACATTTCATAAAATAAATAAATTTGTTTTACTTAACAATTGTAAATATATAATTAAAAATACTTAAGAAACTGTTATAATCTCAATTAAATCGTATAAATCCTAAAAGTAGGCAACACATTTTGAAATTACAATGACAAAAAAGGATCTAAAGAGTTTTTTTTTTATCAATTTATCCCTCTTAAGAATATTCGACAGATTTAGTATTTAGAAACCTACACTCTGAATATTATGTAGTTTACTGTTTGTAGTTTAAGAAAAAAGGTTTTCATTTATTTTTCAATTTAAAATTTGTTAAAAATAATTTACTACACTAAAACTGTAATTTAGTTAAAAAAATATGTCAACAAACTTTATGGAACATTACATATTAAAATTTCACAACACTAAAATGGCACTACAACTGAAATAATTTCAAATAACTGAATATAACTTTTATTTTTTACTGATCTGTAGTTAAAATTTGAAGATTTATTTTTAAATTACTATTATTTTGTTTTTACGGATTTGCTAGTTATTTAAACAATATTTAAAAATAAATAACAAGAAACAAATGAAAAGTAAGTAGACCGGATTTTGAGTGATTTATCATTTATAATAAATTACATTTTCAGTTAATTTAAACTACAAACTATTTTGAGTGTATTGAAACAAGTCACTTAATACGTGCATTTGAGTTTGTTTTGAGACAAGTCATAACAAATTTAAAATTTGTCAGTTTCCAATCTCGACAAGGATTGATAACTGAAAATGAACCAATAACATAACTAAACCAAAAACAGTTAAAATATGAGTGAAATCGTAGAAACCCTAAAAGTAGGCACCACATTTTAAATTACAATGACGAGAGACGAACTGAAGAGTTACAAAGTTGTTTAAAAACTTATCCTTAATGTGACTATGTTTTTTTTTTTGTAATTTTTACTCAGACTTTACTATTTGGAAACCTATTTATGAGACATGTCACCTAATACATAATTTTAAGTTAGTTTTGTGACATGTCACAAGGTATTCCCCTTCCAGGACAAGGCTATGTTAAATGATTGGTAACTGCAAAGGGACCACTCATGTGACTAGTCCAAAAACTGTTTAAATATAAATTAACACATATAAACCCTAAAAGGCGCCAACACATTTTTAATTTAAGATGTTAATAGACAAACTGAATAGTTGCAATTTTTATCAACTTATTATTTATGTTTTTTAATTTTATGTGGATCTTATTATTATTTATAATAACAAGACACCTAACAAGTCATTTCGAGATAGTTTCGTGACATGTCACAATTTATTTACAATCAGTCAGTTTTCCACATCTCTAAAAAGGCCATGTTTAGTAATTGGTAACTGTAAATGGAGCATACAAGTGACTAGAACAAAAAAAACTGTTAAAATATCAATTAAAGCTTAGAACCCTAAAAGTAGGCAACATTTTTTTTTATTATTAATTTACAATGACAATAGGCAAACTGAAAAGTTGCAATTTTTATCAACAGATTCCTCATGTCACTATATTTGTTTTTTATTTTCAATTGCGAGTTTAACTCAGATTTATTTCCCCATGAACTAGTACACTTCCCTTGGAGTTTCGAGAAAAGTCTGCTTGGTAGTTCACTCCGATTTAAATTAATTTGAATGAATGTGGTAGAAAACGAAGAAAAAAAAAACAAATGTACCTCTTTGGCAGTCCATTCTCATATTTACGTTTTAAGAGTGGGGTCCATAATTACTCCGTAATATCAATTAAAGAAAATGTACAAAATTAAGTATCAAATGAAATTTATTTTTAAGATCTATACAAACTGAAAAAAGTTTTGTACTATTTTGAAACTAATTTCAATTCTTTGATATGAGCTTAAGCCGCTATATTTATTTCTAGAAGTTTTTTTCATTTTGTCTGATAGAAAATATTTTCACTAAAAATAAGTTTTCTCTTGCATTATTATCACTTCCTGTTGCCATTATTATCGCATTTTCTTTTTAACCAAAACCCCCCCACAAAAAAAAGAGAAAAATAATAAGAAAAGAGCAAATATAACAATAAGTAATTGTCGGTAATTAATGTTGGTTTTACCTACCATTTCATTATGCCACACACTTCACTAAACTTCATTGATATTGTTGTTCCTTCAGTATACAATTATTTGCCAGACGTTTACTAAATTTTTATTTCGAAATATTTTTGTTGTCTATTTGTCTGTTTTGTGACTAATTTAGCGTTTTAAATTGTTATTGCTTAACACAGCAAAATATTACTTGAAATATTTCCCCCCCAAAAACAGAAAGAAAGGTATTTTTTTTTGGTTTTTTTTTTTGTTGGAAGTTTTATTACAAATTTTTGTTAAAGTAAAATATTCTTCAATATTTCTCTTTATTTTTGTATTGCCAATCTTTCGACAATAATAATAACGAGTAAAAAACGAAGCAATAAAATATTATTAAAATTATGTTTTGTAAGAATAAAAAAATTATTGATGGTTATAAATTGACAACTCGTAAAAGTTAACTTAATTTAAAGCTTGAACTAATGATGCTTAATTACTTCTGAATAAGACTTTTTGCATACTCAACTCAAATTGTTATTTAATAAGCAGTTACTAGGTATCCACTTATGACCATTGATATAGTAGATAGATATTTTAAATAATTTTGGTATTAAATACACAGTGAAAAATTGCTTTAATTTTGTATGAGAGGAAATTCTTTATTAAACGATAACGCCCCAAAAAGTAGGTGGGAATGCAGAGAAAAACTATGGTTTAAGAGCATCATGTAATGATCGGAAATTTGATTTTATTATAGTATGACCCTAATTATAATCATATTATGATCACTTCAGCTGATATTATATAAAATAACTTGAATTTTATGATCATTATGATCATATTATAATCATAACACATCCCTAAGCATAGTATGATAATCTTCAATCATATTTTTTATCTGCATGAGGATGCTGAAATTTTAAGAAAAATATTTGCAATAGTTTGTTATTGAAAATGATCGAAATTGATATAAGGATTCAAAAGTTATAACCGATTTCGTTTTTATATTTATTTCCCTTTATTTTTTTTAATTGAAACTTCTTTTTCTAACTGTGTAAAATTTGTTCACTTTTTTGATTTTTGTTCAACAACTTTCTTGTCTGCTAAAATATCATCTTTGTAAAAAGAGCCTTCTTCACTCCACCTTCTTTAAATTTATTTATACTATAGAAACTGTGTAGTAAATCAGCGCTCGATGACATTAAAATAAAATTTTAATGTTGTCTGCTTGAGTGCAACACATAACGCGTAATGGTAAACGGTAAATGGCAAAATTGTGCACACATACATACAATAACTCATCATTGCCACCGTAAAATATGCTACAATATCCATATAATTTTCACCTTGGTTACATACTATAAATTTATAATAACAACAACACAACAGCAATTGAACATTAAAATTTATTTGAATGTTATACCAAAAAAAAAAAAAGAATAAGTAAAATAAAAATCAGCTTAAAAGACGAAAGATGGGGAAAAAGTACCGAGAATAAATACAGAAATTGATGCCATAAAAACAGACAATAATTGTGAATATTTGATTTACAATACGTATTAACATTTATTTATAACACAAACAAAGGTAATAAAAAATAAATTGGTTTATAAAAATAAATACGAGTCGTCTAATGTGAACTTTATTAAAGCTTTCAAAAAAATTTGTGTGTTCTCAAAAATTTAAATCCCTGATGACAGATAATATTATTTATAATTACAAAAACACGTGAAAAATCTTATGCATTTTTAAATATATTATAAAGCAAAAAATAGGATATGCATAATAAACCTGTATAGTTTTACACCTTTTTATTATAACTATGTATATTGCCTAAAAGTATACTACATAAAATATACTTAACGATACCAATGATATTACTATGCGTCTGTGTGTGAGTGTAAAGAAGGGGTTATGTCTGTGTGTGTTTGAAAATTAACTCATATGTCATATAAGAAAGTTGTAACATAAATAAATGTCATTAAAGCATATTTAATAAACTAATATAAACCATAATGATTAAAATCTTAACCCGTAACTGATCTAAGTGGCCGTGTAGATACATTTTTAATACATTTAACCGCTGCTATATCACAGAAAAATCGTCAAAATTAAAAATATATCGAGGGCTTATATTCAATACCGTCTATCTACATTTTCACAAAATTTTTTTTTTATGCCAAACTCATCTCTGACCCCATCTGCATGTACTGTAAAAATTTAAGTGGAAAAAAACTATTTTTAGTACTATATATCCTGTATTTTATCATTTGTCTATCTACAAAGATACTTATTTATGAATTTTATGACGGCAATACCGTCTATCTACATCATAGAATTTTGTCGTTTAATTTAATTTCAGGCTATTTCTCTGTTTGATATCTATTTATTCACTGTTCGTTTTTCGGATACATACTTCTCTGTTGAACGATCAATACATACCATAATACGCTGTGTATGCGGTGGTGTGCCCTTTATGTTATTTTCTAGCTACAAATGAGTATGCAAATAAATTAATTCAAACGCAAAAACTCAAAAACACAAGCAAGAATGAACTAATTTGATACTGATTTGAAATTGACCACTTTACCTCGATTTAAAATCTAATGCCCAATTCAGACGGTGATTTTTGCAGCGTCTGTTTTTCTTAATTTGATTTAGCAGTTGCTTGCAAAAATCATTTGCATTTACATGATGATTTTTAACAGACGTCTGTTTTTTGTAACCATGGTTGATTATATTTGTCTTTTTATAGCATGGTTGGGTTTTTTTTGTTTTAATTTGTTTACCCAAAAAATTGATGATAATAAATATTGATTTATTTGTATATGTGTTTATTTTAGTTACACTGCAGTGCACTGTTATATTTAAAATTTTTTTCTTTTATTTGTTTATATTTTTTTTCTTTTTTATTTATTTTGTTTTTGCTTTGAGCTTTTAATTTTTCCGCTTTCACAAAGGTTGAGCCGCTTCAAAGTACGAAAACAAATAAAACAAACAAGAAAAAAAGAATGTAGCATAAAGAGAAATAAGAAAAACAATCACGAAAACACAAAACGTGATTTTTTGTCTACCCCGCTCGCTATCAAACTAAAAAAAAGACATGAAAAACAGACGTTGCAAAAATCACCGTGTAAATCAGGCATAAGTTACCTATTGCTTTTCTGACATTTTTACCATATTTCAGATTTTATTCGAAAAAATTAAAAGCAATTTTTTGTATCTACCCCCTATCACCCACCTTTTTCGGGATCCCCATACAAAAACAGTAATACAAACTTAATTTTAAAATAAGGCAATACCGTCTATCTACATATTATTTTCCTACACAATAATTTAATTTTTGAGGCAATACCGTCTTTCTATCATAGAAGCTAAAATAACGCGAATTTCAATAAACTTTTTAGTTAGAACGTTTGTTAGACACATTCTGTTAATATTGTAGAAGATGAGTTCATCGAAATTGTTGCTTATTTGCGAATAAAACAGTTTTTTGGCTCTCCTGAAAAATTGTGTTTTTGTAGATAGACGGTATTGAATATAAGCCCTCGTTATATTAAATTGAAAAAATCGGTAATATTTTAAAAATATCTAAAACTGAAAAAATATCTCTAAGTTTGAGAAAAATGGATAAGAATGTAAAAAATCAATAAAATTAAATAACAAAAAACCACCAAAATTAAAAAAAAAAAACAACATTAAAAAATTTTGCTTTGCGATGCTTCGTTTTCGAGAAAAACTCGATTTAAGAATCTAGCCAACCAAGTCGAAATTTTGGGACCGGTATTAGGGTAATGGGGGCGAGTTATGACTACTGGTTCAAACATTTTCTCTTTAAGTCTTCGAGGTATGGATCTTTTACATTTGGGACAGTTTTTCTGTATTTCTCAACACAATCTCCATTTAGCTCGAAACACTTTTCCCAGCGACATTCAATAGCTTCGATACCCTGTTTATACACTAATATGTATAACAAATTCGGTTGGCTCAACAGAATTTCATACAACCGAATCGATTCGGTTGCTGCAACCTCGTAAATTTGGTTGTCACAACTGAGTTTAGTTGTTGTAACCAAATTGGGGATAATGACAACCGAATTCGGTTGTGACAACCGAGTTTATGAGGTTGCAGCAACCGAATCGATTCGTTTGGATGATATTTTCGAATTTTAATGAGAGTGTAGTAAAAACTGTCTAGTTAATTATAATAGCCATCATCCGAAGACTCCACCTCTTCTTTGTTGGCAAATCTTTTACCACCGAGACATTTTTTCAAGTTTAGAAATGGAAAATAATCCGTGGGAGCTTAATCTGGCGAATAAGGTGCGTGCTGAAGCAATTCTAATTTTGTTCTATTATGGACAAACACGGCGCCCATCTTGCGCACATCTTTCTCTTCTTCAAATTTTCGGTCAATATGCGTTGTATATATATAGCACCTTTTGAAATGCCCATCATTTCAGCCTATCATTTAAACCTTCAGCAGAAAAGCTTCCAATACCATTTTGTGGATTTTCTTAACCGTTTCTGTTGATCGAACACTACGTTGTTTGTCTTGGCACATAGTATGGCCTCGTTTAAACTCGGCCACTATCGAATATGATCATGTTAAAAATGTTTTTTTTTTAACTGTTGAATAGCTTCAATAATATCTTATTCAAAAATTAGATCATTAGAGGGTTAACCTTATTTTAGTATTTTAGCATTATCTCTTTCCACTACTACTATACCACGTTAAATCATGTAGGTATTTCTTTTTTATGTATTATCATCTTTTGTCATTATGATTATAATTAGTAATAGTAGCAACAGTGTTATCATTAACTATAGTATACTATTATTACCTGCGATGTATGGGTAGAAAAGTTGAATAAAGGGAAATAGTGGGGAAATAACATACATATTTTAATGTTATATTTGTTACACACTTTCTATGTCTTAAATTTTTAAAATGTCAGATAAGAAACAAGACAAAATATCCATAAACAAAGGCATTCGATTTTCGTTTTAAATTTAATGATAATGGACGTATTCTATTGCTTTCCATCAATGAATTTTTGCATTAGATCTATGAAGTGACACTTTAATTCGTCCATTAAAACTTTTTATTAAGTTAATGCAGTTTTTCATAAAAGTTCTATGAAAAACTTCATTTTATTTATTAAAAATTTCATACGCTTAATCAAAAAGTTTCATTAAAAAATGTTTCATAAAAGTTATGACTTATTTTTTATAAAGTTTAAGAATGTTTCATTCACTTTGTGAAAAATGTATTAAAACTCGTCCAAGAAAATTATCTCATTGTCGAGTAAAATTCAAGACGACTTTAAGGAAAAAGGACCTGTCGCTAATATCTTTAAAATTTATATTTTTGTGATAGATGAAAATTCTATAATATAAAAAAATATGGTAATTTTTTCAGGTCTTATAACAAAATCTTCTTATGTGACACTATTTTTAAAGACCCAGTAAAATCCAAATAACTGGTTGCAGAACAAATTATACTGTATTGTAACATGTTCTAATTTCTGTTCTGCAACTGGTTCTTTTTATATGGAGTTTGTCCTATTTACAATAGGTTCTTTACATCCAAACAAGAACATGTTGCTTTAGAACCGATTCTAGAACCAGTTATAGAACTGGTTCTGGGACTGTGCCCCTTACATTTCGACTCCTAGAAACCTGTTCTAGAACCGGTTCCATGTAACCGGTGGTAAAAGAAGTTGTTTTAGAACAGGTTCAAAGGTAATCTGTTCTAAAAAATTTTGCTGGGTAGTTTATAACATGGATGTTAACCGATTCGATGAGGTTATCGGTAAGGGTCAAGCTATTTTCGTTTATTTCGGTAACTTTATTTTAAGGATAACTCTATTTCAATTATTTCGGTAACGGCATTTGAGCGATAATGGTGTTTTAGTTATTTCGGCAACGTTATTTTAAGAACATATGTATTTTAGTTATATCTTTAACGGTTTTTTACGTACAACGGTATTTCAATTATTTCGTTAACGGTATTTTAGGGACAACGATAGTCAGTTGAAAGGGTTTTGAATCTATAACAGTACTTTAGCGGTATTGCCTGCCATCCTTGGTTTATAATTTAGTAGATATTTTTCAGGAGTCTACTTTTAAATTAACTCCTTCACTCATAGAACTTAACCTATAAAAATAGCAGAAAAAGCTACTAAAATTTAGTTGCCAATAACCTTGCAGAAAAAACTGCTAAAATAAGCACATTTTTTTTTTACTAAATATTAGTAATATAAGAATAGCAACAAAAAAATCTGTTGAATTTACAAATATTTAGTTATATTTGAACTAAATTTTAGTTAATTGAAAGTAACAAAATAATCTACTAAAATCAGCAAAAATAATTTACTAAATATTAGTAGATAAAAAAATCATTAAAAAATGTGAAATTTAAAATTTAATTTAATGGGAATAAAAGTCCGCCCTTATGCAATCAGCAATCTTAAATTTTTTAACAAAAATTCTGTTGATTTTAGCAAAATAAATGTTATTTGCATTCTACTAAATTTAAGGTAAATATAGCAAAATTTTTGTTAATATTACAATTTTTGATTGCTATTTTGAGTCTACACATATTTACTAAAAATTTTTGCTAATTTTACCGATTAAAATGCTACTTTCAATTAATTAAAATTCACATTGAATATAACTAAAATTTTGTAAAGTTGACAGTTTTATTTTTGCTGTTCTTATTTTATTAATATTTAGCAAGAAAATCTGCTAAATTTAAAGGTTTTTTCTGCATGGTAATTTTAAACTAATTTTTAGAAGCTTTTTCTGCTATTTTTACAGATTTATTTCTATGAGCGTAGATATTTAGTCAATTTGCCATTAATATGTCGTATTGTCTCTTTTTGAGCTTTTGAGTTTATTAAAGACACACATATATGGAAGCATCCTACAATGTTTTTTTTTCTTCTTTATATTTACAGTTAAACCTCGATTATCCGGGCCTTTGTTAACTGTCACGCTAGATGTTTAATTTATAGCTCTATTAACCGTGTTTTAACTCTATTATCCGAGCTTTTATTTTTTTCCTCTGTTAACCGTGCTTTACCTCTATTATCCGTGCAGCACATACATGTATTAGCTTATTTTTTCCATTAACATATATACAAAGACTTAAAATACGGTGAAAATAAATATACCCATTTAACCGTGTTTTCGATTATCCGTGATGAAATCGGTCCCTTGCAAACCGTTTAATCAATGTTCAACTGTATATAAGTTTTTAGCTCTTTTTCCACACTATCATATGCTTTCATACTTTTTCCATATTGTCTTTCAAAGTCTATAAATCTTATTAATGATTATGATGAGTGTTTGGCTTCATTATGAAAATAACTTATGGAGTAGTCTCATACGAGTACATGTAGATTTAACCTACCTGAGAATCTATTAGGGTGATCAATTATTCGACATTTTTCGAAAACCGGTTTTCGGGTTTTTCCGAATACATAGTTGAAATTTTAAAAAAACCGGTATCGGTTTTTGAAATTTAAAAAAAAAAACAATATTATACAATTATATTCGGAAATAGATTTTTAGCACAAAATTAGTAGATTCAGCAAAAGTTTTGCAAAAACTTAGTGGATTAGAAATTAAAAAACCCTTGCTAAACATTAATAAATTTTTTGCTGATTATTAGTAGACTGAAAAAAACTCAAAAAATTTGTAGAAAATTTATACTTTAGTTAATTTATTTTGCTGAAAATCAGAATATATATTTTTGTGATTCTGTTTAAAATAATTTACAATACGTTACAAAATATCAAAATGTTCATTGACTACATGAATTAACGTAATATGTAAAAACAATAGAAATAATTATGTATAACATAAACAAAATTATCTTTCAACTTCTTATGTACATCAATGGTTGTCTCAATGATGCTATCTTTTAAAGGAACGCTAATGCCGTAGAGAATTATATAAACAAAACAAAAAAAAATAACAAAATGTAACATATACAGCCCTTTTTTTTGCAATAAGAAAAAGGAAACATAAAAATCTACCTAAGATGTATGTCTTTCTCTTTCGCTTTAGTTTGTCTACCTGCTGTATATTTGTTTGCAATTTGACTACAAATACACGTTTAATCTTTTTTAAATTTAAATATTTTATTTTGTCTTTTATTTAATTAATAGACAATTACTTTAACAAGCCGGTGAAAACGCAAAAGTTAAGTTGTTTCAATCCAAAATTTTGTTTTATGTATGAAAAACAGATACAAAATCTTCCATGGTTGATTTTTTTATGTGTCTTACTAGAGTTGTACTTTTTAGTATAATTTTTCTCGCCACTACTACATCTTGACATCTAATTTATTCTGCGTATAACTTTTAATCTGGTTGTCGTCCACACTATTGATGTGCCAATCAGCACAATACAATTTTTTAGCAAAATAACTTAGTAAACATTCGTAAAATATTAGGAAAACATTAGTTCAAAACAGTTAAGTGCTGACAAAGTATAACTATATTTGGAAGAAAAAGTTTGAACGAACACAAATTGTTTAAAAGTGTGAACAAAAATAAAAAGATGCAATTTTTATTAAAAAAAAAATTTAAATATTAAATATAACATGATAGAATTATAACACTGGAACAACTAAAAAATAACACAGAAAAATAATAATTTTTAAGGTTATGAATATTTTAAAAGTATTTTATATGAGTAAATTGTACGTAAAAAGAAGCTCTCTTGCATGAAACACTTTTATGAAAACCTGATTTTTTAAGAACATTTTCTCACTTAGAATACAAGTGAAATTTCACTTAAAGAAATGACGACTTACATTTCAGTAAATTCAACTAACATTGTCATTTGTTTTTTAATGTTCAAAAAATGAACCAATGATCAATTGTAGAATAATGAAACACATGTTAGTAAAAACAAAACAAACATGTATTTTTTTTTATTTTTTTATATAACATTTTGTTAAATGCTGTAAAAAAATGAATGTAAAATCATAAAACAGTCATTTGATGTGGTTTGTTTTTTAAAATAATTTGTTTTACAAATGACTCACATTTACATTAAAAATTCAGAAACTGTATTACAACCCAAACAACTACATATTTTTAAAGCAGAAGTTCCCTGAGTGCAAAAACATTCCGTTTTTATCAATCAATTTTATAAATTTACGATTTTTATTGAAGCTAAAATAGAATAGTTAAGAAAAAACCGGGCATTCGACAAAAAAAAACCAGCTTATTCGATATTCAAAAATTTTACTTTTCCAAAAAAAACACCGAAACCGACAACGCACAAAAAACCGGTTGAAAACCGACCCGATCACCCTAGAATCTACACAGCAGTTTTGGCAACAAGAAAAAAATAACACCGGGTTATTAACGTAAAAGCATAGAAAAACTTACGCATGTGTTCTTATATTATCATACAAAGTTTTTATATCGGAGGAAAACAAAGTGAAATAAAAGAAATGAAAATTATTATGTCTGAGGTTAAAGGAATAATATACATACTAGAAGATGAGTACTTATTTATGTGTAAATAAGGTGACCAAATACAATTTTTCATAAACATTTCTTTTCGAATCAGGTAAAAATTAATTGTTATCATTATTAATTATACAATTATTGTTATAAGTTGTACAGAAAGAGTAAAGATAATTTAAATTATTTTTATTAATATCACGATTTCATGCTCTCCTAAGTGATCTTCAGTAGACTTTTTATTGAATATTTGTTTCGTTGATAGCAAAACTGATGTAAGTATGTCAAATAAATAAAAAAAGATCTTATATTGCTACTCAGACTCTGAAATTAGTTCTGTTTTGTTATTTCTTCTTAACAAAAGGTACTTTCATAACAAAAGGTAATTTCATAACAAAAGGTACTTCAAAATTTTATTTAGTTCAAAATGATGTTTTTCATTATTACTCTGGTCTCTTCAAACATACATATCATTAGTATTTATTGAAACCACCTGTTTTTTCTGTTTTTATTTACTAACAATTACATTTCCTCTATCAATCTATAGAATACCTTACAACATATGGTTTTGAATTCTAATTTACTGTTCGCTATTGACTAAACTATATCCACTGCAGTAGTTGTGGTGGTGTGAGAGTGGTATATGTGTGTGTGTATATCCTGTTTTCGTTTTTGATTACTTTATTATAACTGTATTTGTTATTCAACAAAAGGCGTGTGTGTTTATTTGTATTTAAGTATCAATATTATCTCTACTCAATGTTGTTTTTTCTTTTATTTCTTCATTTGTAATTTTTTTTTTTATACAAAAGCTTTTATTATGATTGTTTAATATATTTTTTCTTAGCGATTATCTTCTTGTTATAGAAAACATATGTGTGTGTGTGTGTTTGTGTGGGAGTTCTTTTCATTTATTTTATTAGAGTTTGTGTATGTATGGATGGATGGATGAATGGTTGGAGTATATTTGTAGATAATCATATAAATCATTTTCTTTTTTCATATTCTGTTTTTGTTGTTGATTTATGTGATTGTTTCTTCTACTTATAATGTTTATAACAACTGCTCTAAAGTTATTCCTTTAAGTTGTTAGCAGTATGATTCTTGGGGAGTTATTACCGATTCTCAACCTTGGAGATAAATATTGAGCTATTGCTTTAGTCGTGATGTGAGTAGTGTGTTGTATTGTGTAAAAATAAGTCTTATAAATCATTGACATGATTAAGTGGCGCCTGGGTATTTTTTTTTTGTTTGAAGAAATGATAATTTAATAATGAAAATATGATGTTATCAAATACATATTACATAAAGTTTTTCTCAGTTTAATAGCAGATTGAATGTTAAGCTTATTTTACATTGACATACGTAGATCTCTAAATTGTGTAACCAGTAGGCCGGGTCGATTTGTATGGAGGCAAAAAAATCGCTCAACGTTCAAGGAAAATCGTATTCTAGTTATCAAAATAAGAAACGTTGCCGAAGGAACTATACCTCTAAAACGAATTCTGATGTCCCGACTTTTGACCCGTAGGGTCAAATTTTGAAAAATTCCACTTTGACCCATTTAGAGTGCCCCAATCGAATCCAACCCAATCGAATATAATTTATACATTCATCTGCTAGAGCGTCTTCGGGAGAAGAAATAGAGACCCTAATCTTGGAAAGACTCCTCCTACTTTCTGAAATATCTCTATCCCGAGATTTGTACATTTTGCTATAAAAACACGGCTAAAAAGGCCTCTTTCAACTTAAATTTTAACCCCTTAACGGTCACCTAGAACGATGATTAATGCATTAATCTGCTAGCGCCTCTCCCGGAGAAGAAGCAGCTCCCATAATCTTGGAGATATTCCTCCTACTTTCTGAAATATCAAAGTGGGCTTTTTCAAGATTTTACCCTACGGGTCAAAAGTCGGGACATCAGAATTCGTTTTAGAGGTATGGTTCCGTCGCCAAAGTTTCTTATTTTGATCCTTTGAATACGATTTTCCTTGAACGTTGAGCGATTTTTAAATCGACCCGCCCTAGTAACCAGTGAATTAAACTAATTAAATTGTTTGTTCATTTTGATTTTATGTCAACAATTGCAGGAGTTATCACAGAACTACACTTAGAATATTATGTAGATAAAGACCACTCACTGCAAATGTAGTTAAAAACAAATTAAATTTCACTTAAAGAAGGAACGACTTACATTTCAGTAAATTCAACTAACATTGTCATTTGTTTTTAATGTTTTAAAAATGACTAACAATTGTAGTAAAAATGAAAATAAACAAACATTTATTTTTTTTATTATTTTAAATAACAGAAAACAACTGTAAAAAATTAATGTAAAATCACAAAACAGTAATTTGATGTGGTTTGTTTTTTAAATGAACTACAAGATTAGTAAAAAATGTTATTTGTTCTACAAATGACTGAAATTTACATTAAAAGTTAAGAAACTGTATTACAACCCAAACAACTGCATATTTTGAAAGCAGAAGTTCCTTGAGTGTAGTGAAAATTGACATTGCTGTGAGTTAAGGGACGTCAACTATATTGAAAGAACTGGTCTCTTGGCTAGTAAAAAGAGAAATACTTAACGAACACTGACTAATTGCACTATAAGTAAAATTTCAACTTTTGAAATAACTCAATTGTACTCCGTTTTAAAAGATTAGGTCTAAATAAAGACATATTTCATTTTAAAGTTTGCATTGTCTCAAGCGATTTTTTGATAATATTTTAGGGGGAAAAAACATCAACATCTATTTTGACATTACTTTATTCACAGTTTATTTGACGAAACTCAACTCTAACAATGATGGTCGTATATTTATCTTAATTTAATAAAAACTTATAATTAAAATTTCGTAATTTTTAGTTGCCTAATTAAGTCATAAAGTAAAGTTGCAAAAACAACTGACCTTAAAGGACCTATCCCGTGACCGGTCAACTGTTGACAAATTACTGCAATTTAACTTTATATTAATAAATTTTCCATTTTATTTTTTTTAATTTCTGGTTGTGTTGTGTATTTGAAAACACCCGCAAAAATATTAGTTTTCTATTAGCCGGCCAACATGGATATGAAACATTAGCTGAGACGGTACAACGTTTGCCTTGTAAACAGAACGTTCTGTGATCGAGGCCTAATAGTCTTCTTTTAATTGTTTAGAAATCTATTTGTAATTCATTTAAAGATCCTAAGCCGTCCTATGACAACGCCATATTAAAGAGACCCATCCATTTCTTATTTTTCTACCTTGGAATGATCCCTGCCACCTTGGCACCTGACCTGCGTGTCATCTGGGACTTCCCGTAGAGTGGCGGGCGATTACACATTCAATATGAGTGTAGGTTTTTTGATTTTATCTTAAACATTTTTCCTTGTCCTGAGCGGTTTGTTAATAAAAACTGACAATAATGGAGTTAGAGACTTAAATTCGAAAGGTATGCCACGTTGAAGTTGCATATTTACCAACTGTAAAAATCTTATATCTTTATCAGCAAAAAACCCCGATCAACAAAAGGGTCATAACTCAAAATCCATTTTTTGCAAACGTCATACATCGGTCATTAGGCTGCTTATTATTTTTGAAAACGTCGGATTAAATTCAAATTGATCAAAAAAAAAAAATTCTGTAATTTTTTAAAAATTTTCGAAAAAAAATTTTAAACAAAATTCAGCTCGCTACCTGACATTCAAAATTTTTCCGAGTTTCAAAAAGGACAAATTTTCATAAAAATAGTTTATTTAAAAAAATTTCAAAACAAATCAATATTTAATTTTTTTGTGTTCCATACAACCTCAAGTACCCAGAAAAAAAAATATTTAATTTGTATAAGATTTTTTACCCTTACCCTTAATGAAACTTTTTCAGTAGTCGTATGAAATTTTTAATGAGTAAAATAATATTTTTCATTAAATTTTATGAAAAACTGCATTAGTTTAATGAAAAGCTTCAATGGACAAGTTCTAGTGACATTTCATAGAGCTAATTGATATCATGCAGATAATTCTCTCAGTGTATAAATATTTAATAATAATTTAGTCAATTTGCGTTATATCTTGAAGACTTTTGCTTTTGTGAAAAACCTGATTTAAAAAAATCAAAAATGGACAAGTGTTGAAAGTACTATTGAAATCTTAAGATTTTCACACCTTTTCCTATACATACGTATAAGAAAAAGAAAATCAAAAACTAAACATAAGACAATTTATGATAACCAAACACACACACACACTCATTCCACATTTTAAACGTTGTTGTATGGCTGTAAGAAAATAGTTGAAAGGAAATTAAACTTAACCTATGCAAACAACACTACTACACATGCAAACATTGAAACTTAATGGTAATAGGGTGAGGGAAAAACAGGAAAATTATTAGCAAACAAGTTCAAACTTAATTTAAGGTTCAATACAATGAAAGATCCTCAACATAAATATCACACAAAAACACACACACTTAGACACCGAACAAAAAGTTTGTTTTAGAAAACTCTTGAAAATTACTTATCAAAGATAGTTAGACGCACACTGAGAGAATTGTTAGCATGATATTAATGAATTTCTGCATAAACGCAATGAAGTTTCACTAGAACTCGTCCATTGAACATTTCCATTAAGTGCAAAGATTTTATTAACTGGAAAGTTTTTTTAAAATTTCTATAAAAAATGTAATTTTATTTATTATAAGTTTCATTCACTAAATGAAGAAGTTTCATTAAGAAACTAGTTTCATAAAAAATACTAAGCCTTTCAATAAGTTAATGCAAGTTTTCATAAAATCCTATGAAAACTGTAATTTTATTTTTGACAAGTTTTATTCACTCAATGAAGAAGTTTCATATAAAATATGAAACTTTTATTACTTTTGTGAAAAGTTTGGTTCACTTTGCGAAACAAATGTTCATTATTTAAGTGAACATTTTCATTATTTTCTTCCACAAAAATTCTCTCTGTGTATGTAAGTATGTGGAATGTATAACATAGTCATATATAAAATCTTGTGGTTTATTAGATTTTAATAATTCACACGCAACCCTGTTTACTTATTGAGTACGAGTATTTAGTTTAGAAAACATCGAGGAAGTAGAACTTACCTGTTATGGAAAACTTTTTCTTAGAAAAAGATTTATACATATGAAATGTATGTTAGTGTGTGTGTGTTTGTAAAAAGACCATGCCAAAGTTTTAGATTTTTAAGAACAAGACAAAAAAAAATAGTAGTTTATGTGTGTGTTAAGGTTGTTATCATGTGTTTAAGAAATAAAACACCTACGGGTGTGTTTGTTTAAAACATCAAGAGCAACAATACATTCACAACAACACTTAAGAGAATTGATTTCCGGTTCTTTTCAAAACATCAAAAAAACGAAAAATAAACATAGCATATGTTAAGGCTACATAATACATAGTTTGTTAAACAATTTTGAGAGTTTTATCATGAATTTTAACAAAATTCAAAAGAATTTTTAACTGATTTAAAAAAAACGTATACATTTTGTTAGATTTTTTTTGTAAATTTCAAATCTTAAGGGTACTATTTATGTTATTTTTATATTTTAGTATTTAAACTTAATTTGATAACTAAGATGCCTGTTTTTTTGTGGTTAAAAAAAATTAACGCCATCAGCTGTTTGTATGCACAGCTGTCAAAATGACAGTTGAAAAAACATTTCTTTAGGTTTTATTTTCTGAGTATATGATAAACTTGTATAGTGTTTAAAGTTGTAAAATGTTAAAAATATTCTCTTTTTTTTGGCGTTTTTGGAAGTATTTTTTTTTTTTTTCTTTAAGCATGTGTAACTCATATGGTCTGTTTTGAAAGTTTTTCTTTTGAAAAGTATAAGAAAATTTACACTTTATAAAGTTTGAATTTTATTCTTAACAAAAACATGTTGTGAGTTTGAGCAGAGTTTTTTTTGATGAACAATGCTAGAAATATCTAAACATCATATGTCAGTATTATGATATTTTTTATTTTTTTTCGAGAAGTTTAAGATGCAATTGTTACAAAAAAAAATTAAAGAAATAAATAAGAAAAGTTAAACATACAGTTACCAATTTAAACATAATATCAAACTGCAAAAAGGTTTTGCGCCAAATTTAAGCTACTAGGCTTCGGAAGATTTATAACTGCTGCAGAAAGAATCATTAAATAAACTTTTTGAGTCTAAGGTGTGCCATAGTAAAATATCATCTAATGACTTTAAACATTTGAAGAACATTTTACTAGATTTTCGTAATCTGTGACCGACTATGCATTTAGCTCGGAAACGATTTGATTTTTTTAACTAATTTTCGTGATTTTTGACCTAATAATGGAAAATAGTGAAAATAAATTGGCTCTCTTGGACCCCCCTGTCCCTTACATTGCCTCGCTCACACAGTTTTAGTCGAAGCGATATTTTCGCGATCTTCAACAAACTATTAATTATACCACACAAAATTGACTCCATAGATTCCCTCCTGCCCCGAATTACGCTTGTTATTCTTTATTAAATAATAACATATTAATGTCCAATATAGTATAACTTTTTAAACAATATGTTTTGGATTCAAAAAATAAAACGTTAACATAAGAAATTAATATTCTGTAATTTCGTTTAATACTAACATTTCAATATAATTTTTATTTTACGTAGTTTACGTTCTGCCAAATTAATCAAGTTTAAAGAGTGTCATTTTTCTTTAATGAGCATTTTTTAAAACTTGTACATGAGAGCTTTAAGCTCTTTTCTGTAGTCAAATTTGGTCATTTTGTTTTAGTTCAAAAACTGAATTTTAAAAATTTAAATTTATTTCTTTTTAAATTCAATTGGTGTTTTGTAGAACTGTAATTTTTTTTTGTTTTTACAAATTTATCTATTAGAAATGGTAATCACGATATTTAAATTAATGAATAAATCCGCAATTGATGTCATTAAGTCAAAACATAAAAAATTTCAAATGTTAATGATACATGTTTTTTTAAGAATAATTTTGTTTTTTTGTTATTATAAATAATTTGTAAGAATTTTGTATTTGCATTTGTAATAAAAAAAATTGCGTGATAATTAAAAAGGGATAAAATTCATGTTCTTTTGATAATTGTATCTAGTCACGTATCTAGTCAGCGAGCTGATTTTTAGCAACCGAATTAGTAGATTCAGCAAAAGTTTTGCTAACACTTAGTGGATTAGCAATAAAAAAGCCTTGCTAAAAATTAATAAATTTTTTGCTGAATTTTAGTAGACTGAAAAAAACGCAAAAAATTTGTAGAAAAATTGTAATTTAGTTAATTTATTTGCTGAAAGCCATAAAACATATTTTTGTGATTCTTTTTAAAAATAATTTACAATAATTACGAAATATAAAAATTTTCATTTTCCCACATTGACGACATGAATTAATTTAATATCTGAAAATATATAGAAATAAATATATATAACATAACAAAAATTTTCTTTCAACTACTTACATCAATGGTTGTCTAAATGATGCTATCTTTTAAAGGACGCAACTGCCGAAGATAATTATAGGAACAAAACGAAAAAATAAACAAAAATAAACGAAACGAAAAACAACCCTTTTTTTGCAATAAGAAAAAGGAACCATAAAAATCTACCTAAGATGTGTGGGTTTGTCTTTCGCATTACTCTGTCTACATGTGTGTGCAACTTGAACACACTAGATTATTAATCTATACACATTTAGTTAAGAAATATGTATTAAATTTAAATATTTTATTTTGTCTTTTATTTAATTAATAGACAATTATTTTCACAAGCCGGTGACAACTCAAAATTTAAGTTGTTTAAATCCTCAATTTTGTTTTTATGTATGAAAAACAGATACACAAACCTTTCATGGTTGATTTTTTTATGTCTTATTAGAGTTGTACTTTTAAGTATAATTTTTCTCTTCTCTAGTGCATCTTGACATGCCGCGACATTTGCTTCATTCTGCTCATATCTTTCAATCTTTCAATCTATTAATGTGCTTATCAGCGCAATTTTTTTTTTTAGCAAAATTAATTAGTAAAACATTAGTATAATATTAGTAAAGCATTAGTATAAAACAGTTAAGTGCTGAATAAGTATAACAAAAATTTTAGCTGAAAACACGATTTTAGCAAAAAATTTACTAAAAAATAGACCTGATTTACAAGACGTTTTACTAACTTTTCTACTAACTTATTTTTTTTATTTCGGCGAAAAATTTTGCTATTTGCCAACTGAAGTTCGTTTACTACGATTCAAATTCGGCTATTACGAATTTCAGACGCTTGGCACAACCTAACATTAGTTTTCACAACGAAGTTAGGTTAATTCAAGTGAATTTTAGTTGCAACACCCAAAATATTCATAAATCGAATGTAACTATCGTTGTACTAACTGAATTTATAAGTTGTTGCCATTAATATACACTTTTCAATTCGGTTGGCACTTTATTTCGCTGTGTGTATCGAAACGATTGTTTTCGGTTGTATTTCCGAAAATGTAATTCAATATTTTTTTAGTAGGTGACAAAAGATACCGACAAAAGTTGTTAATTTGAATTTTATTTGCTATTAACTATTTATTAAGTAACGACAAAAATCGTTAATATGAACTTCAGAAATTTTTTTCTTGATAAGTTAACGATTTTTTTTTAACAACAAATATCGCTAGAAAATATTATAGAATAACTAGACAAAGTTGGTTGTTTTTACAATGTAACGACCGAATTTTGTCGTTAAAAAGTGCTTTTCTTTTTATATAACTCATATTTTTTTATTTAAAATTTCGCTGATTTGGATTTTAGGTGTCTTAAGAACTCTAAATTGTTTTAACCATTAATATTTATTTTCTATATAAAAATTAAGACACATTTTAATATGTTGTTATATTTTCTTTTAACTTTATTTAAACACTATTTCAACATGAATTTATCGTACTTTAATTTGTATATTGTTTCTTAACAACTTTTCTTAACAACATTGGCGTCTTCGAACGCATGTCTGCTGGCTATAGTCTGTTGATTTTCAAAGTGATTTGTTTTATAGCTAAAGGAAAATTCAACAATTGCCTACAATTATGTCCAAACAACTAAATCCTTTTCTCGGCCAAACAACCAAGCTACTTACTTAGCCTCTCTATCTATACTTTTGATATTCCCATTCTATATGAAAACCTTTATTTCCTTAACTTTTACCTTTAACAATTTCTATTGTATTCCAAGGCATTTAGCAAAAAGGCCATATATCAAGACATTTCATTTGCAGTCGTATTGTCGAAACGCACGAAACGGAAGTTGTTTAACAGATTATCTTTTTTGTGTAGATGCATGTAAAGTTAAGTTATAGTATAGAGAATGAATGAATGAAGTATTATTTTATAAGTTGCAAAAATAGATTTGTAATTGGAAGGCGTGCTCATTTTCCTTTCAATTTTTTTATTTTTTTTTTTTTCGTTTTTTGCGTACATACTCTAACACTTTGTGAGTTAAAATGTGTAGACAAAAATTATTGTACGGTTGCCAAAATAATAGAAAAATTGAGAGGTTGTTCAATGTTCGAAATTATACCGGAAAACGGAAGGGCGCCATTAAGTGATGCCAATGATTAGTAGTAAAGGAAATTATAGATTTCATTTAGTTATATACAAAAAAAAAAAGGAAAATAAAATAAAGTTGTTAAGAAAAAAAAAAAGTAATCGAACATTTTAACAACTTAATGGATTTTCCACATAAATCAAGTCAATAAAAGAAAATAAATCAAAGAATAACGGAAAGTTAAAGTTATTTAAAAAAATCTAACTTGAAATGATGTTGGGCTAGATTTTTTATTTTTAATACAATTATTATGCAAATCACATAAAGGTTTTGTGTTATTAATTTTTCTGCTTATTAAGAAGTTTTTCTAATTTTTTTTAGCTTATAAACAGTATAAATTTTCCTGTTTTGAAAAAACAAACGTTAACTTCATTAACAATTAATTTATATAGAAAAAAAAGTATACACTGAGAGAATTATCTGGGCGTTGTGGTGTAATGGTTAGCGCGTTGGACTGTTACACAGATGGTCCAGGGTTCGATTCCCGGTGACGACAACATCAATTTAGAAAAATAATATGTATGAGTTTTCTGTCGCTGCGCCCACCTTCGGTGTTCCCATAGCACTTAACCCCAGCGAAGTAAAATAATGAATCAGGGCTATGAAACAAAGAAAGCATCAATAAATTCGCCAACTCTACATCAGGTGGCGAGCAACAACTGTTCTAAGACTTATCTACTCGCGCAATTACAGTGTTGCCATGTTTGAAGCCCTTCATCTTTCACCACCTTTCATCTCTCCACTATCCCCTGTCCAAAGAAAGCAACACATTAATTAATAGGAAGAATTTCCTGAGTGTTGCTTCTCTTTAAAAAAAAAAAAAAAAAAAAAAATGATCTTTAACTAACATCGCAAATACACTAGGGTGGGGCGATTAGTATGGAAGGAAAAAAATCTTAATTGGCTCTTCGCGTTTCTTATTCTTGGGATTGTACTGAGCAAAAAAGTCCACTAGACCATACGTCTACGGTAAAAATCGAGTTTCCAGATTTTGACTTTACGGCAAAAAAGCCCTATTTTGAAATTAAAAATTAACCCCTCAAACCCCACCCACAAATATGATTGATGCATTAATCTGCTAGAGAATCTTCCAAAGAAGAGATTGATACTATAATCTTGGATAAGCTCCTCCTACTTCCTGAGATATGTCCATCCCACACATTGTTACTTTCACAAAATACGGCTAAAAAGTCAAAATCTGGAAGCTCGATTTTCACCGTAGACGTATGGTCTAGTGGACTTTTTTGCTCAGTACAATCACAAGAATCAGAAACGCGAAGCAAAAATTTTACTATGTTTACCTTAAATTTAACAGAATGCAAATAACAGTATATTTTGCTAAAATCAACAGAAAATTTTGCTAATTTGCTGATTTCTGAAGGGTAGGTTTTAATTGCATAAAAAGAAAACTTTTAAAATTAAAAATGTTTTATGATTTTTTTGTTTACTAATGTTTAGCAAATTTTTTTTTGCTGATTTTAGCAGCTTAATTTATCACTTCCAATTAAATTCAAATATTTTGCTGTTCTTATCTTAATAATATTTAGCAAAGAAAAAACCGGTTAATTTTACAGTTTTTTCTGCAACGTCATTTTTAACAAATTTTTAGTGGCCTTTTCTGCTATTTTGACAGGTTTATTTCTATGAGTCAACAATAAACTTCGCATTGAAGAAAATTTTCGTTTATTTTGTGAAGAAAAGTTTCATTGATTTACATTCATTACATTTCATTATTTTTCATCGAACAAAATACTCTGTGTGTACTAAACAGCCTTAAGCCATCTCCTGCCATCGAAAAATGCAAAAGGAAAAAACAACGACCTTAAGAAAACGTGACATTATTAATTAAAAATGATGGGGGCGTTATTACGAGTACTAAATTTCACGCTTGATTGGCAACACTTAATGATAAGAGTGTTGGTAAATAGAAATAAAAAACAACTCTGTTTTAAATTTCAATTAAAAAAAATTATAAACCCATGTTAAAAAAAGCAACTACAAGGAAAACAATTAAAATGCTATTGATACTCGTCGAAAAGTTTTAAATTACATGAAAACAAATTTTGTAAAATTATGTTTTTTTTTTTGAAAAACGTTTGTATTTTTTTCCACACTTTTAAGTGATTTTCTTTACCAGCCCCTTAAACAATAAAAAATGTTTGCTCTTTTGATGTGGATGTTTGTATGTGGTTGAAAAATTAAAAAAAAAAAGTTATTGACGCTTTACTTGTTATTGTTGTTTAAACATCAAACGGAAGTGTGTCCCTATTGTTAACAAACGTCTTATTGACACTTTGGCTGTTCTTTGGTGTTTTTTTTTACACATAAAAGTCAGTTTTAAGAGGTTTTTAATGAAGCCTTAACAAATATATTTTTTTTGAGTTTTTAAATATAAAGTTTAACAAAATTTAAGAATAAGAGGAGTAGTATATAAAAAAAAGCGATTCTTAATTATTTGAGAGATTATAAAGTTATAAGGCAAAACATGATATTGAAAGTGTTCTAAATCATTTCAATATAAAAATTAACCCTCTAACCGTCAATTCCGTCTTCAGACGAGAATTTTAAATCGGTCACAAATGCGCCAAATAAGTGGTATTTAATAAGAAATTATGTTATTTTGAAAGATTCCAATAGGACGCGTCTAAAAGACATCTTATTATTTTTGAAAACATATGTTTTTTTATATATTTTTTTTTAAATTATGGAGATTTAGTTTTCAATTTTGAAAATTCGAATTGAAAATTTTTGTTCAGGTTTTCCAATTTTGGAGAATTATTTTTTTAATTATTGAGATTTTTAAATTTTGATGATTTTTTTTTTAATTTTTTGCCGTTTTTTTTTTAATTTTTTGCCGTTTTTTTTTAATTTTTAGTGATTTTTTTTAATTTTAGATATTTTTTCTTCCAAATTTTGCAATTTTTTTTCCATGTTAACGTTTTTTTCTTTCAATTATGACGATTTTAATTAAAGTTTTAATAGTATCTACTAAAAGTTTGTTTGAAATGAAAAACAATATTCAATTAAATTTTTAATAGATATAATTAAAATTTTAATTCAACACAAATGTTTTACTTTTTGTATTAGAAATACAAAAATTGTTTTTTTCGGACTTTCTATATTTTCATATATTTAGTTAGAATATTGTTCAACCTCAAGACCAAAAATCTAATATGATATTGCCATATTAGATTTTATTTGTTACTTTTCAAAAAGTTTGATAATTTTCATGATAGACAATACAATTGTTTCTGAAGATTTGGGTGATGCCAATGAAACAATTGTTTTGTCTATAATGAAAATGATCAAACTTTTTGAAGAGCAACAAATAATTTTGTATTAATTTTTTTTTTCTCATTAAATCAAGAATTTATTTAGATAAATATGCAATATGTGCGCCCCGGTAGGCTAGTTGGTAGCGTGCTGGCTTATCAGTGCGGGGGTCGTGGGTTCGATTCCCACCAGAGGCACTGCTCTGTTTTGGCTACAACGCGCCGAAGGCCATAGTTGCTAGTGCTCGGTTAGGGTAATAGGATATAATTTGTAATTATATGATTATTAATTAAAAAAAAAAAAAAAAAAAAAAAATATGCAATATTCAAATATTCCCGATTTTGTCCCGCTATTCGAAAAACACTGAACCAGAGTCGGACTAAATTTGGAATTTTACATTTTCAAATGGGAATATCTCGGGAAATATTTAAAATAACCTACACATGCGAGTATGTTTTTTTTCTTAGTCTCTACTAGCAGATTACAAATATGTTGAAAATTGAATGAGAAACAAAAAAACAGCGGGCATTCAACATTTTTTTTTGCAAAAATTACCCAAATTTGTTTAGACATATTGCCGCCCCGGGGTGTCTGGGAGGTTTAACATCAAAACTTAAACTCGATATTACGTCACATATGCCTGTTCCAAATTTCATTGCAATCGGACCACTAAGTAGGAAATGGCCAGATAATTTCCAAAAATTTTGTGATATATCCCACTGTGCAGTGTAGAAAAGCATTACCATATACAGGTATCCCTCGATTTACGCGGTACTTTATTTGCGCGGTTTCGATATAACGCGATTTAATAATAGTGACCATTTTTCTGTATAACGCGTTTTTTTACGCGTTTTTAGTATAACGCGATTTAAAAAACAGTGGCAACCCTCTAATTGCGCGCATTACACCATTTTTTTTAAACATTATCAGCTGTTTGCAAAAAAGAAGAGGTTAAATTTAATTTGCAGTGTAAAAAATCTTTAAAGGTAATAAAAAATAAACAATTTGCTGTGGTTTTGGTTTTCCTAATGATAATGTTGTTACTTCGTTAACAGCGGAAGTTGCTCAAATACTACAAGTAATTGAAACATCTGATTTATTTGAAAAAATTGTTGATGAGGATATATTGGAGATGATAAATGATGTTCCAGAATTGACAGAACAAGATCTCATTGAATTAGCCACGGACCCCGATGAATCAACTGAAGACGAAAGTGATAGGGAGGATAATCCAGATTTTGATTCTTCTAAGTTGAAAACTTTTATACAAATGGCTAAGGATTTGATAAAATTTTCCACTAATAATGACCCTTGTACAAATCGATCAGATTTATTTCAGTGTTCAATAAAAAAATCGTTGGCATCATACGAAGAACTTTTAAAACAATAGGAACACCAAAAAAAAGCAAAAGTGAATAACAGACTTCTTTAAAGTGGACGAAGACGTTAATTGTGACCAAAATTCTGAAGACGTTAACTAGACAAAGACTCTGAAAAAGTAGTCTTTGACGAAGATACTGAAGATTTTAACTACGACGAAATCTGAGAAGATTATCAATATGTATAATATTTTATATTTTTTATGAATTTTTTGTTTTCTTTTTATTAATTTATGTTTTATTGATTTAAAAAGCCGGAATGAAGATTTATTTTTAAAAAATTTTTGTTATTTTTTGTTAATTTATAAATTTTGAATTTTTTTCAAAGCTAGTTTGAATATACTATTTTTACAAATAATATTTTGTTATAACTATTGAAAAGTACAAATAAAATAAATTTAATTTAATTTATATTAATAAGCTTTTCTTTTAACACGGATTTTCGGTAACAAATTTGAATTTTGTATGAAGTTAGTGTTTCAATTTGCGCGGTTTATTATATTGCTGGTCCCAAAACAGAATTTTGTATTGATATAGAACCTTTATTTATGCGGTTTTGAATTACGCGGTTTTTTTTCGGTCCCAACCTGCCGCGTAAATCGAGGGATACCTGTATATTGTTATATAAGTACAAATTTGATAATAGCAAGTGCTTACAATTGTCATTACATATCTAATTACTTTTATATTGGGATGTCGAGCAAAATAATGACATATCATTACTAAACACCGTACGAAAAATCAAAAAATATGTGGTTACTTTTATGCTTACTAGAGTAGGGACAAAAATATTGAGTCTAAATATAAATTTTCAAAAAACAACTAAATTTAATAAATAAATTGTATTAAAATAATGGTAAAATTAACTAGTTATTAGTAAGTCCTCATTGTTTGTGTTATAGTAATGCAGAGAGTAAGCTGGCGTCATTACTGGTAGTCCGAAAAGTAATAACATGTCATTACCGTTTCTGCACTGGGTTACTATTAGAATAAAAAAATATACGAAATCTGTACTTATGTAACTAATTGCCAATAACTAATTAGTTTGCCTTTACATATAAGTACTTCTTTAACTCTTTATCAGTAAGTCATTATTTTGTACTTTATAGTAATGTAATAGGTAATAACCAATCATTACCAACCAACCAACCAATCTATATGGTAATGACCTATCATTAAAATGTTTTTTTTTCTGGGATACATTGTATACAATTTTAAAGTATAGTATACCGGGGACCATTCGCCAATTTTTTGTTTGAAGCGCTGTCTACCAAACCAATAAAATGTTTCCAAAAATTATTTTTAATCATAAGATTTACACATTCTGGCTTTCACTTAAATGCATACAATTCCCATTATTCCTATGCTTTATATAATATTTTAATGTTTTTCAGAGCAAACTGAAACGGTTTAGCCGTCCACCTAGTGGGGCATAATTCACAATTGAATATACTGTAAAAGTGTTTTGTTTCTCTACCACATATCCGAGTTTCATTCAAATCGGTGTGTAAACGTTGAGCTAGTTTCCTTGTGAGAGACTTATTTCCCTGTTATTTATGAATTGCTTCAGAAAATCAATAAAATTTCTTTAAAAATCAGTTTTTTAAACTTTTTACAGAATTTTTTAACTTGTTCGATTCATTTGAGGGATCGATTGTTTAAAATGGTTCATGATCTACGTTTTTGTTTAAAAAAAATATAATTTATTTAAATTTTCTGTGGATTCTTCCTAGGCATATTTCAGAACAATAATATTCAAAATTAAAAAAAATTTTATAACTCTGCGGCATTTATGACTTGAAATGAAATTGCAATTATTTTCCAAACTCAAGTCAATACAGTCGGAATTTCTGCTCTAAATATTTGTAGTTGTTTGAGTTGTAATACAATTAAGTGAAAAAACAGTCATGTGTAGAACAAAATTTCAGTTTTGACTACAATTGTAGTTCATTTAAAAAAACAAACCACATCAAATTACTGTATAATGATTTTACATTCATTTTGTATAGTTTTTTTTTATTTAAGAAATAAAACAAATAAATATTTGTTTATTTTTTAATGTAAATGA
This sequence comes from Delia radicum, assembly GCA_021234595.1. Lineage (NCBI taxonomy): Eukaryota > Metazoa > Arthropoda > Insecta > Diptera > Anthomyiidae > Delia > Delia radicum. The sequence continues at coordinate 3,080,435 of CM037852.1, forward strand.
CTTTTGCACAGTAAATGACAAATGACAATGTTATTTGAATTTACTAAAATATAAGTCGTCCTTTCTTCAAGTGAAATTTCATTTGTTTTTAACCACGTTTGAAGTGATCTTTACCTACTTAGTATTCTAAGGGTAGGGCCGACTTTTTTGATTTTGTAACAATACCGGGTTCTTTTTAAACAATTTCTAACATAAAAGAATAGTTAAAATTTTAAATTCTGACTTTATTAAAAATTTTATTTAATTTATAAACTTTTTGCTAAAGTACAAACCTCATCAAACCCATATACAAATAAATAGTATAATAGTACTTAAAGGATTTTATATTTTAATAAACAAAATTTTTTAGCAGTTTTTATTTTTAGGCTTTGCAAATATTCATCATTAGTTTTTTTTATGATCTCTCTCTCTCGGTTTCTAATGGTAAAAAGTCAATAAAAATTTACAAACTTTTCTAATATTTTTCTACAATTTTTAATGAAAATAGTTTCATGCCTACAAAGCATCAAAAATACAACGAGAAAAAACAAAATAGCAACAGCAGCAACAATTTCATCAAAAAAACGTTAAGCACTTTAACAAATATTGACAGCCAAAGAGTAAACATTAACAAATATTTCTCATATACTAGATGTAGTATAAAATGAATGATATATTCTGTTGTATCTGAGTGATATATGAAAGATTTATATGCTAACTAGGTCGTTTTACCACTACATATACCATATGGATGGGAATGTATGTATGTTCAAGTGTTGCAAAACATGTAGGGTAGAAGGGGGAGGACTCGCAATTTTTTTTTTAAAGTGCTGTCGTTACTCAACCAACATTTTTTTTTTTGGAACAAATCTTTTTTATCTAAAACTTTAGACATTTTAACTTTAATAAATACAACTTAAAACATAAATTATCTATATTTCTTTTTTCAAGATTCCTAAAGTAATTCAAATCGGCTAAACTGTCCACATATGGGGTAAATTCGCGAAGTTGATGTTGTACATTTGCCAGCTGTAAACTGGTGGAAAAATTATATTTTATATTAACCCGATTGAAAAAATGTATATAAGCTATATCAAATTATATATATTTGTATAAGAAACTTGGTGGATATAATTATATATAATTCTATTAAATCTGATATAATTAGATAAAATTAGATAAAATTATATGTATATAATTATATAAAGCAGATATGACTCCATATATATTTCATATGACGCCATATAATCATATTTTTAAATAATCAATGCCAGATATAATTATATCTAATTATATATGGTGCCGTATAAGATTGTATATAATTATATAAATCTATATATAATTACATATACATATTTTTAATTAGGAAATGATCATAACAATGGATATCAACAAAACAAAGTACGCCTGTCCCGTGCAATACATATATTCATGTAACGTCTACGTCTTTAAAAGAGTAATTTTTGCTGATGAAACTACCCCATAATCAGCCGCTCACATAATTTTATATTTTTTTTACACTTTTCTAAAAAATTCGTGTAAATATTTTAAATTATTATCAACTCTTCGACATCTTAAAGGGTATTTTGTTTTAATAAGCGAAATTAAAAAGTTATCTCAAATATACATACCCGGGTAAAAATAATTATATCTGGTCATGTATAATATGATAAAGTCATATTTTTGGATGGTGTCACATTACGGCTTTTATCATTACATACAAATGCATCTGATAATTTTTATTGAGAGAATTTTTTCTATGGTACTTGATATTATTATGTCTCCAAATCTTACCTTATAACTACATATGTCATATAATAATAATCATGATCTATGACTATATATGGTGCTCTGCTAAGTCTTATTAAACTATATGTGATGCCATACTGAAAATTTTTTCGTTATACATTTTATATATAAAAGCATACTTACTGTCTGCTAAAATTTTATAAAATCAAATATATTTATATATGATTAGATATACTTTTATGTCCCGGATATGAACAAATCTCGGATAAAATTGTATAAAATTATATATAATTTGATATAATTAGATACATTATAGATGCCCATTTTTTCCGACCAATTTGTATGTGTTTATAAATGGTAACTTAACAAATGAGATATTATATTAGAATCCATATAACAATTTTTACCCGGGAACTTTATATTATTTGTGTGAAGTAGAAATGTAAAATTTGGTGACATGATAGATGATCAATAATCTGCACAAATTATTTAAAGGAACATTTTAATATCTCTTTTAAATACAGCTAAAATCGGGGGTTGCATATGTACCCCAGTGGCGAAACCCCACTTTTCTACCCTATTCTATACCAAGTCAAAAGTGGTTTGTTGCCTTAAACAAAAAATTCGTTTCGTAATTAGCTGCTAAATAATAATAGTACATATTGCATATTTTTAGGGGTTTTATTTAGTAAATAAAACAAATAAAGTTTTTTAAGGTTTTAAGGAGGTTAAAACATAAATATAAACAAATTTGATTAAAATGAAATATTTAAAATTTTAAAACATGAAATCAAGACTTTAAATATAGGACAATTATAATATTTGAAAAATATAATATTTGAAAATTATCTTTTATATTAAAGTTCTAATTTTGTAAAATCGTTAAAATATGTTTACCCTTGAAGTAAGCAATTTGTTTTAAACTCTGAAATGTATACATTTAAAAGAAATACCTAGTTCGTTCAAGCATTTTAAAATATATAGAAAATTCTGAAAACTACACAATATATTTTAAGAAAAACCCTAAAAGTATGTCTTATATTTTAGTACACAACTCTATAATATCTTCTGAATAAATATGTGAATCCTAAAAGTAGGCAATTTTTTAAAAAACTTTGAAATAGAGAGCATTAATTGCTTAATGCGTTTTAAAATATATGGCAGCTGCTTAAAGTAGGCAACATATAAAGTAATACGTCTAAGCAATAATGTAGGCTACACGTTTTAAATTTTATACAACTCTCTAAAGTATCCCTTAATTTTTTTTCAACTATCTATTGTCAAATTAACTTTAAGCCAATTTAAATTATGTATTGACGTGTAATAATTTAAGTGTCTAACAAATATTTATTGTAAAAATTAAAAATACAAAACGCTGTTATTCTTTGCATTTATTTGTCCATTATGAAAAAAAAAATTGGTTATGTCATTTCTACACTCAGGGAACTTCTGCTGTAAATATTTGTAGTTGCTTGAGTTTGTAATACAGTATCTTTATTTTTAAGTGAAAAACAGTCATTTGTAGAACAAATTTCAGTATTGACTACAATTGAGGCGCTCAGCGCCAAAACGGCCTAACCCACATTGTCAAAAAAATCAAACCGACCATGCCGATCCAACCGGAACCCCCTGAAACAAATACCAAAAAAACTCAAAAAACAGTTTTCAGAAGGTAGTATAACCTAGTGTTATATTATGCAATAGGAAGTTTTTTTTAGTATTTATTTAAAAAGGTTCCGGCCAGATCAGCACAGCCAGTTTGCTTTTTTTTACAATGTGGGTTAGGCCGTTTTGGCGCTGAGCGCCTCAATTGTAGTTCATTTAAAAAACAAACCACATCAAATTACTGTATTATGATTTTACATTCATTTTATACAATAGTTTTTTTTCTATATTTTAAATAAATCAAATAAATGTTTTTTTTTCTGCATATGTGTTTAATTTTTACTACAATTGTTGTTAATTTTTTGAACAATAAAAAAAAAATGACAATGTTAGTTGAATTTACAGAACTATAAGTCGTCCTTCCTTCAAGCGAAATTTCATTTGTTACATATGCAGTGATCTTTACCTACATAGTATTTTAAGTGTATATTTCAATTTCTTTTCATTTAAAATATTCCCAAATCCTTGGAGATTAATTTTTGTATGTTTACATTTCATATTTTTTTCTTTTTGGCATATTGTTTGTAACACAGTTGCAAATAATAGAATTTATTTTCTTGCAATAATTCAGATTTCAATAATACTTGAAAACGAGTGAAAAAGTATAATAAAATCGCCCTCCTAAAAGTAGTCTACAAGTAAAAAACAAAGAAAGAATTTTAAATTATTAGAAGGATAAGAAAAAATTTAAATAAACACAGGGTTTTTCTTATTGTTGAAGGGCATTTAATTCTGGTATAAAATAGGAAAATGCATTTTTAAGTGTGGGATATGTTGACTTTTAATATAAATAATATAATTTTTTTCTACCAGACTAAAAGTATGATATGCTTTTTTTTTGCTACAGCCATATTGGTTAAGGAAAAAAGTTATATATTTAAATGAAAGGAATTTTTTCATAATGATGATAATGTTGTTAAAATCTTACCCATGAATTGATTTTTTTAAAAACTGGGTTGTTTAAAGAGATTATCCGAGTTTTCGAATAAATGATTCCCCGCTTAAATGCGTAGAAAACTCTGCATTTCTAATTGCTCATTTAAACTGGGACTACTGTATTCATATTTTTACAAAGTTTAGTCTTAAAGCTGCCACAAAAATAAAATTCGCGCATTAGTAATTACTGAGTTTCTGCATAGAATCAATTGGTTCACTTTTCATTTAATTTTCCTAAATATTTTCAAAAAATTGAATTTTATTTTTTAAAAATTTCATTCTTTCAAAGAAAAAGTTTCTTTTAAGACTAGTTTTAAAAACATTAACAAAATTTAATAATTTCCTATCACCATAAGGAAAACACATTAATTTACACACAAATTTCAATAAAACTCACTAAAGAAAATTTTCTCTGCGAAGGCTAAAAATTGCTACCAAAACAAACGAAATAATTCTTTTCTTAAACCAATTGTCTAACATTTCAAACACGATTAGGGCATTTTGATTTCATAAGAAAATGTTTAGCTGTTATTTCGTTGACATTGTCTTAAAGTAAGGGGATCTAAAACAAATTTACTTTTCATTAGATTGTAAAAAAATCAAACAATTAATAAAGCATTCTTTGGTGAGGACATAAACGTCTGTTTTTTAAAGCATCACTTTGAGGAGGTAGTATTAAATATCATGATCTGCAAATACTTAAAAAACTTGTAGCATACCTTTAGGGGTTGCGAACTTCATTATTTTCTTTTAGTAAACGAAAAACTCTGACTTTTAAATTTAAACCAATTTCAAATGTCAATTTTCTTATTTGTAATATTCATTAACACATTTCTCAGGGAATAACTTTTAGTTTGCAAAAAAAAAACTTTTGAAAAACATATGTTAGTACAAGATTTGCAATTAATCTTGGTTTATAAAAAAAGCAAAAGAAAATAAACTTTTTTTCCTACAAACAAAAGAAATATAAGAACATCATGTAATTGTGGCTAAGACTCTATACAGATTCAAAATATATTACACACTCGTAAGGAACAATTTATAAGGTACAAGGACATATAAGTAAGAAAAGCAAAAAAAAAAAACTTTACAACTTTTTTTCTGGTATATATATTAAACAAATATCTATTAGAGAAGTATAAAAACTACATACAATACGACTACAGTCCGCGAAAGAACCAACGCATACAAACTTAAAATCTATTTTTCTCCTTATGCGTTATTATTACAAATTTGATAATATTTTATTACTACAATGTAATGATGTAAGATATACTGGTCACTTAAATACGTTCTATATGATAAATGGTAAAATTGTTATAAGTGGATTAAAAAAAAATTTTTTGTAGAACGAAAAAATCAAAGCACACAAAGAACTTTGTTTGATGTGTCAAACAAACAAAAAAAGGAACCAAAATTGTGTCTGTTGGAAGCATATTCCTTAAGAAAAACAGGATTGTAAATTTTTTTTAAAAATCGTTAATACAAAGTTGAATATAAATGCAAAAGTGCACTCTGCATCCTTTTGAAACCCTGAGGATAAAATAAATATTTTAGCATGCAGTGAATGCAGTCTGTCAAAAAGGAAGTGCGGCTTATGATAAAACTAGAAATGTGCATCAAAATTATATGACAGCATAGCTTAAAATTATGACCTATGAGTTCATCTTTTAGTACAATATGTAAATAGGTTAAACAATTACGTGTACCAAAATTTCGTTAGTTTAACAAAAACTTTCATCACAGTGAATGATTTTAAAATTGTTTACATATTTGTATGAAGAAGTGTATTGGACCGGAATGGTAAAAACTATGACCTAAATTTTTTTTTGCGATGGTGGTAAATAGCTATTGAGAAAAAAGGTATCACAAATTAGAAACTACATGTTTTTAAAAGATAGTTCAGTAAATTGTTATAATTTCAATAGATTTTTGATTTGTTTAGATAATTGTAGTATTGGGCTTAAAAGTTATTTTTTGCAAATTTCAGAAAAATCGAATAGCTTTAACCCGTTTTGACCCGATATCAAATTTTTCGATTTTTGAAAATATTTCTTCAATGTGTCTTGCGACACATTAGTTTTTATTAATTTTGGCATGCTGAGCACGAGTATTTTTTTTCTGTTTTTTTTTTATTAATTAATAATCATATAATTACAAATTATATACTATTACCCTAACCGAGCACTAGCTACTATGGCCTTCGGCGCGTTGTAGCGAAAACAGACCAGTGCCTCTTGTGGGAATCGAACCCACGACCCCCGCACTGATAAGCCAGCACGCTACCAACTAGCCTACCGGGGCGCACACGAGTATTTTAAAATTTTTTAAATCGATCTAAAGCAGTTTAAGAAAAATTTTCAAAAATCGAAAACTTTACTCGCGGGGCGCCACGGGTTTATACTTTCCGATTTTTCTTAAACTCGCTCCACATAACTTTTAGACCTAGACCTGCAATAATCGCAACAATAAATCGAAAGCTTCAAAAATGCCACCCTAGAGTACCTATAAAATATTTGCAAACTTATAAATACCTCGAATAGGATTTTAAGCTTGTATGCTTTGGTCCTTTCGCTCACTGTATATTAAATTATGATAATTGGAAATGAAAATCTGTTTGAGATTCAAAATATTCGTGGTCGCAGTTCTACTTAAAAGTAGGAAAATAAAGGATTTTGGGTTTATATACTTTGCTTCTTTCGCGGACTGTATTTCCAGTACTTAGGTTTATATCTATGGATGTATGTGTGTATTCTGAATTTTATAGAAAAAACTTCTTCCTAGTACATAACCATTAAACCACGACAATGACAACAACAATAACTCACTTTATACAACTAATACCTTAACAACTTTTATTCTTCATTTTCTTAACAAAAAAAAAAAAACAAAAACTTCCGGTTTTTTGCGTAAGTTTGTATATGAGTTTATATGATAGTTATAAATAAATGAGTGTTTTACATGTGTGTATGTGTGGATTTGTTTGTTTTGTGTGCGTGTGTGTGTTTTGTAAGTTGTATGTTTGTTGTTGTGGGGTATCCTTAAATACCAATTTATGGCACAAGCAGATAAAGTCCCAAATCTGTACTTAATCTTTTGCATTGTTTAATTTTTGCCTCATTGATGTTGGCGGTATTTTCTATATCTCGTAATATAACACAACAAGGATATTCATATTTATGTATAGAAATAAATATAAAACACTTGTATAGTATTTTCTATAATGTTTAAAAGGTTTTGTAATACAGTCTGTAGCTTGTTGCCTGGGAAATAAATCGTCTTTTAGTCGAAGCAGTTTTATAATTTTTAAACATTTATACATATATACACACTTACCTAATATACAATGCTTCATTGCCTTTTACACCTTTTCGCAAAAATTTTGTTGTCGAGTTGTGAAGCAACAATATTAAACTTATGGTTTTTATAACATACCCAACCATACCAACAACAACCAATATTTAGCAAGAAATAAGCAACAGGATAGAGAATATAAGAAAGTGTGTATGTGTATGTGTGTGTGCGAGTAAGTGTACAAGTGTTTAAGGAAAATATAACCTTAGTTTGCCACTTCCGTTTCCTTAACAAGTGTTTTCTAAGGTAACAATATATAAAAAAACAAAAATTAAACAACGTGTAACGTATAGAGGTGTTAACGCATAGAACAACAACAAAATATGGCTCATAAAATATTGAAAAAAGCCACAAAACACCAAAAACTTTTTAAAAAAACAAACATATTGGTTAAAAAAATTGTAAGAAAATTTTCCGAATAAAGGAATTGCGTTAAAAACTGTTATATAAGAAAAAGTTTTAGGACAGCTAGGAAACACATAAATTGATCGCTTACGAGCTAATAAAAATGTTAAAAGACTTTGTTTTTTTTTTACTGTACACGATTATATTAACCAATCTTTAGTTCGGGAATTAATGGAGCTATTGATTTAAAATAAAAGTAAGAAAATTAAGTCTCTTTTTGTCAAAAAACTTACATTTTCTAAAAAAAAATATAAAAGGATATGACTTTTATGATACAGAGTGTCCGCCGGGAAGGTATACTACTTTGTTTGTTTATAATTTTTGATTAAATGAAAGAGAATGGATCGTATATTGATAAATGTTTATTTAATGTCGGCAATTATGTATGGAAAACAATATCAGATAAATGTCCGCCTCTGTTAGCCTCACAAATGCTAGCCCTTTTGAGCACATTTTTAGTTACATTCTCACACATTTCACGCGGTATTTCATTAATTTCATCACGAATATTTTGCTTGAGTTGCTCAAGCGTTTCTGGTTTGTTTGCATAAACCTTGCTTGTCAGATATCCCCACAAAAAGAAGCCCGGAGCAGTCAAATCAGGCTACCGTGGAGGCCAATCAACATCACCATTTCTTGAAATAACTTGTTGTTGTTGTGGAAAGAGGTCTCGCAGTAATTCCATTGTAATCCTGGCTGTATGCGATGTGGCACCGTCTTGTTGATACCACATGTTAATCAAGCCCAAAGCATGCAGTTGTGGCGTTAAAAAATTTTCAATCATATCACAATTTCGCTGCGCATTCACAGTTACCGTTACGCCGTTTTCATTTTCAAAGAAGTAAGGTCCAATGATTCCTCCTGACCAAATTGAACACCAGACTGTCACTTTTAATGGATGCAAAGGTGACTGATGAATAATTTGAGGGTTTTCCATTGCGTAGAACCGACTATTCAGTTTATTCACATATCCAATCAAATGAAAATGTGCCTCGTCACTCATTATGATTTTTTTCGTGAAAATCGGGGTTGTCATGGGCGAGCTGTAACATTCTATTGGCATATGTACGGAGCTCTTGTGTCAACTGAATCTTAAATGGAAACAAATGCAAATCATTGTGCAAAATTTTGGCCAAAGTTGTTCTTTGAAGACCAAGCTAATGAGCACTGCGTCGAATTGAGGCTGATGGATTGTTTTGAACACTTTCTTGAGCAGCAGTAATGTTTTCAGCCGATCTTGCAGAACGTTGTGGTCCATGCTTGGGCCTATCACATACAGACCTTCTTTCTTCGAAATCATTAACTACGCGATAAATAGTGCGTTTTGTTGGTACGCTGTTTCTCCCAAAAATTTCACGTAAATTTCTCATCGTCACAGTAATCGATCATTGATTTTGATAAAATGTTTTAACGATTAAAACACGTTGGATTATCGAATATTTTTCCATAATAAATTTGCCACGTGTCTACTGCACTACTGCCAAATATGAACTGTCAAGACTAATGTTTACCAAAATGGCGGCAAAACAAAGTAGTATACCTTCCCGGCGAACACCCTGTATTACGGTTACTGGGAACTAAAACGTTTCTCGTTATAAATTTTTCTTTAAAAGTTACACAGAAAAGACTAAAATCGAGTTTCAATTAAAATATTTGTTAATTCAATTAAAAGATTAATTGAATTCGGTCCCATGAAGGGAATATTCTTATCAATTACAATGTTTTGTAACTATTTGATTGATTCCTGTTTAAATTAAGATTTAATTTTTTTTTGTGATTGATTCCAGTTTCAATTAAGATTTCAATATTTTTTTTTTGTTTTTTTATTTTTCAATATTTCATTTACAATTATATATACATAATTGTAGTTGCAATACATAATTCCTAGTTGCAACAAAGGGCCAGTACAAATGATTTCCATTGAATTCTGTCTCCAGCGTGTCGTTTTGCTTCCCTCCATGTCATTATGGCTGTACTGAGTTCGGATTCTATTTGACGTCTCCACGTATTAGCAGGCCTTCCTCTACGTCGGCTGCCTGGGGATGGAAGTCTAGGGCCTTTCTCGTAACGTCATCTTGGCTTTTTCTGAAGGTATGGCCCAGCCAGTGCATCTTCTTTACTCGTATGTCAGTCGTAATGGGGTTTTGTTGTGTTTTTTGCCAAAGATCATTATTTGAAATTATTTGAGGCCAGAAAATACGTAATATTCTTCGCAAACAACAGTTAACAAATACTTGGAGCGCATTTGTGTCCTCTCTACTGATGCTCCAAGTTTCGGAACCATATAATAATACTGCTTTCACATTAGAATTGAAAAGTATGATTTTTGTGCGAAGAGTTATGTGATTTGACTTCCATACTTTGTTAAGTGCGCCATATGCTTGGTTAGCCTTTGCAATGCGGTAAGCTATGTCCTCCTTACTACCGCCTGAAGTTGTTATTATGCTGCCGAGATAACAGAAGCTGTCGACTTCTACGAGTGAGTTTTCACAAATTTTTAATTATATCTATTAAAATTTTAATTGAATATTATTTTTAATAGATACAATTAAAACTTTTATTAAAATTTGCAAAAAATCGTCAAAATTAAAAAAAAATCCCTAAATTTTAAAAAGTCACCACAATTTTATGAAATTGACGAAATGGAAAATAAATCACTAAAATTTAAAAAATCACTAAAATTGAAAATTCACTAAAATTCAAAAATGGCCAAATCGCTAAAATTGACTTAAAGCTCCTAAAATTGGAGAAAAATAAAATCTTCAAAGTTAAGAAATTTAAAAAAAAAACACCAAAAAAAAATGGAATAATTGTCAATATTTAAAAATAAATTTCGCACTTAAATCGAAATGTGCACTAAAAAACAAAAACTATGCATTAAAAATCTAAAAACATGCACTGAAAATCAAACCAGCTAACGACTGAGCCATTTAATAATAGCAAAGGAAAAAATATCGGAATTTTTTAAAACATTTTCCGAATATATTTTTAAAATCTTAACTCTTTTTTGGGTGCAAGCAACTAAAATATCAACTATTATTTCCAAATTGAAATAAAATCTTTCTTTGGGGAGGCCACTACTTAAGCAGTTATGCATTTTTTTTGATTTTAGCGAGTTTTCGCATAATGAACTAAGAGGCAGTCTTACTCAGATTTTGAGGTATGGAAAATTTAATATTGTGACGATTTTTTAGAATTAAAAATGAGTACAAAAGAGTGGCTTCTTTCATTTTAGCGTTTTATTTACGTTTGTAATATTTTCAATTTAAAATCGTATTTTTTGCATTTTAAGTTTTTTCATTTTAAACCGTTTTGCCGCTAAAATATACGGATTTTTGATTGGAATGAAATTTAAGTTTTGATACAAACAAATATTTAAAATTTTTTTTTACTTACAACAACGTTTGAATTTGAAAAAAAATTGCGAAATATTTTACTTTTGTTGAGCCGTTAAATAATAATGTTTATTCTTTATAGAAAAGTAAAAAAAATATAATAAGAAAACCTTAAAATCACGACCGCAGTATTTCTCTATTATGATTTCATGCTCTCCCGAGTAATCTTCAGTAGAATTTCAAAGTTATTTTTAGGTAATGTCATATAAATAGATTTTTTTTAAATAACCGATTTACCGATTTTGCTAATTTCAAACTTTATTGATTTAAAATTTATCTTATTTTCGAAAAGTTTTTATAATTTACTGTTTTAAATTAATAAAGTTTTTTATCGAAAATGAACAAAGTCGATAAACGCACTGAAAAGTTATTACAAAAAATCTATTTACATGGCCTCTGTAAAAACAATAAAAATTTTATTTTTGTTGGTAATGTATTGTAGTTGATTGATTTGTTTTAAGCCACACCAAATATTTGAAAAAAAAATATATTTTTTTTTGTAGGATATTCGTGCACAAAATAATAATAAAAGTTCTGTATGAAAAAAATTAGATTTTCAATATCCATTTCTTATATTTAGGCCCCTAAATTTTATTTTATATAACATTCTTTTATTCTAGTATTGATGCCATTTTTGATACATAAGAACTGCCATTATGTTGTCCCAAAATTTAATTGAAAAAAATAAATATATATGCCGATTACAAAGGGGAGATAACAGACTATTGAACATCATTTAAAATTGAATTTCAAGGCACGTTGTATAAAAATCTTTAAAAATTTGTTCTAAAAGTTGTTCATTAACATCAAGTCCTTTAATATTTAATGCAATAGTCTATTAACCACACGTTGTACTTATTTTTATTTATTTAGTATTTTTTTTTCTTTTGTGTAGTCTAAACTTGGACTTTTTGTTTTAAATTATCTCACAAAAACCTATTTATAGTCTCAGCGCAATAACTACTGCCAAAACACTTCATTTAAAATGTTGTATTAAAAAAGACATTTTATTATTTTTTTCTATTTTTTTTTTCAAAGTAAAACTCATAAAAATGCTTTGTGGTTGACAATTTTTTATTGGCCAAATAAACTGGCAACTTTTTTATGTTTAAGGGAAGAAAATACAAAAAAAAAAAACAGATTCTAAAACTTTCTATACATATTTCTTATTTAGATTAAAAGTAACATAACAAAGATTTTAAGATTCAAGCACATAAATGCAGTTAAAGTTTTTATTTTTTTATTTTTGTTTAAAAATAAACAGCAACTCAAACTCAAATATCGTATGTCATTTTTAGACACTCCTTAGAAATGAAGAAATTACAAAAAAAAAAATAAAAATTTTGGAATAAATGGAAACACCTTTAACGTGTTAAGTTAAAAAGCTTCAAGTGTTTTTATTGAAATTTAGTATTTAAATCTTTTGTTTTACTTCAATTAAAAAAAAAAAACTTTCAAAGATTTATTTTTGTTTTTCAATTGAAATCTTAAACTTTTATATATTGTAAAATATTATTTTTCACACATGAATTCTTTTTAGTAATTTTATTGAAAAATAGTCATGGCAAATAGAAATTCAAATGTAGTCGTAAAACTTTATTTAAAAATTATAACTTGAAATGAACTTACTTTTTAAGGATTCTTTTTAAAAACACTCAAGAAAAATTATAGTAAACAAAAAATTTTGAATCATTTAATGTGTGTTTTATTAATTTAATGTTCGACATTCAAAATCGTTAACGTTACGAAATTCTCTTTACTTTAAATGATCGAAAGTTTGTCTACAATGAATATTTTCAAAATATCTTCATTTGGATCATAAAAAGCTTAAAATGATCTATGATAGGGCCCTTATTTATTTTTTTTAAACAATGAATTGTTCCATAATAAAGACCTTTAATTAATCTGTAAAATATTTATTATTGGACCTGAATTTCAAACTTTAAAATGCTCATATTTTTGATATTTGTTAAACTAGAGTAAAAATATCTCAAAAGCTACTAAACATTTGTTAAAAATTACTTTTCAGAAAAAACTGCTAAAATTAGCATTTTTGTTTGGTAAATATTAATAATAGTGTCCGACCGAATAGTTCGGCCAAAAAACTATATTTGTCGGTTTTTTGATATCTAGAGGCAATGATGACAAATTTTGGTATTGAAAACATGTTTGTTGAGCCGATTTAATTCGATTTTGTGTATAAAATTTAAGAGGAAAGCAGAAGCTTAGCTATAAAGTTAAAAGTTCGGCCGCCGAAGTATTTTCAATTTGGCCGAACTTTCTGAGGCCGAACAGTGAATTCATTGCTTAACTACAGACTTTTCTTCAAATTTGACACTCAAAATAGCATCTAATCAGCCCAATAAACATTTTTCCAACCGCCAAATTCGTCCATAATGCTTTAAAATACCGAATACAGACCAAATGCATTTTCTGGCCGAACTGTTCGGTCGGACACTAATTAATAATATAAGAACAGCAAAAATAAAAATTTACAAAATTTTTGTTATATACGAGCTGAACTTTCGGAAATTTAAAATAGCAATTTACTGTGCTAAAACTAGCAAAATCTTTTACTAAATATTTGTAGACTTAAAACAGCAAACAAAAACTGTAATATCAACAAAATGTTTGCTATATTTTTCTTAATTTTTGTAAAATGCAAATAACAATATATTTTTCTAAAATCAACAGCAATTTTTGCAAAAAATTGTAGTCTGCTGATTTTGAAAAAAAAACTAAGAATTTCTCATTTTTTATGATTTTATTTGAGTGAAAATGTCAAGTTATAAAATAAATACATATTTATTTATATACCCAGCAACATTTTTTTCTCTTCTAATTTGCCATTTTCATCGATGATTTTAACATTGACTTGTCATAAGAAATAAGCATTCGAAATATGATTCTTCGGATGTTTTTCTGCCTAAACCACTTCTTTGCAAGTTATTTAGGCATAAAATATTAATAGGAAGTTCTTTTGCAGCATTATATCAATGATTCCTTCCTATGACAAGCCAATGCTAAAATCATTGATGAAATTGCTCAATTTGTATCATTCTTTGTCAGCCCGATGAAAAAAAGTAACATATCAAATACAAAATCAGATTTAATTTAAATGATGTTGTACCATATATAATAATATCTCTAACTAAATAGTTAATATTGTGTCATGTATGGAATCTTTACATAATTCACATAACTTAATGTCGCATATAATTATATCTTGAATTGTATTATACATATGGTACCATATATAAGCATTTCTTATATCACACACAAAAATATTTTTTATGAGACAGTATATTATTATATTTTAAATTATATAGCTTATATGTCACCATATACGATTACATATTGTGTTATATATGTGAATGTATTATTATATATGACAATATATCTATAATGTCTTATTATGTATATCAAGGGTGCCCAAGCCCTATGCGCTTCGTGCTCATTTGTTTTTGTAAAAACACTTAGCTATAGGCTGTGTTTTTAATACACACATAGAGCACTCAGCACTAGCAATACGAAATACACTAACAACTTTGTCTTATTAGTATTTTTGTCGTTCTTCACTATATACACGCAAATGCAAAGCAACAACACTTTCGTATGCTTTGCTGGTAAACATTGAAATATTTTTTTCTTTTTTCTATGTATGTATTGGTTTTTACAACAAAAAATATTGAATAAAAATTAGTTTTTCTTTAAATGTATTGGTGTTTGCTCTTCCATAAGGAACTCTTGGGCACTCCTGATGTATGTCATATATGCATTATATCTAATTTTATAAAGGTCAATATATAATAATATATCCTTATATGTGGCACCACATGAAAAGCATATAATAAGATATGGCCATTCATGACAGTATAAAACATAAGAACATATAAAGGGTCCCCCATCTAACGTTTTTTTTTTTAAGTAGTGCTTATTTCGTGAATGGTAACACTTAGCTCATGTCTGATTTGACAGATAATTAGTTTTATCCTTCCGCTGAACGAATATGGTTGTGTATACGCTTGAACAACGCTGGGAAATATTGCGACATTGCCACACAGCCGAAGCTACACTCGATGTTTTGCGCCCTGTTTTTGAAGATCACATTATCAGCCGCAGAGCTAATGTCGTTTGGGCACCTCGGAGCTGCGATTTGACACCGTTGGACTATTATTTGTGGGGTGCCGTCAAAGATAAGTGTTACGCCAACAAGCCAGATACAATTGACGCTTTAAAGGACAATATTCTTGAAGCCATTGGTGAAATACAGCTGCACACAATCGATAATTCGATAATGTGCTTAAAAATTGGACCGATCGTGTAGGCTACTCATGGCCAGCCGAGGCAGCCATTTGAATGAAAATTTTTTCCATTATTAACCGGAATCATTGTACTTTCAAATAAAAAAAGAAATTTGAGAAAATATTCAGTAGTTTTTTTTTATAGCATTTTCAAAAAAAAAGTTATTTGGCGGACCCTTTATATATTTTCTTTACTCGGGAAAACTGTTTTTTGGTGGGTACTAATAATTGGAGATGAATCATATTTTAAATTCACATAATTTTTTTTCCCTCAAAATTTGTTTTATCACAAAAACAGTTAAAAAAAAAGTTAAAACTTTCAAAACTCTTTTTAAACTTTCATAATTTTTAGGTGTATAATTAAATCTAAAACTACAAGTAACAATAATCAATATGCATACAAAAAGAACTAGCAAAGTGTTGCTGGCAAAACAATAAGCAAAAACAAAACTTAATACACTAAAAAAAGTGTCTGTAAAGTCAGCAACATTTTTGCCTTGAGGATCCTTGCATTAAAATTTCTTATATCAACAAAAATGTTGAGATTTTTTGTTTAAGTGTAGAAAAAAAATCTAAAAAATTAAAAACAATTGTTTTTTTGTATGCTTTTGTTGTCCTATCTCTATAGAGTCCATCGGAGTCAGTTAAATGATGTGTAATCGTCTTATATACACTTGAATGCCTTTTGGCTTCTAATACTTTCAAAATATATTCTAGAAATACTTTTCAAAAAACATCTATAACAATCTTTGGGTTTGAATTGGCAACAATTATAACAAAAATTTCCCAAGTGACGTTACAAAATACACACGAATGCAAACATTTGACTATGGTAAACTTTAATGTAGGCTGACCTCAAAAATATCCATACAAAGGACAGACAAAACCTTTCAATACCTTAAACTTATATTCAATGTATGAGTTGTAAATAATAACTATTTCTTTGTTTTATTCCCTGAATAGCAGGCGTAAGGGATCTTTTTCTTTTTATAAACTGCATGTTTAGAAAAGTGTTTAAAAGTTTTTCGAAAAAAAGGATAATGGGACCAACTTCTTTGAGGCACGGTTTTCTGCAATCTTACAACTTTTTTAAAAGAAAGTTCATCAGCAGGACAACGAATTTCATACAAATGCATGTTTGTAGTCAGTAGCCTGAAATCGATTTTGACCCAATATTTTTCCGAATCAAAGAATTTGAAACAAAATGGCATCGATTTGTTATTGCATATTTTATAATAAATGCATATGTTTGCATATTTTGCTATAAATGCATATCTCGGCTTATTTTGTTGCATATTTTCCATTTAACTGCATATTTTGTAAAAATTAAGATTTTATCAAAAACAAAGGAAAGCATTTGTAACACTTAACATATCATCTAGTTATAATTTTTTAGACCTTTATCGTATATTGGATTTAATTTTTAAACCAACGGTTTCGAGTAATAAATCAATTTTTAAAAATCCAAATATTTTAAATGCATATTTTTTAAAGGGCATATTTTTCTGAATTTTTAGTCATATTTTTTGGTTTTTAGTGCCTATTTCAATTTAAGGACATATTTTAAATGTATATTTTGACTTTTTACTGCATATTTTAAGCTGCACTTCAATGTATACTGTTTCTATATTATTAGATCACAATTTTGTATTTTATATAAATAATTTATTTCGATTTAAAATGTAAAACTTCCAAAAAATTATTTTTAAAAGTAATTTATAACTTAATTAATGCTTTTCCTTTCCCTTTTTTGCAGGTAAGTTTTAAAAACTTGTTCAACTTATAATTTTATATTATATTTGCGGTAAGTTTAGTTTTTTCAAAAAAAAAAACATTTTAGTCACCAACATTTTACTCTAACAAGGATAGTCTTCCGATGGGTATTATCCGATCTTAATGAAATTCGGTGGTGTGATGGAGGAGAAACAAATAAGGGCAACGTATGTTTTTGTAGTGGCCCAATCCCACGTTTAAGTGTTAAACCATGTGGTCTTGAAAGTTATCGCACATGTTTCATAAACCAGTTAATACGTCTTAAAAAACTATTTCATTTTGTGCCCCATTTGTGCATAATTTCTTTGAAACAATACGAAATAAACAAAAAAAACCGAAAATTGAGTAATTTTTACTCCACTTCTTAACACCTTAACATGGAATTGAGGCGCTAAAAAAACAAACATGTACATTATTATTAAGATCGGAGAGAGTCCTTAGGGAGCCTATACCACTTTTAAAATAAAAAAAAAATTAAAAATTTTCTAAAGAAAAATGTTTTGGCTCATAGATTTTCTTTTCTATAGAAATGTCAGATTATTATAAATTTTTTCTGAATAACAATTATCTGGCTAAACAATTTTTCTATTAAAAAATTTTCAGATTCCAAAAGAATCTCATATTCTGAGATATTTTGTTAAGAAACATTTTCAGATTTTGAGAAATTTTTTTATAGAAACTTGTCAGATTCTGAAGCATCGCTTTGTACAAAGAACTTCTAGTATTCTAGGACGTGTTTTCTATCAAGTTCCGATAAAAAATTTTCTACACTGCACAATAATTCTCTTATTCATAGAATTGTTTTTTTTTTGGATATTTTGCAGATATAATCAAATTTTTGTCTATATCATATTTATAAGATCAGAATCTTAGGAATTATTTATAAATTTTTTTAAAGAAAAAACAAAATGTTTTTTGTACAAACATTTTTAAGTTCTAAAGATTTTGGTTATATTCGACCTTTATTAATTAATTTCCAAAATAAAATATTTAGGCTCAAGGGGTATGTTGGTTTTGTATAAATATTCTTTATTTAGTCACAATCAATATTTCGCTTTATATTGAAAAGCATCATCAGGACGAGTTATTTAATATTTAACACAAAACATAAATGCTTAAAACTAATCGTTGTGTCTCCACCATCGTCTAATATTGCACTCCAATTGCACAAATATAGAATATTTTTACAAAACCAACATAGACCTCGAGCCTAAATATTTTATTTTGGAAAAAAAAAAAAATTTTTTTTAGGTTCTGAGACATTTGTTTCTATACATTTGCAATAAAATAATATTAATATTCTGAAGCATTTTTTCTAAAGAAAAAAGCTATGATATTCTAAGATTTTCTTTTGGAAAAAGTTTCTGAATTATTGAGGCCTTTTCATAGTTGGTTAGAATTTTCCTAAAATTATAATAATACATGTACAAAAATACGAAATTACTGTCAAAACAACAAAAACGTTTGTAAAATGAACAAATTTTCGTTTATTTTACAAAATCTTTTGTTATTTTGGCATTTTTTGTAGCTATATGCATGGATTATTATTCAGGTATAAAATATTTTTAAAACGGCGACCTATTATCTATCGAATTTTTTACATTTTGGGTCATTCTTTATGGAAAGTTCTTCCATTCCAAAAAAGTTTGTATATACATTTTATTTAGAAAAAATTTTAATTTCAGCGGCATGATTTTTGTAGTTTTTTATGAAAAGTATTTAGATTCAACGAGACTTTTTGTATATATAAACTTTTAAATGTTATAAAAATTTTTTCTACAGAAAAAATCTTACAATACATTTTTTTCTATAGAAAATGAAACAATTTTAGGAAAGTTTTTCTTTAGAAAATTTCTTAAGATCTTAATATTTTTCTATATATATTTTTTTATTCTGACACCTTGGTTCGGAAGAAAAAATTCTAAGATTTTCTTTACAAAATGTTTTTTGAACTATCCTATCGAGGCTTTAATGTTTTTGTAGTTGGTCACGTTTTTTGTTGTTGGAAGTTGTATGCCTTATTTGTGTCGAAAACTTTAATTTACAATTAATTCAGGCGTGAATAATAAACCACAAGAAAACAAAACTCATACACTTCCATACACGCTCACACTCTCACACACCTCCTTTTAACCCAGTAATGCACAATAATGTCTTAATTTAAAAACTTACAATATTTACAAAAAGGAGTTAAGTTTTATCTATACAGCGATCGGCGATTGCACAAACATTTCATATATACGCAATCAAACAATAAAAAACATAACAAATATTACAGTATTATCAGAATCACTGATGAATGTTTAATACCAGAAACTGCAATCTGATTCAATTGAAAATTTACAATGTAGTTATGATTTTAGAATATTAATATTATTCTTTTCAACCACGCCTCTCACAAAAAAGGTAATTTAGAACCAAAAATAATTAAAAAATGGTTAACCTAGATTGAAGTCTCTTCTATAAAAATATATTATGATATTGCTTCAAGGACTCACAGGATTCCGGTAGGACGCGCTTAAAGAATATCATCTTATATCGATAGCGGATTGGACGATTTTAATGCAACTTGGTAAACTGTTTAAATTTTTTTTATTAGGAAAAAAAAATCCATGAATTTGAACAAAACATATTGATTTTGAGGTACGTTTTCGTTCAGTTTCGCAAGTTTCGAAGAGCGAAACACGGTATTAATTCTAAAGTATTGTACCAAAACTAATATTCCAATATTCTCTACATAATTGTTGAAAGTTGTAATTTTAACACAAATCATATTTTCTTTGAACTTGGATTTTTTAGATTTCCTTTTAACTTATTTCCCATTTTAGCCTATAAAGCGATAAAATTCAATTTTAAGAACTTTCTAAAAAATTTCTAACATTTTATTTAACATGTTTTTTTGTTTTTCAAACTTTTGTGATAGGCCAATTGAAAAAATAAAATAAAAATTTCACGGTTTTCGTGTACAAAATTAACAAGATCGTCTATTTAAAATTAAATAATATATTAAATTAATTTTTTGTCAAGGCCTATAGTTAAAAATGGTTTGCAAACAAAATTTAGTACATTAGAGGGTTAACTGCACACATATTCCTATAGAAAATGAAAGTGTTTCTTACATGCTTGTTTTACTAAAGATTCTCTATAAGTTTTAAAGCTTTTCCAATAGAAAAAGCAACACTTGATTTTAAATATTAACTCCATTCATTACTCAATTCATTTGAAAAGTAGTTTGTTGAAAAACAGAAAATCTACTCATGTTCTGAAAAACAGAAAATCTACTCATGTTCTTAAAAACAATGAATACTTTGAAAGTTTGTAAAATGATGCTGAGGTTTGGGTGCAGCACACGTTTGGTATTGTTTTTTTGTTTATCAATATTGTTTTCCTATTAAATTGATCATTTTATCCTGTATAGTATTCATAGAAAAAGGATTGGAAATCTACTTGTAGTAGACTCTATACAATATACTAACAATACAACAATTGTGGTTTAAGTGTATGAGTGTGCTGTCCAAATTTTATTAAAAAGGATGCTGTTTTTGTTTGTCTGCCTAAATGGTCAAATTCTATAGAATATTGTTTAAGTAATGGTAAATAGGATAATGGTCATGTGATTGTTAAATATTGAGAGGGATATACATTGATATCAAATTCGCATACTTATACATTTTAACTCACACACCTAAATGAGAAAATGTTAATTAATTGTATAAGTGCCTAAGATGAATGTTCAATTTATGGTTGGATAAATAAATGAAAATACTAAATATTAAACGACAAAATCTATAAAAAATGATTCAATACACTCATAATATTCCATGCATAAAAATACGAAATTATTGTCAAAACTACAAAAACTTTCGTAAAATAAACGAAAAATTTGTTTTGTTTTGGTTGTTTTAAAATTTTTTCACACTTTAACGCATTTTTTACCTTTGTTATTTAGAGGTCTTCAATAAATGATCACTATTCTTTAAAAATAAAAAAAAAAATGTTTGAAGGGAATTTGCTCAATAATGCCCTTATTAAAATCTACATTGTCTCAGATATCGGAAGACAAAATATCTGGAACCACATTTGAATTCATATTTCCAACATTGTTATTACATTTAATCTACGTACTACTTGCATTAATAAACATTTATATTAAAGTCAATAATATTAATTGACTAATTTCATATTAGCCTATTCATACTAATTCCCTTGTACTTAAGTATAAAATTCCATATAATCATCCTTCCATATGTCTGCTTCAACACTCTTTACATTTTACAAATCAAATCATATGTACTTTAACGAGTAGGAGTAAGTATTTAAGTATAAAATCAAAATTCATTTGTTAACTTCCGTTATAAACTGATGTGATATGATGCGATACGAAACGATACGATATGTGTAGGTATAATGTTATTATTTGTATGTATAAGTGTGTCTATGAGTATTTGTTTGTGTGTGATGATGCCAAACAAATTTCAAAATTTTGCCTCAAATGAATGACTGAATGTCAATAGACAGATAGATTGAAGTCAACTCAATTAGAAATCAATAGCGTGTGAATAATCCATTTAAAACACAAATACTAATAGAAGTAAATTTTACACACACACTTGCATAATCTAATAATGCATTTAGACTGCAATGTAATTCAAAGGCAAACCACACTTTGACGAAAATTCTTAAAATTATAGATATTTTAACAATTGTGTTACATATCTGCTTAATTTTTGTAGACAACTAGGCGTATAATTAATATTTTAAAACTCATACGCTACGGTGTCCTATTAAAACACAGTTGGTACTACTAGGCGTATGATCATTATTAAATAACTCATACACAGCATTGTGATGCTACTAAAGCAGCGAAGGGCAACACACACACTACAACATTTATGCTTGTGTGGGAAGCAGCAGAAAACAAATGACGCTCACTAATTCTACACTCGAAAAATTTTTCAGTCGAAAGTAAAGATTTTGTTTTTATTATTATTATTTTATTTGAACTTGTCCCGTAACATTACCATGAAGAGGAACTAGTTCTAAAACTTCATCAAAACCGGTTAAATTTGCATCAACTGTTTTGATGCAAATAATAAGCTGGCAAATATTATTAATGTCCATACTTTCGTAAATAGATTATGAAAAATACTAGTATTAGCTGCAAAATGAATCAATTTACTTAGCTCTTCTGTCCTACGTGCAACTGTACGTCCAGATAAAGGAATCTTTTGGCAAAGTTTCAAACCTTGGCACTTTTCACCAAAACAGTTCAAAACATCTGATGTTAAATCTTAAATAAAAATACCATCCTCAAATGGGCGACATTGCTTTGCCAAAGCCAAAGCAACTACATAGGATGCCTGTTTTAGAGGCAATGAAACATTTTCTCTTATTAATTGAAAACTGGTATGATGATGAATATTAGTTTCATCAAAAATAAATTTTAAGAAAAATTCTGCTTTTAATTGAAATAGTTTCTGCGATCGATCACCCCCGCTCAGGTTATCGTAATTTCCATGGCAAGAGTAGTAATGTCTTCTTAAACAAAACAAACTTTTGTTACTTATAACGCGATAACAAATCACGCATTGCGCCTCACCATCCATATTCTCTATAAAAAAAAAAATCATATTCCCAATTTTTCATTGAACATGTTTCTTTGGGTGTAATTAAAAAGTTGCGTAACGAGATCTTACTTCAACAATTGCTGATCTGCAACTGATTTAAATAACTTGGATGAAATGACAACAAAGCAACAGCCGAACGTACATTGCCAGAGACCACACGAAGAAATTTATAGTGTACATGTGTCGACGTCACACAAGCAGCATTTCTTTTCCTATGCACGCGTACATAGGATTTGCAAAAGTGCCCTTCACTGTACTAAAGCAATAATTTAAAATGTAGGCAGGCGGCTAACTTTCGTTGTCGTAATTTATGGAAAATACTCGTATTTTTTTAATTTGACTAATTAAGCAAATCTATCATCGATCAAACATGTAACATAATTTTAAAATTACCCAGGACTTTAAAAGTATCTAAATTGAGAAAAGAAAAATATTAAAAAAAAAATTCCAAAATCCGAAAGAAAACCAAAACTGAAAGTACATCAAATTTGATAAGGATTATTAGAATTATTCAAAAGAAACCATATTTTAAAAGTACCAAAAATAAAAAAAACGTACCAACGTTTAAAATAACCTACATACTGTTAAAAGTAGGTAAAATTTAACTGAACAAGATACAAACATGAATATATCACAGGTTTCACAAAGATACCATAACAAAAAAAAAGTACCAAAACTATAAAAGTACTATATGTACTAATAATAGCATAACTATTTATTCAATAATAGCATAACTATTTATAGTTATAGATTAAAGTAGTAGTTGCTATATTAAAAGCTGAAAATTTAAAAGAATATAAATAAAAAGGTGCAGATATTGAAGATAACCGTGGTTTTTGTTAAAAATATCCAAATTTCTAAGCTACCAACTGAATAAAGTATTAAAATCTTAATTAACCGCAGTTTTTGAAAAGTACCCAAATTGAAAACATAATAAATGCGAATATTTCAGATTAAATCACTAAATTTCAAAGTAAAAATTGAAAATAAGCTCAGTACCAGAATTTATTAACTTCTATATTTGAAATAGCCGAGGTAATGATAAAAGTAAAAAAGAAGTTTTTTTTTCAGATTCATTTTCGAGTTGACTAATTTATTTTAGTTCAATACATTATATTTTAAAATTCAATTTACCTTGTTAATTTTAAAACCTATTTTAGTTTTTTTTTTTTAAATTTTACTATCTGAGTAAAAGAGTTTATTGACCTTAAAGAACCTACCCCGTAACGGGTCACTTAAGACCATATCACACTACAAAAACGAAATATAGTTGAATATTTCGTTTTTGTAGTGTTTTTTCTTTTCCATGGTTTTAGAAATTCTATTTTCTTTACTCTTTCTAAAAAACTTATAAAAAAATGTACAAGAAATTGTACTGAATATCGCACAAACAAAAAATATAAGTTTGCTGTTAGCCAGCCAACATGCATAGAAAAAATTAGCCCTGATGGCAGATCGTTTAAAGCAAAGCTTATTTATTTTATTTGGAAATCTATATTTAGACACACCACCAGGTGTCTAAAATGTGTCAATTAACCTCTCCAACACGTTACATGGGCACTTACATATATTGGTGTTGTAGTGTTAGTGTTTTTTTTCATTTATTTTCTAGTAGTGTAGTGTATGTTTGGTTTGGTTTTATTTTATTTTGTACTTGGCCACACACGAAAAAATAAAGTTTGCTGTTAGCCAGTCTTTATGGCTAGGAAACATTAGCTTTGGCGGCAGAGTTTGTTTGTAATTAATTTGAAAATCTATATTAATATACTTGTGGCCCTTTGAAACCATAAGACATTATATATATATATATATATATATATATATGTATGCGTAGCGCATACTTTAGGGCCAAAATTGTCGCCGGAATATGCGGTGTATAGAAAAAATTGTCCTCATCTTAAACGCTAGATGTATGAAAAGGCGCGAAAATTTTGGGGACAGTCCCCAAAGTAAGGAAATGTCCCTAAACTATGCGGGGGAACGAATAAATGTCTCTGGACTATGCGCTGTGCATACATATATATATATATATATATATATGTATGCACAGCGCATAGTTTAGGGACACGCCCAAAATAGTCGCCGGAATATGCGGTGTATAGAAAAAATTGTCCTCATCTTAAACGCTAGATGTATGAAAAGGCGCGAAAATTTTGGGGACAGTCCCCAAAGTAAGCAAATGTCCCTAAACTATGCGGGGGAACGAATAAATGTCTCTAGACTATGCGCTGTGCATACATATATATATATATATGTATGTACACCGCATACTCTAGAGACATTTATTCATTCCCCCGCATAGTTTAGGGACATTTGCTTACTTTGGGGACTGTCCCCAAAATTTTCGCGCCTTTTCATACATCTAGCGTTTAAGATGAGGACAAAGTAAGCAAATGTCCCTAAACTATGCGGGGGAATGAATAAATGTCTCTAGAGTATGCGGTATGACACGCCATAAGGTGTCAAAAATATGGCAATTGTGCCCCTCCTATGATAACTCCATGTACAATTTTTCCTATTAAATCGGTCTCTGGTCTCTTGTCCCTTTTCCCACAGATTAAATATAAGTCACTTGTTGGGCGATCTAAACGTGTTATAATGTATACTGCAAGCAATTGAGAGAAATATGTATGAGTGTGTTCAAAAGGAGTTTGTTAGTATGCATTGACTTTGTTATGCATTGATTGCACTTGATATTATTCATTTGTTGCATTAAATGGGTATTTTTGTTATTTGCTAGAAATCGTAAAGGAGTAGGCACTACTTCCTAGTATAAAAATTAAAAACCAAAAGTCTGGGTTTTGGATATATGAAATGGCTTGTCATTAAATGTGTTGCACTCTATGCACAACACAATGTCAGTTTGTATGCCTGCCCGAATGTTGAACTAAAATTTAGTCAGTCGTCTGTGTGCAAATTTAGGGTTTTAGCAACAAAAAACATATGTTGCCGTCATCGGTAGTTGATGTAGAATCAGTTAGTGAGTGGGTATAGTGGCAATTATGTAGCATGTATAGATTTAGCATGTTTTATATTATTTGAAGTATTTTACCAAAAATATGCCAATTTATGGCAAATTATTTCTACATATAATTGATAGTAAATAAGGAAAGGAGATATATTATTAAAGACCTAAATTTAGAATTGTTTTATTTAAAGAATTTCTATAATATGTAATTACAATGCATAGACATTAAAAAAAACTTTAACAGTTTTACCTGTATATAAAGGATTTAAAATGATAGAATATTAACTGTTAATTGGTGAAATTCACAATGGTCCTTCGAACCATTTTTTAATTTTAAAAGTCTGCCTTGTGAAGGAAAAATTATAGATCCTGCGAACCGTTATAAAGTTATAAACAGTGGTCCTTCGAACCGTTCATATCTTTCATAATCGGCTTATTAACAAAATCTTTATTGGTCCTTCGAACCATTAGTAATTCCAATATTTTAACTTGTTTGCCATTTTATTCAAGTTATACTGTAATATCTTGGACAAATTTTTAAGTTTTAAATGTATTTGATTTATTATTAGCAATAATAAATGCCTTTTTGCATGCCATTGCATAATTCAAGAATTTATCAAATACATATGCATGCATAAACATACATGTATGTGTAAATCCCAGTGTATTTGTATGTAAATAAATAAATTTAACAAAAATATAAAGAAAAATCAAAACAAAACTTAAAAATAAAAATGAACTTTTAGAAAATGAATACAAAAATTTATCAAATGTCCTTTACAATCATACTTCAAATCTTACCAAAAATCCTTTGCACTCTCTCTGGTGCTTTGTATAAGTGTGTGTATTATATGTTTACAGTAGTTAAGTGGATTTGAAATTAATTTAAATCAAAATTCACATAGGACAAATTCAACAACAACATTAGTATTTACAAAGTCTTGTGCTCTCTCTCACAAAAATTGTTTACAAAATTTCTATAAATTCAATTTATCCTTTCGAAAAGAATACATAAAAAAAAATAATACAAAAATAAAGCATATGAAAAATCATTCATATGCAACAACAGTATGAGATGAAGTCATTGGAAAGGCTAAATATAGCTAGCCAAAAAGGCAGGAAAATAATTTTTGAACCGAATTTTCTGCTGACTTCTTTTTGTTCGAAGGACCAATGCAAATTTTTTCTGTAGAAAATTATAGAAGGTATTAAGGGTTGGAAGGACCAAGATTTCTATTTATAATAAGTTGACTATAACAATTTTTAGTACCGGGTTAGATCGGAAGGACCAGTTCAACAAATTTGGGATAAACGATTGCATCCTGCATGAGATGAACGGGAAGTAGAAATATGCTATCAGTAGATCAAAACCCCTAAAGCGTTTTCAAAACTTAGCTCGGATTTTATTTTTATGGTCATTTAAAATTAAGCTTTTTCAGGAAAGTTTTTCGATTTTTTTAAAGTATTTTAATGAAATAAACTCCCCAGGTGCAAATGGGATCGTATATGAACATATATGATTATCAGGAACCGGAAGTTCAGTTTTTCCTTAAGTCTGAGAACAGGCTAAACAAAATATCCTTGTGAATCAAAGAGTTTGCGTTAAAATGGCATCGATTTTTTAGTGCATATTTAGCTATAAATGCATATTTTAGCATATTTCGCTTAAAATGCATATTTTTATTGCATATTTTGAATTACTTTGCTAAATGCACATTTTTAATTAATTTTTCGTATTGTTTCTTAAAAATCACTTTTACAGTTTATTTAGTTTTTTGTTTTTATATACATCGAGATTATTTTTATGTTATTTTTAATTTATAACGAGCTTCCAAACTCCGTATATATTTACAAAAATAAAGCAAATCAATCATATTAGCTAGGTTGGTACTAGTATTTCGATCTGGCTAAAGATCTCATCAGAACCCGAAGGTTTAGTAAAGCTAGAGCCTCCAGAATAAGCAGAGCTTTTAAAAAAAAACACTAATTATCAATTTTGCTCCATCCTTGTCTTCTTAGTAATCAAACACGCGGTTAGGGTATGGTCCTAACAAGCATCATAACTTTGAAAACCAAGAATGTTCTATTTATATAAAATTTTAATATTAATTTATGTTTAGCAGGACCCGCGCTACTCAAGCTTTTTTAAGTGTTCTCTTAAATTTCATTTGCAAACTGGGATTAAGAGATCCAGGTTTTAGTCGATTTATAAATGCTTATTTTTCAATACAAATAATTAAAAATTTGTGTTAATTGTGCAAAACGTCTGCAGAGAATATATTAAAGAATACAAATTAACTTTAAAATGTTGTTAAAAAATGCATAAAAACATGAAATTAATAAATTTAAAAAATTTTAAATGCATATTTTTATTTTTTAGTGCATATTTTTAGGCTCCTAAATCACCACATTTGAGTGCATGTGTAAGTTCCTGTCCCTGATGATTATATAAGGGCTTGTATATGATTATATAAACATTTTTATGTGCATTAAGTAATATTTTAAACTTTAAATTTTCAACCATAATGAAAAAAAACTTTCAAAAATTGCAAAACTTCAAAAGGCTATAAAAATTCAATTCGACCTAAGTTTTTGTAAACCGTTTGGGGGTTTTAGTCTGCTGATAGTCTACAACTTCTTGTTGCACATTTCTCTTAAATATTAAGAAATGTTAAATCGAACGAAAATTTATGAAACCTTCTTAATTAAAATGCAAAATTTTTAAGCTTTGTAGCAACCAATTCACATTTGTTTGATCTTTCTAATAATTTGATCTTTTATAGTATTTCTATATTTTATAATTGTATGTCTGTAGAGTAAGAGTTAAGGTCTCTTTGTGTTTATATTTATGTAGGTTTTATTTTTTTTTGTTAGAAGTCGTAGAAGAAAAAAAGGAATAACAAATGAAAAGAAACTACAGAATGCACACCATTTTACTGTAGGAATGGTAAATGGAGATTTAAGTTTTCATTTTTATGTTAATGCTTAAGTCCCGTTTACATTATCACACATATGTTTATACTTTACTTCACACTAGTATAATGAAAAGTGTGATAAACTTCTCTGTCTGTCAAAAAAGTATTAAAATACATTAAAACAGCTATTTTTTCTTCTAACTATTGTGCGTCGATATTTTTAAATGTGTGTCGATATTTTGCCATATGTGTACAAAAATTGTGTTCACATACATTATACATTTGTTTTATACAACACATTTCTGACATGTATAACACACTTGTGTGATTATGTGAACGGGGCTTTAGTAGTCAGTAAGGGGAAACATTATGCACAGATGAAAGAAAGATATTACATGAAATGTAATTCTAGAGATTAAGGTTAGTTTGTCCACTATAACAAGAGTACATAAAATTCTACCGAAGATTGCTTTGAGGAGCATGAAATAATGATATGGAATGTCACACTGTCTATAGCTCCTAATATGTTTAATTTTCTTTACTCTTTCTAAAAAATTTATAAAAAAAAGATAGTTTATTGAAATTCAACTGATGATCACTTGGAAGAGCGTGATGTCATGATCTAGATTCTAGAATACCACATTGTCATTAGTTCTTAACAAATTCCATTTTCTTTACTCTTTCTAAAAGAAACTAATAAAAAAAAAAAATTACAGTTTCAAGAGCGTGAATGTCTATAGCACTTAATAAATTCCAGCAACATTTCGAAAAAACATAATAAAAATTATAGAATATATAAAATTTAACTGAAGAAGATTAGTTACAAACATGATATAGTGCACACAATTCTAATGAAGATTGCTTAAAAGAGCGTGAAATAATGTTATATACCTCAACTTCTAACAGCTCCTAATAAATTCTACTTTCTTTACTCTTTCAAACAAAAAACTTATAATAAAAATAATGGAATATATAAAATTCTACTGAAGATTGCTTGGAAGACCGTGAAAATATATAATATAACACATCGTCTATATCTCTTAATAAATTCCATTTTCTTTAATCCTTCTAAACAAAACTTATAACAGAAATAATAGAGTATATGAAATTCTACTGAAGATTACTTGGAAGAGCGTTAATTTTTATCTTTACAATTTGGAAAAAAAAATTATGGAGTATATAAAATTCTACTGAAGATTGCTTGGAAGAGCGTGATATTATGGCCACTTTGTCTATAGTTTCTAATAAATTCCACTTTATTTAATATTTGAAAAAAAAGAAAAAAAGAAACAAATAACAAATATGTTATAGTATATAAAATTCTGCTGAAGATCGCTTGGAAGAGCTTAAAATTATACTTTTCTTTCAGTATTAATCACAAAACTAACTCATAAGTATAGTTATTCCAAATCCTTGAGTTGAAGGTTTCCCGTTTCTGTTTTTTCTTCTACAAACTTTTATTTTAACTGTTTGTGTAGAAAAGTTTGTTTAAATGTTAAAGGCGATTTATTACTTTGAAATTCTCTTAAATTTCGCCATTTGTTTTATAAATGTAAACTACAATTTTACAGAAAGGCCTAAATTAAACAACTACCAGGACTTGCTACCACATTCACATAAATACATTACATATACCACTACTAACTACTAATTCAAATGGAAAAATGTATCTAAAGTTGGCATTCATATGTATGAGTCTACATTTGTACCAACCTTACATACAATTTGGCCAAAAAAGAAGTATAAATATATAAATTACCTTTTGATAAATCTCAGTCATTCATTTGTTGGGTTGTTTTCTTGTACTGTAACTACTTTTTCGAGAAGAAGAAGGAAGCTAAAGCAAGAAGAACGACACTACATGTCTCTTAGAAATTTCGACCCCAGTGAGGGTGTGTTAACTATACAATTGTATCTCTGTAGTTGGTTTTTTTTTTCTTTTCTGAAAACAAAAATTATAAAGTATTTTTCAGTGCTTGTTGGTTTTTAGGAATTTTCAAAAAATAACAGTATAAGGACATGCTTGGTTAGCATGGCTGAAAAAATCTATTTAAACGTAAATCAATCTTGGCATCAAGAATGGTCTTAGTCTTCCATTGGAAATTGTAATTCTAACTACCACCCACTATTAGCATTTTCATCATATATTTATGTTACAAACTTGTAATTGTCCTTTTACGAATCCTTTACTTATGGGCCAATAAAAGAAACATTTGTTTGATTTGTTTATGCCTGCACTGGATGCATATTTTACGACATGAACTCAACTTTGTAACTTAAATGTTGGTAATTTTCATGAAAAATATTCATTTTGTATGTTTTCCTAATCTTTAATTTGAAACTTTTGTTAAAGTGTTAAATCTTGTTGTTGTTTGAATACTACAAATATTGAACTTTCAAATATAAGTAATGACACATGTCATCATCACTGTATTGTGTTCTTGGTAACACCAAACAGTCTCTTGGATTTTCTAGTTGGGAATTATTATTTCAGTTTTTTCTATTCTTATGATGAACTGAGAAATTGAAGAAAAATTATGATTATTAGAAGGTTTGTAACGTTTAAAAATATGTTTATGTACTTTAAGAAGGATAAGCAAAGCTTTGCTGGGAATTCATCCTACGACACTCAGAAGTAAAAGAAAAAAGCTCTAGCTTTTGAGCTTTTTTATATACTGCTTGTAATTTGTGTAATTTTAAATTTACGGAAAGGGTAACCACTATTGTTTTTTTTAAACCCATAAAATGATCTTTAATTAAAATAAGCTTTAAGTACAAAATACGCATAAATTCCGAATACAAAATTTACGGATCAATAAAAAATTGGGATAATTGTGATGAGCTGTATTTCTATGCAACTAAAGCTTTAAGTCTGCTGCAATTATAAAATAATTCGATCTCAAAAATGTTGAAAAATTTGAGATCTAATTAGATCTGATGAAATCTAAGGTAGATAATATTTTTAGATTTAATGCGGTTCAAAAATTTGGATTTTTTTTTTTTAATAAAAAAGTTCAATAACGAAAAATTAAAAAAAAAATATGCTCTAAAAACAAGCTTTATTCAAAAAGTATAAAAATATGCTCAAAAATCTGACTTTTTTTTATCAAAATTATGACCGTAAAAATATGCTATTAAGAGTAAAATATGCAAGAATATGCTTTAACAAATCGTTGCCAGAATTTGTTAATTGTTCTGAAAAATATAAATATCTCATATATTTTTTAATAAGACGCAAAGAAAAAAATATGGTACAGCATATCTATTAGTTAATAGTAATAGTATAAAAAGCTTTTTTTTCATCATAATAACAGAGTTTAGTGTTTAACTGTAGATGGAACTTTGTCAAAAATCTTTTGTCATAAAAGTTAGCCTCATCAAGAGTCAAAAAGTTTGCTACATTTAGGAAGAAAAGTAGCTTTTTTATAATTCAGCTGAAGAAGACTTTAAGAACTTTTGCATATAAAGCTTTGCTTTAAGATGCAAAACCTTTTAAAAATTCTAATTGCTATGGAAAAAAGATATTTCCCAAAAGCTCCTTTTATAGTTAAATGCCAAACTCTATCATTATGACTAAAAAATAAAGCTTTTATACTGTGAAATATAAATTTCGCAATTCTTAATAACCCAATTCAGAATTTAGCTGTATCATGTTTTTCCTGTTCTATATGACTTGAGGTAAAGGCGAAAAACACAAGCTATTATTAAACAAAATATTTTATTTCAAAAAGCTTTATTGATAACGATTTAATTAAAAAATGACTTCCATTAAAAAGCTTTTAATTTAAAAAGCTTTTATTAAAAACCTTTTATTAAAAGCTTTTATTAAAAATATTGAAAAAAAAAGTTTTGATTAAAAAACTTTTTCTGAAAAAAAGATTTAAATTAAAAGAAAAACATTTTTTTGAAAATGTATCGTTTTTGGGAAAAATCACTACATTCTCTGATAATTTTGAATTCTTGAACTGATGATTCTTTAAAAAAAAATTTTTTTTTTTAAATATAATAATATTATGACGAATTTTAAAATTGAATTACAGAATATTATAATAATATAATTTAATCTTGTAAAGCTTTACAGAAAAAGAAACTTTTTAGAGTCTGTGAATTATAATGTAAGTCTTATTTGAAGGAAAGTGTTTTCTGCATTTTCGATACATTGAAAATGGAAAAAAAAAAATTAAAAAAGCATTGGTCACAAAATTTACCAACACATTATATCGGAGAGCTTGATTTTTATAACAAAGTAACCAAATCGAAAGATCATATTATATTTGAAATAAAAAAAAAAAAACTGTCATCAGATTCTGAGAATTTAACAGGAAAAATCGAAGGATTTTGAAAACAGGGTCCCATTATAAATTTTTGTTTTAAGGCTCTTTTAAATGAAACATAATTGGAGATTTTCTCTGTAAAAAAGCTTTTAGTCCAATTAAAAGTAGCGTCCCCCTTTCTGTGGATAGTTGATGTGTTTAACCTATGTCCTGATCTAAACATTTAAAAGGGTGTTTCAAGTTCGTTACCACTGCTGGCAAATTTCTTTAACTAGATATTATTGTTGCTGATATTACTCAAGAGGACCTCTTACAATTTCAAAGTCAAATTGTTGGCAATTTGGTAACACACCAATCTCTTCATAAACATGCAAGCCAAAATGCAAAGCATTGCAACACTGCAATTCAAACATACTCATTTACACTTTCAGTAGTAAGAAGCATGCAACACCATTTGTTTAAAACGAAAACCGTTAGTAGTTTTCTTTCTTCTACAACAACTACCGAGTTAGTCGACTTTAACAAGGGGAGTACAGAAAAAAAAGTAATAACATGCAGAGAGGGGTTCACTAATGTCACATAACATTTTCTTTTCCGTTCTAAACGTACGCTTTGTTAGTAGGGACGACAGCAACAAAAAAACTGAAATTTTTCTATGAATTGTAGATGAAAGCACAGAATGAACAGAAGACGTACGGATTTTTCAACTTTAGTTAGAGCAACATACAGCAGGACTTGTTGTTTACTTGGCCTTTTGTACTCCTTTTTACGATTAAGCTCCCTAACAGGACAAATAGACCCCGTAAAGTGCACTGGTTAGTGCATTTATAAAATAGGCTCATATTTGTCTATGTTTGTATATGTTACGATTTATTCTGTTGTTGTTTATATGCTATGACACCCTGAGTTTAGTTAGAACAACAAAAAAAAACAAAAAAAAACACAAACACAAACGGAGTTGGGTAGTATCTCTTGCAAATTTGTTTTTTCTTAATTTTTTTTTTTATTCCTTTCTAAAAAGAAAAGCCTTGTGCCAAATCGTTATAAACGAAATGAAACAAAACAGCACAAAGCAATCCTGTCATAATTCAAAACCACAACAACTCATAGAAAATTGGTCAAGAAGTCTAACCTCCTAACAACAAAAAAGATTAGATGGGTCTTAAAAAGAAACATTCATTTATGTTTTGCCTGTTTGTTTGTTGTTCTCATACATACAAAAATGGCAAACGAATGTTAAAACCTATAAATCACATAAGAAATATTGGTAAACTTTAACATTTTTGTGTGTGTGTGTATTTGTAGCAGAAATCTAAAATTAGTAAAATAATCTTAGAACTAAATAGACGAATTTGCAAAAATGTAAATTTTGAATTATACATGTGAAATTAAAGATGGATAGATCTTAAGATTTTAAATTCATATCTCAAAATTTGTTTAAAATTTATAAGATTGTTTTAGTTTTCGAGGAGAAATTTACATATACACTTTTAAAAGTGCTACACCCGTTAAAATTTCCAAAAAGAAAACATGATCAGGGATACAGAATTTCCAAAGAACTTCTTTGCTATATTCTTGTGTAGTTTGGTATTCAAAATTAGCGAAACTGGTTGACGACTTCAAAATTCATATGTGAAATTTTTATATACACTCTAAATAAAAAAAGCTGTAAAAGCTACTAGAACAAACCGTAAATGTTACAGAAAATTTGCTAATATTAGGAAAGTAGATCGTTTTGCTAATTTTTAGCAAAACGTGACTGTAATTTTTAGTAAAGTAAAAATAGTAAACAAATTAGTAAAAGTTACTAATATTTAGTAAAATTTTGGTAAACTCTTCATTTAAATCGATTTGCTAAAATCAACCCAATTTTGTACTAAATATTAGTAAAATTATTCAAATTAATTTGGTAGAAAAAATTAGTAAAAAATTAATAAATATTAGTATTCAATGAATTATGTTTTACTTTTTAATTTTACAAAATTAAAATCAAAATTTTATTTTTAGATTTTTTATCATAAATTATGATGTGAACAAGATTATTCAAGTTCAAGATAATTTGTTAAACCAAAAACCGTGCACTTTATTAGTTAAAAGAGTTTTTCTTCATCCGCTAATTTAAAGCAGAATTTATCTACTGACATGTCCTTACATGTTTCATTTCGCGTCACCGAAAATCTTCAGAGGACCAATGTCGAACTGGTAGAAGATTTACCCAAATTTTGAAGGAAAAAGAAAACAACAGTGTATTATGACTAGAGATTCTAGCCTGTACACTAACAATGTTTATTAGTTAAAAATATTTTATTTTTGATTTGAGTTAGTTCAAATTTTCCAATTTTGTTTTTTACTTCTCATCTCATTTTTTACCCAAATTTTTTTTTCCTTCAAAATTTGGGTAAATCGTCTACCCCTTCTGCATTGGTCACTGGTCTGAATCCCGATTTTTTAAGTTGTACTACCAATAGCATTTGCATTTTTGCAAAATTTTATTTCACATCATATTAGCAATAAATATTAGATTTGGATAAAATAAAGATTTTTTTTAAACTTTAACGAAAATCGTCCAATCGTCATTTAGTTGTTTTAGGTACCAAAAATCGTCAAAATGGCAATAAATCGTCAGACCTGGAAACACTGCTTGCAGAAGAGAAGCAATTTGCCATTTTAGCTACTTTCCGGCTACATCTAGCGATTTTTTCATCTAGCTATAAAAAAATCGCTAGAGTGCATTTAGCCGCAAGATTATTCCATTTATTTTTCGTCCTAGCAATTGTTAGCCAATTTTTTCTTCCTAGCTTTATGCTATTTTATAAGCATACTTTTTTTAAATTGTAACGTTTTATTTTATTTTTGCAGTATTATAACTGTGTTAAAGTAACCCATAACAAAGTCTTAATATTGCTTTTCCATGAGATATTTTGCGAATTTTTTTTTCTTTGCCAATTTCTAAACAAAATGTTCAGTGTTTAATATTCTAAGCTGAATATAAACTAAGCAATAAGCCATACAACTTTATTTTTTTCGTACTATTATAGAAAACGAAATTATAAACAATTAAATAAAAACAGTCCTAAACGAAAACAAAAACCAACCTTGCACATAACAAACAAGTTTTCAATTTATTTTTGATCAATGGTGATAATCTTTAACTTCGAGCTCATATATTAGTTCTCATTTAGTGAGAAAACTAGTTTATATGAATGCTTGATGTTTTGCATGGGATTATCACTTCTTTCAAAACCTGTTCTGTTGATGGGGAACCTAGAAAATTCCCGAAATATATCTATCAAAACATTCCTGAAAGTGGTCAATTAATAAATTTGAAAACAAAAAATTCTATAGATTATTTGTTAGGACAATATCCTAATAAAGACATATAGAGTATGCCTCGAACTTAAACAATTTTCATTTTCATTGAAAATGATAAGCATTAACGTCAACAATATTTT
The DNA here is from genome assembly GCA_021234595.1 of Delia radicum. Taxonomy (NCBI): domain Eukaryota; kingdom Metazoa; phylum Arthropoda; class Insecta; order Diptera; family Anthomyiidae; genus Delia; species Delia radicum. The sequence continues at coordinate 3,117,231 of CM037852.1, forward strand.
TCCGCAACTATTCTTATTAAAAGTTTTTAGATTTTGAACGTTTTTCGTAAAAAATACTTTAACAAATTTCCCAGTACATCATTTCAAAAATTATTAAAAAAATTAAAATTGTGGATCTGATTATATTATAGAACCAGTTATAGAACTGGTTCTGGGACAGTGAATCCTTGCATTTGGACTGCCAGGAAGCTGTTCTAGAACCGGTTCTATACAACCGCTGGCAAAAGAAGCTGTTCTGGAATAGATTCTGAGGTAACCAGTTTTAAAAAACTTTTACTGTGTAACAGTGCACAATCACACCTTTAAACCGCTTGGAATAATAGGTACTGATTATAATAATTTATTTATATACAACCATTTCTTCTTCTATAATACTCATAAAATATTCTATTATAGCAGTGATATCATTACAATTATTTTGTATTTGTATGAAATGAAGTGAAATGAATCCTTTTTAATAAAACCAGACAAATTGCAATTATTGCACTCCAATAAATTTATTTTTATTGCAATACTATTTTGGGGTGAAGAAACATTTCAACACATTAATACAATATGTAACGAAATGACATTAACACATTGTCCTTTTTGAAATGAAAATTGTGTAAGGATATTCAAACTGGAATTACATGTTGATTAGGGTTATAACTTTTTTTTTTTGGCAACATTTTTACTTATCACTTTTGGATGGGCAAAACTGCATTAATAATAAAAATAGCTTTTTCGGGTCATTTTAAAACGAAAACCTCTCGATTAAATAGCAATTTCTAAAAATTAAATTTTTTCACTTCAGAAATATTGAGGTTAAGAAGAAGAATAAACGCTTTTCTCTAAAAATTATAAATACTATTAATTTCTAAATCAGACTAGACTAGTTTCCGCCTTTTTATGGACAGGCTCATCAGTGATTTTCCATTTAAATTGTATTATTATTTGTGTCTTATAATTGTCAGATTGTCTCTATATGATAAATTTTTTTCAACAACCTGCGTCTGTAAGAATCAAACCTGCGCTCATTTTACATTAGCAACCGTAACAATACCAAGTCATGACAGTTTAGCGATCACACCCAAGTATGGCCTTGAATCTAATGCAGCTAAATTGCAGTTTTCTTTCCTATTAGCTTTTTCTGTTATTGTATATTATACTTCAGAAGTGACCAACACTGACAAACACAAATATTCTATTTTTAGATTTTTGTTTATTTTTCTAATCTCCTCCGTCTCTATTTCACAATGTTACCAGATTGATGTATGGTTTTTACGTTCAGGGTTGACAGCTTTTGCGTTTAAGTTGAGACAATCGCCACAGGGCAAATTTTATAATGTATTTTAGTACAGTGTTACATTAACGTCATATAGACAGTCGCAATTAATTTTTAATTGATATGCATTTGACAAATTTAATTTAGGAAATGTTGAGGTTAAGAAGAAGAATAAACGTTTTTTCTCTAAAAATTATAAACACTATTAATTTTTAAATCAGACTAGACTAGTTTCTGCCTTTTTATGGACAGGCTCATCAGTTTTTCACGTTTTTTACCATTTAAGTTACATTAGTGTACAAAATTACTGCACAAAACGTTTTAAATTAAACACGCGAAACACGTCGAATTTGAAAATGTTTGTGTCCTTTAAGATTACTATGCTTTGTTTGAGACTAAATACTTTAAAATTTAAGCAAAATAATAATTTTAAGTTTAATTAAACACAAAAAAACTGTGTCAAACTTTAGTACGGTTTAAAAACCGTGAAAAAATAAAGTTCGTTTCTTTATATTTTTATGGACTATATAGGTTAGGTTAGGGTTAGGTCGAAAAGAGGATTCGAAGAAGGGAAAATACTTCCCTAATCCGATTCAAGTCCCTGAGGACTTATACTTAAGCCAGAATGTCGGCTTGTTGTGCGCTCTAAACAATGGGTCCTATGTCACCTTTCTACCCCAAGAACTCCGTTGCACTGACGAAACTCCTCAACTTCTTCCATCCTATGCCCCTAAGATCCCCCAATGTGGATATTGGGTCACAGGATAGTAATTCGACCCGGATCCTGGCAAATGCCGGGCATTCACAGAGATAGTGTTCCAAGGTCTCCTCGTCCTCCCCACAGGCCCTGCACACTTCCGAGTCCGCCCTCGGAAGTGTCGAGTGTCCTGAGAGGATTTCCATCAAAAGACTCAGTTCCTTCCTACTGAGATTCAGAAGTTTCATCGTCTTGTCTTGTCCGGGTTGCCCCAGAGAATACTCGTAGTCCTGCCAACACCCGAATTTTCCCAGATATTTCTATGCATGGTGTCAGCCCAGTCCACCAGCTCCGCCTTGAGAGTTCGGAAAGGTTTAGCGTTCCCCAAAGTGACTAATTCCAGGGAAGATCCTCCCCTAGCCAAATCATTAGCCACTTCGTTCCCCGCTATACCACAGTGTCCCGGCACCCATATAATCTCAATGCGTCCCCGTGCAGAGAAAACGTTAATTTCCCCTTAACACCTGAGTATCGTCATTGATTTCACAGAGTCCGTAGATAAAGCCCGGATAGCCGCTTGGCTATCCCCGAAAATCACAACATCACCGGTCAAGCCCATGATATTCACCTGCTTAATGCACTCCGTAATCGCGGTGACCTCCGCCTGTAGTACGGTATTATGGTCAGGAAGACGGAAGCATTTGCGTACATTGAAGTCAGCATCACAGAAGCCCAGACCCCTTTTCCCATCCAGTTTTGATCCATCCGGGTAAAAGTGGATCCCCGGATGGTTCCCCAAGAAGGTCCCATTTAACCATGGTTCCGTGTTATGGTTCCTGATTATATGGACTATATGGCTAGGATAGATAAAATTTGATAATTGTAAAAAAAAAAATATCAGAAGTTATAACCCTATATTGATACAGATACTATAAAAGCCTTTAGATATTTTATTTTGTTTTTTTAATTTTTATGGTTTGAAAAAATAAAATTTGTTTGATGGTGTCATTATTTGTTCATCTTGTTCTTTTTGGTTTTGGTTTTGTTTCTTTTTTCGTTTTTTTTTTCGAATGTTGCCAAATACACATTTTTCCATCAGTCGCACTCATTTGCGTCCCGCATAAATCAATTGCACTTGTCATCAACTCAATTAATTTTTGGCAAACAAAGTGCAGTAAATCAATTGCTTTGGCACTTGACTCTTGTACAAACATATAAAATCCTGAAAAAAATTTCACAAATATTCAACAAAGAGTGTTACACAAGCAACTAAAAAAAAAAAAACTGAAATAGTCCTCAATATAAAATGGTCATATACTACCAGGATCTATACTGATACATATGGTCATTTTTTCTATAACTTTTGCAAATATATTTGGTTTGCTTGATTTTGTTTTGAATTTTTTTTTCCTGGTGATATCTATTATATTTATCCTGACCAAGCATGCAAATACACAGTATCTATGTATTTACATGCCGTAAAATAATGCAGACAAACGACATTGGCATGCTACTGTATCAAATTGGGGTTAAAATGTGATTAAATTGGTTTTTTTCGGTTGTGTCAACAACAAATTTTTTCAGAAAATATTTTTTGTAAAAAAGAGGAAAGAGACGACATTTCTGTATCATGTAAAACAGATTTTTGGTGTCAAAAGTTAATGAGAAAATTGAATTAAATTGATTGAATTTTGAATATAAATAAAGTATTAGAAAGTAAATTTAAACGCTTAACAGGTAAAACATAAAAAAAAACCGAAACATTTAAGTAAAATTTCTTACTTTAAAACGATTTTGCTGATATTAAATTAGCAGTTAATCCTTAACTGCTACCAAAGGCTGCAGATCGGAAACGGTCTAACAATATCCTTATTAACGGTTGGCATTACTACTTTATATCACAAATATTTAAAATTTTCTTCTTCAAATTTTATCAACATAAACTAAACATAGCACGTTCTTTAGTACATTTAATCAACATATCAAAATATATTATATATATCGCAAACTTTAGTAACGTCGGTATGTATAACTTTTTGTAGTTAGCCAAATTCAATCAATTAAATTTTAACATAGCACGCACTTTAGTATCTCTCATTATGGTATATAAAACATAGCACTTACTTAAGTAACGTAGCAAACAACATGATTTATTAAGCAATTTATTTAGAAATAGCACCCATCCTTAATTAGAAATTCCCTGATTTCCTTTGGCCTAACAACTACAAACCACAAAATTATTCCAATCGATTTTGAAGATTTTCTTTTGTTAATTGTTTTTATTTTCTTTTCCAATTTTTCAAATATTATTTAACCATTCATATGGATTTGTAACATAAACCATAGGAATTCACAAGTGTAATTCCGGCAACCGTTTAAAATGTAATGGTTGCACCACAAAAATTTATTCCTGTAAATGTTGTTGGTGTCACCAGGTGTCAAATACCACAGAATAACATGGAAAACTTGTTACATAAATGGACAAAAGTGCAAAAAAAAAAAAAAAAATAGAAATATGAACAACAAAAATATATAATATATGGCATAAATATATGTATACAAAATATGTCGTAGCTAGAAAGCCTGCTACACCTTTGCCATTTATATGTAGAAAAAAATACGGGTTGTCTATTGGAAATACATACACAGGCCAACACAGCAACACTATCAACAACAGAACATGGCCAAAATAACGACAAAAAACGGAAATAGCCGCCAAACGGATGCCAACAAACGAAGCAAATGATTCATTTCCGATGATGAGTCTGCGGATGCCAACATAACAAACGGTGACACCAAACGTTAGGAAAATAGTACTAGGCACACACACACACACATACAGGTCACACATGGTCTGGAATCATTAATTGGTCAATTTTGAATTAAAATTATTTAAACAGAGCTTTAAACTCCCAAATAAAACCACATCGAATATGAACATTTTTGATCAAATATTGTCTTGTATATGATCATATATCATTAAAGCTGATCAAATATATCTATATATAGATAAATTTGAGGCTATATGGCCATATACTATCACATATGAGCATAAGTAATGGTCATATAGCTTCAAATTTCTGCTCCGAACATACATGATTATCAGAGAAGACAAAAATGGCAAAATTCATAAATAGCAAAAAAAAATTGAAAAAAGCAAAAATTAGCAAAACTACAAAAAATTAAAAAAAAAATAATTTGTCAAAGAAAAAAGTAGACAAAAATTAATAAAAAAAAAGCATTTAAAGCGCAGAATGTGTGAAAGAAGCAAATTCAAGGTTCAAAGTCTTAACGAAAAGCAGTTTTTAAGCCCAAAAATTAAAAATAAAAAAATTTCAAAAAAATAAATATGAGTAAAAATGCATATGTCTTCTCTGATGATCATATATGGTTGATTCAAAGATAACCGTCTACTTTGCTGTCCTTGGGTATTTAAATTGGGGAAAAGAAAATATATTCCACTTTATATTTATTTATTTTACAATAAAGAGTTATTGGTGCTTTGCGGTCACTGGAATATTTCTTCCAAAAATTGGTTTGTTTAAAAAAAAAATGCCTACCAAAGTGTTCAAAAGTTATTTCCTGGCTGTCCCTAATATTGCTTTCAATTAAATTTTTATGAAATTTTAACAAAAATAGTATAAACTTATTTCATTAAATTAGCGCAAAGTTAAAAATAGTATTAAATGCTATCTTTATTCTGTTATATTTTTCTTAGAAATTTATATTTTTATGAAAGATTATTTGTTGTCATAAAAGGCACACATCATTCCCCTGGAAAATCTTATATTCGTTAAAATTCAATTCATTCCACTGTAAGTTTTTTTAAAAAAACTATACAACTTTTTATAATTACGTGTGCTTTTTTAAGTTTATTTTTATTATCAACTTCCGATTCTTGTAATTTTTTTTTTAAAGGTAAGCACTTAAATTGATATTATCGAGATTTTCGTATAGATTCGTCATTCCCCTGGCAAAAAAAAGAGATATATTTTTTATGTTAGACCAACACTCAATAGCTAAAAATAAAGCAAAAGCAAAGGAACAGGTATTGGCAGAAAAACGAGAGGCAGCATATAGTAAAATTAAAGCTCCAGTTAAGTATGAAGTCCAAAGAAAGTTACGAATTGGTGGTGTGCCTTCGATAATTGAGTAGGTATTCTTAAAAGGATTAAAGCCAACTATTTGAAATACTAAATTCTGCAAAAACGTCAATGCAATAAATGGTGTCGAAATTGGCTCGTAATAGTTATCAGAATCAAACATATCAGTAAAGCTGATATATAACCATATTTGGTCTCATAAATCCGAAATTTTGCGTATATGGGCGTTTTTATCATACATGATCATATATTCCTAAATTTCGGATCCGAATATATATTATCATATATTGATTTATATATGGATATATATGATCAGCTATACCGATGCAAAATCATATATGATCATCATATACGATCTAACGTTACTTGTTCTGTCATATTACTTACATTTTTAAAGAAATTGAAAAAAAAAAATGTTTTATTAGAAAATGGTTCCTAAAAAAATTATTATGTAAAATCATATATGATTATATATATAACCATATATTGTTAGTATAATTTTGTATAATTAAATATATTTTGATATAATTAAAAAAAAAAAATTAATACTTGGAGTGTCATGTGGCAATGCTCAACAAGATATAATTGTATCAAATAATATATGATTATATACAATAATTTTTTCTCGGGGTAATACGGTGCTTTCAAACCGTAAACTAATTTTTTAAGCAGTATGTTTCTGTTGAAAATTTATGATTTCAGACCAAGTGTGATTCATAAAGTATGGACAATAAGGCAATGCATGCCATTATGCCACATAAGCAGCAGGATGTTAGTGTATTTGTAACCTGGCCATCCATAGATACATATAAACAGGCAACAAAAGTGTTTGAGTGAAAATTGTTTTCATGTTATTGATGTTGTGATATGTGAAATCAAACATCAGCATAACAACAACAATAATTTTTGTCCCCAAACACCATTTTGTTAGCTAGCGATTGCACATGTTGTAAATTCCACCAAAAGGTATGAAATATATCGTTTGCCTCAAACACTCTCTGCTCTATCGCTGTTATGACCTGGTGTTGTAACGATAGATAGGCTTTTGTGAAAAAGTAAAGGTGTTTCTTGCTGTTGCCGTTCTTTGGGGTCTACCATATTTTTAAGTTTTATGAGGACAATGTTTCAACACCAGTTAGACAAAGTAGGCTTTATGTGGTATTTAACATAAATATCAAAAATTGACATATGTATACATTTTAAGGAATTAGTTTGCTTAAGAAATAATTAAACATTTTTGAATAGGCACTAAATCTCTTACAGAGTGGCCAGCTTAACATAAATATACAAATAAGAGTTGCCAGCTCAAAAATGCTAAAAAAATTCTACTGATGATTACTCGGAAGAACATGAAATCATGATATAAAAGTTATTTAATATAAGCACAAGGATGTCCCTTAAAAAAACATTTGACGATTTTCGTTCATTACACCTCCAAAGTTATATTTCCGAATTTCAACCAAAAATAGCCCATTTGTGATAAAATTGTATTTTTTTTTATATTCCCAAAATTCGAAATTTTGAAGAATTTAATTTTTTATTTGTTTTATGCATTTAATATACTCCAAATTATTCAAATATGGTATTCTGACTTTACAGGATATCATAAACCCACTTTAACCTGAAATCAAAAATGACCCACGAATTAGATTAAATGTAAAAATGTGTGTTTTTTTAAATTAATTTGAAAGATTTTTCAGAATTTCTAATTTGGAGATGTGAATTGCTATTTTTATATTATATTGTAGTAATTAAAGAAAAAAAAAATTAATTAAAACATTTTCCAGGGTCTTTTATGAAAATTTATTATTTTGCCAGAAGTTGAAAAAATTTGAATTTTTTCATAAAAGATTGCATCATTTTTGGAAATATATCACATTAATTTGACTAGATTATAATTATCTTCACTTTTATTTAAACAACACTTAGTGGCCTGGGGACAAAGAAACCCCATGAACCATAATTTTAATTGTGATTAGAAGATTGCGAATCTTTTAAATTAATCAAAAAAAATGTCTACTTGATAAAAATAATTTCGTTATGTCGTGGCCTAGTAGCCCACACTATTCTCCTTTGTATTTTATACATTTAAGAATACTTTTAAATAAATAATTTGAAGAATACTTTTAAATAAATAAATAAAAATAATTTCACTAATGTTTCCACTTTTCACCAAAAAATACCCACTAGGAAATTTACAGAATAATTTCTTTCAGTTTTTCATACTTTTATGGTTTAAAAATGTGGTGTCCCAAATGGAAACAGGAAAAAAAAAACATATTTTTGGTAAATCTAAATCTTTAGATATCTAAATCTTTAGATACACACAGAGAAATAAAGTGCCAACCGAATTGAAAAGTGTATATTAATGATAACAACCTATGAATTCAGGTAGCACAACAATATTTACATTCGATTTCTGAATATTTTGGATATTGCGACTAGAATTTAGTTGCATTAACTGAACTTTGTTGTGACAACAAATGTTTAGTTGTGCCAACCGTCTGAAATTATTAATAACCGAATCTGAGTCATAACAACCGAATTTCAGTTGGCAAATAGTTAAACTTTTCTCTGTGTGTAGATAGATAGATAAAATACCTTTAATTTGATACCCATTTTTGTATAACTTATTTCGAATAAATGTGAAAAAAATTAAAAAAATTAAACTGGAGCGATTTTGTTCACACATTTTTAACCCTTTAAACTAAGATTGGTGCAAGTTATTTTACAGTAACACATAAAAAATTACTGTTATTTTTGTTTTTCAATTTATAAAAACTATTTAAATTGTTAAAGTTGATTTTTTTTAGATTAGTTGAACCTCGATTATCCGGGCCTCTATTAAGATTAGATTAGATCAGAAGGCACTATGCACCGCGACCAATGTAGGTATTTTGTGCTGCCTAAAGTTACCTACAGATTCAAGCTACCTATAAAGCCAATTATCCTTTAGGCAAAATGTTCGCGATGTCGGAAGGCGAAATGATGCGATCACCTAGAAATCTAAGTCTCCTATCACAAAGCCTGGGACATTCGCAGAGAACATGCTCCGAGGTCTCAGACACCATCTCACAAAACCTACACTTATCCGTGTCCGATTGACCCTTCTTGTGCAGATGGTATCTGAGATTACAGTGTCCAGTTAAGTACGACGCTAGAGTCCTCAAACCCCCCCTTTCAAGCAACAAGAGTCGCCTCGACCCCTTACTGGAAAAAGAGATCAATCTTTTAGCCTGGCGCTGACCAGGAGAGTTTTTCCAGTAACCAGAGAATTCAGACTCTTTCCATGCCCTGAGCCTTTCCCTAACATACCCCGCAGGTATTCCACAGAATGGTTCAGGACCAATAAAGTGCCTTCGGGCCCCGCGGTTGGCAAGACAATCTGCCCTCTCGCTGCCCTTATGCCTCGATTAACCGGGTACATCTTTTAACCGGCATGCTGGTGGTTTGATTTATACCTCTGTTAACCATGTTTACCTCTGTTATCCGTGCTATTATTTTTTCCTCTATTAACCGTGCACACATATTTATTTGCTTGTTTTTTCTTTTCACCTACATACAAAGAGTTAAAATTCGGGAAAAATAAATAACTTCTATTAACCGTGTTTTCGATTATCCATGCTGAGTCCGGTCCCGTGCAACCCGGATAATCGAGGCTCAACTGTATAGTAATAAATTTTAATCAGGATTCTTTAAGAATACATCTTTAGGAGTCTATATGTACCACATACTTTTTATACCTACACTCAAAAAAATTTTGTAAAAGTTACAGAATTTAATTGTTACATTTTGTTTTGGTAATATTAACCCAGCAGATTTTGCTAAAGGTTTAATTGAAATTGCGAATACCACCGCTAGAGGGCGCAATAAGTTTACGAAAACTTTAGAAAAAGCTTATCGAGACGCCATTTCAAGTTCGTTAAAAAATTCCAACGTATCGATGAGTGGTATAAAATCCATTTATATCATTAGAAACACCTTCCCCTATTAATAATATAAATTCCCACTTCCTCAAAATTATAAATTTCTGTTTACACTTAATTTTGTTAACATGGCAACCAATAGAAAACAAATATTTACTACTTAAATCCAATGAAAACGTGCTTGAATTGCAAATTTTTTTAGTATTGAAGGTAAAAAATTAATAATAACACCAAATTGCAAATTAGTTAAAGACGCGACTGGGCTGACTGTAAACAAATTTATATAAATAATAACAATTTATATATTCCATACAATTAAAAACCATTGATTATAAAATACACCGAAAATAATGCGTAAGTTATTTAACAGAAATTTGATTAAAAAAAAATTGAACAAATAAATATTACTAATCTTTGAAACTTGTAATTGTTACATTTTGTTTTGGTAATATTAACCCAGCAGATTTAATATTTAAAAATTTTGAAGTTGTAATTCCAGCTCTCAAATATTTATAAATGAAAATATTCAATCAAGAACCATATATTTTATTGGGAGTAGCCAAGCTTAATAAATTCGAGCCAAATGATTGGAAACCCAAAACGCCAGCCAAATTTAAAAAAAAGCAACCAGGTTTTTGGTTTTTGGTTTTGTTTGTGATTTGATCTGTGGTTTTTCACCCACTCCGCTCGAATTACCCTATAAACTTCTGCTTTGTTTGCTGGTTTGGTTGTTGGTTGGTTTTTTTTAGGTTTGGTTACTCCTCAATAAAATGTATCCTTCTTGGTTCGAAATGTATTTATATTTATTTAAATGTTTTAATCAGAAAGTTTAGCAAATATTTTAAGATTATTCAAGTTTAAGATAAGATAAGATGAGCAAGATTATTCAAGTTTAAGATAATTTGTTGGAAATCTAAAAGTAAAAAATTTTTTTTAGTGTAAATGACTTTTTTTAAATTTAAAATTGTAAGAAAAAAATTTCTATTCAATTACCGATGTATTATCTTGAGTGTACTTTTGCCGTACATACATAAATATGAATAAATAGTTTATAAAATTTAATTAATAATATTAATAAAACAAATTTCTACTATATTGAGTGTTAAGTTAAATTGAAAAACTCTCACGATTTTGTTAAAGCACGCTAAATAACAAGCGAGAATAAATGAGAAGAGTATATTCGGAAATTTAGGGCATTCATAGGTGGTCAATAAAAATTATTATGACACTAGTCATTACCACACTAATAGAAATAATCCTGTAACAATAGTAGAAAAAGCTAATCAAAATTAGTTAAAAATTACATTGAAGGGAAAACTGCAGATTTTTTTTATGCTAAATATTAATAAAATAAGAACTGCAAAAATAAAAACTGTTATCTTTAAAAAAAATTTTTGTTTGTTATATTCGAGTTGAATTTTAGTGAATGGAAAAAAGCAATTTACTCTGCTAATATTGGCAAAAACGTGTGAGATTTTATTTGTTCGGTTTGAGATCATTAAAAATTTTTCTCTAAATTAACAGAAAAATTATAATTTTTATATGATAATTTACTTTGACTATTAGAAAAAAACACAGAAAAAGTTATTAGACACTAGCATGAATGGAATGCATTTTCTGACTCACTATGGTCTTCATCAACATTCTTCGTGACATTTAGTGTTAATCGTAAATATCTTCTATTTAACTCACACGTTAAAGGAATTGGGTGACTTTAAATCCCACATTACTCTGTGTGTTGAGTTAGAAAGAAATTTACCACGAACGATTTCTATTTATAGTGTGTTTGTTTTTCTCTAGTCATTATCATAATTGCCAGTTTAACTTTCGGTTAAAACTTTTAAATGGCAATTGTTTTTCTCTAATGTCATCATATACTATCCTTCTACATAAGCAAAGCATATCAACAAACATTAAAGAGTTTTTTTGTTAATACATATGTCGAGCATATACACATTAAACGATTTCTACACTGTACCTGATAATAAATATTTGTAGACTTTAATAAATATTTGTAGACTTAAAAACAACATACAAAGACTGTAATATCAACAAAATGTTTGCTATATTTATCTATAATTTAGTAAAATGTAAATAACAGTAGATTTTGTTAAAATCAACAGAAATTTTTGTTAAAAAATTGTAGATTGCTAATTTTAGAATGGCAGATTTTTATTCGCATAAAAAAATCAAAAAAAAAAAACAAAAAAGTTCACATTTTTTATGTCTACTAATATTTAGCAAAATTGTGTGCTTATTTTAGCAGTTTAATTTATTACTTTCAATTAACTAAAATTTAGCTCAAATAAATAAATAAAAAAAAAAATATATAGTATGTAGATTTAACAGATTTATTTTTGCTATTCTTATCTGAAGAAGCAAAAAACTGCTAATTTTAGCAGATTTTTTTGCTACGTAATTTTTGACAAATTCTTAGTAGTTTTAACAAAAATGTTTATTCATTTTTTGCTATTACTTTAAGGCAATCAAAAATGATACCCGGGCCAAGAAGGATATATTTTATTGAGGAGTAGCCAAACTTCAATAAGTAACCAGCAACCAAACCTACAAAGCAGTTTACGGGGTAATTCGAGCGGAGTGAGTGAAAATTCACAGACCAAACAGCAAACCAAATCAAAAACTTGATTTTTTTGTCGAGTTGTGTGTAAACGAAGAAAATAAAATATACACAATCCGTCAATCCATTTGGTTTGTGGTTTCCACTCCGCTCGAATAACCCTGTAAACTTATTTATTTGTTTGGTTGGTGGTTGGTTTTCTTAAGTTCGGCTACTCTTCAATAAAATAACCTTCCTGGCCCGAGCTTGTTTTCTCTTTTAAAAGATTAAATACTAGTACTGATATTGAAAATATAAAAACTCTATAAATTTGTTAGAGATTTTTATTTGCTTATTTCTCAATTGACTTAATTTTGTTTTCTTTTTTTCGCTTTTTGGGCTTTTTTAAGAGTTTTTTTTGGTTGCCCTAGCCATTATAGTAAAATTTATGTAAAGTTGTATACTATTTCACAAATCAAAAATTTTTGTTTGCATTGTTGGCTCGTTTTTAATTAAAATTTAGCAATATACATTAGCAAAAAAATTGCTTGTATTTACAAATTTTATTTTTTGAAATCTCAATTTGTCAATACAATTAATTTTTTTGTTTATATGGCAAAATTTAAATTGAACATTTACTAACATTTACTTGTTTAATGCGTAAATAAGAACTGTTATGAGAAACTGTGATAACCCTATTCGCTAATAATTTGAGTGAGTAATAGCACGTCAAGAAGAAAAAAAAAATCACTAAAATTAAATTAAACACTAAATTATAAATATGACTAATATTAAGTCAACTAAAACCGTGAAGAGCAGTCAGTCAGTCAGTCAGTGAGGCAATGAGAACTTAACAAATTTTATAATTATGTTTTAGAAGTATTTAAACCACACAACGATTAACATGTAAAAAAGTTAAATAAAAATATAATTTTTAAACGAAATATAATTTAATTTTCGAAAAAATGTCTACTAAACTGAAATTTGTTTTTATATTCTATATTTTAATTATTATATTCAATTTAATGGTGAGTTTTTACAATTCAATTATTTATAAAATGTCGAAATTTTAATGATTTATCTAAATTTTAGTTTGCTTCTGAATTTTCGCCCGAAATTGATGTACCCACTTTGTCTGCTGAAGATTCCAGTAGTGAGGATAGTTTAAGTTCCCCACAAATTACTAATGATATGTTAGCCCATAAAAATCCCGCTATTAATAATAATGTTTTAAAAGATTTATGGGAAAAATTACCAAACTACGAATTAACTGATATTAAATAGTGTATTTTATGGGATTATGTACTAAAGCCGAATATTTGTTATCTAGTGTTAAATACACTTAAAGAAATATGTTTTTTTTTAAATAATAACTGTTGATAATTAAAAAAAAAATATGATTTTAAACTATTTTTAAAGTGGCTTAGAAGAAGGGAAATTAAGTGATATACACTGAGAGAATTATCTTCACTTTAGTACTGAATTTCTTTATAGCTTTAATTGTCACTTTTAATTGTCACTAAAACTCGTCCATTAAAACTTTTCATATAATCTATGAAACAGCTTTCATTAAAGTCAATGTTTATGAAATGTTTGTAGAATTAATGAAAATCTTCATTAAACTAATGAATCATTCCGACAATGCAGCGTTTATAGAATTTATGAAAAGAGTTTCATAAAATTTTGTATTATTACAAAGTTGCCTAGAATTAATAAAACTCTTTATGAATGTCTTGAAAAATTCATTGAAACTAAGTCAATGAACTGCTTCATATGATTTTTTAAACAATTTCATAGTAGTCCAAAATTAATAAAAGGTAACATTGAATTAATAAAGCACTTTATAACATATGTTGAACACTTGAGAATTAAATCTTAAAACTAAAGTTTGAAATGTATAAAAATTAATGAAATTATGAAATTTTATGAAAAAATAAAAAAAATGAAGTCTTTGAAATAATTTCATAGTTTGCGAGAAAATTTGCATTACATTTATGAACAGATAACACAGCCTGACAAAATTAAAAAAGATTTTTGCTTCTTTGAATTTATCAACTGATTCTAGTTAATTTGGGTGCGCTGAATTCAAATCTGTAATCAGTTAATCATGATATAGCTTTTTTTAAGTATTTAAAAAGTAAAACTTTTCCATAGGAATTAAAAAAATACGGCAAAAATAGCACTATTTTGAAATTAAAAATTAACCCCTTAAACCCCACCCAAAAATATGATTGATGCATTAATCTGCTATAGAATCTTCCAAAGAAGAGATTGATACCATAATCTTGGAGATATGTCCATCCCACACATTGTTACTTTTACAAAATACGGCAATTCCTATGGAAAAGTTTTACTTTTTAAATACTTAAAAAAATGAAAACTAGAGCTGATAGAGACAAACTGATTACAGATTTGAATTCAGCGCACCCAAATTAACTAGAATCAGTTGATAAATTCAAAGAAGCAAATTGAGTGTTGGCCTGTGTAATTTAGGAAATCGAATACATTTTTTTTATGAAATTTTATGAAAAATTTCTTAATATTACTAAAATTTGTTAGATCGAATGAAATTCTTAATTGAATCTACGAAAAAATTCTATGAAAGTGTTTCGTTAATATTATGAAGGATAATTCTTTCAGTGTAAATTAATTTGAAGAGCCCAAAGTGAAAATTTTTAATCCTTTCACTATTGACTTTTTGTTAGTGCATATATTTATTTTTGGACCTTAGATTATTTTAGGGATACTTAAATTAGAAAGAAAAAATTTGTCATGTATACCAAAAAATGGTTCCAAAAATCGAATTTTTTAAACTTCTCAGTCCATTTTCGCTCCTTAAACATTCGAATAAGAAGAAGCTACGTGTCAAATTTAGAGAATATAGCTTTGGTAGTTTAGGAAATACACCAAATGCCCGTTTTTCGGAGATAAAGGCTGGTTAAAAAAAATTTAACTTTATTAACAAATATCGCTACCATAAAATGATGAACATTTTATGAAGCATTCTAGTTGAGAAATTAATTGTCTCTTCTGATCGAAACAATACTTGTGTGTACGTAGTGTGACAAAACTCCACTTAGCCACAGTCATCGCTGTCTCGACCGTGGCTCAACTCGTTAAGAGGTGAGATTACGATGCATAGCTTGATGCTAAGGCAGTGTGTTCGAATACCAGTACGACACCAAAAAAGTAAAAAAGTTTTTCATATAGAGCAACTTAACAATATAAAATACTTTGTTCAATTGACACATAAATTAACCACTGACGAGTCCCAGGAGGGGAACGAAACTGCGGCAGTCTGGTGTATCCCTTGTGTCCGTAAATTTTTCAATAAAAATGTTTTATTCATCTTTCCTGTAAAGAGACTAACTAAAAAAATTTTTTTTTTCATTGACCAATATCCTAATGAACATATTAAAATAAAAATATATAGTCATATTGCATTTACAATTTTTTTTATATTTTTTTAAAAATGTGTACACCTTAGTGTACAAGGGTAGTGAAACGGTTAAGTTAATTGATTGGTAATGCTATTACTATGCTTTTACACTCATAATAATCCGTGTATAAAAATACGAACAAATTTTAAAAATAACAAAAACTTTCGTAAAATAAACAAATTTTCGTTAATTTTACAAAAGTTTTCCTTATTTTGACTTTTTTTTCGTATTGTTATACATGAATTGTTATGAGTGTGCTTATGATGTTGCTTCTGCCAATTATATTGTTAATTTTAATTGCAATTTTTAACAAATGGCGTATACGTTTAAGTTTCAAAGAAAATTTATTGTTTTTTTATTAAAAATTGTTTGATTTCGAATTTGTATTATAATAATGTGCTATGATCAGTATATGTCATTAGCACTGAACACTCTGCTGTAAATATAAATGCTGGTAAGAAACACTTACAATACTACGTAGGTAAAATCAATTTAGTTAAAAACAAATGAAATTTCACATAAAGAAAGGACGACTTACATTTCAGTTAATTCGACTAACATTGTCATTAGTTTTTTTTAATATGTGTTTAAAAAATGAACCACAATTATAGTAAAAATGAACCACATATTTTGTTTGTAAGGTATTCATATATGTTAGTAAAAAATAAAAAAAACATTTATTTTTTTTTATTTTTTAAATAACAACTGTAAAAAAATTATGTAAAATCATAAAACAGTCATTTGATGTGGTTTGTTTTTTTTTTAAATGAACTACAAGGTTAGTAAAAAATTTAATTTGTTCTACAAATCACTGACATTTACATTAAAAATAAAGAAACTGTATTACAACCTAAACAACTACATATTTTTATAGTTGTTTAGATTGTAATACAGTGTACTTCTTCACAAAATTTCTATGACAAATATTGGATAAAGTCAATTTTGTTTAAAAAGTTTATATTGAAAATATTATTTTGTAAAAAAGCAAAACATTTTGTTTACAATTTATTGAGTTTCTTTAAGTGAAATTGAATAGAATATTTAAAAATTTTCGTATTAAGAACCCGTAACATAAATAATTTTTTTTGTTAAATTAACAAAAACTTATGTAAACATATAATAAATGCACATTTAGAAAATTTTAGATCAACAGATTCACAACGAAATTCTGTTAATACAACTGAATTTTAATTGCAGCACCCAAAAACAGTCAGAAATCACATTTAAATAGAGTTTGTTTTTAGGTTAGTAAAAATTTTAATTTGTTCTACAAATGACTGACTGACATTTAAATTAAAAATAAAAAAAACTGTATTACAACCCAAACAACTACATATTTTTAAAGCAGAATTTCCCTGAGTGTACTTTTGTTTGGAAAACATTTCTAATATAGCATATTTGCTTGCAAAAATAATTATGTTTGCCTGTAAACATATATATGTTTGGAAAAATTGAAAAGCGTCTACCGCCTAACATATATATGTTTGGCCGCAAATATACAAGTGTTTATTATATGTATGTTTGCATGTTCCAAACATAATATCTAAAAATTTTTAAATTATTATTAAAATATATTTATTATAATATATATTTAAAAATATCAAAATTGTTTAGGTTTGAAAATTTGAATCATTGTAAACAAATAAATACTTGCCTGCAAACATATTCAAAAGTGTCTGTTTTCTCAGTGTACTACCGAGGTTGACATTATCCTACATCTTCTTTTAAAACAATAGTTTTGACATGATGTTAGTTTCATGTTTTTTTGTGTTCTTTCTCTAGATAAACCCCGACATCAAAGACAATAACATGTATGATGATTTTAGTGCATTTATTATTATTTTAAAATCTCATTAAAGGTAAATGTAATTTAGAAATGTTTAAAATAAAAAGAAATCCCCAAAAGGCTTTAGCTTTGCTTTCATCACATTAACATTTTACATCCTACTGCTGCTACAAACAACTGCTCTGACTATGATTACTCTAGAATGTTAAAAAATTTATCAAAACAATGACAACGAAACTATAATACAAAAAAAAAAAAAAAAAAATTGAAAAGGGCATACAATATACCCGTAAGTTTTACTACCGTTCATATGGGTTTTTTCGGTTTTTATTTGTTATAAAAATAGACATTACACAAACATTTTTGACAGTTACCCACCCAAGCTTAACCATAGCATAATTATCTGTAGCAGAGATCGACTAGATAAAAACCCTAAATATTTTTAGACTCATTTCTGATCACATCACCACGTTAATAAATTAAATATAAAGTGATCTTTCACTGAAAGAAAGTTTTCACAATTTTACCAAGACGAATGTTTTTTTTGGAGGAGTAGTCAAACAAACAACCAACCAAATCTAGAAGCAAACCAACAAAGCAGGTTTACATGGTAATACCAGCAGAGTCGGTGGAAAAAACACAGATCAAACCACCAACAAAAAGTTGAAGAATTATCACTCACTTCGCTCGAATTACCGTCTAAAGTGCTTTGTTGGTTGTTATTTTTAAGTTTGGCTTCTGCTCAAAAAAAGTATCCTTCTTGATTTTATTGACAATCTGAAATAAGAATTGTTTCGAATAAAATGTAAAGTAAAATAATAAAAAACACCCGTGTTAAGTCCAAATTGTTTGCTACCGTTTTAGATCTTGTATTCAGAATCGGCTCCTGTTTTTCATTGTTTTATTCGTTTTAAATTACAGAATCTTTGAGTTTGAATTTTAACGTCTTTTTCAGACAATTGCAATTAATACTATAATTAATATGCAATTTTATTTTAATTGTGAAAGGCGTGGTAGAGAAGAATGAGTATATTTTCTAAAAATCATAACTACATTGCAAATTTTCAATTTTCTGAATCAGACTGCGCAGTTTCTGGTATTGAACCTTCGTCAGTGACCCTGTTTTTTTTTAATTTGAATAATGTAATATTTGTTATGTTTTTATTTGTTCGATTGCGTCTATATGAAATTTTCTGTGCAATCACTGACCGTGGTATAGAAAAACTGATTTCTAATGCCACATGCACTCGCACTACACGTTAGACAGAGCGCTTTAGCCCACTGATCTATCGTCAGGTCAAGTTTTTTTTTCTTTATTAAATGAAATATATCTTTCCTTAAAATATTTTGCTAATTCTATATATTGTTGTGTAGGGTATTTCAAAACATAACTATGTATTATAATGAATGGAGTTAGGAAGTGAAATACATGTTCATTATTTTAGTTTTGTATAAATATTAATTAGAATTTAAAAAAAAAAATTAATATGCATACCGAAAAATAAACACACAATAAAATAGTATTTATATGACCATAATCAGATACCAAAATTTAATGCCATTCTGGTATCTGATTGGCTGAGATTTCACAAAACATAGAACTATTAAAACTTTAATGAAAATTTGCAAAAAAAAAATAGCCAAAAATTCGGAAAATATCGAAAACAAAAATCGCTAAACTATAAAAAATAGTCAAAATAAAAAAAAAAATCGTCTAAAATTGGGAAAAATCGTCAAAATTAAAAAAAAATTATAAAAAATAAAAAAAAAAAACCGCTAAAATGAAAAAAAAAAAACCGTTCATATCTCGAAACTATTTTTAATTTTTGCGACGTTTTTATTTATAACTTCAGCTATTTTTTTTACAATTTTTTTAAATTTTGTCGATTTTTTTTTTTTAATTTTGGATTTTTTTATATTTTTTTTAGCAATTTTCTTTCTCAATTATGGCTCTTCTTTTAATTGTGGTAAAGTTTTTAAATTTTTGATAATTTTTATAGTTTTTGACTATTTTTTTTCAGTTTTAGCGACTTTTTGGCTGTATTTTTTGGTTTTATTTATTTTTTTTAAATTTTGACGATTTTTTTTAAATTTTAGCGATTTTTTTTCAGTTTTAGAGATTTTTTAAATTTTGGCGATTTTTTTTTTTCAATTTTTGCCTTTTTTTGAGTTTTGTATATTTTTTTTGATATTAACTAGCACATTTTTTCAATCATATTTTTTATTTTTTATTTATTTTTCTTAAAATTTTGGTGATTATTTTAAATTTTGGATTTTTTTTTTATTTTTTGCCATTACCAACCAAAATCAAAAACTGTTTGTTTTTTTGTCGAGCTGTGATAAAAGGAATAAAAATAGTTCATTTATACACAACGCGAAAAAAAAAACAACCAGGTTTTTGATTTGGGTGGTAGTTTAGTAAGTAGTATTTCTCTCACTCCTCTCGAATTACCCTGTAAACTGCTGTGTTGGTTTCATAAAGAAGGATATATTTTATTGAGGAGTAGCCAAACTTAAAAATCTAACGAACAACTGGCAACCAAATCAACAAAGCAGGTTACAAGATAATTCAAGTGGAGTGAGTGAAAATTCACCAGTTTTTTGTCGTGGTGTGTGGTTTATCACTCACTTTGCTTGAATTTCCCAGTTAACTGCTTTGTTGGTTTGTTTGCTGGGTTTGTTTGTGTTTTAGTTCTTGGTTTTTTTAAGTTTGACTACTCCTCAATAATAATACTAAAGCATTTGCCAATGATATTGCCAATGCTTTTGCTACTGCTATTGCAACTGTTATTGCTATTGCAAATCTTGTGACAATCATTTAAACAGCGGTAGCTTCTGTAATCTTATTTTAAAGCTATAATAAATTTCTTTGGTTACAAAACCTTCTAAAATGCATACTTAATATTGCTGCCAGAATAGAATGAACTATTGAAATTTACAATTTCCGAGCATCACTTTGAATCATACTTGGGAATTTTTCATTGGCATTGGAATTTAATAGGCATTACTTACGGTCAATGCTAATGCCATAAAATGTCATTACCATTCCAATGCTAATTTCATTACCATGCCTAAAAATGCCAATTGTAATTAACGAAAAAATAATTGTTTATAAAAATTGTTTTGTTTTGGAAAAAAAGAAAAAAATTAAAATGTGAGTCCTAACTTTCCAAGCATAAATGTTTGACATGATCATCGTCAAATTATATTAAATAAAATATATATATATAAATTAGATATACGATCAGATCAAATTTAATCTTAAAAATCAAAATCAAATTTGATCTATAAAATACATCAAATTGTATCGAATTCGATACAATTGTATCGAATTAGATCTAATTCTATACAATTAAATACAATTTTGTACCATTTGATATATAGTATAAACAATATCATCCGAATTTTGTCAATTTTGTGGGCGTTGTGGTGCAATGGTTAGCGCGTTGGACTGTTACACAGATGGTGACCGGGTTCGATTCCCGGTGACGACAACATCAATTTAGAAAAATAATATGTATGAGTTTTCTATCCTATATTCGCCCACCTTCGGTGTTCCCATAGCACTTAACCCCACCGAAGTAAAATAATGAATCAGGGCTATGAAACAAAAAGCTTCAATAAATTCGCCAACTCTACATCAGGTGGCGAGCAACAACTGTTCTAAGACTTATCTACTCGCGCAATTACAGTGTTGCCATGTTTGAAGCCCTTCATTTTTCACCAGCTTTCATCTCTCCACTATCCCCTTTCCAAAGAAAGCATCACATTAATTAATAGGAAGAATTTCCTGAGTGTTGCTTCTCTTTAAAAAAAAAAAACAAAAAAAATACGAAATCGGTACTTATGTAACCAATTATTAGTAGTTCATTATTTTGAAATTACATATAAGTACTTCCATAAGCCATTATCAGAAGGTCATTATTTCCTATTTCAAAGTAATGCAATAGCTAATAACCTATAATTACTTGGTAATCTATACCGTAATGACCTGTCATTGCCATGTTTTTGCTGGGTCAATGTCAATGCCAATTCAAAACAAAATTTCATTGGCATTGTATTCAAGCAATTGTACTGCCAACAAATTTAATTACCATTGACATCAAACAATGTCAATTAAATCGCCAGTTAATTAGTACATTCAATGATCTACTCCCAAGTATGCTTTGAATATGTTCTTTTTCAGTTTCTTAACTCTTCTTTTTAATTTTATTTGTTTAATTGTAGTTGTTTGTTGTTTTATTACTACTTGAATACTAGTCTTAACCAAAAATTTTCTTAAAGTCGAAGTTTTTTTCTCTTTCTCGAAATAAAAAAGTTTCAGGTATCTTTAGTGGTGTTCTAATTACTAACAAAACTTATTTTGTTTACCTTTATATTGCTATAACTAAACAACTTCTAACATGATCTTAAGGGAATTTATATATTTTGTAAAGTATACTTTAAGGCTGGGGGGTTTTTTTTTATTATATTTTTATAAAAATAGTTGGTGATTAAAATGCTTTTACAATGTAAATAAAAAGCTTAAAAATTTTTCAAATTATTAAATGAACAAGAATTTTTGGTAGCTTACCAACAATGACCGACCGACCACATGAGTATACATTTTAGGTCTTACATGGTAAAAGAATTCTTTAAGATGAACTTACCAACAATAAGTATTAGTTAGATTAAGTAGAGGAAGTAGATGTTTATTTTAAAAGAAATTTATAACCCTGGCCAAAAACAACATTAAAAGTATGCAAAAAAAAACCCTTAAAATGACCATCTATAAATTTTCTTAAATATTCCTAAATATCTTCAACAGCACAAAAGTTAAGTTTTAGAAACAAAAACGAAGAAAAAGTCAGTCAATCTTGTTTGAGGTTCTGCTAAACATGTTTCTGTTTTTATTATAAGCCATTAGTTAGTGACTTTTGCTAACAATTTAGTTTTTTTTTTTATCTTTTCTTGGATGCTTTTCCTAACAGTATAAGTTTTCTTTACGATATTTTTATTAGTCTGCGTAGGTAATTGTAGTAAATTTCGAGTGTATAACCATAGAATGTACCTTCCATAACAGTTTACTTAAGTAAATTTTTGTTTTGTGTTTAAATAGTTGCACTAAAATAACCATAAAATAATGGATACGCAAAGTGCACATTTTATTTTCTTGGCATAATAATAGATAAAAGTTTATATGAGAATTAAATGTTAGCGTGAAACGTGTAGAATTACTTGGGCTAACAAATAATTTATTTTAATGCTAATGCAACTCTGACTACTTTTTCAAAAAACTAAAACAAAAAACTCTATTAATCCTTAACTGCATTAAAAAAAAATAATATATACATTTTGGTGGAAATTGCCAAACAATATTATAACTATTTAAGCGTTTTCATAGACTTTAATTTTTAAGGATTTTATTGAAGCCTAAAAAACTTATAAAGGAATAAAATAGGTATTTTCGCTATATATGAAAAATCGTGAGTTTTCGCAACTTTTGATGCAATATTTAGCAACATTGTAATCCAGCAAAACCACACATTATCAATTAATGGGTAAAGTAATGTATCGCCATAGGGCTCCACGCATTACACCTAACTTCACTGATCAATTTTACAGGCGATGAGTCTAAAAGTAATAAACTCATTGCCTAGTAGGGGGTAAAGTAACTGATTACTTATATGACAAGCGGGTTCGAAAAAGTCATGTTTCTATAAATAGATTTTCATAAAAAAATTATAAAAAAATTACAAATGTATTTTTTTAATTAAATAAAAAACGTGGACGCGCTGAGATTCGAACCTGGGGTCTGTGGTTGTTAGGCGATAACTGTACCAACTGAGCTATGGTCACTTATAATTATGGATTGCTTAAAACGTAAATAGATTGCTGTACTTCGAATTACCATAGTTTTACCTTACCCTCAAGCTTACTAAAAGGCATCAGGTACCGTGTCTATAAATATATTTTCAAAAGGATATTTTAATTATTATCTAATTATAAATAGATTTTTATAAAAAAATTACAAATATATTTTTTTAATTAAATAAAAAACGTGGTCGCTCTGAGATTTGAACCTGGGGTCTCTGGTTGTTAGGCGATTATGGGTTGCTTGAAATGTAAGTAAATTGCTGTACTTCGAGTTACCATAGTTATGCCTTACGCTCAAGCTTACAAAAATCATAAGGTAACGTGTCTATAAATATATTTTCAAAAATATATTTTAATTACTACTTTACGTTTATACTTCATGCATTATGTAATTGATGATTGGTATGTCATTAGTTTATGTTTTGAAATAATATACTGATACATCATTATTGGTAACTAATTACTTTATGTTTCAAAATAATGTTGAAGGTAAGGTGTATACATTACAATGTAATGCATTATGTAACAACTATTGGTAACAACTATTACTCTATATTTCGAAATAAAGAGTATTCATTACAAATGAATGCATTATGTAACCCGTTATCGGTAACTAATTACTATTTGTTGGAAAATAATGATACATATAAGGAGCTAATATTACAAGGTAATGCATTACTTTATCGCACCCATTACCATAGTTTTCTTAGAAAAATTGGTTCGCATTCGATAGTAAGACTTTTCCACCAAAAAGCTTTTAAATTATTCAGATATCTCATTTATTGTATAAGGTGGCGCAAAAATAACCTTCCGATGTTTTTTTTTTTTATTATGTGTATCATTTTCTGATAGGAGGTTTACTTTTGCGCCACCTTATATTAGAAATATTAAATGAATTAATATTATGATGTGCATATTAATATGGTGTATCGCACTAATAGTGAAAATATCATACCACTAAATACAAATGGACGATATCTTCGAGAAACTCTAAGATATTGGAAAGGTTAAACCTGAATTGGAGAGCCATCAGATAGGACTTGCAGATGACATAAAAAGTTTTGTTAATATATCTTAATTAGTAATGTTATAACGTCACAAATATAGTGAAAAATAGGGTGTATTAAAACTTTAGCTTAAAATATCCGAAAAATCTGCTGCGATGGAGAAATTCTGAGATCTAATTCGGATTAAGCGCACATCAATTCCTTCGAAAAGTATATTCTTGTCTCAGGATAAAAAGAAAATTGGCCTGTGTTATTATTTCCCATTAAGCAAAGTGTAACGCTACATTTTTCCATTAGCTGAAAGTTGATCCTTTATTTCCTGAAAATTCATATTTCTTTCTCTGTTGTTAACCATCTGGACGCTAATACTAAAAAACCCACTAAACGAAATAGTTTTAAAAATATTATTGTTACATTTATCACCTATTAAAAAAAATAATATGTATACACAGAGAGAATTTCTTGCACGGGTTTTAATGGATTTTGTATTTCACTAAACTAATGAAATATTCTTCACAATGGGAATGAAACATTTTTTAAACTTTATGAAAAGCTTCATAGTTTTAATCAAACTATTTTTAATGAAACTTTTTCATTAGTCGTATGAAATTTTTAATAAATAACATGACATTTTTCATTAAATTTTACGAAAAACCTTATTAATTTAATGAAAAGTTTCAATGGACGAGTTCCAGTGATATTTCATAGATCTTATGGAAAAGTTCATTGATATCATTCAGATTATTTTTTCAGTGTATAATCTTTTTACCCAATTTCTTCCTTATTATTACCTTGTTACATTTCTGTAACGAATCGAAATTAAAAAAAAATATATAGGTATTCCGCGAATTTTAAAACAAATGTATATACTTTGAAAATTAAGACTACATTCTAACCTTTATGATTATTCAATTATATTATACTTTTATTATTTTTAACAACATAAAAAAACTTTCAACTTTTCAATTTTACAGACGAATGAAAAATTGCACTTTTTTTGACACAAAAAAATATTCAATGAAAATGAAAATTGTTTAGGTTCGAGGCCATACTCTATATGTCTCTATTAGGATATTGTCCTTACAAATAATCTATAGAGTTTTTTGTTTTCAAATTTATTGTTTGACCCTTTCAGGAATGTATTGATAGATCTATTTCGGGAATTTTCTAGGTTCCCATCATCAGAACACGTTTTGAAAGCGGTAACAATCCCATGCCAAACATCAAACATTCATATAAACTAGTTTACTCACTACATGAGAACTAATATATGAGCTTGAAGTTAAAGATTATAACCATTGATCAAAAAATAAATTGAAAACTTGTTTGTTATGTGCAAGGTCCACCTCTGGTGGATATTCAATACACGTTTTTTGTTTTTCTCTTCTTTTTATATTTTGTTTAGTTTATAAACAACACAGGGGGAGTAAACTAGACTGAACTTTGTCTTTTATACAAGTTTGATATAATTTTCATTAAAAATAAAAATTATGTTTTTTTTCGACCTTTAATTGTGCAATGAAAATGAAAATTGTTCAAGTTCGAAAAAAAAACAAAATTTTTATTTTTAATAAAAATTATATCAAACTTGTATAAAAAATTATTTATTTCCAAATTTACCGTTACTTCAGAAATGCTAGCTATTAAATATTAAAATTTAGTTGTTGTCTAATAATAATTGAGAAAAAAGTTTTTAATTAGATTCATACACAAGGTGACACATAGCTTCAAATTATTCGTTACATATATGCAACACCATGCAGTAAAAGGTTAAATACCCCTAACACTATAAATTATTTTGTATTTGCTATAACTAATGACAGATATGTATATAAAAATGCTATAATTTTTATTTTAAAAGGGTAGTTATTATATAGTTTATTTCTTTGTTTTGTATAAATTTTTAATAAACTGTTAATTATGTTTGTCATATAAAAAGACGTGTAATATAAATTGCCAAAAGGTTAATATGTTAGTGACATTGAAAATTTCTATAGAGAAAAAAAAAATCATGAAAGTTCCTTTTTTTAAAATACCTAAATAATGTTACTCCTAAAAAAAAAAAAAAAAAAAATTTAAATCACTTAAAATACTACGTAGGTAAAGACCACTGAAAATGTAGTTGAAAACAAATGAAATTTCATTTAAAGAAAGGACGACTTACATTGCAGTAAATTCAACTAACATTGTCATTTGTTTTTTAATGTTCAAAAAATGACTTACAATTATAGTAAAAATTAACCACACATGTTAGTAAAAAATAAATAAACTGTTTTTTTTTTCTTTTTACATAACAAAAAACGACTGTAAAAAATGAACGTAAAATCATAAAACAGTCATTTGATGTGGTTTGTTTTTTTAAATGAACTACAAGGTTAGTAAAAAATTAAATTTGTTCTACAAATGACTGACATTTACATTAAAAATAAAGCAACTGTATTACAACCCAAACAACTACATATTTTTAAAGCAGAAGTTCCCTGAGTGATATATTAATAATCAGTATATATTTTTATTGAGGAGTACCCTAACTTAAAAAAATCAACCAACAACCAAATCACCAACCAAACCAGCAGCCGAAACAACAGCCAATTCAAAAAATCAGTTTACAGGGTAATTCAAGCGGAGTGATTGAAAAGCCACATTCCAAACCAAAAAGAATATATTTAATTGAGGAGTAAGTAGCCAAACTGAAAAACCAACCAAAATTCAAACCAATAATCAAACACCAAGCAGCACCCAAACCAACAAAGCAGTTTACAGGGTAATTCGATCAGAGTGAAAACCATAAACCAATCCACTAACCAGATTATAAAATACTTGGTTTTTGGTTTGGTCTGTGGTTTTTCACTCACTCTGCTCGAATAACCCTGTAAACTGCTTAGTTGGCTTGATTGTTGATTGGTTTTTTTACTTGCAAAATATATAATTTTTGACCAAACAAAAACCCAGTTTGTTTTTTGTTAGTTTGGTTGTTGGTTGGTTTTTTTTAAGTTTAGCTACTCCTGCATAAAATATATCCTTCTTGATATTAACTCGCTTAGTAACATAAAGCAACGCTCGTAAGCTTCACAGAAACAATTTTACTAAATGTTATCTTGATTTATATTCTTAAAAAAATGTTCATGATTTTACATTAATATTTCGAAAAGTTAAGCAAAATATACGATAAAATGGGCTAAATGATGAAAAAATAAAAACCGCGACAAATAAAAAACAACAAATGAGAAAAAAAAATTTTTTTTCTCAGATTTAGAATTTGCGAGGTTTTTTGACAGTAGAGTAGTGTTTTTAAACTTCTTTAAATCTAGAAATATCAGATTTGAAAACTTTAAGTTTTCTTCTTCTTTTCGTTTTTTATTTAATTCTTCTTATTTTAAACGAGCTTAAGATCATTTATTTATTAATTATAATATTTTATTTCCTATATTTCGTCTCCACATTGGGTGACTTCTTCAGGAACCAATTATTACAACATATTCGGTACGGGTCGGAATAGCTCCCTTGTAAGTGTATTAAAAAATATGTATTATATTAATTAATGCGTTATTAAAAGTTTAGGGCAAATAAATAGATAAGGAATCTTTTTTACACGGTAGATTTCACTCTGAAATGTCCAGGGTGTTTAGATATTGGCATAAAAAATATAAATGAAATTAGATAGGGGGTTTTTGCAGAAAATGATTTTAAATTTATAAAGCATAAGATTTTCACTATTCCTATGAAAAAGTATTCATTTCAATATCTTTTACACATCAAAATTTATGGCGTTTTGAATGATGCCCCAAACCCTAAATTTGCGATATTTCAAAGCTTTAGGGTTGCCACAGTTTTCAAAATAAGTAAATCGTTTTGGATACATGCGTTCACTGCTAAACATACTCACCAAATTTTGCCAAAATGGGATACCTCGAAAAATTAGTCGTTGAAATAAAATGGAAATACTCTAAAAATATAACAATAAAAAACTTTACTGGTTTAGAAAGTAAAGATCTTAACCTTTCTTTTAAGCCTTAATAAAACACATTAAAATAGACATTATTTCGACGGCGGATAAATCTCTATTTTTATATATTTTTTTATGCTAAAATTAGCACCGGAGTCCGTTATTTTGGTGGCACACGGATCTCTCCTCGTCGAATACATTTTTTATGGCAAAATCATATTATTGGTATTTTACACAACCTGTTTAAATTATTTATTTTTTTTTTTTATAAAAATCGTGGTTGTTTTTAATTTTGTTTAAAGTTTTTTTTTTTTTTTTTTTTTTGTCAAAACTTGTTACTAAAAAAAACCTTTAGTTGATAAATCCTTTTAGCATTTATTGCATTTCGAAGTAAAAAGTTTTTCATTTCTATTCGCAAAAAAAAAAGTTTAAAAACATTTGTACTTTTTTAACAAAATAGAAAGAAAAAAAAAACAAACTACAAATAAAAACTTTTCTTTTAAACAATTCTATTTAGCAGAAAAAATTTAAAATTTTTTTTTAACCCCAACCTCTCTAAAAAAAAAAACAAACACTAAAAAAACGCAAAAACGACCTCTAAAAAAAGAGTAAAGAAAAATAGACCACAATATGTACTATTTTTGGGCTGTTTTTTTTTTTATTACACACTTTTACACACTCACTTACCAAACACAGTCTAAGCAGTGTTGCCAGGTTTACTGAGCATAAAACGTCAAATTTTCAAGAAAATATCATCAAAATCGTCACCATATTTTGAAAAATCGTTGAAATAAAAAATATTTGTTAGAAGTGGGCTAATAAAAAAAATAAAAATAGAGACGTAGGAGATTAGAAAAATAAACAAAAATCTAAAAATATAATATTTGTGTTTGTTAGCGTTGGTCACTTCTGAAAGAAAACTGGTCACTTCTGAAAGAAAACTGCAATATAGCGGCATTACATTCGAGGCCATACTTGAGTGTGATCGCTAAACGATTATGACTTGGTATTGTTACGTTTGTATTGTAAGAAGGAGCGCAGGTTTGATTCTTATAGCCGCAGGTTGTTGGAAAAAAATTATCATTATATAGAGACAATGTGACAATTATAAGACACAAATAATGATACAATTTATATGGAAAATCACTAATGATGCCTGTCCATAAAAAGGCAGAAACTAGGCTAGTCTGATTTAAAAATTAATAGTGTTTATAATTTTTTAGAGAAAAATGTTTATTTTTCTTCTTAACCTCAACCTTTCTAAATAAAATACAATAATGTTATTGACATTTCAAGATCTAACGTGCTGTCGTTGAATATATCACGATTTTTTACACTTTTCTTTGGTTTAAACTTCAAAAATCATTAATTTTACAACGATAGCACTTTACCTCTTAAACTGTTAATCAATTCTATCTACAAAATTCTGTGAACAACTTTTTTGAATCTTAATTTTTTTTACAGAATTCTGAAATTCTTTAACAATGTTATATTTTTTTTAATTATTAAATTTTGACTGAATTTGGTCTTTCATTAACGAATTAAAACTTATTATCAAATTAAAATCGCTTTACATTTAATAACATAGTGTAATGCAATAGATTCTGTAACTTTTGATTATTTCATGTTTTTCATTTTGGGTTCGGTTTCAATATTTCTATATATAAATTATTTTTATTAAAAAGTTATTTATTACTGCATGTTTTCCCATTTTTAAATATAAATTGTAAATATCCGAAGTTTCATTTTGGAACACTTTATTTATTTTATTATGCCTGTTTTTTAAGCACCGGATTTATTTTAGGATTTATTTTGTTTCATTTAAAGTTGTATTTATTCAATCTTTCAATATTTTATAAATGAATATTCGGGCTAGAGATCTGTTTATTTCGCAAAAAATTTCATGCTTTGTTTTTTAATTTATTTTTATTAAAATCTAACACTAATTAAATTTTTTTAAAATGTAGAAAAATAAATTTTATAAAAATATAAACACAGACACTAAATTAAGCTAAACCTATAATTAATTTATAAAAAATAAATCGTTGTTGGATTTAGTTTTATTTAATTGTAGTGTTTGCAGTTTTGCAAAATTGTATTTCATATCATACAGGTTAGACTTCGATAAAAAATAATGTTTTTTTTTTTTTAATTTTTAAAAAAATAATATAAATTTAATAATAGATACGGCGATTTTATGAGAATGATAAATAAATATGTGTTGCTGGCTGACATATTAAACTATTGTCAAAAAATCGTCATTTTGAAAGCAAAAATCGTACAATCATCGTTTAGTAATTTTGGGTGCTAAAAATCGTCAAAATAACGATAAATCGTCTAAACTGGCAACACTGATTCTAAGACCAATCCAAGAAGGAGAAAAATAATGAACATTGTTGAGGTTTGGCCAACCATTTGTGCTACTCTGTAATGTTGTGTGTGTGCAATAGTACTTGTACTACCCTCCTTATAACTACAATCTCTTTCTTTTCTTGAGTGCTACATCAACTACAAGTGGCAATACATCTTAGAACTGACCACCAAATGTTTCTTCATCATCATATGGTTGTTGTTGGTTGGGGTTCATAAAAAAGGCTAAACTTAAAAAAAGGAAAAAATTCCCACTTCTTCTTCTTTTTTTTTATATACTTTGAGGACTTTATTTGAGTTGGTTTTTTAACACTTGTTGTTTAAAGAACTTATAATGATATTTGATAAAAGTGGGGTTAGTTTACATTTAGGGGGTGAATTAACTCTTTTTGTATCACTTTTTCTTCTTCTTTAGTGGGGAGTTCAAAGAAATTTTTTTGGTGAAAAAAATCTAGTAAGATAAGCCATTAGTAATGCCATAAGCAACGACATCATTAGCATTAGAAATAGCAATAGCAATAGCATTAGCATTAGCATTAGCATTATCTTTAGCATTAACCATTAGCATTAGCATAGCATTTAGCATTAGCATTAGCATTAGCATTAGCATTAGATTAGCATTAGCATTAGCATTAGCATTAGCATTGCATTAGCATTAGCATTACGCATTAGCATTAGCATTAGCATTAGCATTAGCATTAGCATTAGCATTAGCATTATCATTAGCATTAGCATTAGCATTAGCATTAGCATTAGCATTAGCATTAGCATTAGCATTAGACATTAGCATTAGCATTAGCTTAGCACATTAGCATTAGCATTAGCATTAGCATTAGCATTAGCATTACATTATCATTAGCATTAGCATTAGCATTATCTTAGCATTAGCATTAGCATTAGCATTAGCATTAGCATTAGCATTAGCATTAGCATTAGCATTAGCATTAGCATTAGCATTAGCATTAGCATTAGCATTACATTAGCATTAGCATTATCATTAGCATTAGCATTAGCATTAGCATTAGCATTAGCATTAGCATTAGCATTAGCATTAGCATTAGCATTACATTAGCATTAGCATTACATTAGCATTAGCATTAGCATTAGCATTATGCATTAGCATTAGCATTAGCATTAGCATTAGCATTAGCATTAGCATTAGCATTGCTATTAGCATTAGCATTAGCCATGGCATTACGCATTAGCATTAGCATTAGCATTAGCATTAGTGCATTAGCATTTAGCATTAGCATTAGCATTAGCATTAGCATTAGCATTAGCATTAGCATTAGCATTTTAGCATTCTGCATTAGCATTAGCATTAGCATTAGCATAGATCGCATTAGCATTAGCATTAGCATTAGCATTAGCATTAGCATTAGCATTAGCATTAGCATAGCATTAACATTAGCATTAGCATTATCATTAGCCATTAGCATTAGCATTAGCATTAGCATTAGCATTAGCATTAGCATTAGCATTAGCATTAGCATTATCATTAGCATTAGCTTATTAGCATTAGCATTAGCATTAGCATTATCATATCATTAGCATTAGCATTAGCATTAGTATTAGCATTATCATTAGCATTAGCATTAGCATTAGCATTAGCATTAGCATTAGCATTAGCATTAGCATTAGCATTAGCATTAGCATTAGCATTAGCATTAGCATTATCATTCAGCAATATAATAGCAATATCAATAGCAATAGCAATAGCATTAGCAAGAAGGATATATTTTATTGAAGGATATATTTTATTGAAGGATATATATTATTTAAGCAGTCAAACTGAAAAAAAAATCAACCAACCAAACCAACGAAGCAGTTTGCAAAATAAATCGAGCTAAGTGAGTGAGAAACTATAAACCAAACCACAAACTACAAACCAAACCAAAAACCAAGTTTATAAATTAATAAAAATAGATCATTTATACGCAACCCGATTAAAAACAACCAGCTTTTTGGGTTTTTTTTTAGTTGGACTTGTGATTTTCACTCACTTCGTTCGAATTACCCTGTAAACTGATTTGTTGGATTAGTTGCTGGTTCGGTTATTGGTTTGATTTTTTTTAAGTTTAGCTACTCCTCAATATTCAATTTTTAGCGAAAACACTTTTCAAAAAAAAATTATTCGCCATTTTAATTATTAAAATCTGATTTCAAATGCGATGTTAGCCACCCCCGAAACTAAAAACTTTTCAAATTAATTTTGCTCCATATTGGCTACGTCATTTCAGAATTTTTAAAATCTGATTTCAGATTTAATTTCCGTTTTTAAGCGTCTGTGAAAGTAGTATCCCCTGCTAATTATTAAGCCATAATATAACTTTGAACGTCAAGCTCAATTTTGGTTGACAGGCGGTCTCCCGTTCGCAAAGAATGAAAATAATTCATAATTATCAATTTTTTATCGTTATTGCTCCATATTGACTTCTTCATTAAAAATTTTTAAAATCTGATTTCAGATTTAAAACTTTCCGACAAATATTTGACACAAATTCGATGAATGCTTGAAAATAAACATCAGCCATATTGGATCCTCCATTTTGAATTTTGAAAAGTCAATCTCAGATTCGTATTCAGCTAAATTTTAAAAATGTGAAGAAAAATCCCAGAATGCCAATTTTCAAATCGATTCCGTCACTCCTTAACATGTTCATGTATTATGTGTGGATCAATTTTGGTCGGCAGGTGGTCTCCCGTTCGCAAAGAATGCCTCATATATAAATAATTAATAATTAAAAATTTTTGAATCGTTTTTATTATATTTTCCAACACTGTTTTGTTGCTCAATACAAATTTTTTATATTAAAACTAATTAACATTAAACTAACATAGTTTAATTTCAAAGAAAGTTCAATTTCAAAGAAAAAGGAACTCGAAAGAAATTTATAATATATTTCAAAGGTCATATGTTGCCCTAACTAACAATTTTTATAAAACTTAATATGAGGATGCAAAAAGACTTGTGAATTTTTCAGGCTGCAAAAATGTCTTCAGTTACAATGTGTCAACTTATGATCTTTAATTTTAAACAAGCTTCTCTGAAACTTTCGAAATTTACGTTTTTGTTTCCTGTATCGTTTGGAAATTACCATTTGCTAATTTGAGATCCGTAGATGTGGATACTACCGATTTTCTTTGCCTTCTGCGTTCCAACCAACGTCGTACAAAGGGTGACAATAGTTTAGAATCAACATGGGAAATACTATTGAAACCCAAACAAAAACTAACTAACAGAGCTACAACTATAGTTATTACAGCTCCCACCATGGTATAGTACAGATATGAAATATTGTAGATTTTGAAAGGAGCAGGTCTAAAAAAGGACACAAAATTTTAGATTGTACAAACACTTAAAAAATTTTACTTACGTAACATTTTCTGATACTAAATTTAAAGCAGCTAAATCCGGAAAAGTATAATTACAACCCAAAGTGGTATAAGGTTTACGAACATATACCACGGCACCACTGATTTTATCTAATTGAGCTTGTATACACATCCAGGACATAAATACTATACTACAGCAGCCACCCACTAAAGCTCCCTAAAAAAAATTAAAATGAATCAATTAAACAATTTTAAAATTTAAATTCATTTAAAATCAACAATAACGTACAATTTCTCCTACCCAGGGTATCATAACACCCAAGGTAAATATACCCAGTAGAGGGCCATTTGCTACCGATGATAAAGTTATACTGAGTTGCAAAACAGTTCCCAATTTTTCCACCACAAATACCAGTCCCACACATATAAATCCAAATACTACTACCACTATACGCATTATAAAAGATGTTTCTCTTTTCGTTAAAGGCTTTTTAGCAAACATTTTAAAAAAATCTTCCAATATAACAGCAGACATGGAATTTAAACCCGTAGATAAAGAGGATAGGGCAGCACTAAACACACCAGCTACAAAAAGTCCCGGTAAACCCGGCAAATCTCCCAAAGTTTCCATAACCAAGAGAGGCAATAATTGATCATTACGTTTGGCCAGCTAAAACAAGAGAGATAGAGAAAAGCATAATAGAGGGAGAAACAGCTTTTAGAGAGAAATAAAAGAGAAAGGTAGAAAAATTAAACACTAATTAAACAGAAAAAGGTTTTTTTAAGAAGATTTAAAAAAGTTTAGAAGAGTAATGAACAACATATCAAGAGAAAAATTAGAGTGCAGTTAAGTTTACCTTAGTTTCCAAGGGATCACATTCTGAATAGGTGGCATATATTAATAAACCACTATAACCACAAATAAGTAGAAATATTAAAACTCCTGCAATAAAATACCAAATAGCTTTTTGAGCCTTAGCCAAAGTAGGCAATGATAAATATCTTTGGATCATATTTTGATTAATAGCATTCGATTTTAACCAATGAGGGACACCTCCAATAACCAAGGAATATATCGTATAACGTTCAGTAATATCAAAGGTGAAACTAAAAATATTAGATTATACAACATATTTTAAATCCATATGGATTTTAAAAAAACTTACTTTGGCGGCTCTATTCTACCACTCTCCAAGGCCTTTCTAAACACTATACCCGGTCCTCCAATATCTATAGTACCCTTAACCATTATTAAAACCATGGCTCCACACATAATACATGTTTGTATAACATCAGTCCATACCACAGCTTTTAAGCCACCCTGAAACAAATATTTTGAATCAAAAGATCGAAAAGAAAGTTAAGAATTTGAGTAAAATACTTACCACACATGTATAGAATATACAGACTAAACACACTAAAGGAGTTACGAAATGAATATTGGCTCCTGTTGCCTGATTAAATGCTAATGCGGGTACATAAATTACTATTGGAAGCCATAACATCTTAAAGATAAAACATTTTATTATTCACAAATTTTGAAAGCAAAATCAATATAAAACTTACAGTTCCGAATATAAACAGTACAGAACCGAATAATCGAACTTTTCTGTCAAAACGAGATTCTAAATACTGGAGAAAGAGAATTTTTGTTAAAATAAAATCAAAAAGTTTAAAAAAATTATTCAAAGACTAATTCCTTGAAACTAGTTCCAACATTTTTCACAAGCGACTCTCCCAAAAGAAAATTAAAATTTCGCGAAAATTTGGTGATCAGGCAAAGTAGACAAAAATACCAGTTTTATTAAATGGATCAATCACAAGTTTAATGGGTAAAATAAAACTTTTTTAAATCCGCAACTTTGTCCTTTTTCTGTCCTTAATTTGAGATATGACAGATGAGAAAAAATACCGATCATATATCCAAAATTTAGAGCAATCAGTATTATAACTTGTTAGGATTCACTTTGGCAGAGTTAAAATAAATGAATGCAGAACTTGTTTAACCTGTTAACTGCTCAATTTAACTTTTGGAAAAGCAAAATTAAATTAACATACATCAAATAAAAATTTCAGCGAAATCGAAATACTAACTTGGGAGAGTTCCCGAGTTCAAATTAAAATAGAATAATAATAAACGAATGCAGAACTGGTTTAATGACTGCTCCATTTCACTTTTCAAACTTAAAATTATATTTTATAAAGCTACCTTAAATACAGATTTAATTGAATACGTCTTTGGCAGTTAACAGGTTAAAAGTCGATTTCGCCTTTAATTTAATGAACTGAGTATATGTTATTGCAACTAAAACTTACTTGATACGTTGATATTAATTTAAGTTCATGATATACTGGTAAATAAAAATAGTGCATCAAGAAACCCATTGCGATCATGGAACCGATTATATACAAATATTGAGTACCATACAAATACACCTCTGTGGGTGTGCCCAGTAAGGTAATGCCAGAAATGAAGCTGAAATTGAAAAGAAAGAAAATTATTTTTTTTTTTTTTTTTTTTTTTATTAATTAATAATCATATAATTACAAATTATATCCTATTACCCTAACCGATCACTAGCTACTATGGCCTTCGGCGCGTTGTAGCGAAAACAGACCAGTGCCTCTGGTGGGAATCGAACCCACGACCCCCGCACTGATAAGCCAGCACGCTACCAACTAGCCTACCGGGGCGCACAGAAAATTATTTTAATTTGTTCCGAGTATTCATGTCTGTTTTATTTCCAAACTTTGAGCCCAGTTAAAGTTCGAATAGTCCAAATCTGAGGTTTCCTCAGATTTTGATGAACTTAGACATGTGATAAAATAAACAAAAGTAATGAATTTTCTGGCTGACATTTGTCCCAAGATTCATTGGGCTTATGGGAACAAGTTGATTGATCAATGTTATAGGAATGGAGCTGTATAGGTCGGAGCCGAATACAGACAGATATCCTGATTCATCAGACAGATATGGTTTTGCGAGTGAGTGTTCGGGACTAAGGCAACGGCGAGTCAGATATCAGGGAAGCAAGTTCTTCGATGACCTGGTAAGTTGGGTGAACCAAATTCGGTTTTAGGAGGAGTTTTGCTTAGAGCAGGGGTGACAAGTTGTGGATACATGTATAAATATATATTTTTTTTTTATCGAAATCGTAATTTTTTAAACGGAACTTATTTAGATTCTTTTATTTACAAGAAAATCCGAAATCTCGACCCTAAAAAATTAAAGACTCAAAATCACTCAAAGTAGTCAAAATTTACTTTGTCCAAAGAAATTGCTGTTTAAACTGCTAAAATTGTCAGTTCACAATTTCATATTTTTCGTCAACGAAATTTTGATTAAAAAAATATAAATTTTTTTGCTTTATTTAAAAATTTTAGATTTTCAAGTGAAAAAAGCAAGTCGAAGATCAATTCCGATTAAAAAAATATAAAATTTTTTGCTTTATTTAAAAATTTTAGATTTTCAAGTGAAAAAAGCAAGTCGAGGATCAATTCCGATTTCGGACGAAATTTTTTAAAAATATGTTTTACATCTATTTTTACATGTCTCAAGAAAATCCCCTCAAATGCTAAACTCGATCTATGATACTTGACAGACTGCGGGATGTGTCTTTATCTGGTCTAGCGGACTTCTTGAGGGAATCTGAATAGATTTAGGTTTTTTGGGTCGTAGATTTTACATTGCCTTAAAAATTTTTATAAAAAAAGGTTTAGTTTCCTTCAAATCAAATTAATTTTTAAATATTTAGATTTTTAGAAAATGATTTTAAATTATTGTACCTAATTGGCAGATGTTAATCATAAAAAGTTTAAGTTTTATAGTGCCGTTGAATGGCGGAGTAGTTTATGTTCTACATTCACATTTTCATATTTGGATACAACACGTGTTGTTATTAACATTTTTAAATAATTGTTAAATAATTTACTGTTTTTAAATAGTTACAAAAGCAAAAATCTATTTGAAATACCGATCCATATTTTAAAATTTTTGTAGGTCATGTCCATTAATATTGAAAATTCAATTTATTAATATAAGTTTAAAACATTTAATACATTATATTTGATTTAAACGTGATTTTACTCTACAGCTAGAATTGTATTAGACATGTTTTCCTATTAGACCTACGTGTTTCTTAAGACAAAAAGTTCTAATTTAATTAAGTTTTATCTATTTAACAAAATACAAAAAAAGTCCCATAAATTGTTATTTCTAAAATATTTGTAATATAATTAATTAATAACAAAAATATTATGGTGGGAAAATATAAAATGTATTGTCATTTAAAATATAAAAAAGATAACATACACGATTGCATTTTAAATTTAAATAAGAGATTGAATGTTATGGTTGATGTTAATGTTATGGTTGAAACACGTAACAATTATAATATGATCCTCATGATCTAGATGATGATAAAATCGTCCTCTGTTATTATAATATGATCAGACAGAATCATATTTATAATTGTTGGGATAATAATATAACAATTTCTTGTCCACAATCATGTTCCAAAATAATTTCACACAAATAATAATCATTTCTCTATATCTACGAGGGCGAATCAATAAGTCCGTGACTTTTTGAATGAAACACAGTTTTTTTTGCAAAAAAAAAAACAAAAATATTTTTCAACATAATCTCCTTGTAGATCAATACACTTAGTCCAACGTTTATCTAATTTTTGTATCCCTTCCAAAAAATAGGATTTTTCGAGGTCCATAAAATAGGCATTTGTTTGATCAATAATTTCATCATTGGAGTTAAATATCTTTCCACCGATCCATTTCTTTAGGTTTGGAAATAGCAAATAGTCACGGGGGGCTAAATCCGGAGAATATGGCGGATGAGGTACCAATTCGTAGCTCAATTCATGGAATTTTGCCATTGAGACTGTTATTATCATTATCTTGATGAAAAGAAACTTTTTTCTTGGCCGTATGGGGTCATTTTTTTGTTAAATCCTCGTTAAATCAGTCCAATAAACTGGCATAATATTCGCCGTTTATTGTTTTTCTCTTTTGAAGGTAATCGATGTGGATTATCCCGCGTGCATCCCAAAAACTGTTGCCATCACCTTATTGGCCGACAAACTTACCTTGGCCTTCTTCGGAGCCGGTTCACCCGGAGAAACCCATTGTTTAGACTGCTGCTTGGTCTCCGGAGTTTTGCAATGGATCCATGTTTCATCCACAGTTACAAAAAGCAGCAAAAACACATTCGAATTGCAGTTAAACAACTCCAAACAATCTTTTGAAGTTGTCACACGATTACGTTTATGGTCAATTGAAAGCAAACGCGGCACCCATCTTGCAGACAGATTTCTTAAACCAAACTGATCATTTAAAATCAAAAGAAAAAAAAAAAAAAACCACACTGCATATGAAATGCCTATGGCATCAACAATCTCACGCACTGTTACTCTTCGATCTACCATCACCATATCGTGGATTTTCTCGACATTTTCGGGTGTATTGACCTCAATTGGCCGTCCAGAACGCTCAGCGTCATTTGTACTTGTGCGATCACAACAAAAGTCAGTAAACCACTTTTTTACCATTGAAATCGATGGTGCAGAGTCCACATAGTACTTATCAAGCAAACGCGGCACCCATCTTGCAGACAGCTTTCTTAAACCTAACTGATCATTTAAAATCGAAACCACACTGCATATGAAATGCCTATGGCATCAACAATGTCACGCACTTTTACTCTTCTATCGGCCATCACCATATCGTTGATTTTCTCGACACTTTCGGGTGTATTGACCTCAATTGGCCGTCCAGAACGTTCAGCGTCATTTGTACTTGTGCGACCTCAACGAAAGTCAGTAAACCACTTTTTTACCATTGAAATCGATGGTGCAGAGTCCACATAGTATTTATCAAGCTTTGCCTTGGTTTGATTGACGGTTTTTTTTCGCAAAAAATAATGTTTAATGAGCACTCGAAATTCACTTTTTTCCATTTTTAAAAAAATCCACGAGGTTGTATGTTTTGAACAGCTGTTAAACGCAAAGTAAATGACGGAACTTGCTCAAAATTGGACAGTAGTCTATAAACAGGTGGTACTTGATGGGAGCAGTGTTGCATTTCATAGAACTACGAGGGAAGTTCGAAAAGTCATAGACTTATTGGACCGCCCTCGTATCTTGCAACTTTGTTTTTGTTTGGTTTTAACTGAACGCCACATAATTTTTCTTACTAGGAACAAAGTTCTTTCAGCTATCTACCTTTTATATTAGTTTACATACCAAAGTAATTTATCAATTATGACAAAAATAAATCGTTTTTACGTACTACATATGCAAAATACAATACAATCATTTGGCTAGACTTTTTTTTATACTTTTCAAAGAAAAAATTTTATTTAAAGCAAAAAAAAAAAAAATTCCACTCCCTCTCTAAGTACGAATTATAAAAAAAATCACAATTATTGTGACATGTGCCCGGTAAAGTTTTGTATAATTTTATACAATAAACAAACTGATATTCAAATGTCATCTTAATATAAATGTGTAAAATATGAATTATAGTCTTTTGTGATTTTATAAACTTAAATTTTTTTTGAACGGTGATCTTTACAAAGAAAAATTTCAAAGTTTTTGTTAAAATATTTCTAAAGAGATCATATTTATCATCAAAGACAGCGTCATTTTGATTAATCATTATCAGAACTACACTCTCATAAGAAACGGAAGACTTCATTCAACCGAATTAATTCGTTTGCTACAACCTCGAAAATTTGATTGTCACAACTAAATTCGGTTGCTGCAACTGGATTGGGGGTTGTGGAAACCGAATTCGGTTGGAACAGCTGATTTTGTAATATCTTGTTAATAGAATTATTTTCTTTTAAATTACCTTGATATTAAAGACATTGCTATAGGAAAAATTGTCATTTTACGTCCACCCACTAAATAATCATCTTCAGCATCTTTATTGGTTAATTCCTGATGTTGTTGGGCTTTCTTACGCATTTTTAAGGCAAAATAAATGCCTATCAAAGCACAACTGGCCAACATTAACACGAATACCAAGTAATCTGGCCAACCAAAACGTTGTAAACTTTCACGCACTTCATCGACATTCATTTTGAAATGTTTTTTTTTTTTTCAAAATTTAAAAGCTTATATATCTTTAAATATTAAAGGGTCCTTTTTAAGGATATGATATTTTTTTACAATTTTTTTAGTTTTATTTTTTTTTTTTTGTTGAAGTGTTTATTAAAATTTTCTTTAAATTATGAAAAAAAAATAAACTTATTGGTTGCTTTTTAAAATTTTTTAGTCCTTTTTAAAGGACTTGAGAGACTAAAAAGTCTCCCTTTTTTCTAAAAATTTCCGTTTTCTTAATCCTTTTCAACACCTTCTCATATTTATTATGTTAATTTTATTTAATTTAAAATCCAATTTGAATTTTTATTTAAAATGTCGACCGTTTGTTACTCGTTTAAATTTCCAACCGCTACTAAATTTGAGTAACCAGTTACATTTCTTCTTATTTAGTTATTTTCTTTCTAATACAATAATTTCCTTGTATTCTACTGAATGCAAAATACTAATAAGTTAAGAATTGCTAATGATATAAACCGATCATAAGATACGCTATAACAAAATGTAAAATTTTAATTTGTCTTAAATTCATTTTATAGTACACATTTTTAACTAATTTTAAAGTCAAAATGTTAATGGAATCTTAGTTCATTGATTAGTTAAAATTTTGTCTAAATTATAGTTTATATTTTTTTAAATTTAAGTACTTTTGAACGATTACATTTTGTAGTTTATTAAAAGGTCTAAACTTTTACCAAACGACTGTATATATATTTATCAATCTTAGTTCATTCTAAAGTTATATTTTCTGAAATAACTTTAGTTCAAAAGTGAACTCACTCTTGGGTAATTTGTTAGCTACAATTTGTAGTTTAAATTGTAAAACTATTTTAGTTGACTTTTAATTAATATTCTCATTTGCTAGGACCTTTTTTAAGTACAAATGTTTAACTACTCTTAGTTCATTTAATAGTTCAATTTTTAACCAAATCATTGATAATTTTTGTAGTTCACATTTGAACTTAATCGTGGTTAAAATTATTATCAAAGTCAAATTTTTTTTAGTTCAACTTACTAGAGTTGGGCTTAATAGTGCTTAGTTTATTTCGTTCATTTTCGTTTATTAAACCAGTTCTTTTAGTTCATATATATGTTTAACTAGCTCAATAAATGGAAATTACCGAAATGAAATATGAACTATAAATTACTTAGGTTATTTATTATTCAAATTTTTACCAAGTCATTCTTAGTTGCTTTTAAGTCCAACCTGAGTTCTTGTTTTATTGTTAAAATTTTTTTTCCTAAGTGTAGTTCGAATTATGTTAGTTTTAACAGATTACCTTTGAACCTGTTCCAGAACAACTTCTTTTACCACCGGTTACATGGAACGAACAGGTTCCTGGGAGTCGAAATGTAAGGTGTAACTGTTTTAGAACCAGTTTTCTAACTGGTTCTAGAACCGGTTGTAAAGCAATCTGTTCTTGTTTGGAGGTAAAGAACCTATTGCAAATAGGACAAAATCCATATAAAAAGAACCAGTTGCAGAACAGAAATTAGAACCTGTGATAATACAGTATAAGCTGTTCTGCAACCATTTATTTGGATTTTACTACTTTACTGTGTAGTTTATTTTAGTTCAAATAACCCAATTCGTTTTATAGTCTAAACATTGACCTAAATGTAGCTACTCAGAAAAATGATTGTCAAAAAATTTCAATTAAACTTGTATTATTTCAAATTCACTTTCAATTAAAAGTTTAATAATATCTATTAAATGTTTAATAGAAAATTAATTTGGTGCATAACCTATAATGTTATATAACCTATAATATTGATGTGAAAAAATGCCAAAATTTAAAAAAATAACTAAAATTTAAAATAAATCGCTATAATTTGAAAAATATGTCAAAATTGAAAAAAAGTCTAAAAATAGAAAAAATTGCCAAATTAAAAAAGGCAAAAATAAGAAAAAAAGAATTAAAAAACATCGTAAAAATACAAAAGAAAATATTGATGATTTCTAAAATTTTAGAAATGTTTAACATTTTGACGATTTTTTTTTCAATTTTAGCGATTTTTAAAATTTTAACGATTTTTTCCAATTTCGGGAAGTTTTAGTGTTTTCTTTATTTTTTTCTAAATTTTAAGTATTGTTTTTTTATTTTGGCGATTTTTGCAATTTTTGATGTATTTTTCAAATTTTTGCGATTTACATTTTTCGATTATTACTAGTTCAAAAATTATGGGGATAATTTTGATAATTGACCTCAATGGACATTTTATGTGACCGGTCAACCGAGAGCAAATCTCTACATTGGTACAAAATATTCTTTTGTTTCGATTTTTACTAGTTCAAAAATTATGGGGATAATTTTGATAATTGACCTCAATGGACATTTTATGTGACCGGTCAACCGAGAGCAAATCTCTACATTGGTACAAAATATTCTTTTGTAGGGTTAATGTTTTTTACTTTTCTCTTAATTTTTTTTTTTATCAATTTAGAGAATATGAATTTTTAGACACAACACTAGGGGAACCTAGTGCGCCAATTCTCTGATTGTTTCTTTTACGTCAGTTCCGTAACACATCACAGAGTGCGTTCTTCCATATGGTAGAACAGATCCATGGACCTGTTTATATCAGCAACTACCAGTCACGTGACGTGCCCTGTACACAGGAAAAATTATCAACCTAAAATATCTTATTAAAGATTTGATTTGAATTTAATTTGTTTCTAAACAAATATTTAATTGAATCAATTAATATTTTAATTGACTTTTAAATATATAAATACATATTTATTTTAGACGCAATTATCATATTATTTTTTCATACACTGTATGCATAAATAGAAAATTTTCAGTTTTAAAATACCAAATACATTTGAAGTTAACAAACAAACAAGCCCAATACAAACAGACTCAGCATTGCAAAAAACACACATACCAACGTATAGATCACACACTTTTTTGTGAGTATCATATTTTTTTTTGTAGAAGCTAATTTCAATTGAAAGTAATTTTAATTGATAGTGTCATTGCAGTGATAGGTGCAAAATCAATTTATTTTTTTTTATTTATTTATTTATTTGAATTGCTCCATACACAAGACTAAGAGTCTTATTTTGCAGTATGGAACTGATGATTTGAAAAATTATAAGATCATTAATTAATAACTTAGCAACTAATTACAATTTTTATATGGAAAACAAAAAACAATTTAAATTAAACAAGATGAACAAAACAAAAAAAAACTAAATAAAAAATTTAAATAAATTTAAATAATTTAATTTATCAAATAATTATGTTTGATTTTCTTATGCCGAAAACAGTTTAAAAATATTTTCTTTAAATTTTCGTGCGTTACTTAAAAGTTGAGAGCTGTGGGGTATAGAATTCCAGAGAAATACTGCGAATATGTAGAAATGCCACTCCGAAATTAAACTTTTGTATCTAAATGATCTAAGTCTTTTTCCCCTGCTTATATCTGAAATAACAAGT
This sequence comes from Delia radicum, assembly GCA_021234595.1. Lineage (NCBI taxonomy): Eukaryota > Metazoa > Arthropoda > Insecta > Diptera > Anthomyiidae > Delia > Delia radicum. The sequence continues at coordinate 3,162,080 of CM037852.1, forward strand.
TTGCTGTACAGATGATCAGGTATGTGGGTATATATTATTTTATGTAAAAAAACTAAAACTCTAATGTTTAGTAGATTATTTAAAGAAAGGCCATATAGCTGAGATGAAAAGGAAGATACACTAGAACGCCTATTAAGTCCATACACGTATCGGATTATATTGTTAAATGCAACGTTCAATTTCCCTTTACTAGTTGCATCACATTTAGCAAAAAGCTCACAACCATATAGTAAAACAGGCATCAGATAAGTTTTGGCAAGTAGCATTCTTATTCGAATAGGTGTACAATGCTGGGTTCGCCAAAGAGTTCTAGTCATAGAGAAAGTGCGACCACAAGCATAGTTAATGTGGTTCGACCACGTAAGAGTGTCATTAAAAAATATTCCGAGATTCTTAGCAGATTTTACTATTTCAATTTTTTGATTATTTATAAATATATTAGGTATAATACTTAGTTTGGCAAGTCGCTTTTGAATTACTATGCATTTAGATTTTTTTTGGATTTATTCCTAGACCATTTGCGGTTGCCCACGTATAAATACGATGTAGTTGCTGATTAATAGAGATAATACACTGGTCGATTAAGGCATTAGTACAACTGGTATAAAGTTGAACGTCATCCGCGTACATTCTTACATTACAATTTGTTAAAATGCCTGGAAGGTCATTAGAGTACAGTGAGAATAATAGTGGCCCAACAATGGACCCCTGAGGTACCCCTCTGGTTACAGGCAGTGCTTTGGATTTTTGGATTGCAGTTTCAACATACTGATATCTGTTACGTAGGTATGTTGACAATAACTGAGTAGCGGTCGAAGAGAAATTGAAAAAGTTATTAAGTTTGTAACAAAGAATGTTATGATCTACGGTATCAAACGCTTTTGAATGATCTAAAAGTATTAAAAATGTAGTCTTGCCATCATCAAGTTTCTCCCTAATCTCCTCTGTAACATCAACTAAGGCTGTTATGCAACTGTGCTTCTTTCTGAACCCAGATTGACGATCTGTTAGCAAGTTATTGTTATCCAAGAAATAAGTAATTTGGTTATGCATAATACGTTCAAATGCTTTAGAGAGAAATGGAAGAATGGCTATTGGTCTATAATCAGAACCAGCTTTGGGTATTGGGACGATTTTAGCTATTTTCCAATTCGAGGGAAAGTAACTTGAAGTTAATATTTTGTTAAACAAAAATGTTATTATTGGAAGTAGTTGAGGTAAAAGAATCTTTAGAAACTTTGGATTAATCCCGTCCACTCCTATAGAGTTGGATTTTATAGACAATATACTAGATAAAACGTCACATTGGTCTACTGCAGCAAAAGAAAAAAAATTAGATTCAGAATTGTTACTAGAATGATTATTGACATAATAATTTTGATCTGCTTGAACCATAGGAACATTTAAAAACTTTTTATTGATTGTATCGGCATCAATCGAACATGGTTCTTGATTCGTAGATTTGCCGATACCAACTTCACGTATCGTTTGCCATGTTCTTTTGGAGCCAATGGCGGAAGAAAACTTTTCAGCATAAAATATTAATTGATTCAATAAATTTTTAAATTGAAACCTGTTTTTAGTTTTTTCTGTGTAAACGACCACTTTCCCACAGAGTATTTAATGCAATTGTACACCTTTTTATAGTCTAAAATATGTTTTTGATTAGATCTTTTATATTTTTAATATTGCTCTTAAATTTTATAATTTAGAATTTCTTACCTTTCAAAATTTTATACTGTAGGGTATTAAAAATCATTGCTGAAATCTCACAACAATAATAAGTAGTCACTAATTTTTATTTATAGTTTAGTTTGTGTGACTATGTCTCTGTCGGAAATCTATGTAGTTTAAATATATTATTATACGTATTTGTATCTAACTAAACTACGACTGCCAGTATAGAAAAAAGTATCACTGAGAGTAGAAACATAATTGGAGCGAAGCGTTTTTGTTTGCTACTACTTGACATTTTAAAAACGACCTGTGAATAGACTTAAAAAATTACAATTTATTCATCAATAATAACAAATTTTATTTTAGAAATTTATTGAACGATACTTTTTAATTGGCGAATTATATCTTGTGTTTTAAATTCGCGCAAATTATTTTTGAATTTGCGAATTACATTTTTTGTTTTCATTAATGCAAATGTGATTTCGCTAATTAGAAAATAAAATGACTTTTCGTAGTAATTTAAGTCGCGATTTTCAAATTCATTTGTTTTAAATTCAAATTCGCTCAATTCTTACCACTTCGCTTTTATTCTGTCCCTATCCTAACGCGTAATTTAGTTATGATTTTGCATTATAAATACATGATTATCTGTCAAATTCTATCTCCCTACTTACGATTTCAACACTAAATGTAATTCAAATGTATATAGGCCACTGTCAAACAACTAAAGACACTTGCTTTGGGGGTGTCTAAATATAAGTTTAAACAAAACGAAAATTTAAACAAATTGTGTTTAGACAATCAAAAAAATATTAAGTGCGTTTGTTAGTGTTTTGGTTTGCAAATTAACTTGATTAAATATATTAAGTAATCTTAATAATATTTTGATTGTTTTTTGTGTGTTATACTTAATATGAAATGAAAGAGATTTCATAATTTGCAACTCGTGTAGTCAAAGAAATTATAAAAAAAAATATAATATAAAAATCATAATCAATTACACCTCAGTTATTGACTCAATAAAACAGTTGCTTTTATCTTAACACTTTCCTTTAATATACAGTAAATTCCATATGATTCTTCTTCGAGCTTAAGATCTTTTGTTAAAACGATTGTAAATTTTTAATTTCCAATATTTCGTCTCCACATTGGGAGACTTCTTCAGGGAAATTTATTTTAATTTAATTTTTATCAATTTTAAAATTTTTTTAATAACAAATTTTATTAAAAAATTTTAAAATTTGTTATTAAAAAAATTTTAAAATTGATAAAAATTAAATTAAAATACATTTCCCTGAAGAAGTCTCCCAATGTGGAGACGAAATATTGGAAATTAAAATTTACAATCGTTTTAACAAAAGATCTTAAGCTCGAAGAAGAATCATATATAATAAAAGAAGATCGAAGAAAATTAAACATATACAGTAAATTCCTTTCGTAATTGTTTCAATGAAACAATTCATCAGAATTACAATTTTTTTAAAATTAATTGAGAATGATGGATATAATATTCATTAATATTTTAATCAAATCGATTTCTACCGAAAACTAATTAAAAAAAAACCGACGGAAATATGTAAACTCACACATTTATAAAACAGTTTCATTAAATTCATGAACATTTTTAAAAATGTTATTAAATTTTTTAAGTTCTTCATTTATTTATTGAAAATTTTATTAAATTATTGAAAAATTTATTAAATGAATGAAAAATTCATTAAATAAATAAAAACTTTATTAAATTTAAGAAAATTTCATTACATATATATGAATTTGCTATTAAATTAATAAAATTTTCATTCGAATTTTCAGAAAAATTTAAACTAAAATATTACCAGTGTGTATGTCATACTGGAAAGTTGTACAATATATTGGAAAAAATCATTCTTATTGAGCAATCAAGAAATGTGAAAAATTTTATAGTGTGTTGGCAATTGTGCAATTTTTATAGCCCTCCAAAACAAAACAAAAAAGTTTGAGCAAAAGTATTGTACATCTTATTGCACTGTGTAGGGCAAAATGACAATAATATTGGCAATAATATTGTAATGTGTATGGGTACCTTAATACAAACAAATCATGCTCTTACATTTAAACGAAAAAGTTTCACTTAATACGAACTTCATTAAATTTATAAACATTTTTGTTAAAATTTTCAATACATTTTTTAAAATTTCATTAAATTAATGAAATTTACATTAAATTAATGAAACTTTCATTAAGTTAATGAATTTTTTTTATTAAGTTAATAACATTTTAAAAAAAAATTATGAAATTTTCATTCAAATTTCCTAAATATTGGAAAAATTATGTTTCAAATTTCACAAAGTGAGAAAACTTAAAATCTTAAAACTTTTCATAGAATTTTTGAAAATTAAATTTATGAAAAAATACATTAATTTCATTTCGAATTGTTAGTTTTGAGATCATAATTAAAATGTTACTATTACAATTAGAAAATACTAATTGTTAATAAATATAAGAGAAGATGACAAAAATCTTGTGGGGATCAGCGCTAGAGGGAGGCCGCACTTTCGACCTAAGCGATTAGGTCATATTCAGCCTCATTCTAATCCACCACCGGAATCATATATGTGTGTGCATTAACGTGAATTGAGTTAATAATCATGTCATCATACATGTCCATACATGTTCATATGTATGTAAAGAAAATTGAGGTAATATTTAAAATATTAATATTTTTGTAATATTAATATTTTATTTGAACTCATATGAACATTAGGGTGATAACTTTTTTTCGACAACATTCTCCCCAGGGGTTTTCTAATGGCAAATATTGTATAAATGATAAAAAAAACTATTTCAGTTCAATTTGGTAAAAAAACCTTACGCACCGACAGCGATTTCTAAAATGACTTTAATATATTTTTTTAAAATTTTTTTAATAACAATTTTTTTAAAATATGGTTTATACATATGTAAGTACGCAAATTTGGAAAAAAAAACTATTCCATTGACTCGAAAACGGACTTTACTATTGAAATCAGCATGCCTTAATTATATAGTTGTGATGGTCAGACGTTGAGGCATCAAAAAAAGTTTTTTTTTTTAACTTTGTTTGATTCAAAACTTTAACGCGTTTGGTGCGTAACCTTTTTTAACGATAGCGAAAAACTAAAAACGCAGTTCTTAATATTTGTCCATGCCCTACACGATTTTGTCTGGGGAGATTTGATATTTGCAAAACATGCAAAAAGTTATAACCCTAATGAACATATGTGAATACTATATGGTTATATATTGACATGTGTGACCTCGAATGCCTTTATATATGAGCGTGAATGAGTTCATACATGTGCATAAATGGATGCATATATGTATGTTGATTTTAAACCGTGCTCTTAAACAAATTATTGAATAATTAGACTTCTTATTTAAAATATTTTATTAAGTTTTTTTTATAAAATAAATAGTTTTTAGACAAATTAAATTATTGTTTTATTTAATTTCTTTTTAAGATAACACTAACCGTTAGTAACACGTTTATCAGTATTCGATTTAATTCGTTTGCAATCTGCAATTAATCTTTATTAAGCATAGAAAAACTCAGTTTAAAACAAGAAAATCCAAAAGTAAAAACATACCCAAAGTAATTTCATAGTCTAAACCCTCAATAGCACGTTTGCGACGTGTGCCAAAATTACTAAGTAATATATCAGGCGAAGGCCCACTTAAGGGAGTAACATACCAATGGTCTGAGAAGAAGTTATAATATTTCAAAATGAAGTAAAAGATTGAAAATACATGTTACACTTACTTTCACCTTGGGTTTTTCAAATTCATTATACCAATCATCAAATGTTTCACTTTCTGTCGCTGGAACTGGCTCAAATTCATTAATCCAAGGTTCAAATGCTAGAGTTGATACTGTGAAAAAACCAGTTGCTAACAAAAGTAAAGACCTGGTTATCATTTTAGCAAAATTTTAAAATAAACTAAAGTTAATTAAAAGTTTTTAACTTGTATTTATAATTATTTGTAATTTTGTGTAAAAAACACGATTTTAATTTTTTTTTTTTTAAAACACGTTTATTTTTATTTTTACAACGTTTAAGGAAATAATATAATATATATTTTACGGGGAAAGAAACCCTAGCTATATAAACGATTATAATCACCCATTATCCGTTAAAAATAAATTTTCACTGATTGATTTCCATTAGCTTATATCAGTTTTTTTATCGGGTTCTAAAATTGATTTTGTTATTAAAATTCCATATTGCCTTCATTAATATATTCCAAATCAGTTAAAACTGTAGAAAATAAAAAACTTCTATTAATAAAGCAAAATTTTTTATACTTTAATCCATTCCTACCTTCGCTTTCTCTTAGTTTTTGTGTAAACTCTTCAAACATTTTTTGCAATTCATCCATATTATAATCATCATTCCATCCCGGCACGGGCAGGGAATGCTAAAAAAAGGGATGTGATACAAATAAAAATTCAAATTAAACTAAAAATTATATTTCGTGGTACACTGAGAGAATTATCTACATGATATTAATATATTGCATTAGTGTAACGGTTAGCGCGTCGGACTGTTACACAGATGGTCCCGGGTTCTATTCCCGGTGACGGCAACATCAATTTAGAAAAATAATATGTATGAGTTTTCTATCCCGATATACATATATGTATCGCAGCTGCCACCTTCGATGTTCCCATAGCACTTAACCCCACCGAAGTAAAATAAATAATCAGGGCTATGAACAAAAAAGCTTCAATAAGTTCGCCAACTCTCCATCAGGAGAAACAACTGTTCTATGACTTATCATCTCGCGCAATTACAGTGTTGCCATATCTGAAGCCCTTCATCTTTCCCCACCTTTCATCTCTCCACTACTATCCCCTTTCCAAAGAAAGCAACACATTAATTAATAGGAAGAATTTCCTGAGTGTTGCTTCTCTTTACAAAAAATAAAAAAAGATCCATTGACACTTTTCATTAAATTAATGCGGTTTTTCATAAAACGTTACTAAAAATTTAATGAAAAAGTTTCATTAAAAATAGTTCCATAAAAATTAAAAAGCTCTTTCATAAAGTTTAAGAAATTGTTTATTCACTTTATGAAGAAAACTTCATTAGTTTAGTTTCATTAAATCTCGTCCAAATAATTCTCTCTGTGTAGTACTTACAATCAAACTTAAGCCCAGAATCATACAAAATATACCAATTAAGAATTTAAACAACATATTGTTAAGGCTTCCCCCAAAATTAAGTCAAAACTGATGTGGCTTTTAAAATTGTTTAAGTTTTTATAAAATAAGATAAAAATCTAGAATTTTTGAAATAAACTGTAATTTCACGACTCAGTAACTGTCACCAGCTATTTTATTTAATTGTTATGGATTTTTGGTAAATTCGATTATAAATTTATCGTATTATATTATGAATTTTTATACCATAATTATTAAAAGGGTATAGAGAATATAATATAATGATATGTATTACTATTAAGGTGACCATATTTGTATTATACTAATCTTATGGGAAACTGTTAATAAGAAGAGTCCCGTCTGTTTGGAGGTTTTCCCAGTTTTCGATGAAATTTCGATTTTGATGAGATCTGAGAAAAGTAGTTCCTACAAATACTTATTTTTTTTTTTTTTTTGAGAATTCTCAGATTTGAATACTTTTTTAATCCTCTAACCCGCAAGCCCGCCTCCTAGCGTGGTATTTTAAATTGGCCATAAATGCCCCAAATGAATGTTTTATAATAAGAAATTAAGCTTTTCGATGGAAAACTAAATTTACAAAATCCTTTGTTAAGTAATATTTTGTGTTCATTTTACGGTTTGGAAGCGAGAAAGCGTTAAAGTTAGATTTTTAAAAATTTTGAAAAAATAAATATTTTGAAATGGACAAATTTTCAAAAATCATGAAAACATATGCTATACTTAACACAAAATAAGATTAAAACTTTAACTTTTCAAAAAAGCTCTAATTTTGGTCCAAGGACATACACCCACAATATTTTTTCCGTAAAGACTACAGAATGTACACATTAAATTAACTGAAAATCAGTTAAAAACAGGACTACTTACTTTTCGTTTAAAACAATTGTATTTTTGTGTCTATTTTCAACTGTTGAAAAATTAATTGACAAAATCCATAAAAACAATAGATTTATTTTAATACTCAATATAATATAACAACTTTTTGTTTTAAATAGAAAAATTTAACTGAATATTTTAACTACTACGGAAAGTCCATTTTTTTTTTGTTTATTGAATAACAGACAGAAAGTTAAAAAAATATATTTCTTTGTTAATTTAACTGTATGTACATTGAAACAACTTTACCGATTAAACTTTTAAATACCTGTTGATTTCTTATGGAAAAGTTCTTGTGAGTGTACTTGTAAAGACATTGTCTTAACTTAAAAACGTTTTGAACGGATTTTTATGAAATTTGGTGGAAAGATTAGCAAACCCTTTAAGTTTAATCAATATATGTTGAAGTTAATGTACGTTTTCGCTCAATTTAGCGTTTTTCGAAAAACGAAAATCAACAAGGACATACATTATTTCAATTTACTTGTAAAAGACACGTTCTCAACTTAAAAATGTTAGAACGGATTTTTATGAAATCAAGGAAACAATCAACTACAAAATTTACCTAAGATCTCAATAAACAAATTTCTAGAACATATAAACTTCCTAGAGATGATTCTTAACACTGTTTAGGTAGCGCGCAAAAGTGAAAAATTTTTTAATTTCATTTTTTTTCCTTTTTTCTCCTGTTCAGGTGCATAGGTAGCAAACCCAATTCCCAGGAAGTTTATATGTTCTAGAAATTTGTTTATTGAGATCTTAGGTAAATTTTTGTAGTTGATTGTTTCCTTGAATTTTGAACGGTTTGCTACCTATGGACCTGAACACGGGAAAAAAGGTAAAAAAAAATAGAATTTTTTTAAGTTTTTTACAATTTTGATCTGGAAGGTGAAGTTTTTTTGATTTTATATGTTCGCAATTTTTGTTCTTTATGACAAGAGCTACAACTTTGCCATAATCGAAATTCTGAACGGTTTGCAAGATATGAGCCTGAGAAAATGATCACTTTTTTGCGAAAATGATACCGAGGCCCCAAATCTTTGGCGGCCCATAAACAAAAAAGGAGATGACTTTGGGAAAAATTGGGAGACACGGGTCTTTTTTTTAGTCTTTTATCACGTAGTGGTGTCCGTATATGGTTAGTTTTTTTCGTGTTGCACTGTGTTATTGAGTACAAAAATATTGATTGGCTAAAAACAAATCAACCAATCATAATAAAAAAACAAAGTCGTAGAATATTGCCAACCCTAATAAAAACAATTTATATAAATTTTTTTTTAGTACGGATGATTTTTTTTTGTTGAAAATATTCAAACATTTGTTTTACGGACAAAATAGCAGTTATTACACAATACAACCCAGTATAAACACAATACAACCCAGTGTAGAAAAGCATTACCACATAAGTGGTTACATAAGTACATATTTGGTAATGGCAGTTACTTACAATTGTCATTACAAATCTTATTGTTTTTATATGGGGATGTCGCTCAAAATAATGACATATCATTACTAAACAATATTTGGGTGCGTATGTGCTTACTAGTAAAAATAATTTATTTAATAAAAAATATTTTTTTTATTTAAATGTTTCCACACGGGATTCGAACCTTGAACTCCAGGTTCTCAGTCAACCGCCCTACCATCTGAGCTGTCTTGATATTTTATACTAGATAGATAAAAAAAACAATTGACTTGCTTGCACAAAATGTCTTTACTTTCCAGCTAATAAAGAATCAAAAATAAGTACTTATATATGTACTAGAGTTTAAAAATAATGAGTCTAAAAATAGATTCTAATTTTTTTTTAAAATAATGATACAAATAAGTACTTATGGATAACGCATTCTTTTTGGTATTTAAATACTGGGAAAATTAACTAGTTATTAGTAAGTCATTACTATTTGCATTAAAGTAATACAGCGAGTAATCTGGTAGTCCTAAAAGTAATATGTCATTACCGTTTCTTTTTTATTACGTGTATGAAAAACAACTTAAATTAAATGAAAATGTACAATAGATGAATTCCAGAGAAATTTCGATTATTTAACGAAAAAATTCGTTAATATCATGCAGATAATTTTGTCCCTGGAAAGTATTTGCTATATTTGTAATGAATTGGATATAAAGTTAATATCTTTAGGAAATCATGAGCATTTTGGGGGGTACCAATTTTAGAGGATACAAATTAGACCATGCCTATTTTTTACTCTTTTTCCGAACATGTCGGCAATCATATTCGGAAAAAATTTCGAAAGAGTGTAAATTTTATTAAATCTAAAGACTGAGAGCAAAATAACTATAACAAGAAAAAGTCGTAATAAAAGTATCTCTGCTAGTTTTCTGCCACACATCTATAAAATGCTGGTCCCTGTGCTAATATACAACCCCCAACAACATATTTCTAGACAGGTATGACTTTTTAGCATTTGTTTTCAAAATCTGCTGTAAAAATATGTAGTTGTTTGGATTGTAATACAGTTTCTTTATTTTTAATGTAAATGTCAGTCATATGTAGAACAAATTAAATTTTTTACGAACCTTGTAGTTCATTTAAAAAAACAAACCACCTCAAATGACTGATTTATGATTTTACATTAATTTTTACAGTTGTTTTTTTTATTTAAAAAATAAAAAAAAGAACAAATGTTTGTTTATTTTAACTAACCTATGTCTTTCATTTTTACTACAATTGTGGTTTATTTTTTGAACATTAAAAAACAAATGACAATGTTAGTTGAATTTACTGAAATGTAAGTCGTCCGTTCTTCAAGTGAAATTTCATTTGTTTTTAACTGCATTTGCAGTGGTCTTTACCTACATAGTATTCTAAGTGTGCAAGTCAAAAAGCTAAATTTTTTGATATTTTTAATGTACTTATTTTGACTCAGTTTTTGCTCGAATTAAAAATCTAAAAAGAAAAAATTGGAATGTGAATCGGTATAAGCAAAAGCGGTGTTATAATTTTTCTATTTAACAAAGTTTTTATACATTTACATTAGGGTGGGTCAATTTGTGAGTTTAGTTAAATTTAATACAATCAAACTTTGATAAAAATCTATGAATATATTTAAACAAAATTATTAAAAAAATCTTTGGCAAAGTGGAGAAATCCGGCTTCGATTTTATTTAGAAATTAAACATTTTTAAACCAAATAAAAATATTTTTGAACTGGATTTTTTTTCCAAATATTTCCGTGTTGAAATGGAAATTCTATTTAATCATAGTATGATCCTTATGATAATAACTATGATAATAACTGATCATATTTTGATCACTGCGGCTGATATTATGATAATAAAGGAAAATATTATGATAATTAAGGATAATATTATAATCACTGTGATCTTATTTATTATCATAAGGATATTATTATAATGAGTGTGATCATATTTATTATCATAAGGATAGTATTATAATACAATCGAATTTATAATAATTGATGTTCTTAAACCAATTTAGTATGGTTTAAGGATTTATTATATTTTCATTGATTCAAAGAGATGGTCTTCCTAAATATAATATCACTCCAGTTGTTTCTCAACTGTAAATTAGCTTGACACTTAACTTTTATAAAAAAGAGGCCATTCATTTGCAAGCATATGTATTTATTAGACTGAGTATTTGTTTATTAAAAAGAATTATAAATTAAATTTGAAAAAAGCAAACACTTCTGGCATTAGTATGTGTAAAAACTAAAAAAAAACGTACAAAACTGCAAAGAAAAAAAGAAGGTATAACTTAAAAATGCACAATTATGGAAATAATTAATAAGCTCTGTTTGTGAAAAATGGAAAATTTTTTATAAATATGCCAAGTAAATAAAAAAAAAAATAAACAGATTTAGTAACGTTTTCGATATAATGTTGAACTGAGCTTCCTCCTTTAACCTCCCCTTATGAGTAGTCTAGTGTAGCATGTATTTAGCTGCACATTTTATGCCTGGTATGCTAAAAAAGTGCATTTTCACATAAATAAAACACTTTGCTGCTTAAAATTTATGCAATTTTTTTTCTTCTGATTCTAAAAATCAAACGATGCGCAATGATTTTCTTTTTAAAAAAAAACACATCAAGATTTTTTTTAGCTGATGCTGTTGCTATTGCAAAATAAAATCCATCATCCGTTTAGTTGCACATTTAATAATGCGCAAGTATTTGTCACCATCATAACCAGCAACAACATCATCACCATCTTTACCATTTTTACCAGCATCCTCTAAAGGTGGTTTGTTTCTTGTCGTCTTATATGCCATCTACTATGTGTGGGAGTATATTCTCATATGACTGTATATGTTGAATATGATTTACTTTGTGTCATTCATAAACAGGTTGATATGTATTGCATATCTTACGTTACGTTGGTTTTAAATAAAGACTTTCATTTCGTTTGCTCCTTTTTATATACTTTCTTGTGCTGCTTATACTTTTTCTATATATACGAGGGCGGTCCCAAAGTTAGCCGACCTAACTTATTGAAAGCGGCAGTAGTTTAAAAGAAATGACTTTGGTGAAAGTTGCAACCTTATAAAACATATGTTTTAATTTTAAAGGCGCTGCATTGTTTAGTATTTTTTTTTTTGAAGACATCAAAAATTGTAAACATGTGAAAAAATATTGGTCACCGTTATGTTATTCAATACTTTCAATTGTTCGGCCGCATTCCAACCAATATTAAAGCCGAGCTAGATTATACTTTGGGGGAGTCTGCTCATTTGTCTACGACTATAGTGTGCTTGAGCTGGCTGAAATGATATACATTTCAAAAAGTGCTATACATCGCATATTCACCGAGAATTTGGAAATAAGAAAACTGTGCGCACGATTGGTGCCGCGTTTGCTCACAATAGAACAACAACATCGTCGTGAAGATGATGGGCCAAAATCAACGAATTAAAATTTTAATTGCTTCATCACACTCCTTATTCTTCAAATTTAGCTTGCTCAGATTATTTTCTATTTCCAAACTTGAAAAAGTGGCTCGGTGGTAAAAGTTTAGCTAACAGGTGGAGTCTGCTGTTGATGTCTATTTTAAGGATCTAAGCAGTTCTTACTATAAACAGGGTAACGAAGCTATTGAATATAGCTGGGGAAAGTATATCGACATAAAAGGAGGTTATGTTGAGAAATAAAGACAATTTTTCCCATCGTTTGGTCAGCTAATTTTGGGACCGCCCTCGTATATCTATATACCTTTTAAAATAAAGTATATTGTGGTATTTGTGGTTTGTTATAAAGATTTAAAGATTTTGATGGGTAAATATTCAAAGAAATTCAATTTTGCAGCCTTAACGTATGCTGTGATTATTTACACATATTACAGTTATTAAACAGTTCCATTAAAGAGATGCCAGATTGGGGGAAAATGTAAACAATATATGAGTTATAAGAAACATCTCTTAAATTTCGAGTTTTATATAAAACTATTCAGGTTTCTTGAACTAAATAAACACACAAAGATAAAATATGGTTTTAGAGCATCATATTACGTTTGTGAATACGTAATAATTATTATCATATTATTATCCTTTATTAGCATAATATTAGCGGCAGTAAACATATTTTCCGTTTGTATTTTATTTATTATCATAATGATCGTACTATGATTAAACCGAAATTCCAATTATTACATTCACACTACACTTCTCAAGAAAAAAAAAATGCAAAGAAATGAAATTTGACCTCCCTAAAGTTTGCTGCATTATACACAGATATTGAAGTACTAAATAGTGTTTGACCGAGTATTCGGCTTCGGCTTTTGCCCTAACTTGACCATACTCCGTGTATTTGAAGAAATTGAAATTGAATAAATTCTTGAATTTCGAGTCCAAACACAAGAATTTGTAATAAATTCGTTATATATTTTATTAAAAATAACAAAGTTCCAGCATTCCCATTTTTTTTCTCAAACGACAACGTTAAAATAATTGAACTCATAATTTCATATTATTGATTATTATTATTTTTTTGAGATTTATTCATGTTTAAATATTTTTCGTTTTAATTTCACGTTTTATTCAAATTAAAATTTAAAAGTTCGGCTTCGGCTAACGCTTCGGGAGAACATTGAAAATCTGGCCGAACATTGAAACTCTAGTATTCAACAGTAATATGTTTAGTGATGCCAGATTTTTTATAAAACCAAATACACACACAAAGCAAAAACGTGGTTTAAAAGCATCTTTGTGATTGAGAATACATAATTATTATATTATATTACGATAATAATATGATCCTCATAATATTAGCTGCAATAATCATAATATATTCAGTTTGGATCATATTTATTATTGCAAGTATAATACTATGATAAAACCAAAATTCCAATTATTACATTTAGACTACGTTTCTAAAAAAAATTAATTTTGCACCCGTAAAGTATGCTGTTATTATGTACACATATTGAAGTATTAAACAGTTATATTTTTGGTGATGCCAGATTGTCGGAAAAGTAAACAAACAATATATGAATTATGGAAACAATTTGTATATTTCAAATTTTATATAAAATAATCCAGGTTTCTTAAACTAAATACACATACAAAGATAAAATATGGTTTAAAATCGTCCTATTATGATTGAGAATACATAATTATAACAATATGGTATTAATAGTCATACTAGCCGCAGTGATAATAATGTGATCAGTTTGGACCACATTTATTATCATGAGGATCATATTATGATAAAACTAAAATTCAAATTATTACCGAATGCATTTAAATCATATTTTTTCTCTGCCTGCAGCCTAGGCTTCTAAATATTTAGAGCTTCCTCAAATGACAATTATTTCTAGTGCGTCATGCTCCTTAACTATACATTTTTTTTAATCATTAACCTTATTTTTTATATTATTCTTTATAATTTTGATTAATTTTATTAACAATAAATAAGAATTTATCAAAATTATTCAAAATCATCTCTCATGTGCACTCATACTTAAATTAAATTATACACACCCTCTGCAATATGTACTATGAACACACCAAATAATCCGCTTAACATTATTTAAAACATTAATTTTATCAAATATTCGTCCGTCTGTCCATCTCTCGGTAACTACACACAAATTTTAGTATAAATGTTTTAGTTAAATGAAAGTCCATTTTAACTGATGACGCCTAAAATTTAATTACTAGTGTCATAATATAATTGAGCATTATGACACGCATCAAATATACAGTGTTGTAATTTAAGTGTGCTCGAAAGTCACAATATTTAACCCATACACACAGAAAAATTGTTTGTAAATTAAGCAGAAACCATATAAAACCAAATAAATATTTAGGGGATGTTCGCTGATGGGGAATTAAAAATGTGAATAAAGTTATTACCGTTTGCAAAAATCGTACTTGAAATATTCTATATTAATGAACAATTATACTTTACAAACAAGGAAAAAAGGTGAAAGCTTTGTAAAATAGAGATAGAGGAAATTAAACTTGATAAGAGTTTGACATATTCATGCAACAACTCGGACAAAAAAAAAAAACAATACGCCCACTTTAGTGTACAGGCCCCATTAGCGAACATTTAAGTTTGGTTTCTTTATAATTTAAATATTTTATTTTTAAAATAGTAAATCAAAATCTATAATATTAACATACTTTTTTTTTAACTAAGATCATTTTTTGTCGGCTTGTCTGCAAGTAGTGATATGTGTTTTTTATGTGTGTTTTTCGAAAAAACTAATTTACATTATCCTTTTGATATATTTTAATGACATCATATGCCTTATTTTACTTTATTTACTTTATACTGCATTAAAATAAATCCGAATTTAATCTGTTACAGAGAGGTGCACTAAATGATACAATAAAAAACAATTCAAAATAACACATAACACTACTTGAAGGCTAGTTGACGATTGCTAACTGAATTTAAAAATATTCGAAAAAAAATAAGATGTTAACTCAAATATAATTATAATAATTGATTTATGTGTGATTTTTTTTCTCTGTGTACCACATTTATAATAAATAGTATTAAGTACAAATATAACCCACATAATAGTAGTGACAATGACTAAATACCCATCAAATTGTATGAAGGTGGTAGTTGTTGGCCTCAACACAATTTATTCTGTTATACTCTCTGTGTATATACGCATATTTAACTATCATGTGTCAGAAATGCATATAAATACAAATTAGTTAAAAATTAATTGTCATCATACACGCATTTTTACAACGAACAATTTTTTAAATACCGGTACGCAACTGTTCGGTAGTTAACTACTAACAATTACTACTTATGAAATGTAGTCAATGCTCTATTAACCAAAAAATGTTCATCCTTTACACTATTTCCGAAGTTATTTTATTTACAGAAAAAATTTTGTTTTGAAACATATCATATATGCTCATATATGATTTATATATGCTCATATATGATTTATATACGATCATATATGATTTATATATGCTCGTATATGATTTATATATGATCATATATGATTTATATGCGCTCATTAGGGTGTCTATTTAAAATCGTCATCACACCCCCAGTTTTAATGCAAATGGTTCCAAATAGAAGATATCGATTTTTTTTTTTGAAAAATGTTAATTCGTGCCGATTTTGGCCCATTTGTGGAAAAAAGTGGTTTTGTTTTTTTTTTTGAAAATTGTCTAAAATCGGAATTTTAAAAAATGGAATTTTTTATTTCATCTATTCATTTAATATACTCAAAATTATTTCAATGCGCAAATCTGACTTCATCGTATATATTTAACCCATTTTAGCCTGGAATGAAAAATGACCCAAAAATTCGATAAAAATGCAAAAACGTAATTTTTTTCAAATAATAATGTTAAAGATTTTTTAGAATGCATAGTTTGGAGATGCCGATTGCTATTTTCATAATATAATAGTTGTAATTAAAAAAAAAAATAAATGAGAAAAAATTAAAAGTCGTGTTTGTGTGTGGAGTTAGTCCTTTCCAGGACATTTTATGAAAATTGATTATTTTGTCAAAAATTTAACAATATTTCAATGTTTTCATCAAAGTTTGTATAATTTTCTGAAAAATAACACTTATATTTGATTAGACTATAATTATTTATAATTTTATTTAAAAAATCTTTAACCGTTAGTGGCCTGTATACAAAAAAGGCCCATAAAACGTAATTTATATTATGACTACAATATTCTAAAGCTTTTTAATTGATCAAAAAAGATTTCCACTTGATAAAAATAACTATTTTTTGCAATTTTATCCATGTAGGTTTGATGTTTCCAGTTTTGACCAAAAAATACCCACTAGGAAATTTAAAGAATGTCTTCTTTCAGGTTTTAATTAAATTTGGATATGTGCTAAAGTGTACTAAATCAATTATACAAGATGGGACGATCCTCTACGGATACGTGCAGGTTTTGTGAATTGAAACCCGAGACCTCAGAGCATGTTCTCTGCAAATGTCCGAGGCTCTCCGACAGGAGGGTGCGTTATTTTGGTGGTCGAATAGTGACGCCATCGGACGTTTGGAACTGTTTACCTGGTAGGATAGTTGGCTTCGTAGGGAGCCTGAACCTATAGGGTATATTCGCTGGCAGCACAAAATACCAACTTCTGGTCGCGGTGCATAGTGCCACTCTAGTCTAATCTAATTTAAAGTGTACTAAACTAACGAACAAGTGCAATTCTTTATTGTGACATTCTAACTTTTAAGGTTATGAAAAGGTGGGGTTTTATTTTTTTATACGTTTTTTAAAATTTGTTTTAAAGAAGCTATACAATTCTGTAATGAACGCAAATCGACAAAGCTTTTTGTAAGGGACATCCTAACGAACTTATACGATAAGTAGAGTTAACTGTTTTAAAATTTAAGATTTATTATTAAAATTCAATTTTCTTACAAAACTGGAAATGGTGTTTAAAACTAAAAAAAGAACACAACTTTGGTATGCGTTTTTATTTGTATTCTTTTCTTTTAATCGGATAAAATTCATAATTATTGTTATTACTGTCATTTGTTTGTTTTGTAAAAAAATAGGGTGGTAACTCTTTTTCGTAGGTGTCCTGTACTCGGTCTTTATATAGTTTGATGTTTTTCCTATTAAATTGCGTGTTAATTTCCATTATGATGAGTTATCTTCAGTTTTTGGGAAAATGTTTTTGTGTGTGTGGGTTTTTTGACTTGTAATAATAAAAACTATGATTTGTTCATAGTTTTTGTCAACTTTGTAGTAACAAAGTTAAATTAAATAATTAAAATTCCGCTCCTTAATTTGCATCATTAATAATGATGATGGTGTTGATAAGTGGTTAACAAAATCTGTTTTCATTTTATAATTTTTTTTTTATTTAGAGAAAGGGGAAAGGAAATTTTCCTTTAACCCAAAAAATTCAACTACTTACTAAACAATAAAGATATTAAGATAATTATTTAATTAGAGAAAAAATATGAATGGAAAAATACTGAGGATATGGTAAATAACCATGCTCTGACATGTTTATGATGAGCCAAAGTATTTTCAATAAATAATAGGTAAGTTTAATTAAACGCTCTTTTGAAATGCTCTTAATAAAATTTGTATTGCAGTCAACAGAACACGATTCAGACTCAGCGACTATTTACAACCTTGACCACATGAACTATATGGGAATTGTTATGATGTCTTTAAGCGATTTGTATTAAGTATTCTAGTAAAAATTAAATTAAAGATCTATAGTTTAATTTGTATAGTCGAAAAGTGCATTACGTGAAATGACGACATATCCTCTGACCGATTCCTTTCCCACAGAGTAATTATAATATATTCCTAAAACTTGACTTTTCATTCTCTTGCCTTTCTTTAGGTAATTTATTTAAAAATCATTAAATATTTTCATTATAATTTTAATAACAAATACAAATTATGAATATGACATCAAACAAATAATTCGGAATTTCCTAACAAAATCAAACAATATTAACTATAGAATAATAATAAATACATAAAACATAAAAAGATAGATGCATTTCAGTAAACAACAGGACATCCTGTTTCAAGAGAGAAAGAGAATAAATACATAAGTACATGGCAATTTTCTAACCAATATATTTCTAAGAAAATTTATTTTCAATCCTTTCCGCACATAAATTTTCATAATTTGAAACATTTTCGAATGTTGCCAAATACTGCAACTAACACTTATACCCATACACTGATAGAATAAAATTAGTAAAACTTTACTAAAAATTAGTTAAATCAGTTAGTTTAAACTTTACTAAAAATTAGTTAAATTAGTTTAAACTTTACTAAAAATTAGTTAAAAGTAACATTGCAGATCAAAACTTTGTTTAGGCTAAATATTAGTAAGATGAGAATAGCAAAAATAAATCTGTTCAATCTTAAAATATTTAGCTATATTTGAGCTAAATTTTAGGTTAAAAACCAACAAATTAATCTTGCAAAATCACCAAAAAATTTGCTAAATATAAGTAGGTAAAACAACTATTAAAAAAATTTTTAGTTTTTTTTAATGCGAATAAAATTGTGCCCTCTTGAAATCAGCTATCTACAATTTTTAGCAAAGATATCTGTTCATGTTACTAAATTTAAGTTAAATATGGCAAAATTTTTGTTGATATTACAATTTTTGTTTGCTGTTTTTAGTCTACAAACATTTAGTAAAAGTTTATGCTAATTTTAGTAGAGAATATAACTACAATATAAGAATAGAGAATATGACTCGAATATAACTAAAAATTTGTAAAGTTAACAGTTTTATTTTTGCTGTTCTTATTTTATTTTATTTATTTTTATTAATATTTAGAAAAAAATCCGCAAATTTTAGCATATTTTTTTTGCAACGTCATTTCCAACCAATTTGTAGTAGCTTTTTTTTACAGTTTTAGTTCTAAGAGTGTACTATCAAATACTAAAGTATGAAATAAGGATCTTCTCTTTACACAACTACACTCATACAAAGATATGTATATAGGTGTAACTAGAAAGTCGTTAGACCCACAACAAATATACATATTTATCATATATTTGTAAGGAAAAAGGACAATCGTACAAATATATATTACACATAAATTAATGCTAAAACTATGAAAATGTTTGTAAATGGTCAATACATGAGTAAAGATAAATCCTATATTCCTTTTATTACACAAAGATACATAAATGGTAATAAATTGACATCGACAGTCAGGGAACTTCTGCTTTAAAAATATATAGTTATTTGGGTTTGATACAGTTCCTTTATTTTTAATGTAAATGTCAGTCATTTGTAGAACAAATAAAATTTTTACTAACCTTGTAGTTCATTAAAAAAAACAAACCACATCAAATGACTGTTTGTTTGTATTTGACTCACATATGTGGTTAATTTTTACTACAATTATGGTTCATTTTTTGAACATTAAAAAAACAAATCACAATGTTAGTTGAATTTACTGAAATGTAAGTCGTCCTTTCTTTAAGTGAAATTTCATTTGTTTTTAACTACATTTGCAGTTGTCTTTACCTACATAGTATTCTAAGTGTAGAAACAAACACTTTTGTTGAGCTAAAGTCAACGTTACCAAATTACTTCTGTCTAGTGGATTCTTCCGAATCCTTACACAGAAAAAATTATTGTTAATAAAGTTTCAATTAAACTTTTGTTTGATTACAAACTCACTTTTAATTAAAAGCTTAATAATTTCTATTAAATGTTTAATTGAAAAAGGAATTTGGTGCACGCATAATTTCCAGTTCTTATAAGCCATAATGACAACAAATTAAAATATATTACAAAATTTGAAAAGTTACCAAAATTCACGAGAAAAATTCAAAATTAAAAAAATCTATTAAAATCGCTTATATTTGCAAAAATCGTCACAAATAATATTGTTTTTTTTTTTTTTTTTAATTGTAACGGTTTTTTGAAATTTTGTTGATTTTTTAAATTTTGATGATTTTTTAAATATATCCGGCTTTTAAATTTCTGGCGACTTTGTCCAACTTTATATATATATATTTATTTTTTAATTTTCACGATTTTTGGTCGCCAAATTTTTTGCATTTTTTTAAAAGTTTGGCTTGTTCAGTTTTGTGAATTTTTTATTTTGTCAATTTCGGCAATTTTTTTTAATTTTCACGATTTTTTAAAATTCTTACTATTAAAAATTAGTTTGAAATAAAACAATTTTTTTTTTTTGTTTTTTTTTTTTTTACAGTTTTGTTAGTTTTTTATCGAGATTATTTTTATGTTATTTTTAATTTTTAACGAGCTTCCAACCTCCGTATATTTACGAAAATAAAGGAAATCAAACATATTAGCTAGGTTGATACTAGTATTTCGATCTGGCTAAAGATCTCATCAGAACCCGAAGTTTTAGAAAAGTTAGAGCCTCCATAATAGGCAGAACTGTAACAAAAAACCTATTAATCATTAATTTGGCTCCATTCTTGTCTGCTTAGTAATCAAGCACGTGGTTAGGGTCTTTTCCTAACAAGCATCATGACGTTACTAAACTTTGAAGACCAAAAATGTTCTATTTATATAAAACATTTTTAGTTTTTACTCTGGCTTAAGTAATATTTTTTACTGTTTTGTTCTTTTTTTTTATATACATCGAGATTATTTTTATGTTATTTTTAATTTTTAACGAGCTTCCAACCTACGTATTCAATTTTAATGGATATGTTTAAAATTCTTCTTATTTTAAATGAGCTACAGATCATTTATTTAATAATTATAATTATTTATTTCCAATATTTCGTCTCTGTACATTGGGTAACTTCTTCAGAGAACAATTATTGTAATAATATAATACTTGTGTAATAATTGTTCCCTGAAGAAGTCACCCAATGTGGAGACGAAATATTGGAAATAAATAATTATAATTAATAAATAAATGATCTTAAGCTCGATTAAAATAAGAATAATTAAATAAAAGAAGACCAAAGAAAACTTAACATTTTTATGTTTAAAATTTTAATTGAAACTAAATCAATTAAATAGTTACAAATTATTTTTATTGATTTAACAATTTCCTTAATAAGACCGAATTAAATAAAACTTTAAATGGAATCAACAAATATTTTAATTGAAACTTGATTTTAGTATTTTCTCTAACAAAATTTTTAATTAGCTATTTATCAACTTATGACCATCGTCCTAAAGTATAAGCAATTCTATTTACTATACAAACTTATTACTCAAAAATTTATAAAATGTATGATTGTGTGAGTATTTACAAATTTATAGTCTTTGGGTCTTTTTAGCCATTAATATATCAAAATCAATTCATATTAGCCCACATTTCCGTTAGTTATAACTTGTGTTGTTGTATTTTGTCGTAGGCTTCTCCTTCATCTATTGCAACAATTGTTGTTTGTATTTTGCAAACGGATTCATAATCATTCTAAAGATTTATGATTTTATATCTTATAACCTTAGTTATGTTTATAACCATTATTCCCCGAACCCTACTCTTATTTCTGTTGTCTCAAGTGTTATTGCTTTTACCAGTTCGTCCTTGTTTTCTATATGTCATCGTCTCAATCTGATTGATTTAGAATTCAATTGAAATTGCATGAAATATGTTGTTGATGTTTGTTTTGAATTGTTGCCAGGCTGCCTGGGTTGAACATGAAGACCTTGTTTTAATATGTTGGGTGTTTGAAAGTATTATGAGACTTGGTGTCCTTTTGCAAAATTTGCATTTTCAAGTTTGTAATTGTCTTCTAGAATTTGCATGCATTCATGTTAGCAAATGTTAGAATGATAAATTAAGAGACGTAGCTAAAGAAAAAAGTTTAAGGGACTAAACACTAAAAAACCCGGAGGAAAACTTTAGCTAAATCTTAAAAAAGCTTTTCTAGAACCACTAAAATTAATTAAATGTTGTAAATGGATAAAAAATTGTACTCAAGCATCTACTAAACGTTTTGATAGACTTTTTTTAAAGCATTTAAAAGGATATAGGTAAAACAATCATTATTAGCTTTTACGAGACTTAAAAAAGTGTTTCTGATACTTTTCTTAAAACTTTTATATACAGCGTTTAGACGCTTTGATCTAACGTAAATTTACCGAACCTCACAAAAAGCTTATCCAAGACCTTTTACAAAAAATTTGTTGAAACTGAGTTAAATTAAATTAAAGCTCTTAAATGCAATTGACAGAAGCTACGATTACAAGAGATTAAATAGAGCTTTTTCATAACCTGCATGTGGTTGTTCTGATTGCACTTTTACAAGATCCTACGTAGAGCTTTTACCAATGCTTCAATATATATTTCAATGAAACTATAATTAGAAGCTTTAATTCAACTTCTATGGACGCCTTTAAGAAACTTGGGCTAAATTCTGGTTTTAACTCACTATAGACCAGCTGTTCCGTTTCCAACCCAGTACTTTTAATAGGCTATATTTTGTTAGTGTATAAAGACAATTAAGAAGTTTAAAACCCCTAAAATAGTTAAGCATTTTGACTACGACTGTGAGTAAAAAAATAGTAGAAAAATTGTTAACCAGATTTGCCAAAAAATAATTAAAAAAAAAAATAAAAGTTTAGTCTTTTTCGATGAGATTTTTTTAAAAAAGTTTTTAAAAACGAAAAAGCTTAAAGTTTTATACTTTGTATTGTTATGTCGATGAAAAAATATGAAAAATTATTTCTCGTGTAAAATAGTTCATCAATTTTATATTATTTTTAAAAATCTGACCAATCGGACCATGAATATTTTAAATCCAAAGTCGAAAATAGGCTAAAATTTATTCCGTTTTTGCTCAAAACGTAAATAATGGCTAGTTTTTATTGAAATACTATTACACTTGTAAAAATTATATTGTCAGGCTTGTCAAATGACAATCAAAGAAAATAGTCAAAAACCATCCCAAAATTAAGCTTTAGCAGAATGACAATGAGTTAAGCTTATGTATAAATTGAGCTTTTATGCTCTTCATTTAAGCTGATACGCAATACAGTGGAATACTCTTATTATAACATACACCGGTTATAACAAACTTTTTTTATAACGAACGATTTTTCTGGCCCCAACTCGTTTACTAAAATATTTCACACAAAGTAATATTGTTATAACGAACACCGTTTATACCGAACTTTGTATATAACGAACTAGTTTTGGCCCCTTTTTCGAATTTTCATACAAATTTTTACTTTTATAACTAACACATTAAAAAATCAAAATTTTTTTTATAAAAAATGTGCTGGGAATTTTAAGAACTTGAGGTTTTTAATTGAAACTTCACTAAAAAGAATTAAAAACCGTCTAAAACGAAATTTAATGGAAGAATTTCTTCAATATTGCAAACAAAAATTAAAAGAATTTAAGAAAATAACCTGTTATTTTATTAATTTTTTGTACAATGTTTACCACGCTTATAGCGGACTTCGCTTATAACGAACCACATTTTTCCGGTCCCTACTAGTTCGTTAAAACCGTGTTCCACTGTATTGGGATTTTACACATGATCTAAACTGAAAGATTGCATCTATTTAATTAAATATAGCTTATACCTCTTTAACTATTATTATTATTATTGTGTTAACTTGAGCTTTTGAACTTCACATTTAATTGAGAGAAAATAAAAAGCTTTAGGTTAGCTACAACTAGAAAGTTTAGTTTATATTCAAAGTTAAACTTAGCTTTTATTTCACTGTGATGTAAACTATACACAGAAAAAACTAGAAACTGGTTTCACGATCACGCGTCAATGGGAGCAAAAACTAAATTTACTCACGTGATTGTGAGTAAGTATGAATAGGAAAATTGTCTTCGTGATTAAGTCAAATTTTAGCATGAGTGAGTAGAATTTAAGCATTTTTTTTTTAGCTAAATGATCAAACAAATGATCTTGAACTTGAATAATCTTGCTCACATCATAATTTTTTTTTAACTTTTAACAAATATTTTCTTTAATATTTTCGCTCATTTAATAATTTCTATGTTTTTAAAATACGGAATAAATTGCAAAATTACATATTCAGAATAATTTTTAGTTAAACATTAACAATTTACCTTAATTTTTGCATTTTATATTTTTCCGCTAAAATTTTATTTCGTGAATTTGAGAGTTTCATGTGAATCACGTGTTATCAAGCGTGAGTGTGAGTAAAATCTGAATTTGAGTGTGGGTAGAAAAAAAAATGTTCGTGAGTAAAATTTTACTCTCGTGATCGTGAGTGAGTGTGAGTCAAAATTCACTCACGTGGCCATCTATACTTCAAATGTAATTTGAGAATTATGTGTAAAATAAAATATGCATTTATAGATTTAAAAGTCAATTAAAATATTAATTGATTCAATCAAATATTTGTTTAGAAACAAATTTAATTTAAATCAAAACTTTAATTCGGTATTTTAGGTTGATAATTTTTTCTGTGTTAACTTCTATTCTTTTACAAATCAAAATGAAAGTTTAAGCTTGAGCTTTTACGTTTTCACAATTTATGTCCTGTCTCAGCTTTTATCAATTAAGGGCCAGTTTCATACTCTGGAATAAGTACGATTTATTTTTCTCAAATAAGAAATTTTAGTCACTAAATCTTAAAATGCCCTGTTTTGACACCTTTCTTCTTTTAATATTTTACAAATCTGCGCTCCTGTTGCATCAGTAGTCATTTACTGGTATCTTTGCAACGACTTATTGGTACTTTATTGATTTATGACACTTGTGAAACAATTTTGAAAATCACAGATTAGCAGCTTAAGCATAATTTTCCATATGTGTGTATATTTTAACTTACAAACACAACAACATGAAATACAACATGAACGTTAACATTGGCCTCCCTCTCCTTCTCTTCTTGTAGTACTTATACAATACCCAGTGCATTATAAATCTAATGCACTTTTCAATACTATCTTAAGCATTGTTGCAAATACAAATGCATCTATAAGAAGGGATATGTCCATGTATGAGTTAAGGCAAGGATAAAAGATTTATGTTAACTTGCTATTGCACAATTGCATTCATTGTAATATTGTGTAGGTATTTTGTTGCAATATGATGCAATTGATTGTGTATGTGATTTTGAATAATGTTACAAAACAGTCGAATCTGAAATGCTTCATTTGTTGTGAAATATTGCAAATACTCATTCGAAAAAAAGGGTGGTGGTTGATTGGGTGTTATTGCTTTTGTGCATATTAAATGCATTTGTTAAATGAGAGTTAGAGTTAGTTTGATTTATTGAATTGTTTGTCGGATTAGTAAAGATTGTTCATTTCAATATTTCAGTTGAGTCCTGGGTTTTAAGGCAATATAAAAGGGTTATAATGCAACAAGGCTTAATCGTTATTGATAACAAATTGTTTTTGGTAAATT
The DNA here is from genome assembly GCA_021234595.1 of Delia radicum. Taxonomy (NCBI): domain Eukaryota; kingdom Metazoa; phylum Arthropoda; class Insecta; order Diptera; family Anthomyiidae; genus Delia; species Delia radicum. Next base: position 3,188,106 of record CM037852.1, read on the forward strand.
GATTTGTTTATGATTTATGACACTTTGACAGTTAAAGTGTTTTTGTTTATTCGTTTTTGAAATAAAGAGTCAAATGTTAAGTTAACGTATAATTAAACAATTTAATTGGAAAAGTGAAGCTAACTACAATTAAATTTGTGTTGTGTATTTCTAACAAATTTTATGGTTTAGTGACTTTAATTAATAGGTTTTTGATTGTTAAGAGCAATTTTTAAAAAATCTAAAAATTGTTAAAAAATTATAACTAAATTTAAAATAATCTAGAACAGTTTGATATATAATACAAAATTTGAACTTTGGGATTGGATAGTCTCAATTGAAATTTCAAAAGAATTTGTGGCTAAAAATTAACACTTTATTATCGGATTAAGGGGATTTTAACTAAAATCATGTTGAAACTTTGTTTTATTGTTATGATAGCTGTTATTTTTATAAGCTATGTGGTAAGTTGTTGAAATTAATCGCTTTTTATAGCCTTACCACTTACCTTTGTGAGAGAATTTTTAAAAGTTTATTACCGATAGACCGATATTAAAGCGCCTTTCTGTTTATATAACGATCATGCCTGAATTGAGTAAACAGTGAGCCTGAATTTTAAGAAAAACTTTGTGTAATTTTTCTGAGAAATTTGGTTTAAAAAAGAGCAGATTCTATCGACAGGTTAATAAGCTATGATTAATTGTGTGAGTGGACTTTTGGTTGAAAAGTACACTTAGAATACTATGTTGATAAAGACCACTGCAAATTTAGTTATTAACAAATGAAATTTCGCTTAAAGAAAGGACGACATACATTTCAGTAAATTCAATTAACATTGTCATTTGCTTTCTAATGTTCAAAAAATGACTAACAATTGTAGTAAAAATGAACCACATATGTTAGTAAAAAATAAACAAACATTTATTTTTTATTTTTTTAAATAACAAAAAACTACTGCAAAAAATTAATGTAAAATCATTAAACAGTAATTTTATGTGGTTTGTTTTTTTAAATGAACTACAAGGTTGGTGAAATATTTAATTTGTTCTACGAATGACTGACATTTAACTGTATTAAAACCCAAACAACTACATATTTTTAAAGCAGAAGTTCCCTGAGTGTAATATTTCAATGAAATAATGTGTAGTGTAAATTTTCATATTTTCTTAGATTTTGCTAATTTTATAAATTGTGAAGGGTATACAAAATTATTCAGTACCGAATAAAGTAATTTCTCCCAATTGCGTATACTCCTTATAACAGACTCTTCTATACAATGGACAATATTTTAGAAGCAAAATCATTAGGGGGCTCGTCCTTATAGCAGGCATATTATCAATGACAAACACTATTTGCTATTTTAAGGTTTCTCCGTAAATTACATTTTTTTTTTTTAATTTTTGTATGTTGCAAAAATTTTCAGGCTTCTAATCCAGCGGTCGTGGATTATGTCATTGATGCTGGGTTTCATCATGTGGAAAGCGCCGCCCAACGCGGCCGAGGTAGAGGTTGCCGTAATGGCACGTATGCTGCTGCACCTGCACCTCCAGTTACTCCAGCTGCTACTACTACCACCACTGCTGCTTTATAATTTCAGCATAACCTTAAATTGGTATTCAACACTCAGCGAAAAAATATGTTTTAAGAACATCAGTTAATGGTAGGAATTTTATCATAACATGATCCTTATGATTACAAATATGAGCATAACTAATCATATTATTATCACTAGGACCATACTATAATAAAAATAATAATTACATATTCCTAAACATAATATGGTTATCTTGAAACATATATTTTCTGTGTGTAAAAAAAAATTTAATTGACATTAAAATTGACTAAATTTAAATACAAATTTTTGTTCTAACTAAAACAAATGGAAAAATAAATGTTTTTACTCTTTCTAATTCTATTTAACTCTTTAAGGACACGTAATAAATCCGCTGAACATTTTTCAACTAAACAATTCTTCATTAAGAAATTGTTGTAATTTTTTGTTTTTAATCGCCCTCTAGTGGGAATATTAGCAATCAATGTAAAACTTTCACACTGTAGAACTTTCACTCTTTACACTGAGAGAACTCTTTTGAATAAAATCAATGAAATTACACTGGAATTCGTTCACTGAAACTCTATTAAATTAAGAATAAGAAATAAAATTCTCCTGAAAAAGCCAGAATAAAACTGGTGAAACATAAAAAAAAGATGAAATAGATTTTGAAATAGATAAATATTTGAATCTAAATAATAGAATTGACCATCAAACAGACCGAAAATAAACAAAATTTTATATTTTTTGTTTTATATTAAAGCGGCCTCTACACTCATAACAATCCATGCTAAAAATACAAAAGAAAAATAATGTCAAAACAACGAATTCTTTTGTAAAATGAAAAAATTTTCGTTTATTTTACAAAATTTTTGGTTATTTTGATATTTTTGTGTATTTTTACGCATGGATTATTATCAGTGTAGTGGAAATATTAGCAACCAAAGTAGAAACTTTAACGGAATATGAATCGTAGACGGTTGAAGATATTTTTAAAATTTAAATTATGTATAATTTTATGAAGAAATCTTGCTACAAAATTATATATAAATAATTAAAGTTTTTTTTAAGATTTTGAATAAATAATGACTTCCAGGGCACTGACTTTCATGGATTTAGTAATTAAATTTCAGGCCTAAAAATATGCAACACCATATTTTAAATAACTGCTTTTAATCTGGTTTTGGTGAATATATGAATTTATTTTGACTATCTTAAGCCCCCAAAATTAATTATTAAATATATAAAAGGCCAAGCCCCAAGAATGAGTTAATGAAATAATGACCAAAGATCAAAACGGCATTTTGCACATTTTCTATCGTCTGTAATTTATTTCCCTTTATGCCCTTAAAAAGAAATTGTTGTATTTATTTCCAGTTTAAAAGAGCTTTATTTATTAAACAAAATTCATTGCCTACTTTGGGGATACCATTATTATAACAAATTCATTGCCTACTTTTTCAAACAAAAATATTGTTAAACATTATTCTTCCATGCCATTACAAAACATTAATCTTTTATTGATATTTGCAATGTCAATGTCAACATTTTCTCTAAAACACACACAAAATAGGCAATTACCAACACATAAGGTGCTAAGGTTAAATCTAACATAACATTTTACTAAACTTTGGCAAACGACATAACGTACAAAACTGAGCAGTTGTAGGAAAAATGGCATCACAACACATTGATGTTAATGCCACAAAATTGTTTGTCAAGCAACAAGCATCATTTGGTAGTAAAATGATAAAAACCGCAATTCAAAGATACACATACTACCACACAAAAACACAATTTATCCACACACGCACATACATTTATTATAAAGGAACTTTTGGTAACATTTGATACATGTCAAATTTGAACTGTCGATAACAAGATATCAAGATATCAAACTAAAAAAGTTTGTTTAACATAAGACAACTTACAGCTATATGAGAAGAACTCCTTCTGCATTTTTTTTTGTGTTGAGGAAAAAGGCATATTTAATGCATTAAAACATTCAATATGCAGTAGCAACATTTTGCAAATTTTAGGTTTCTTTTTCAAAACTGAACAGGATGTTAGTAAGTAAATGTTTATTTTTTCCTTGTTTTCTTTTTAACACTTAAGGTGTTTTGTTTAAATATTGGTTAACCTTAAATTGAGTTTATTATAAAATTGAATACTCATACACAAATACTATTTTATTACAGTTAATGGTTTCTAGAAAACTTTGCTTTTAGCTGTACTTGCAAAAAAGTTTAAAGTGTGATAAGAATTTTGAGTTTGCCACAATTTGTTAAGATTTTTAATAGATATTTATATGATTTCTCTTGTATTAGAAAATTTCCAATATTAACAACTTAATGATGATGTTTTTTGGGAGGCTTTTATATCTGTCATTACTTATTACTTCTCTCTGGTAACATCCTAAATTTATGTTAGGTATTTTTTATATCTCTCATCTTAGGCTTTAGATTTTTGATTGTGTTATAAAAATGTCGTAAACTAACCCTCATATGATTTCTAAAGTATACCAACAGCAGTAATATTTGTATCTTATTTTATATTATACAATTTTAGTGGATTATATATTACAACTATATTGCCTATAGAAATATCGTAAAATTTAGAACTCAGGTTGTTTTATTTTAGTAACCACAAGTATGACAAAAAAAAAGTTATTAGATTTTTATAGTTTTTGTCATTTGGTAAATGTCACAAATATTAGATATTTAAGGTGTTAATTTAGATTGAAGCAACAATGAAATTGTAGGTTTAAAAATAAAAGTTTTTCTAAAGTCATAAATGAAACAGCCTAAAAGTAGGCTTCATTTATGGCTTCCTAATGACTTCTTAAAGGTAGGCAATATATTGTGGATTATAAAAGTTATAAACTAATAAGTAGGTAGAACAGTATATTTTCAAATACTGTAAGTATATGATTTAAATGATATGTACAAAGGAATTTTCAACTAAAAATTAAATTAATCATATAATGCATATGGAAAAAATAAAACACATATGTCAGTCACCCTGTGTTCCATTAAATCATTTTAAAACCCTATTAATTGAATAATTTGTCCTCAACTTTGAGATCTTATTGGATCTGGTACAAAGAGATAACGAGATCTAATATTTTTTTTTTCCTTTAGTGAATGAAACTTTTTATAAATAAAATAATATTTTTCATAATTATTATGATAAATAAAATTTTATGAAAATTTGCATTAGTTTAATGAAAAGTTTCAAAGTACGCGTTCCAGTGCAACTTCATTGCTTCTATGCAAAAATTTATTAAGATCATGCAGAGAATTCTCTCAGTGTACTAATTTATGGTTTTTTTTTGTAATTTTTTGTTAATTTTAGAAGTAATTTTTGGGTTTAATTATTGTTAAAGTTCTCGTATTTAATGAAAAAATGTAAAAATAGCGAGCCAATGAGTCAAGTCACCTTAAGGAACCTATCCCGTGACCTGTCAAATAAGTTTTCCCCTTTAAATTTTAAAGTTTCTCATAGTGTTCTCTTTATTATTTTCTCTTTTGTATTTGCACACACGCCAAAAATATTAGTTCGCTTTTCGCCAGCCACCATGTAGGCAATATTAGACCAGATGGCAAAGCGTTTAACTTGGTAGCAAGTAGATTTTTTTTAAATTCCTTTTTTTTAAATTTATTTCAAAATCTCTTCAATACTAATATAACTCGTCACAATGTGTCTGAAATGTGTCAATTGAGCTCCATTAAGAGACCGGGACATTAAAAATGAAAAGTTCGACCTAAAGTTATTTTAAAATCTATTTTAAAACGCCTCAACTAACGTGTCACAAGGTGCGTTAAATATACCAATTTACCTCCCTAAAGTGACCGGTCCATGTTATATACAAAGTTGAACAGTTCTTTGACGATTTGTTCTGTGCCGTCTTGTTTTCCTTACTGCGTGTCACTTGGAACCGGACACTTTCCCCATAGAAAAGTATCAAGACATTTCCTGAGAACTCTTATGTAAACTTAATATTTCTGCATAATTTTCTACGCCTTAAAGTATGCTTTAAATTTTTATTTAATAATCTTTTTTAACATATCTTTCTTAACTTTAAAGCATTTGAATTACTTCTACCTCGTTAATTTACCATACCCCAGCTTTCTCCCTTCTACCATATCACTTTTGTCATTATATTTATTTCAAATTGAACAATATTTGAAAAATTACACCACAAAAAATATTGAATTAATAATAAGCAACAGACTTAAAAAAAACCTCCTCTACTAACTAAACAAACAGATCTTTTGTAAAACGTCAAAAAAGACGCGTGTTAAACATAAGAGTCAAACATGTTTAAAGGGATTTTTTTTTTTTTTTGCAAAACAACCATATTAACGTTTTTGTAAAATGAACGAATAAAAAAAAAAATTGGCAACATGTTTGCCATTATGAAAGCCTTAGGCAAAAAATCAAATACGCGAAACGTATGTCATTTGAACTTTGTTAAGTCTGTCAAAGGGAGGGAGGTAAATTTGAAAGTATAGGAAAAACCCGAATTCACTTACTTTCTGATTACTACGCGCGGTTAAACGCAAAACAAAAAGTAATTTCTCAAAAAACATTCAGCCTCACAAAAGAAAAATCGCGTAAATCCCTTTTGACAGCCATAGTTAGCAGCATATCAAGCACGCATCCAAAGCATCCATACAATACACGACTGATTTGCCTATACCCAACAAACACCAACCATTCAATAGCAGTTGTTTGATTTATTAAAGTGAAAAAATAGAAATTGATCTCTTTTCTGAAACGACTGCGGTTAATGGCTTATTTAAATAGCTCCAAATGAAAAATTGCAAAAATGTTAACACACTCGTAACTGTAACTGTAAATGAAATTGATATTGATATTTATATTCCTGGCAAAAAAAAGGACTTTAAATCATAATCACAAGGAATATATAAAATTGAAAGTATACGACAATATATATTCTTCTAAAATTGTAATTGTAAAATTAATCTTTAAAAATGAGACCTCATCTTTAATGTTTTACTTTGCTAAGAAAAAAAAAATTCCAAAAAAATTTGCATATTTTTAGGGTGAGTGCTTTATTTTTTTTTTTTTGAAAATTTCGCGTAATAGCAAACGGATTTTCCATTTAAATTATTTGAAAATTAATCTAATAAGCAACATTGTTTCCTTGTGTGTTGCCAATGTTATAATGACAACAAGAAGAGGGAGTAGCTAAAAGAAAGGGGGGAATTTTGTTAAGAGGTTTGTTATATTTAAATTTTTGAACTTTTTGTGATAAGTCAATTTTACAACTCATTGATGCAGAAGATCAAAACTTCCGTAATTTTTCATTTTTACAAATATCTATAAACAAGTACTATTCATCATCTTCTTCTTTTAAGACTGCTACTTGAAAGTTTGTTAATGAAATATGTAACAAATAATCTGTTAATGATAAGCAATAGAATTTTGGTTAAGAAAATGGGGACAAAATTGAAATGATTATGTTAAATAGATAAAAAAAAAAATATTGAAAAAGTAATAATAATGAATTTTAATAATTTTTAAAAGAAATTAAATATAAACTCAGCTTAAAAGTAGGGTTTAAATTATAATTATCACAAAAGCCTAAAAGTAGGCAGTAACTTTTGTAAACAAATGGTTTTACGAATTGTAACTTATAATTTATTTTAATTTAATAATTTTTATAAAAATTTTAAGAAATGTAACCTAACAGTAGGCTTTAGTTTTTAGCTTAAATACAAGCCTACAAGTATGCAGTGAAAGTTGCAAAATAACACAAAAATTAGCCTTTAAGTATGATTTATTAAAACGCCTAAATGTATGCAAGATTTTTTACACGAAAGGGAAAAAATATGATAAAAGTCATAGCCCAATTTTATTTTCAGAAAATATTTTGTAAATTTCTTCTTATAAAAAAAAGTTTTTTATGAAACACTCATTTGGCGCGCTTATGGTTAATTTAAAATACCCCGCCTGGAGGCGGGTTTTCCGGTTAGATGGTTAAGAAAACAAATTTAATCAACAGGTTTGTTTTAAATTTGTATAGTCTTATAGCATCTACTTCATAATAAATTTCTTTACAAAATTCTTATCTAACCACACACTTTATAATTACTAGAAAATCAGTCCAATATTTTTAGGCTTTTAACAAATTGAAAAATCATTACTCAAAAAAAAAAAAAACTAATCAAATTCTTATTACTGTCTTTTTCTTTTTATAGATAAAATGAAAAACAAAAACAACTTTTAAAATTCCTAAAAAGCCATTAATCATTTGTGTAAATTCTAAACATTCCTCTTTTCTTATATATTCGCAACATTTAGCAACAGATTCAATTGACATTTCTTATAATTTTTTGAACTCAACCCCCTTTTTTGAATTATGTGTGAGGAAATTGTATTATATTACCATGCCAAATACGCGGTTTTATGCAAATTTTCTTTAAATCGTTCAATTTCTTTTTTGTTCAACATATTTTGTGGAATGCTTGCAGTTAAAAGCATTGATAAATCATAGGAAAAAAGTGAACAGATTTATTAGTTAAGGGGACAAAAAAAAAAACAAACTTCCAAAGAAGTTAGAGATAAAAAATGGACATTTTAAAATTGGAAATTTTAAGAAGAAAAAATGGGAAAACGCCATAGGAAAGAAATAAGTTGTTTAGTCAGAAGTTTCATCTAAGACTTTTTACGAAATGTTAAAAAAAATATGAAATGTAAAATCAAATATGAAATGTAAATGCAATCTAAATAGATATCATCTCCAAGTGATTTATTCTAAACGGATATTCAAGTGTATTTCAAACTTTTCCGATGGGTTTCTTGTAGGAGTTACAAATCTATTGCCTACTTTTGAATAATCATACTAACATATTTATATTGCCTACTTTTATGAGTTAGAAATACCCCATAGTTGTTACATACTTTTTGTTAAAGTAAAACTAAGAAATATATTTTCAACTTAACCCTCAAATCGGCAATATCGCATACACGCAAAATATTTGTTGCACACAAACTGTGTAAAATAGCTCTATCTAATTTTTTAGTATAAATTATATAAGTTGTTACATTTTCTGCTAGAACTCTTCCAATTTTTTGGCTGATAGTGTGATACAAATACAAATCTATGGTAAGAAAACCTTGTTATCAGGTGGTTTTTCCATAGAAAAATGCCCTCTGATTCTAAGTACAATCGGAGGGGCATTTTTGTAGTTAAAAAGCTTAGAATCCTGGGCCTTTTTAAGAAAAAATGCTAGAATCTGTGAATCTGAGGATTTTCTGTGGAAATTTGTTTGGAATCTAAGGATTTTTCTGAAATGAAACCTACTATATTAGCAAAGTGGGTATCAAGTGTGATTTATTTTGAAGATCTTGGTAGTGGAGCCAAAAAAATATTAAAAAGTTCTCAAATAAATAAGTTCAAACCCATTTTTATCCATTAAAATTTTGATTGGGCATTTTAGCGAAAATTTCTCCTTTTTGTGTCCTGTCACATACCAAAGTATTATAAGGGGTTCGGTGGTCCACGTCGGGATACCTCCACTGTAAGTATTTTGTTAAGAACTTTTTTGTATTTAATCCATGGTTTAAAAGCGATAAGGTAAACAAATTTATATTAAAAAAAATTATTGTAAAACAAAAAAAATAATATAAACCACGATTGAAAATTATTGATTGAACTCTTAGCTTTAAAAAAAAGTCCTAATTTAACCCAATGATTCATAAAATCTTAACAGGATACATTTAAAACATCTTCTGCACATTTATTAAATAATTTTTTTACAAAGCATAATTTTAGGAAATGCAAAATTAGATTTATAGCTCATACTTCAAGGGTTCTTGTCATTAATTTCTGTTGTATACTTTTCATATTTAAAATATTTTACTATTAATTTTAGTATAAATTATGTTTTCTTTTTTTTCTTTTAAGGTGTTTAAAAAAGTGTTCATAACTCAAAAATAAAACCGTTGGATATTACTGTAAGTACTTTCTTATTTTTTTTATATATTGCATACTTTTAGAAGTTTCAAATAACATTTATAGCATACAATTAGTTTTAAAATTTTCATTGCCTACTTTTATGTTTCTAAAGCAACGTTATTTCTATTGCATACTTTTTGGCTAACAACTAAATTTGTTTTTGATCCTTCTTACAAATAATTAGGATATTTTAACTATTAATAGTTTTAAAGAATATATAATTAATTGAGATGCTGTCAAGTAAATTGAATTTATCTAAATGCATTGTTTCCGACAAATATAGCAAATATAGCATACTTTTTGGAATTGTAAATAATCGCTTTTTTATAATATATATTAGGGGGTCCAAAATTTAAAATTTACATTGCCTACTCTTAGGATCCTAACACAATTTATTTCTATTGCATACATTTAACAACCAATTAGATTTGTTATTGTGTCACACAAATAATATACAGCTATATACAGCGTTGATAGGAATATAGCATATTTCTAGGATTTTTAAAATATCACTTATTTATAACATATATTAGGAAAGTCCAAAATTCAAATTTCCATTGCCTAATTTTAGGCATTTAAAACAATTTATTTCTATTGCATACTTTTTAGCAAGCAATAAAATATATCATAATTCTATGATTTTTCAGCAATCACTTATTTATAGCATATATTAGGAAAGTCCAACATTAAACTTACCATTGCCTACTTTTAGCCACCTACAACAATTTATTTCTATTGCATACTTCTTAGCATGCAATTACATTTGATTTTCTCCCTTTCATATATAATTTATTTTTTTTTAAATTATACAACGCTACAAAATTTCGAAAACAGGATTAGCGACCATAAAATCGAAAACAAAAGAAGCGACCATCGATCCGAAATATTTCAGCAACTCTGATTTCAATGGCGTAGCCAGTTTTTTCACTTATGGGACAGATTTTGTCGCAAAATTGCATTAAAGTGTTGCCTGTTTATTCATAAAATCTTATAAATCAAATATTACAAAAAATACCTTCATTAACATTCGGGTATTAAATTTGGTTAATAAATGTGCAGCATTAACAAGTAAATCCATGTTTTTTTCTCAGTTTTTACTATTTTTTACCATTTTTGTACAATTTGTCATCACATTTCGCAATCAATCAAAGAATTTTTGTGCATAAGCAAAATAACAAACCTAAATAATTATATCGTGTAAAAGAGAAAACAAAATGCGGTTCATGGAGAAACGCGAAATGTGCCTAATATTTATATCGCAGCATCGCGAAGAAGTACTACCACATAATGGTGCACATTTATTAAAAAAAATTTGATACCTGACTGGTAATGAAGGTCTTTTACGTATTTAGCATAAAAAACTTAGATAAAATATTTGATTTTTAAAATTTTATGTATAAAAAACTGCGTTAAAGCATGCAAAAATTAAATGCAAATTTGCGAAATATCTGGCCCGTAAGCAAAAAAAATGTGGAAGCTATTAAATTGAGCGTGGTCGAAATTAAGGATCAATGGTGGGTACTCTTGTTTTATTTTTCGAGTTGCGCAGTTCTATTAACGAGAGCTTAGAACTAGTTAAAACATCTAATTATAATTTTGTCAAGTTAAAGCATAGTTTCACGTAAATGATATACATATATATATCATAATTGTATGATATTCACTTACTTATAGCATATATTAGGGAAGATCAAAATTATAATTTTCATTGCCTACTTTTAGGCACTAACACAATTTATTCCTATTGCATACTTTTAAGCAAGCAATTAAATTTGCTTTTTTCTCCTTCTCACATGTAATTAGATTTTTTTTGAACTATTAACTAAGCACTATGCTTGTCAAGTAATCTAAAGGAATTGTTTCACACAAATCATATACAACAAAAGCCGTCTTAATGAATGTGGATGACAATGTGTTTAAAGTGCGTATAAGGTGGGTAGTTTTTTAGTTGTATTTTTTAACCTAAAGAAAAATGAAATCAAGAACTCATTAAGCCAAAACGGATGCTTGTAATCACACTTTTTTAAAATATAAAAAAAAAACACAACTAAATAAAACCATACACCCGCAGCCGAGAGAAGTCATGTTCATTTTATTTCAATTTTCTTGTTTTTTTTCTCAACACAAGGAAACTTAAAACAAATAAAAATTTGTCGTTTATAAGTTGCTGGGAAATAAACATAGAACATGGTTAAAACTGGTTGTCGCCTACAATTATTCATTAACTTGCAAAAAAAAAGAACCACCAGAAAAAAAAACGGAAGTATATGCTCGGCAGAAATTAAAAATAGTTGTTGTAGTCGTAATGCAACACAAAGATATGCCAGCGTCAGTAATTTTTAAGCGAATATGACAAAAAAATCCAAGAACAAAGTATAGAAATTAAAAAAAAAATATATAAAAAAATGTCCTTATAAAAACAACAAAAATATATATTGTTGTATTAACTTGGCTGGTAATACTCTCCCTAGACTCACCCCTCCCAATTACTGCCTTTTGCCTAGGCTCCTCCAAGTCAAGCATTTATATTAAATGTAAGCAGTGTTTACCACTAATAAAACAAAAAGTCAAAAGTCCTTAAGCATTTATGAGCAGTAATGCAGCTCGTTTTTTTTTTGTAATTTTTTGTATAAATGCACCAATTGTTAATGGTAAAATGGAGGCATATACACTGACATAAGAAGCTGCGGTAAAAGAGGTTAAGGGAGGGAGTTTGGTATTCAAAGGGTTACGACCCGTATATACAAAAAAATAAATGAAAAATCATATGAGAAAGACTATAACATAAAAATAGTGCGACATAGTGGATTTTTTTTTTCTTCAGGCTTAAAACTTCCCTTTCAAACCATTAAAATTAAGACTACAAAATGCGGGCAAGTGGCAAGCATTTCCGTTGTTCATCATACTCATCCTTAGACTTTTAAGCACATCATCATCACCCGCTACCAAATTACTGAGTTGTTAAACTCAGTTTTTGTTGTTCTTTTTCTATTATTATTTAACCTAAGGAGGTACTATACCATTACAGTTTTGTAATGGAAACCCTTTTCTGTCTTATACACCAAATCCAAGGGAAATTGCAGCAAAAGTTACAATAATATTGAAGTAAACGCAATAAATGATTGTAAATGGTGTTAATTCCTCGAAACGGTCAATAAAAAAAATTGTAAATGACAACCAATATCAAGTATTCAAAACCAGTTCAAATCATACTTAAAATGGTTTATATTTCAAAAAAATTATTATTTTGTAAATTCTTACATAAAATTGCGTTTTAGGACTAATATATATTGCCTACTTTTAAGAATTTAAAATTTTTTTTAAGGTAGTATACTTTTAGGCAACGTGAAATTAAATGTTGGTTGCCCACTTCAAACAGTTTTAATAAATAATCGCTTTCTATTGCATACTTTTAAGCTTAAATTCAGTTTATACTAAAATTTTGTGGAACAAAATGCAAAAACGTTTAATGAAATGTATTTGTATATGTCTATATTTCAAAAATGTCTTGGGGCATTCCATGTCAAATTTTCGAGTTCTCGGCCCAATCCTCTTCAATTTCGCTAATTTTTTATATGTTTGTATTCAAGGCCTTCTGGGTCCATTTCGTGTGAAAATGCCAACGTATATAAACGTACACACAAAGAAATAAAGTGCCAACCTAATTGAAAAGTATAGTATATTTAATGGTAACAGCCTATACATTTAGTTAGTACAACGATATTTACATTAGATTTCTGAATATTTTGGGAGTTGCTTCTAAAATTCTTTTTAATTAACCGAACTTTGTTGTGAAAACTAATGTTAAGTTGTGCCAAACGACTGAAATTCGAAATAACCGTCACCGAGTCTTAATAACCGAATTTCAGTTGGCAAATAGCCAAATTATTCTCTGTGTGTATATGGGCTTGTATGTGATATAGTTAATCGTATATATATATAGGTCTATATATGACCTTAACTGGTTTTTAGATGCAATATTTGAGGTAAATGGCTGTATTGGATCATATACATTAGCATATATGAATCATACATTAGCATATATGAATCATTTGTGAGCATATATAAATCATATATGGGCATATATTAATCATATATGATCATATATGAGTTTTATAAGAGCATATGGGAATCGTATATAAACACATATGAATATTTGACCGTTTATATGTTCATATATGATTTTATTTTCTCCGGGACACAAAAAACAATAAATTTCTAACAATAAATTTTTCATTGTCACCACAAACAATTCAATTTTATTTATAATTCTTTCAATTTCCATTGGAAATGGTTTAAAATAAAAAAAAAAAACAAAGGGAAATCACAAATTGTTAAAGGCCTGGCAGTTGTCATGTGGTCACAGACCATTTTTTTTAACATTAATAGCTGTTGCAACTCGTAGCGCGCTTTAAACAATCTCATTTCACTCTTAAGCTTTTGTGTGCGGTGGCATATCATAAACGCAGAATCACACAAAACTGTGCTGGCAATTTTTTGTCGTTTTTTTCATCTTTTTCTAGTACACATACACTTATACAAATTCATAAAAATAGTATGAAATAAAAATTCATAATTACATTTACTCCGGTAATTAAAAATTATTGTAATACACAACTACTAAAAAAAATTAAAAAGTGTGGAAAAATAAAGCAAAAAAGAAGATAGCTAAAGTGCAAAGTGGGTGGTCAAACATAATCGTAGTAGTCATATATAATCAGTAGTATTATTATTTTTTTTTTTTTGTAAAATATGCGTAATTTATTTAAAACGCCTAAAGGTAGGTACAAAAAGTAAGGAAAGGGAAAGAAAGTATGCAAAATGAACGGAAATCAAAATTTAAATGAAATGTTTATAAATCATATGCAGCCTTAGAGATATGCTGAGTTTTTTTTTAATTAAAAAAATTGTGATTTAAAATAGTGTTTTATTTAGCAGTTAAAAAGACTGGATAAATTTATGTTTGTCGCCTTAAATTGGGCAACCTAAACAAAAATTTCTAAAGCCCTAAAATAGGCTTCATATTTTTCATATCTCCTATTTCTGTTGAATTTTCCACTATCATTGAAAGCTCCTGATATTATAGACTTTCTATACGGTTTGCTAACAATGGCTTCTAAAGTTTTCTAGTATTTCTTGAATCCTAAAAGTAGGCAAATTTCTTTTAAATAATGCTAAGAAATGCATTACTCCTAAAACTAGGCTACATTTTTTGTATTTTTTTAACTCCTAAAAACAGAAGAATAGTACCAAGCTTGTTATAATCAATCCGAACCCTACTTGACAAAAGGAAATTACTTGACAAACACCTAAACATGATTTTTTCTTTAAGAATCCAGAAAAAAATTCTTGAATGTCAAATATTTCTCTTATAAAAAATCAAGTATCCTCGAAAATATTTAAGTTTTTTTTTTAAATTGCCTGCAAGTATGCTAAAATTTTAATACAAATTTCTTAAGACATTCAGTATTTTAACACCTCTTTCGTTTTTTTTTCTTGTTTTAAATTATCTTATTTCAACTAATAAAAATAAATAAAACAAGAGAAAAAAAAACTGTCAAAAGTCTACAAATCATTTGTAAAAACACTTGACAATAATAGACAGACCATTGCAAAGGACATCTCTTATTGTATCCGATTTCTTTTTAACATTAATACAAATAAACTAACTTACAAGTAAAGAAAAAGAAAAATAAAAGAACAACTCGAAGTTCAAATGACAATTGATTGTTAATTCAAGTTTTTTTTTAACATCATCTTACATTTTCTTCATCATTGGAAAAGAGACTCACTAGGAATTCTTAATTTTTGCAAAAGAAGCAATGAAGCTCGAGTATGTCTTTGTATCATTTACTAACAACTTTTCTACCATGCTTGGATTTCCTGTGCTTCTTGCTGTTATGGCGTTTTTTTTTTCCTGTTGGTCTTGTTCAAATGGGTGTGTCTGTACATGGGATTATATTGCTGGATACTTCTTTTTTTTCCATACTATTTTGGGGACTGACTGTCAGACACAATAAGCATCATTGTGTTGGCTTAAGTACGAGGTTTCAGTTTTTTTTTCTACCAAAAAGCAGATGATGAAGTTTAATTCTAGTAGAGAATGCTTATATAAGGAGTTGGAAAAACAAATTAATTGATTAAAGGACATTACAAGATACTTAACAGTGTTGCAGGGATAGATGAGATAGATGATATTGCAATGTAAAATGACAAGCGTCAATTGTAAGAGAAATTACTTAAATATATTTCAATGCTTAATTTTACTTAAGAAAACAAATTTTAAACCAATTTTTTAAATAACAGTTAAAGTATATGCTTTGCAGTTGAAAACATTTAAACTACATTTAAATTAACGGCATTATAAAGTTATTTTTAACAGTTGAAAAGGAACTGACAAATGTCGAAGAAAAAACAACTACAAATGCAGGTAAAAAAAGACATACGAATTATTTCAAAACTTTAAAAATAACTGAAAATGTAGTTAAAACAACAGGCATTCAAATTATTGTAATGCTGTGAAAACTACTGTTTACAATTGCAGTATTTGCAATCGAAAAGCTGTGCAAAACATTATCATTTAAATTAACTGCAATGTGTTGCTATTTTTACATGTCAGAATTCAAATGACAAATTTGGTAAAATCAACTGCAATGGTTTTGTTTCGCCTGCAGGTAGAATTCGGATGCAAATATTGAAGAGCTGAAAGAAAATAAATGCAATATAAATAAAATCACCTTTTGCGTACATTTTCTAAATCATTGTCGAAATATTTTTGTCTGCAAAAGATAAAATTGTGTGTGTTTGGTTTCTTTTTTTCATCTGCAGGTAGAATATTGATGAAAACATTAAAGAGCTGAGAGAAAATAAATACAATATAAATATAATCAACTTTTGCGTAAAGTTTCTCAATCTTTTCCGCCAAATTTTTTTTTTTTTTAAAAGAGAGGCAACACTCAGTAAATACTTCCTATATTTAGTGTGTTGCTTTCTTTGGAAAGGGATAGTATAGAGATGAAAGGTGGGGAAAGATGAAGGGCTTCAGACATGGCAACACTGTAATTGCGCGAGATGATAAGTCTTAGAACAGTTGTTGCTCGCCACCTGATGGAGAGTTTGCGAACTTATTGAAGCTTTTTGGTTCATAGCCCTGATTCATAATTTTACTTCGGTGGGGTTAATTGCTATGGGAACACCGAAGGTGGACATTGCGATACGTATGAGGGATAGAAAAAACTCATACATATTATTTTGATGTTGCCGGCACCGGGGATCGAACCCGGGACCTTCTGTGTAAAAGTCCAACGCGCTAACCATTACACCACAACGAAAGAAAGATGTAATTTTTTTTATTTTTCGTCTGCCGGTAGAATTTTGATGACAATATTAAATAGCTAAGAGAAAATAAACACAATATAAATTAAATAGCTTTTCACAATATTTTCCTTGACCATTCTGGCCATAGATGTAATATTGCTTGTTTTTCGGCAGGTAGTATTTTGATGAAAATATTAAAGAGCTGGAAATGAAATGAAATACAATTTGAGTTAAATCACTTTTATTATTCACTTGTCTGGGAAGATTGTAAAAAAAAAATCAAATTAAATGCAGTAAATGTTGCAAGTAATTTAAAAAATCAACTGTCAGAAATATTGATTTTTTTCCTTCCGAAGTTGTGGAAATAACAATTGTAGTTAAAATAACAACAATTGCTTTACTACACAAAGAGCTGCCATTTATTATCTTTAGAACTTGTCTTACACGTAAGGACCGTCAATGGGTTCCCTCCGATTGTCATAAAATTGGGATATGTGATAGTTGGGACAAAGTTAATAATACAAAACTTAATTTCACGTTTAATGATTAAAATTAAAATACCCCAATTTACCGTTATTTACGTTTTTTCAAGCTTCTTTGGTAAATTTGGTATCAAATTTAAGGTATTTGAATGACCTTTACTAAAAATACAAAAACAAGTAAAAAAAACAAAAAGTTTCGAACAACTTTGAAATCCATTTTTCCCCCTAATCATGCTATTAGGAACGTATTTTTCTTATCAATTTTTTGTTACTTTCGCCTCCTCTATCTTGCATCCGAATTTCATTGAAATTTGGTGGAACCTCGCAACAAACTTCCTGGGTAAGTTCACTTAAAATTTGAGTACAAATTCGCACTGAGTGCTGAATATACAACAGGCCTGGGATAATAATTTACAAATTTTTAACTTTTCTTTTTTAAATACAGTTTAAACAATGATTTTATTTATCTTGAAATTTTACTTAAATTTCTTAATTTTTCGATTAAAGTCGATTGTTAATTTTTAAAGTTTCTGAGCACAAAAAAGTGAAATGGAGTTTCAATTAAAATTGAGAGACAAATACTGCCCAAGCACAAATATACAATCGGCACAGTGTTAGCAAAGCGTTGGCGATAGTCGGCTATGCGTTGGCAGAACGTTAGATTAACAATCTTGACAGTATTGTCCTTTTACCCGATTGATAACAGTGGCCAACCGTTGCTTTTAACCAACTTCTCACCGTTGGCAAAACGTTGGTATTTAAAACAAAATTATGCTTTTAAAATAGCTTAAATTAAATTAATTTTGAGCAATATGTGTAATAAAACTGCAGCATAGTTCGGTCTTAATTTTATACTTGGTTGTAATATTGGTGAAAACAATATTCTGAAAGAATTTAGAGGGTGGTACTGGCAAAACACATGCTTTGCAAACAAAATAGTGCTTTCCTAGTACAATATTAGTTGTACATTTGGTAATTTTTAACACAAAAATGCAAAAATAGCTGTGGTTTGCCAGTACTATTTTTTTTGGTACGGTTGGCAATTTCTACTCGCGATATATGACCATACACGGCCTTGTATAGGATCATATATGGGTCTAGCTTACCATATATATTTCAAAATATGGCAATGTTGAGTCTTATATATAACACCGGTCGACAAAAAAAATTGTTTTCTTCGGTTTCTGTTTTAATGCAGAAATTCGGATTGTAGACATCGAAAAACACCAAAATATCCATTCTGTTAAAGTTTCATTTTACGGTTTTACGTCTATATGTAAAATTTGGAAATTTTACGATCAGCAGTGTAGATCAAAAACAAACTTTGATAATAAAAATATTTTTGCCTTTATTAGTAACACAAAAGAAACTAAAATTTGTCATTTAGAACTCAGACCCAAAAACCGTGTCGACCGGTGTAATTATGTATGTTTCGAGCCGAAATTTGAGGGTATGTCGTTATTTATTATCGTATATACTCTTATTTATGATCATATATACTCTTATGTGATCATATATGTTTTATATATGTTCACATTCGATTCATATATGTTCATATATCATCATGTATGGACATATAATTTTAATTTTCGTATCAGAATATATATTGTTAGATATGACGCACTATATAGTCATATACATGGCCATATGTGATCAGCTTTTACCATATATTATTATATACAAGGTCATGCATGATCATATATGATCATATTAGATCTCATTTCAACCAGGGAGATACAATTTTTTGCATATCTTTGGTTTTTATTACTGTATGCATTGTCTTTTCTATTTTTCTATTCAATCTTTGAAAACTAAAGCATAATTCTGGGCTCTAAATAAAAATTGCATACTTTAAGGATTCAAGTGTGTGATATACTAAATTATGTTTTAAACATTTTATACATTGATTTCCTTAAGCATTATATCTAACACTTATGCTTTATTGCCTTTACCAACAAATCTTTAAACACACTTCCTTCCTGATTTTGTCAATATAAAAAAAAATCCGCAAAAATAACTTATGTTTTCACAAAACCAAAAAATCTCCGTTTAAAAGTCTTAAAAAAATAACTGTTATGCGCAAAATGTAACAAACCAAACATATCACATTACACCCTTCAAGAAAAGCCGGGAAATAAAATTGATTTACTTCATATGTTTTTTTTTTCTTTCGCCTTAAAATATACCCCATATTTGTACATGTTTGTACGCCTAAAAATACCAAACAATTTGACAAGTGTCATTTCTAAGTAATATAGCAAATAATACAATACATTTAACAATATTTGTTTGTTTTTTTTCTTCTATTTAGTCCTTTTTTTCGTCCTTTTGACTTTCATAGAAACTTGTTAATTACCTTGTTGCTTTAAGACTTTAAGAGAAATTATTCACCTTTGAATATTGGCTATTTATCTACTGGCACTATACGTATTCAACACAAATTTTTCATGGTTACCCTCTAATATTTAAGAAAATTACTCAAAGGAATTTCGTAGCAGTGTTTTTTTTTTATTTTTTCCATCTACTTTGTAGAATAAATGTATTGAAATTGCTTTGGTATTTGCTAATGCTGGTTTATAGAACCCAAAAGATTAATTAACTTATGTCTTCTGGTAAAGAAGAGAAAGACGAACATGTTCTGCTTGGCAGTAGTTGGCTCTAGTAACGGACACCCTTCGTTAGTGTGAGTTGTGTTTGAAATTAATTGTTAGTTATTCAAAGACATTTTTTCTTATTTCTTCTTTAAATAGATAGATTTTTATAAATGTTTTGTTTTATTTTGACATTTGTTTAGTAAAGTCAATAAGTAAATAAATGTAGACAATTACAATAAGAATAAACACTGCCCTGAAAAATGTAAGAAGAAAAAGAAAAGAAATAAATAAATTGTGGCACACTTTAAGATATAGAAAAATTAAAGCATACTTTAGGGAAGAAAATTTAATAGATACATTCTATCATACTTTTAGGAGTATTATTAAATAAAATGATTTTATTAAATAATTCATTAAAGAAATTTGCTGTATTTATATGTTTTTTCTGTTGTAAGCTCCGTTTGTAAATACAATCAATTTAATGGTTAATATAACAAAATTTTAATTGAAGATAAGGAAATAATGCAAATATCCTCTTCTATGATATAAACTACACAGAAATAATTACTGCCCAAAAATGATCAATTTAAGATATGTTTGAAATAAACTATAAGTTCTATTAAATGTTTAGTTAACTCAATTAATTTTTTTAATTAAATATATACATATACTTTTAAATATATATACTTTTAAAACATAATTTTTACCAATTATAAACATATTTTCGGTATACAGTTTAGTTGTATTTTAGATTCAATTTCTTTAAACAATTTTTCTCATTTTTTTTGATTAAAATCTTCAACAAAAATTTTTGACCCATTTTTGGGTTTTACAATACAATAAATTTTGATCATAACTGATAGCTTTATATAGAACCAAATTTATTAGCTTCCTCTACATTGTATTCTAAACCAGGTAAATGATCTTTAACTTGTTTTGCTTTGCTTATTTTGGTCAACTCATTACCATTTATGACAAATTGTTAACTTATGGTTACGCATGATAAGAATGACTTTAAAACAAAATGTTGTACAAGTTTTCGGAACACAGGAAAAAATACTACTTTAGTATCAATTTGCATACAATACTACTGTTACGCACTTGCACATATTATGTCATTATGTTAATATTTATTTAAAGGTAGTTTAAGGAAGAAATTATGATTATCATTTAACAAACAACTAACAAAGAGAAAAGAAATATTTTTAATTTGAATAATATCAATTGGGATAAATTTGTTTTGATAAAGAAATGTTACAAACCTTTTTTTTTTTTGGCTATTGATTGCTTTTAGAGAATTTAATAATAACGAGTTTTTAAGGATTAATACAAACAAATAATTTATAACATGATTTCACGCGTTGCCAAGTGATCTTCAGTAGAATTTCAAAATCACTATTAGTTGGGTTTATGACGTGACTGTTTAAATAGCGAAACTTTTCACTATCATATTGTTTTAACAATATACAAATGTTTAAAGGTATACTCGGTACATAAGTTCACGCTCTCCTAAGTGATCCTCAGTAGAAATTTAAAATTATAGGTTTTTTTTAGGAAAGATAAAGAAAATTTAAATTATTAAGAGTTTTAGCCATTAAGGCAATTTAAATCATGATTTCACGCTCTTCCAAGTGATCTTCAGCAAAATTGTAATATCATTATTTTTTAAGTTTACAGTTGGTACATGATTTCACGCTTCCCCAAAAAATATCTGCAGTAGAATTTGAAAATTATTATATTCTAAAAAATGTAATTTATTAAAAGTTTTGGACATTGTGGTATGTAGGGATAATTTCTCGCTTTCCCAAGTGGTTTTTAGTAGAATTTGAAAATTATCAGTTTTTTTTTAGAAAGAATATAGAAAATTGAATAAGAACTTTAGGAATTGCGGCATGCTATATTATGAATTAATGCTTTCCCAAGTGATCTTCAGTAAAATTTCAAAATTATTATGTTTTGAGTTTATGACTAATTTTTGGAATAGCAAAACTTTTCAATATTATATTGTTTTAACAATAAATAACTATTTAAAAATATACTCGGTACATAATTTCACGCTATTCTAAGTGATCATCAGTAGAATTTTAAATGATTAGTTTTTTGAAATAATAAAGAAAATCCAATTTAGTAAGATCTTTGGGCATTGCGGTATTTTATATCCTCATTTCATGCTCTCACAAGTGATCCTCACTAGAAGTTCCGTATCATTATTTTTTGAGATAATAATTAATAATAGAAACACAATAAAAGTTAGAACTAAAAACGAATAATTTCGAAACGATAAATTTCGCCAGTAGACCGTTGAAATTTTGCATATCATACAAAATGTAAATTAAAATTTGTTCGCTTTTAGTTTTAGCTTTTATTGTGAACATATTTTAATTGCTTTAATATTGAAACTTTTGAGTATTGTTTTAATAGTAAACAAATATTAAAACATGTATCCATCGTTTGTGTCAATTTAACACAATTTTCCAATTGAAAATGTTTTTGCACCTTTTTGTCAAATTGACACAAACGACGGATGGGTGTTAAGAGGTCACTCGGTACATGATTTCGCGCTCTCACAAGTAATCTTTCGTAGAATTTTAACATGATTAATTCTTTATAAATAATAAAAATTTAATTTATTAAAAGTTTTAGACATTGTGGTATTCTATATACTGATTTCACGCTCTTCCAAGTAGTCTTCAGTCGATTTTTTATATAAATTATTTTGGTCTTGAACTTGATTAATCTGGCTCACGTCATAGTTTATGATAAAAGATTAAAAAATATAATTTTGGTTTTAAGTTTTTAATTTTAATTTTTTAATTTTAATTTAATTTATTTTTAGCAAAAATAAAACAAATGAATTTATTAAGAGCTTAAATCAAATTAATTTATTAAGAGCTTAAGAACATTTTTAATATCATAATTTTTTTAGTTCATAAGTAATTGCCTAAAGAGTAATCCTTTTCAGAAGATAAATTATAGACAAGTGTTTAAAGGAACACTTGCTACATGATTTCACGCTCCCCAAGTAATCTTCAGCAGTATTAAAAATCATTAATTTTTTTTAGAAAAAAGAAACAATTGAATTTATTTATTACAAAACTTCACGCTCACCCAAGTGATCTTGAGTAGAATTTTGATATCATTATTTTTTAAGTTAATAAATAATTGCCTAAAGAGGAAAACGTTTAAGTATTATAATGTTTCACCAATGAACAAATATAAAAAGTTTCGCTAAAATAAAAAAATTGCAGACAATTTAGTAATTCATTTTTTATTCCACTTTATAGTTTTTTGTAGAAATTTCTAGTACAAATATAATATTTTAGTAAAAATTCTTCATATGCTCTCTCTCTGTTTAAATTTACTAAATGTTTTACTAACTTTCGGTGCTAAAATTGGCAAACATTTTTAAAATTTGTATTTTTCATAATTGAGAGAAAAGTTTTCATTTAAGAAGTTATTTTTTCAAATATATTTTAATCAGTAAGAATAAAATACTAATTATTTAGTAAAAAAGTAAATCGATTTAAATTAGGGCTTTTAAAAATTTTACTTAATTTGGGTAATGCCTACC
This sequence comes from Delia radicum, assembly GCA_021234595.1. Lineage (NCBI taxonomy): Eukaryota > Metazoa > Arthropoda > Insecta > Diptera > Anthomyiidae > Delia > Delia radicum. Next base: position 3,211,588 of record CM037852.1, read on the forward strand.
TATTTCTCCTACAAATTTTCATTACTAAAAATTACAGCCATATTTTGCTAAAATAGGCTAAGTCTGCTGGCCTCAAAGTACTTAACTTTTCTGTAAAATTGCAGATTTTTGTTCAAACTTTTACAGACTTTTTTTATTTGAGTGTAATAAAAAAAGTCTTACAGCAAATATTTTAAAAATTTTTAATTTTGTTTTTGAAAAATTGCAATATTGAAGTTTATTTAAAAGGTTTGCTTAATATTTTATATATAATTAATTTGTTTTATAAATGTTTATCATTTCTTTGTTCTACCTCAAAATATGCAAAGATTTTTTTAAGCAAAGCTAAATATTTATAATTTTATTTTGCTTTATAAAAAAGAGTCATGTTACAAAGTAAAAATTTACACTATTTTTTTCTATAAACTCTTATTTTTTTATTTTTAAGAAATCTTAAAAATTATGTTTGTTTTTATACTTAAAAATGTAGCAAAGCATAATTTTTGGCGTTATATCTTCTTGCATTTTCTTTAACCATATGCTAAATATTTACAGAAAAGGATTTGCCTTTTCTAAAAAAAAAAAACAAAAAAAATGCCTTTGAAACAAATTCTTTTTAACAAAATTCCCACTAAACAGTCAAAAAATAAAAATAAAACGGTTTTAAAAACAAACCAAGATTTTTTCTTAAAAAAAATACTTTTCAAGCACCTAAGATTATGTTATGGTAAAAATGCTACAAAAAAAAGGTTATAAAATACAAACACATGTGTGGCTGTTGTTGTTTTAAAAAGGCGGATTTTTTCAAGCAGAACTAAAAATATTACATTTAAATATGACACTTTTTTCTGTGGTTGTTAGTGAAGATAAGTAAAGAAAGCTACATTATGTTAGAAAGCAAACAAAAAAAATCTGCTGCATATTGTTAGGCTGAAAATAAAGCCAAGATTTAAAATAAATGCAAGCCAATTAAAACAGACAGAAATAAGACATTTAAAATGTTTACAATTAAGAAAATAAAAACAAAAAACTAACATAAGGCCAATTAGCATTTAGCGTTGCGTTAAAGAAATCATACTAACAATTAGAGCCTATTTTAAGGGGTTTTTAAGAAAATACAATCCTTTAGAAAGCGGAGAGATTTTGTTAGAGAAATTCATTAAAATTTAACACTAAAAAGAACAAAAACAATAAAACAACATGTTAATTATATTAAGAGAAACATGTCACTTCTTGCTTATAAAATTAACCCATTAAAAGCCACGTTTTTCAAGAGAGAATTAAAATTTATGTAATAAAATAGTTTTCTTGTTAAGACACATTCGCTGGTCCGCCAAAAAATCGATTTTCCGTCAATTAATTTAAAAACGTATATATTAGTTTAGTTTAGAGATGTGTACAAAACGATACAATTTTGAAAAGTTTTTTGAAAATGTTTGATTTAACAAACTGTTTTATCTAACTTATTGCGGTAGTTCAAAATCTGATTTGGAAAATACAAATCTTTCTAAACGAATTCCTCCATTTTGATTTTTTTTAAGATGTGTTGATTTCGACAGAGACTTAAAAATATTTAAAACCATTTTTTTGTTAACGCGATATTTATGGAGATATGAGTGGTACAAGCTAGGAAATACGATTTACTTTGAATTTGAAATGCCTTCTGCAAGTTTTTTCTTTACATACAAATTTTATTCAAAAAAATCTGAATTGTTTGAAAAAAGAAATGTGATTCAAAACAGGTTATTTATTAAAACATTATAGAATTAGCATCTAATTTAAAAAAAAAAAATTGTGAATCTAAAAGAAAAAAAAATATAAAACCAAAAAACTTCACGCATCAAAAGGCTTATTAGGGAAACACCTTTTTGGACAATAGCCAACACAAGATGAAGCAACAACAGCATGAGCTTTAACACAAAAAATCCTTTTAAAAGTGACCACATATAAAACAAAAAAACGTGTTCAAGAAAAAAAGGTATGCAGAGACTACAAGTACTTACAACAAATGCTAATCATATTAAATTAAAATTTTTAATGTTTTTTTCCAAAAGAAAAATATTCTTTTGAAAATAATACATAAAATGTAACATGTTTTATATGTGCATTCTAGCGGTTTTTTTACGAAATGATGATGATCACAATGAGGTGATTATGATGATGAGTACGTGTTATGCAGAAAAGCCTTAGTTTGAAAAATGTAGCAAATTTACATCATATATTTAAGCATTTTTGAGTTTTTACAAAAGAAATGTAATTAAACTTATATAAAAATGCATTTTTTTTTTATAATAAGTACCATAAATGCTAATTAAATAAATATTTTAAGCCTAAAGGTAGGCAGTAAATTTTTGTTTGTTAGTAATCCGCATACTAGGCATTTATTTTTATACTTAAAAACATGCTTAAAATATGCTTCATAGAATATGGTTTAAAACAAAAATAATTAAAAGAAAACATTGTATATTGAATAGTTTTTATAGCAACTCTATTATGAGATTCTATCACTCACAAAATATTAACCCTTTAATGCTAAAAGCTAACTTTACAAATTGCTAACCTATAAGACTACAATTTGTAAAGTAAAAAAGTTATATCATTTCAATAGAAAACATAATTTACTGCATTTTTTATCAAAGCCAAATTGTTGTCAAACTAAAAAAAAAATTTATTAATAATTCGGAAATAAAAAAAAAAAAAAAAATATTTGAAGACGTTGAGATTGAACCTAACAACTTTGCACATTCTTCAAAGCTGTTAAAACAGTAAATATTTACAAAAAAAAACTAAAATCGTGTTTTAATTTAAATATTTGTTAATTCAATTAAAATATTTATAGAATTCGGTCCTATTGAGGAAATTGTAGCATCAATTAACATAATTTATAACTACTTAATTGATTTAGTTTCAATTAAGATTTTAATCATATCTATTAAAAATTTAATTGAATATTGGTTTTTATTTCAAACAAATTTTTAGTAGATAATATTAAAACGTTAATTAAAATTCCAGAAAATCGCAAAACATTGGAAAAAATTTCACTAAAATTAAAACCAAAAAAAAACGCTAAAATTAAAACAAAAAAAAAAACGCTAAAATTTAAAAAAATCAACAAAATTTAAAAAATTCCAAAATTACGAAAAAAAACTACAAAGCTAAAAAGGAAACTATGCAGCGCCAAATAAGCAGATTTGTATGAAACTTGGATATTTTGTAGAGGGGAAACCAATATTAGGGGTTAAAAAGTGGAGTAAAAAAATTACCCAATTGACGTTTCCTATAAACTATAGGCAAATTGGGTATCAAATGAAAAGTATTTTAAAGACGCATCCACTTTCATATAAAATATGTCCGTGCAAGTCTGAACATTTTTCTTACTCAAAAAACAATTTTTTCGAGTACCACATTTGTTTGGGACGTTGTTGTGGGTTGGGCATTTTTCAATTTTCGTAATCGTTAGCTTTAATACGAATTTTCCTAAAGAGCTCTTATAACCCATATTTTAAATATTTCAAATAAGTGGCAACCCTGTTCCCACATCATAGGCAATACAGATATTAAATTTACTACATTTTAGAGACGTTTTCATACAAAAGTTTTTACCTCCTTTTTAACCCCTAAATTTGTAATTGCGCACCTAAATAATCCTCAACAGCGTATCCAATTTTCATTAAAATCTGCGGATTCAACACTGTGTAGTTTCCTTGTAAGTAAGAAAAAAAAAATGCAAAAAATTGTCAAAATTTCAATAAAATCGCTAACATTAAATAAATCGTTAGTTATATATGATGACGAGTTATAAACAACGTTAATTTAAAGAATTTTGTGTTTTATTTAAAATCCATTATACTCCCTGAGGATGAAATTCGAAGAGTTTCGAAATATTGGAAATTAATAAAGAAGAATTTTAATTAAAGAAAAATCCTGGCCTCGAGCTCAAACATTTTATTTTTATAATTAAATTAGAAAGGTCGAATAAAAAACAACTATAATTTAAAAATCGTTAAAGTTGAAAAAAAAAAAATTGCGAAAAATCGTCAAAATCGTTAAAACTGGGGAAAAAATCTAAAATTTACAAAAAATCACCAAAATTTAAAAAAAATTACAAAATGAAAAAAAATCATGCTAGCCGAAATTGAAGGAAACAAAAATCTCCAAAGTGAAAAAAAACTCGAAATTGGAGAAAAAAAATTATCATAATTTTAAAAATTTTAATTTTGGAAATGTTTTTTTTTTAAGTATGAACAATTTTTTTCAGTTAAATTGACTTTTTTTTAAATGTTGATGATTTTTTTTTTTAATTTTGGCATTATTGAATTGTATGTAACAAATTTATTTTTAATTAAACATTTAATAGAAATTCTTTAACTTTTAATTGAAAGCGAGTTTTAAATCAAACAAAAGGTTAATTGTAATTTTATTGACAATAATGTTTTCTGAGAAAACATTTGAAATAAAAATAACTGAAATTTTATAATTTTACTGACTTTTTTTTCATTTTAAGTTCTTAGTTATTTGCTATTTTGTTCGACAATTTAGACAATACTTAAATATTTTTTTTAACAAAAAATACTTTGATTGAAAACGTCTTTTAAAATTACAGATTTTAAATGAAATTACAGTTATTTTAAATTTTAAATTCACATGTTTTAACATTATAGTCAAAAATGCATAAAACATATCGTCCTTTTTTTTAAATTAACTTTAAATATCATGATTTCATTAAATAAGAGTTTCGCGTTTTAAAAAGATTATTAAAAGGATCAAAATTTTCTCTTTCCGTATTCTAACTTTAATTTTAACTCTAAAGAATGCAATAAACTTTGCGTGTTTATTATTTCAATACTTTTTTCCGACTTCTTTCTTTGATTTCCAAAACAACATCAAATTCTTAACCTCAAGGATATGTATAATGAAGATTTACTTAACCCATCTTTTGTTAAGATTGTTGTTTAGCATACACCAAAATTATGTTTTAGACATTTTTTGAAAAGAAGTAGTTAAAGTAAAACCTAAACTCCATTCAATAAAATTTTCTTAAGAAAATAAATGAAAATTAAATGCAAAAATCAAAAAAACCTATTCACATATGACTACGAAAAATAAACATTCATTTATAGTTTCCTTCCGTTTCGTGAATCTATATCATACTTGGAAAGTTTACATTGGCAATACAATTTAATTGGCATTACTCGTGGTCAATGCCAATGCCAAAAAAATGTAATGTAAATGTAATTACCCTTTCAATGCCAATGAATTTTTTTTTAATTGTCACTGATTAGACCAATGGTAATGAAATTTAACCCATGCCTAAAACAACACGTTTACACTATTTTTTTTTTGTTTCGTATGATGGATCAGATTTTAATAAATACTTGATAAAATATCAAATATTTGTATAATTAGTACTCAAATAAATGATTTTTTCTAAATTTGTAGACAATTGTAACAAACAATTATAATAATCAATTATAATTTTCTGTTAAAGGCATTGGCATTGAAGCAACATTTCATTTTCATTAATTGCTAAATTTAATTAACTAGTCCCAAGCATGATCTATATGAATGAACATTTTACAGCTAACAAATAATCTTTGGCAATAATTAAAAGTGGCAGGAGTAGGGTAAATCGTAGAAAATTTTCAAATACAAAAATATCATATGATGATTTCAAGAACACTTTCGTTTGTCTGCTGTAAAATACAGTAAAATCCTTATACAATAGTTTATTTAGTTTTTGTTTTTGGCGTTTCTAAGTATGCATCACTAGTATTTATTATTGTATGTCTTTGTTTTATTTTCAATTTGTAAATTTTCTCCCAAACATTATTTTATAGGGAAAACTATAGAAATTGTTGTATGTTGTTATTAGTGATTAAAATTTATTTTGATTCCCTGCGCTACAGAGTATGATTCTATTATTTGTTTTTAAATCAGCCTGAAGATATGCTATACAAAAATCATTGAACAAATTAGGCAAGTATAAGGGAAGTTTGTTAAAGAAGCGGTTTTATAAAACAAAATTTAGAGGAGGTGGAACATTTTTTGAAAAAACAGAGAAAGACCTTTTTTATAAAAATTATTTCAATAAAAAAACTATTTTTTTTAATTAGATTTATTTAAATCGCTCTAGGTTCTTGTGCTAAAAAATCGCAAATATACGCTTAAAACATGCAGTCAAAAATCCAAAATATGCGCTTAAATATGCCCTAAACCCTTAATATGCACTAAAGCCATAATATACTCTAAAACCCAAAAAAAAAAAAATTCACTAAAAATCTAAAAAAATATGAACTTCAAATTTGTTGATTTTTAATAATCGATTTATTGCTCGAGAATTTGGTTTAAAAGCGAAATCCCATAAAAATGTCTAACAAATGAGAACTAGATTATTTGTTATTTTTTGTTAAATCCTAATTTTAAATTTAACAAAATATGGAAAAATATGCAACTAAAGTGAAAATATACAAAAAAATGACAAAATATGGATTAAAATATGCATTTATAGCAAAATAAGCAAAAATATATATCCAAAAATATGCAAATACAAATCGATGGCATACTAATTCCAAACATGCATTTGCATGAATTCGCTGCCCTGATCATTACCCGGTTATTACCTTATTTGTCTATAATATTGACTATTTTAAAGCATTTCTTTATTTCTTTGATATTTGGCTTCTTTCTTCTACCGTACATTTTTACCCTGCCAATTGTATGACCCCTCTTCATACCCTTCATACAATGTTTTCAAAAACTTAAACACCAGACAATAATTTATCCTATTTAAGATTCATAAAATCCTTTGTTTATTTTTTTTTATAACTACTACTGTATTCCAGAAATATACTCACCTTCTCTAACTTTCATCACTCTCTTAGCAATACTTACCCTTTTTTGAGTTTATATAGGAAAGTATGTTCGAAATAATTCGAATTTCCCCTTGTTTTATTATGAGTGAGTTTTCTTTCTATCCTGTAACAGTGGTGGTTTTTATATAAAATTGAGATTGAGTTGTTTTCCAAAAGCTTTGGTTTGAACTCACTAGGTGGTAACCTTAATTTACTCCTTAAATTTTCTATAGCATAAGTTTTGGGTATAATTTGTTTTTAACATTTTGAGTAACTTTTTGTAGAAATAGGTGAGTTTTTATTTCATATTACAAATGAATAGGAGAAATAAAATAAAACGAATTAAAAATAAAAAAAAAAAATAAAATTTTTTTAAATAAAAAAAATTTTAATTTCCTTAAAGTATGCTTTAATTTTAACAATATGAATATTTTACAATATGAGTTAATAAAGTCGCCTAAAAATATGTAGTATTAATTTTTTTCTAAAAAATGAACCAGTTTTAAAAATTTGTTTATAATTAAAAAACTGTACATAGCCTAATCTCAGAATCTGAAAGTTTTATATAAAATCTAAGTCATAATCTTAAAATTTTTATATGAAATAGAGAAAATGTAAATTTTTTTTTGCAAAACAACTAACCCACATTCTAAGATTTTTTCTCCATGTAACACACAAGATGCCTAATGATTGGTTCGGAAACCATGAATTGACGGTAGGCATTGATTGTACGAAGTTTTTGCAAAGTTTTTCTCTTTTTGTTGTAAAAACTAATTAAATTGTGCTACACCGGAAAAAATTTTAGTGATCGAAAAAAAAGATAAAAATATTAATAAACTAATAAAACTTTTCTTCACAAAGTGATCAAAAAATTTCTTAATATTAATGAAAAGATTCATACTTTTCAAGAAACTATTTTTTATGAAACTTCTTCGTTGAGTAAATGAAACTTTTAATAAATAACATGATATTTTTTATAAAAATTTATGAAAACTTGCATTAACCCAATGAAAAGTTTCAATGGATCAGTGCAGTTCCATTGCAACTTTATCACTTTTATGAAAATTTGCAGATAATTCTATCAGTGTAGGTGAAAAACCTAACAAGTACTTGAATTTAAAAATTATTATTTCCAGGGCAAAACTAAAGTCGATTTTCCAATTTTTGTACAATTTAACAAGTCACAAGTCACAATGTATCAATTGAACCCCACCAATAACAAGGCCATATTAAACTGACCCGGCCCCTTTCGTATAAATAGTCCTTTCGTATAAAAAGTCTGCCATGCTGGGAAATGTCCCTCATGTGACCTTAGACCGGTCCCAGTGCCAGTAGGGTATTTTTAGGCACATCTTCTAACACGTTAAATGGTGTTTAAAATGTGTCAATTGAGCCCCTCTAATGACAATATGGTAAAAAAAACTCACTTAGAACTGGTTCCGTACACCGTGGAACCTGTCCAGCTTGTCACCTAAGACCGGTCCCTTTCCTTAAGGAAAAGTACAACAATTTGCGGGTTAGAATTGGAATTTTTTCAAATTTGTCCTCGTTTTATATTTTTTTATAAAGGAGAATATCGAATATTACAAATTCTCGCTTTAAAACCAGGAATGCACAAGACCGCTTTCGGCGTGAGTTTTTAAAATTAACAATTTTTAATTAAAATAGTGAGATTATTTGGATGAAAACCATAATTTACAGTACAACTGGTTTAAGACGAACGCGGATACGACTAATTTTCCGTTATTGATACAAACTTGCCAAAATTTTGCAAAATTTTCTTAATTATTTATTTTTTTTTAATTTTAACAACATTTAAACTGAAAACAAAGCCATTTGATCTTAAATGTAGCGAAATTCAAATCAAATATTCACAAACACTACTCCCTCTTTCCTCCTCCCCATAACCTAATTTCCTGATATCAACACAATGTATTGCATTATAGGGGGCATCCCCTGAGTGTTGGTCTAACGAAAAAAAGAAAAAAAAAAAAATATATATATTTAGGAAAATAAATGTAAGAATGTCACAATTTTTTAATAAGAAAATTCCGTACGTTTTAATAGCGAAGAATAGTCAAAGTTTCAAAAATTAAAAAAAAATATTATTTAGAATAAAACGAAATTGAGAAAATTACCTTCAATACTAAGCCTTACTAGCAGAAGTCAAAAATAAATAAAAAGTAAAGCGAACGTCTCTTCTTTGAAAACAAACAGGTTTTTGGTACAAGAGCCCTTCTTAGTTTAAAAACGGGTTAGCGGATTTTAATAGTATTTGACAAAATGAATGCGTGTTCTATGAGTAGATAAATATATAGATTTGAATTGAACTTATTGCAATTAGGCAATTTTCGAAAAGCGAACATCGCTACAGCTTGTTACTAACACCAACGCTCTACCGTCTAAGCTAACGTTGCCTATGCACAATGGCTGGCTAACAGCATACACATATTTTTTGCATGTGTGTTCAAATTCGGAAGATAAAAATTAAAACAAACATAACAATGAAATACATAAAAAATTTATAATGCACACAAAGTGAGATATAAGGCTTTACTTAAATTGCCCAAGGACTCTAAGAATTCTATTAGAACAACTTAAGAGGACATTGTTTTAACTTTGGGGCTAATGAGAAGATTTTAAACAAATTTAGCTTTTTTTAAAAACATTTTTAACTCTTGAATTAAATCACAAAAATAAAATATTCAGTTTTGATATAGCAAACGATCTTATTGATTAAATAATACATGCATGCCGTACATGACATACATTTCACTGCGTAATGAATTTTTCAGAGTTTGAGTGTTAAATCATTTATAAATATTGTTCACTTTCTCTTTTTCCGCACCATATTTTTCCCATAACTCTTTCTATTCATTAACGAAAATCTACTTGAAATTACTAAAAATCCATTTAAATATACTAAGCAGTCATGTATAATGATTTTTGCAAACATTTACCCAAAACCAACTAAAAAACAACATCATAAACATTATCAACACCATCAATATAGATAGCGTAGCGAACACAAAAAAAAAAATGAAACCCACACACAGAACGCGAAAATGAAAATCCGTTAACCAACCATAAGGCTCAAAATAATCGACCGCGAAATCCGCGTTAATATGCTGCAATTGATAACCCAAACAGTCAAACAACCGATAGACTCCCATACACACACACACACAAAAATAATGGACAAACAACGGACTCTATGGATGTAGAGAGAAAGTGATATATGCAGGGAATAATATACATTTAGAACCCCATACACATATTTCTGTATACACACATAAACTTGCATACTATATCAGCTACTACATTTCCACTTCCTGTTTTACAGTATGTTCTACATGTGTATGTGTGAGTGTGTTTGTTATATGGTTGGGTGTACCAACAACATAATGTTAAACATTTTACATGTTGATATTTGCTAAAGTGCAAAAAAAAAGCAACAACAAATTAAATGAAAATAAAATTGCATAAAGGTCATGAAGTAGATTAACAAACAAAAACATACAAAAACAGGCTTGAACATGACAGGTGGAATAAAAAAATCAAATAAGGACGATTTTTGTTTTATTTTAGAGCAATGGACTGAGGAGGCGTTATATCATTTAAAATTTAAAATTTAAAAAGAAAAATTAAAATTCTAAATGAATCTATTTAAAACCATCGTTAATTTCTTTATAAATGTTGAAATGGTATTGTAAGAGTGTGCGTGTGTATTTGAATATTTGTGTGTTAATAGAATCCTTTACGTATTCTCTACAAAAATATGACAAATGTTTTAGTGTGAAGTCATTTTTCAAAACTTAACAAAAACAACAATATATTTTTTGTTGTTTTGGCGCGCGCGGACATTTAAAGTTGTTAAATACACATTGCAAAAAAAAGTTCCCATATAACTACCCCCATACACGCACAGAAACTGCTTTAAACACATACGCATTTAACAAAAGAAGAGTTAGTCAGTCATAACCATTACCATCATCATCATCATCAGAAACATTATGAATTCGCCAAAGGTCTCCATAGTCAAAGCAGAAACACTTGTTTATACATTTTTAATACACTAATAGAAAAAAATTATTAACAATTTTTGTTAAAAATACTGAAATTTTTTTTTTTTATTATTAATTAATAATTACTTAATTTCAAATTATATACTATTACCCTAACCGAGCACTAGCTACTATGGCCTTCGGCGCGTTGTAGCGAAAACGGACCAGTGCCTCTGGTGGGAATCGAACCCACGACCCCCGCACAGATAAGCCAGCACGCTACCAACTAGCCTACCGGGCGCACATACATATACTAAAAAAAAAAATTAATTCAAAAAGTGACACAGCAGAAAAAACAGATTTTTTTGCTAAATATTAGTAGGATAAGAATAGCAAAAATAAATTTGTTAAACTTACAAAAATTTAGTTATATATGAGCAAAATTTTAGTTAATTGAAAATAAATTAATCTGATAAAATCAGCATCAAATTTGCAGTGACAATAATCCATGGATATAAATACGAAAAAAATGTCAAAATAACAAAAACTTTTGTAAAATACACGATTATTTGTTCATTTTACAAAATATTTAGTAGTTTTGACATTTTTTTCGTATTTCTAGCATGGATTATTATGAGTGTCCCAAATATTAGTAGACAAAAAAATATGATATTTTTAAAGTTTTTTTTTAAGATTTTGGTTTTAATGCAAATAAAAATTGTATTTCTGAAATCAGCAGTATAATTTTTTTTAGCACATAATTCTGCCGATTTTTGCAAAATATACTGGAATTTGCATTCAACTAAATTTAGGGTAAATATTGCAACAATTTAGTAGATATTACAGTTTTTGTTGGCTGCTTTTTGTCTACAAATATGTAGTAAAAGTGTTTTCTAATTTTAGCAGAGTTTATTGCTATTTTTAATTAACTAAAATTCAATTGGAAAATAACTAAACTTTTGTAATGTTAACAGATTTATTTTTGCTGTTCTTATTAAAAAAAAAATCAGCTAATTTTGGCATACAATTTGGTAAAGTTTTATTTTTGGTATTAAGCAAAAAAAAAAAAAAAACAAAAATCTGCTAAATATAGCATTTTTTGCAATGTCATTTGTAACAAATTTTTAGTAGCTTTGTTTTCGCTTTCTTTTACACGTGTATTTCTATGAGTGTACCACCTCGTTCCCAGTTTCATCATCTCTGTAACAATTTTCATGTTTTTGTTTATTTTTTGGTGGGTTTTTGTTTAATTTTTTGTGAGTAAAATGAGTGCTTTGAGGGCGTTTTTGTTGTTAACATCTAATTGCGTTGATTATGATGACGGGCAGTGGCAAAAACAACAGTGGTACAGTGAGCGTAGGAACCAAAGCATACAAAGTGAAAATCCATTATTTTCCTAGTTCGTGGTATTTAGAATTTGGCAAATATTTTGTATGTACACTGTGCTTACAATGCCAGCTTAATATATTTCAAATGATGAGTGGTGCGTAGAACGAAATTGTCAAAGCACACAAATAAAAAATTTATTAAAATTTTGACAATTTACTGATACATCGCGTAGAAACGGCTAATTCTTATTTTTTGGTGCCTCTTTTGTCCATAACTATAGATTCTATTTACTAACATCTCGAAAAAAATACCGGTTATTCGTTTCCCAAAATGAAACTGACTTTTGGTATTTGTTTTTTAATGTTCAAAAAATGACTAACAATTGTAGTAAAAAATGAACCACACATGTTAGGAAAAAATTAAAAAACATAACAAAAAACGACTGTAAAAAATGAATGTAAAATCATAAAACAGTCATTTGATGTGGTTTGTTTTTTTAAATCAACTACAAGGTTAGTAAAAATTAAATTTGATCTACAAATGACTGACATTTACATTAAAAATAAAGAAATTGTATTAAAACACCAACAACTACAAATTTTTAAAGCAGAAGTTCACTAAGTGTACTAAAATAGCATATACATTGTGAGAAAATTTTAAAAAATTATGTGAGGGTTTTTTGCAATTCTTTTACATTTGCGACTTATTACATATGAAACTTCTTTCTTTCATCCTCTAACTTAAGCTTATATTTGCAAATTAAATTAATTTTCGTTTGAGTTTGAATTTGAATTTTTACGTCTTTTTCAGAAAATTGCAATTAATACTATAATTAATATGCAATTTTATTAAGTTTTAATTGTGAAAGGCGTGGTAGAGAAGAATGAGTGTATTTTTTAAAAATCATAACTACATTGCAAATTTTCAATTCTCTGAATCAGACTGCGCAGTTTCTGGTATTAAACCTTCGTCAGCGACCCTATTTTTTTTTTAATAATGTAATATTTGTTATGTTTTTATTTGTTCGATTGCGTCTTTATGAAATTTTCTGTGCAGTCACTGACCGTGGTATAGATAAACTGATTTCTAATGCCACATGCACTCGCACTACACGTTAGACAGAGCGCTTTAGCCCACTGATCTATCGTCAGGTTGAGTTTTGTTGTGATTAAAACTAGTTTTATTCAATACACGGTGTTTTTGTTCTTGCATACATAATCTCAGAAGTACAACTCTAACAACACAACAGTTCTATTTTTAGAAACTTACCTTACTCTAATGCCCACTGCTTTCCCATATGTTGTAAGTGATGCCACATCTATGATATATTCTTTGTATATTCGATAGATGGCGCTTACGTAGTTAGAGAAGAATTGCCAGAGAGCAATTTGAACCATTTTTTAATACAATAAAACTGGAAAAAGAATACCTTGCCTTGCATATAAGTGCTGAAAGGAAAATGTATGTTAAGATGACCTTGTAATGTTCTAAATATAATGCTTCGATGTTAAAATGCATTGGAATCGTTGTGGTCACTGTTTTAGGTCTTCACTATTCAATTATAAGATTAAAACATTTGATTTTGCTGGATGAATTTCTTATTTAAACGGGGTTTCTCTTAACACATATTTGTAATTCTACGAAATCTATCGTCCTTTCTATATCCTTGAGAATTGTTTGCAAACAAGGAGTTATTTTATTATCCTTGCATATTTCTGTAAATGGCAGACTGCATTCATTGCATGCTAAATTATTTAGTTTGTCCTAAATACTCAAAATTGATGCAGAGTGGTTTTTGCATTTATATTCAACTTTGTACTTACAATTATTAAAAATTCATATAATCCAGTTTTTTTTTTGTGACGATTATGATTCCAACAGAATCTATTTTTGTTTTAGTTAGTTGTTTATTGACCAGTTTCAAAGTAATATTTATGAATTTTAGATTTCTTTACGGGCTGTTGATGGTCAGTCTTTTAATAAATCGATATAAATAAAAACAATTTACATCATCTTTCACTCAACGTTTCGTTGGTTGTTTTTTCCAACTTCATCAGGAGTTTATGTTTATTAAATTCTGGCAAATAGATTACAAAACGGCAAAAATTTAATTAAAATTTTATAAAATAAAGTTATTTTTGTTTGATTTACACATTACCCAAATTTCTTTGACATGTATGCTTTGATTTTTTCGTTCTACAAAAAAAGTTTTTCGGAAAATTTCACAGATAATATTGCAGTATAGTTATAAAATATTAGAAATTTTTTAATAATGACGAGAAAGAAAAAAAAATATTTTCATGATCTATGCTTTGATTATTATGTTGACTGTAGTACAACAACATAATGCAGTTTACAACGACAACAAAAATTTACATGGCAAAATATACAAAAAGTCTACACAATGAAAATAATAATGATAATGACGTCAACAACGTTGTGTATTTAGATAATAATGATGTGTTAGTTCATCATTATGATTATGATGTTACTAAGCCAAAAAGAAAAAAAAAACTGAATTTAAGGCCAAATGTAATGAAAATTACTACCAAAAATATGAGGTATTAATGTGATTCTTTTCATATACTTACACAGAGAAAAATAATCTTAGTTTAATAAATGTTTATATTATATTTCAATTAACATTTAATTCTATAAAGCATTTCATAAAAATATATTTTAACTGAAACTGTTTCATAAATTCTAAGAAACGTTTTAAGGCCTTTTTCAAAAAAGCACATCACATAAACCAATAACGAAACAGCTGCTTCGTCACGGAACGGCAAGACTATTGGAGCCTTTAATAGTCGAGTTTCGGTGACAATTTCCATTAGTGCAATGAAACAATTCATTATTGAAGTGAAGAAAATTCTCTGAGTGTAGTTTGATTTCAAATTTGTTTCTACTTAATTTAATAATGCTTCTGCTTGGTTTTATGTTTTTTTTTGGTGTGTATAGCTTTAAGTATTAGTATAAACATCAGCAACAAAAAATACGCGAATTTTTTTCTTTTTTTTCTGTATTTTTGCACGAGGGTTGTTTTTGTTTGACGCCAAAAAAAAAAACAACAAAAATTAAGGTTAATTTTGGTGTTAACTGACTCTAATATGTGAAAATTTCAAGGTCAGACTAAACATATGAGAAACAACAGGTTTCCCCTAAAGAAATTTTGGTTAAAAAAAAATTAAATCATACTTTAAGGATTTTGTCTGTATGGAGATACGTAGCATACTTTTAAGGGGTTTAGAATAAAAACGACCACATTTAAGCAATTATAAAATATAAATAAATGATATATTCAAAAAATTATATATTAAATATTATTCTAAAAATTATAATTTCTAATATGGACTAACATGGCAACCCTGGTAACCATTTCATTATAAACCCTTTTTTAAAGGCAAAATCGGGTGCCATCGTGGAGCCTTGGGTAATCATCTGAGAAAAAAAATTGTAATTTTGTTTTACACACGAAAAAATTCTCTAGTCCCAAAGTAGCCGGATTTTTAAATCTTTTAATTTTCATTATTATGGTACGAGGGTAAACTCAAAAATTAAAAAAAAAAACCAAAAATGTCATTGTGTCATTTATTTAAAAAAAAAAAAAATAATAATAGGCACACATTTAAAAATTTCTCAACATTAACGATTTCTTTTTTTAGTCGTCTACAAAAAAAAAAAAACTCGTTTCGAATCGGTCTACCCATTAAGGATGCATAGTGGCACCCGGTTTTCAATAACTTGTTTTGAGAAAAAATCATTTAAAGTTAATATATCTAATGTAAAATATAGGGCAAGGAGTTTGTTTAACAAGCTGTAACTTTTTTATTTCTGCGATGTTTTCTTAAAAATTTTCATAGCATATAGAGAAAAGTTCAAACAATTTAAATATGAAACAAAAATAAAAAATAAATAAAAAAAAATTTGAAGCCAGTAAATCCCTTAAGTGTTTTTACAACAAAATGGTAAAGAAATTTAAGGAGATATAATTGATATGATGATACAAGAGCTTTTATTAGCAACAAAAACCCAGACACGTTTTTTCCAGTACCTTTTATTTAATATATCCCTTTATCTAAAACCCCATTTCGAAGGTATTGGTGCTTAAAATGGTAAATTTTTAGAAAGAGGTGACGAAGTTAAGAATTGTGTTTGCTAAATTTCGCTCAACTCAAACCGCTGTGCCCGCCTCTCGGCTAGATGGACAAATCACTGGTGCAACACAGGATAGATCCCAAAATAACAAGGATGTTTCCTAGGTCGGACTTTTTATATAAAAGAGTACTTATTACTATTGGGACATAGCGAATAAAAGTTTTGTTGTGATAAATAGTCTGATAATGGTTTGAAGCACTGTTTTTGTAAGCATGTCCTCTTTCAACAGTCAAGAGACCAGTTTTTTCACCGCTTAATCCACACACCCAGAAAAAAAAATGCCAACCGAATTGAAAATTTTATTTTAATGGTAAAAACTTATAAATTCAGTTAGTACAACGAAAATTACATTGGATTTAAGAATATTTTGGCTGTTGCAACTAAAATTCAGTTGAATTAACCTAAATTTGTTGTAAAAACTAATGTCCAATTGTAGCAACCGATTTAAATTCATAATAACTGAATTTGATGCGTAGTAACCGAATTTAACTTGGCAAATAGCAAAATTTTTCTCTGTGTGCAGCAATGGCAAATTGTTCTAGTTCTGCGATATGGCCTTCTTTAACCAGTCACTGGATAGGTCTTTTGAGATATGTCATTTCCCATAAGGTTCTCACAAAATTTCTTCGGCTTTAATGAAATTTCTTAATTCTTACTTCTATGTTAACTTAATTGTCAATCTACTTAATTTCAAAATCTGATCTTCGCGTAAAGTCTAGTTGCGGTTTAAGTTACAATAACTTCCTTTCCATTTACTTTATTTACTCCAACATCATATTCTATAAATTTAAGATCAAAAGCATATCCCTTTGGTATCCTTAACCCAAGGTATTTGTAAGAATACGTTTTATAAATTATTAAATATTTCATTTTCAATTCCTTTTTCTAGATAATTAAAATCTACAATTTCCAAAACTAAATACTCAAGCTCATTAAAATTTCTGTTCAATTCAAGTTTTTAAGTTTTTTGTTTTTTTAGTTTTAGTACAGTTTTTTTGTGCTTTATTAAGGATATCGTTACGCTTGTGCATTTTTAATCAATTTTACTGTAGTAACCCTTTGGGTATGTACCCCAAGTCAAACCAAACCGGACCATGCCACAATTAAAACTACAAAAACGACCATCATACGTCGATAAATACTACAGACAAACTATAGAATATACTGGTACTTAGCAAACTACATACAACATTTATATAGTAAAATGAAAGTAGTTGTCCAAAAAAATCCTCAAAATTAAAAAAAAACGGAGTCTATGAACAGGTCAAGTCAATTTAATTTAACCTTTTGGGAGGCCTGTGATGCATATTTAAAATTGAAAACTCAAATACAACAAATCTAAACTGAACTGAATACAATGATGACTATGATGATGACCAACTACATCGTCCTTTGGTACATTGTTCATGGCGAAAAGTAAACCTCATTAAATGATATCCTCTTTTTATCTTGGTTTTGGTATGATGATGTAATATAGAAAATGAGCAAGAAAAAGGATTTTAATGGGTTGGGTACAAAGGGTGCTACAGAGTGAATTGTATGGAAATATTTGATTATAATACTTACCCATACAAATTCGTATTGTAATGTTTATCAAAATAAAATGTCGAATATTTTTATTACAATATATTTCATAAATGACCAAAAACTGGACACTTGGTTGTTGTTTTTTTTTTTTTTTTTTTTTGATTATTTTTAGGAAATCAAGAACATTTTATGGAGAGATGCTTTATATCTCCCTTTAATTTGCATAGTGCTTTTTGTGTGCCCACCACCATTACCATCACCCTTTAACCCCTTTTTTGCTAGTTTTAATTTTATATTTTGTTCGTTTTATCATATTCCATACATTCATGTAATAAAGTTTTGTATGTGTTTTTTTTTTTATTTTATTTTGTTATGAAACGCTTTTAAATATTAAAATGCCATGACGATTTTGAATGTTCATACCATATGAATGAATGTATTTTATAAGAGGGTTAATTTAGAAGTAATGAAATACTTACAGAGAAAAAAAAATTATTGAGAGCATCATACTATGATTGGGGATACGTTACATATGATTAAATCGAAATTCCAATCAATACATGAAGCTATTTTGTGTTGCTTTAGACCCTGATTTTATTTCTCTTATTCCCTGATTGTTACAATAAACGATTTTGTATCAAAAACAAAATAGTCTATTTACAGTTAATCTATTTTTGTAAGAGTCGTGGGTTCAATTCCCATCATATAGTTTTGTAATATACAATCACTATCTGAACTTTTAAGGGTCTAAGTCTTGAAGAATAAATATGTGGCTAACTGAAGTTCGATGATTTAGATACAGGATTCGAACTTCAATAAACTACAATTTGTCTTGACTATTAGAACTTATAAACATCTGGTTGCTTTTCGAATTTTCGGAATTTAGATTAAAATTTAAAAAAAAATACAATTTAAAGTCGAAATAACTTTAAAAATTATTCACAATTTTGACTTTAAAGATATTTACTTTGGATTACTGAACTGCAACGCTTCGGACTTAATTGAGCTATACTTCGTAGGAAAACGAGTTTCAAGCTTCAAAATAATCACTAGTCGGACTTAAAAAATATAGTTTAATGTACCGAGACTCTTAGATACATGATTATGACTTGAACAAATTCAGAGTAAAAAATTCGGACGATTAGATAGACATCTTTAACTTGAAGTTACTATGACTCGGAGCACTTAAATTTCTAGATTTAGATCGGACTTCGAATAACTACATTTAAGAGTTTTAAATCTCAACAATTTTTATTCCCGATTTTCTTTCGGATTATACATTATCACGACTTAGATTTACGATTCGGCCTTTAACAAACTTCGATTTTCGATTCGGAGTACTAGAAGATTTGGTGTAGTGATAACTACGATTCTTAGAACTAAATTTTTATATTCGCGATTCCGGCTACAATTCGAATAGTTTAATTATCACGCTTCACACTTACGATTTGGCTTTGAAGAACTTCGATCTTCTATTCGGAGTACTGAAAGAGTTTCGATTCGGAGTTCTAAATTTAGATTAACAAATTGGGTTCAAAGAACTATCATTTGGATCATTTAATTATTGTTTGTATTCTATTCAGAGTTTTAAAAACTACAATTTTTAGAACAGATCCCCTATTCGGACTTTAACTGACTACAATGCAAATAATTTAATTAACACGATTTAGACTAAGTGACTAGTCGGAGTACTGAAATTGTTAGATTTAAATCGGATTTTGAATAACTACATTGTGAAGCTTTAAATTCAAAATATTTATTCTCAATTTAGACTTCAAAGAACTTCGATTGGGAGCACTGAAAAAAATAATAATTAACTACTGCTTTGTTTTACAATTCGGACTTTTCATGAGCAATTTTGAGTATTTAATTACCAGGATTAAGATTCAAAAGTCGTACTTTTCATTAGCGATATGGATTAGAAGCCACCATACGGACTTTTAAAAACTATTCGGAGTAACAAGCTAACACAATTAAGATACATAAATGTAAATCCAAGTACTACGAATAGCGTATAAAAGTCCGAATGAGTGGATCAGAATGACTGATCTAAGACATTTTAGTTCCACGATTCGGAATACCAGCATAACACAGTTAAGATACCGAATAGTAAATCCAACGACTCCGAATAGCTTATAAAAGTCCGAATTGTGGTTTTAAATGAGTGCTTTAACACAATTTAGTGTCACAATTCGGAGTTTTAATAAGCTACGTTTTGTACATTTAAAAACTCATATTCGGACTTATAGTTCGGACTTCTAAAAAGATAAGATTTAGATAAATCAAGATTTAAAATTGAGATAATTTGAAAATAAAAAATAACTGGTTGGTTTGGGACAATTAATATTCACAATGCGGACTTTTTGTAAGCGATTCGGATTTTGCGACTTACACGACTAAGATACCAATGTTAATATTCCCAGCAAAACTGTTCTGATAAGGAATGATTCTAATCGAGCATTTTCATTGATGAATTTAACATTGGCTTGTCATAGTATTTGGAATGATTCGTATTAATCGTTTTTGGAATGATCGTATTTGGAATGATTCCCTCTTATGTCAAG
Source organism: Delia radicum (assembly GCA_021234595.1). Taxonomy (NCBI): domain Eukaryota; kingdom Metazoa; phylum Arthropoda; class Insecta; order Diptera; family Anthomyiidae; genus Delia; species Delia radicum. Next base: position 3,231,997 of record CM037852.1, read on the forward strand.
CCAATGTTAAATTCATCAATGCAAATGCCAAAGAGAAGAGAAAGTATTTTGGTGGGTTTGTTTAAAATGCACTACTTGGACTGTCTTCGCAGTCTAAAAATTGTAATTAGGACGAATCCCAATAACGCTTAATTCAACATTAATGGAATTGAAACATAGTTCGATTAACAATGATTTTGCTAGTACACACGAACAACATAATTTGCTCAGACACTCCGAAAATCTTATAATATAATCTTTTCTTTAGTTTCAAGCTTCCTTATCAGCATATTTAGTATATTTGATCTCATTTCTTTATAACAAGTAATTGGCCAACCATTGTCTGTAAAGTTATAACACTAATGGCTCCACGTGTTTGGCTGTGATATAAAGTTTCATATTTTTTCAAATTTGTATGTGTTGCTTTTAACTTAACCCTGTTTTCTTATAATTTTTAAATTGATAAATATTTAGTTTTGTAATGAAGAAAGAACAATTTTAAATAAAATTTAAAAATTGTCTTAAAGTCGTAAAGAATTTGTTGTTGCCTCGTTGACTGGCTCGTTGGCATTTATTCTGCACATCCTCGTATTTATAGTTCCCTTCATTGGTTTCACTAGTTATGTTTCTCTTGTGATCCCATCCTAAATCTAAAGCTCTTAAAATCTCAAATCTGGCCATTTTGAACCCATACATTTAGTTTATTTTAAAGTCCTGCCATGTAAAGTACCATGAATTAGCTATCGTTTAAGAACTTATCAATTAACCCAGCTATGCATAAATATTTTAAATGAATTGTCCAATATCAAATATTCTTAGTGAATACAATTTTGTTTTTGCTCTTGGGTCCATTGTTGATGCACGTTTTTCTAGAACGAGTTGAGTATATTGAATTTATTTAATTAAGGGTTCCTTCCACTAGCCACTTCATGAAAAAAATATAGAACCGGGACACTACTTAAGCATAACACAACAGCAGCAACAACAATAGTACACGTATTTGTGAATATGTGTGAGTATTTGTGAATATGTGTGAGTTGAGTATTTGTGTACCCCATTCATTTAAAAATCTCCATCATATTGGCCTTTTACAAAATATATTCTCAACTGGTATACGAGGACGACAAGTATGTGTGCAGTTTTATAATATTGTCCTTTTATGTAGTACAGTATTTACCAGTGTGTTTGTGTGTGAGTATTTATTTGTATATATCCTTGATGCTCAATGACTTCATTTTCAAAAATTTTATATGTTTATAAATTTTTCCAGTTGTATTTTATTTTATGGTTTGATTTTTCTATTATTTTCTTTTATTTAAATAAATATATAAAATATAACTGTTGTTACAATAATCATGCATGTACGTGCTTATAACTGTTTCGTTTTTGGTCATTTGGTTTTTTATTTTTTTACAACATTCTTGTCATTCTACCAGTAGTAGTGGCCTGAAGTTTCAATAGTTTTTTCCCTTACTTTGGTTTGGTTTTCCTCATTTCATTTTGTGTTTTAGCGAAATTTTGAAGTATAGTTTCGTTTAATTTTTGTAATTCAAGTAGAATTTGAAAATTTCTGTTTAACTTCCGTTTTACTTGTCATACTTTATTCTTGTGGTTCAAATGCGGATGTTCGTTTTTTTTTTTGGTATTACTTTTGGTACGGACACCCGCTGTCACTGAAGTATTTACCTCTTTTCTGTTACCCAAAAAAAATAACCATTCTCTTTTCAAAAATTTTTGTCATTTGTTTTATTTTGAATAAAAGTGTGGAATTGAAACATTGTCTAATATATGAAGGACACATGATCATACTTGTGTTACTTTGCAGATATATGGGATTGATGTATGAAGAGGGTGGATATTTCTGTTGGTCATTGGAGACAAGTGTTTGTCATAAGTTTTACTTGAGTGTTTGCTCAAAATTTTAAAAGTTATAAAATCATTTTTGTTATTTCAATATATAAAGGTGTCCTTTTTTTCAAACATTGTATAAAAAGGGTTTGGTTATATTATTCAATAGGACAGTGATGCAAAATAGTGAGCTTTAAAATAAACTTAGACTTAGAATGCCATGTAGGTAAAGACCACTTCAAATGTAGTTAAAAACAAATGAAATTTCACTTAAAGAAAGGACGACATTTCAGTAAATTCAACTAACATTGTCATTTTTTTCTAATGTTCTAAAAATGTCTTACAATTGTAGTAAAAATTAACCACATATGCAGTACAAAATAAACAAACATTTATTTTTTGTTTTATTCTTTTAAATAACAAAAAACTACTGTAAAAATGAATGTAAAATCATAAAACAGTCATTTCATGTGGTTTGTTTTTTTAAATGAACTACAAGGTTAGTGAAAAAATTTAATTTGTTCTACAAATGACTGACATTTACATTAAAAATAAAGAAACTGTATTACAACCCAAGCAACTACATATTTTAAAAGCAAAAGTTCCCTGAGTGTAGCATTGCTGCTGTAAGTTAATAACAAAAATGGCGCCAACATATGAAAAGTTATATACCAAAGGATGTGCCTTCAAAATATATTTTATATGTTATTTAATTCACTATGAATTATGTTTCTATGATTAACGCCTCATTTTTTCTTAATTTTGTCAACTACGAGGAAATTTTCATTTGCACAATTTCTGTCTTAAACGCTCTTTTTAAAGAATTTATTTTAAATATTAAAAAAATCGTCGATATTGATTAAACAAACTGCAAATTTAAAAAATGACCGAAATTAAATTTAAAACATCCTTATCTCGAAAACATTTTTAATTTTTGCCTTTTTGTTTTTATAAAAAAAAAAATAAAAAAAAAAAAAAATAATAAATTTGACGATTATTAATTTTTTAAATTTTGGAGGTTTTTTAAAGTTTGTGGTTATTTTAAATTTGAAGATTTTTTTAAATTTTGTGGTTATTTTAAATTTGGTGATTTTTTTAAATTTTGGTGATTTTTTTTATTTTGACAATTTTATTTTTAATTTTGCTATTTTTTTTAATTTAAAAAATTTTGTTTTTTCAATTTTGGTGATTTTTTCAAATATTACTATTGGTTGGTATTGAAAACATTTTCATAATAATGGTAGTTGTCTTCCACAGTTACTTTAAGACCAAAATAAAAATTAAAAAATTCGATTCCATTAAAGTCATGTGTCTTCTTGATTAACCTGTTTGTTTTTCAGCATGGTACCGGATTTATTTTAAAATAACAATAACGCTAAAAAACGAAATTACGGTAATTTGTAGATAAAACAAAATTTAATGAGTAAACATTTTAAATAAACCCTGTGATAGTAAAAGAAACTATTGGAATCATTGTTTTAAAATGTTCAAATCGGTATTGATGTGGTCGTGATGCGCGCAGGAAAAAAGAGCATCATGTTATGGTAGTTAAAGAGCGTCATATTATGGTTGAAATAAGTGACAATCATAATATGATCCACGTAATCATATTATTGTTCTAAATGATGATAAAATCGTCATCAGTGATTATAATATGATTAGTCAGAATCATGTTAATGATTGTTAGGAACATAATATGATAATTTTTTTGTTCCCAATCATGTTCAATCATATTATTTCTCTGCGTGTATGCAACTACCGATATAATGAAAAGATAGTATTTGCCAACCATTAACATAAGCGATTTTTTTCATTTTAATCGATGTTTTTTTTTTAAACTTTGGCGATTTTTTTTCCAATTTTTGTGATTTTATTATAAATTTTGGCATTTTTTTCAATTTGTTGTCATTATGGGTTATAAAAACAGAAAATATTAATTGCACCAAATTCATTTTCAATTAAACATTTAGTATATATTATTAAACTTTTAATTGAAAGTAAGTTTGAAATCAAACAAAAGTTATATTGAAATTTTATTGGCAATCATTTTTCTGTTTAAATTCAATATCAATTTTTATCCTTGTTCGTCCCACTGTTAATTTCATGGCCAAGTCAGTCACATACAGATATGAATAATTAATAACCGAAGCAATGAAGTTGAATTCTCAACTGGACCACAACCAGCCAAAAATATAATAATTGGCAACACAAAAAATAAAACCGAACAGGGCGTTTATTCCTTTTATACATATTGAGTTTTTTCTTAGTTCTTTTTTAACAAACCAAATTGGACAATGCAGTAAAGTAAAATGGAGAAAAAACATTTTTTAAACAAAATTTATGTAAAAAGGAAAAGCCACAAAAATCATATGATACATAAATAATATATACAAACAAATACACTTAAAATTAAAAATAACAATGAAAAATTAATGGCAAAAATACACTCAAAGAAGTATTGAAGTAAAAAGTAGAAAAAAAAATTATAGAAAAAAGCAGTACTAAATTTCAAAACTGGTAGTTTTGTAAAGGATTGATTCATTGTTTTACTAATGTAATCGTTTAAACTGAAAGTAATTCGTCTGCAGCACTTACAAAAATAAACCGCTAAGAAGAAAAAGCTGCTAAGAATTAATTTAAACTCACGTTGAAGTAAAAACTATTGAAATTAGTAAAATTTTTTTTTGCAAAAAATTAGCAAAAACTTTTGCTAAATATTTGTAGACAAAAAAAAAACAGCTAACAAAAACTGTAATATCAATAAAATTTTTGCTCTATGTACCTTAAATTTAGTTAAATCGAAATAGTAGAAAATTTTGCAAAAATCAACAGAAAAATTTACTAAAAAATTGTAGACTGCCGATTTCCAAGGGCAGTTTTTTATTCGCATAAAAACCACATAAAAAAGTATTTGAAATTTTCTTATTTTTTGTGATTTTTATTTTTTTTTTTACTAATATTTAGCAAATTTTTTGTTTGTTTTAGTAGATTAATTTGTTTCTTTCAATTGACGTAAAAACCATATAAAAAAGTATTTGAAATTTTCACATTTCTTGTGATTTTTTTTTAACTAATATTTAGCAAATTTTTTTTTGATTTTAGTAGATTAATTTGTTTCTTTCAATTGACGTAGATTTAGCTTAAATAAAACCAATTTTTTGTAGATTCAACAGAATTATTTTTGCTATCTTACTAATATTAAGCAAACAAAAAAACATTGCTAGCTTTAGCAGTTTTTCCTGCAATGTAATTTCGAACTAATTTTTCGCATTTTTAGCAAAAACTTTTACTTATTTTTTCTATAAGCGAACCAGAGCTGGGACTAGTCAAAACTAGTTGAGAAGAGATTAAACCTTTGATATAAATTCTAAATTTCGGTATTGTGTGGTGTTGTGTTGAATTATCGAAATACTTTGTTGGGAAATTTATCAATTATTATACAATTTTCAACGGCTTCATTTATTTTTCCAAACATTATTACTCTCACACCTTTAGATACTTTGTTTTCATTTTAAGATATTCATATTTTTTTAAAAACAATTAAAGAATTTTAATATTATTATCTCTTTAGCTTATCAGAGTTTTTATTAATGTTAGCTGGGGAAAAAACATTAAATAATATTTCTTAACATTTAATTTGCATAAAAAACTGCGTTTTTCTAGAAAAGCCAAAAAATGTACTTTACATTCTTATATTTATAGCTCATAAGGGAATATTCGTTTTTGTTTTTCGTTCGCATATTAACATCACGTGTGTTGTTTTTAGAAGCTCCTCCATTTTCCACAACCACCTTTAAACTTACACACATGCCACACTTTTTTTTAGGCGATTATGAAAAAACGAACCATTAAAAGGATATGTTAGGCTTTAAATACAAGCTCATCATCAGCATCATTTAGACAAACCCACACACACACACACACATACATAGAAACTCATTTGAGTGTTGTATATATTTAGGCGCATTTATAAAAGGCTAAAACAAGAAAGAACCTTATAGATATTTAATTCTATGTCGCACAGTGGTGGAGGCTTAAATTTAGAGCCGAATTTTGATTAATATATCTAAGAATTTAATTGTCTGTTTTATTTGAAACTAAATTTATAAAATGCCTGTTAATTAAGTATTAATTGCTACTGTCCATATAACATTAAAATAACACTTATGACCACCGAAAATAGGGAACTTTTTGCATATAACATTTTGAGTAGTGCTCTCCATTTTTTTGTTTCTAGTCCGATTTTTAAAACAGTAAGATATTTGTAATCTGCTAGTAGAGACTAACAAAAATCATACTTTCAAAAATTACAATATTTTTGTATGAAATCATGTTTAAAATTTAAGAAAATCTATTTTTTTTTGTGCGCACTATTAGAGTACTCGAGAAAACAGGGTTGGCCTTTATTTGAAATATTTTAAATATGGGTAAAGTCGAACGGTTACGAAAATTGAAAAAAGCCCAAACCAACAATAAATTCCCATAAAAATGTGGTATTCGAAAAATTTAATAATAAAAATGTTAGGACACGCTCGGACATGATTTATATGCCAATGCGTCTTTAAAATACCTTTCATTTGATGCATATAGTTTAATAACTTATTCAAGAAATGTATTTAAAAAATCATCAAATTGGGCAATTGTTAACCCCACTTTTTAACTCTCAAACTTGAGATTGCGCACCTAAAAAAATACGTGTTTAATATCCGCGGATTTACCACTGTGTAGTTTCCTTGTAATTCGAAAATAGGATAAAATTTATTAAAATTTACATAAAGCTTACTAAATACTAATACTACCACTCTAAACAAAATTATACCGTCAGGGATGCCAAATAACAATTAAAACAAATGGTCGGTTCGGTTAACATAAAAAATTTTAATTTCATATGTTTTTGGAATAAGATTTGTCCACAAAGTTATACTAAATATAAATTTACGAAATATCTGCAATCATGTAGAATTCATATTCTTTGAAAGTTTTAAATTTGGGTTGCTGATATTTCCACTAGAGAAAGCTGTAATGGAAAAAAACAATTTTTTATATATTCTCTATATATCTAAAAAGTTTGGTTGTATGAAGTGTCCTTGATAATTTAACAAAAGTCCTTACTTTGAATCAGGAACTTACAGAATTCTACAAGGATATCGTACTAATTTCATACCGAGTATAAGGGTTTTAACAGAGTTAAGGACAGTTAAGGCTTATGGTCAACATTAGTGAATTTTCATGCTTACCAAGCAATCATCAGGAGTCTTGTATGATTTTTTTTTTAATTTCTTCATGCTCAGGAGTTATGAAAGTTTTTTTTTTCTTCAAAAGTGAGTAATTTAACGAAAACATACCTACACTCATAATAATCTATGCTTAAAAATACAAATATATTTTTGGTAAAATTTTTTCGTAGAATGTACAAATATTTTGTTTTTATTACAAAACTTTCGTATACAACAAATTATATAAATTTACAAATTTCGTAAAAAATACAAACATGATTTCGTAATATTTTTTTAGTACATTGTACAAAAATTTGTAATGTTACAAATATTACATATGGATGTTGATGTGGTTAGAGGTCGGATTTGCAATCAGAAGGTTGCGAGTTCAACTCCTGGCCAGGACAAATTTTTTTTTTTGAGTTTTTATATTTTTTTTGTTTATTAATGTTTTTTTAAATTTCTATGTTTTTTTTTTTTATTTCATTATTACTATTTTTGTGTTTTAAATGGATATTTTGTATTTTGTTTAATAAAGAGGATCCTAAAACAAGTTAAAGAGAACCCGAAAACACTACTTCCACTTTATTTGCAATAAAACAAATATTTAAAATAAAACAAATATTTAAAAAGATAAAATATTTAATAATAAAATGCAATTAGTTTGAAATTGTTATTTAAGTTTATTATTATTATTATTTTATTATTTTTTTATTTTGTTTTTTAATATATTATTTGATATATTTATAAAAAAATTATATTATTTTATTTAGTTCAATAAACATAATAAAAATATTTAATTGCCATTTTACCTTTTTTATTAAATATTTGTAGCATATTTTTCTAGTTTTCATAAAAATTTCATAATATTTTCGACTTAAGTTCCTTTTTAGTTTGTTGTATTGCATCAGCTACTTTGGTGCAAATGGTAGAGGGGTCTACTTCAACACAGCAGAACGTCACTGAAATCGTGAATTCTGGTGTGGCACCATTACATTTTTTTTTTTAATTTTAAAATAAACCCGTAAGGTATGCACCACATTTTTATTTAAAAAAAGTTTTTACAAAACTTTACGAAATGTGATTTGTATATTCTACAAATTTTTTCGTAATGTCAAAATAACCAAAACTTTCGTAAAATGAACAACGGCTTTCGTGTATTTTACCTATAGATTATTATGAGTGTATTATTTGAAATTTTGTTGTAATATTTTTTTTTTATTTAAGTTATGAAATTTTGTTTTCCTTTTTTCAATAAAAATTGAATTCACTAAAAAATTATTTTTTTTAAATATTAAAGTTTAAGTGAGCTTTCGCTTATGATCGATCGACATTAGTGAAATTTCATGCCTACCAAGCAGTCATAAGCTGTCTTGAAAAATATTTTTTGATTTTTTTTGAAATTTTTTCAGTTTATAGAATTTCATGCCTACCAAGCAGTCATAAGCCGTCTTGAAAAATTTTTTTTTTTTTGAAATTTTTTCAGTTTATAGATTCCAAACCACTGTTATATTTTTCTATTTATATAAAATTTTCCAACTGTAGCTGCTTATCATAATGCACACCTTGCGTTAGCTTAACTCGCTATTCGTATTTTATTTATTTTTTTTAGAATTTTAAAAACTCTGTGTAGTATTTTGTTGTTGTAACATAAATTTTAAAAATTATTATTATTATTGTAATCAGTTTTATGCATTTGTAAAAAGCCACAGAGATACATTAACCATTCATTCATATGAGTATATCCATGGATGTATGTGTGAAAGCCTATAAAATATATGCTTCCGTGCGTGTGTGTGTGTGTGTGAGTTTGTGTAAAAGGCTATAAAGCTTCTCCTTTTCCACTTTGGTTTTTTATTTTGGTTAGTTCCAAATGATAAGGTTTATTTTTTTTTTGTATTCGGTTGTTGTTTTTTCATAAACATTTTCTTTTTAATTATTTATAATAATTTCTTTTTTGGCAATCTTGTATTCAAACTAAATGAAATGAAAAGGGTGATGATGATGATGATGCGATGAGGCTGATGGTGATGAGTTCAATGTTTTATACTCTATATAGGAGAAGATTTTGTGTTTATTTATTTGGTATATAAAAAGGGTTGTATATACGGTTGAATATTTAAATGTATGTTTAATTTACATATGAGCGTTAAATTTTTCGACATGTGTATAATGTTTTGTTTGTATAATATAACATTTATATAAAAACCAAAAAATGTATATGCTCTTATAAGAAATGGAAAAAGAAAATTTTATTAGTCACGTTAATTAAAAGCTATAAAAATTTGGAAAAAAAAAATTTATAATTAAAAAAATATTTCATCAACACATTATACCTTTAAAAGATAAAGCAGATACAAAGACGTGTGTGTAAATATTTTATAAAAAGGGGGTGGTATTAAAGGATGTTAATTTCGAAACATCTTGTTAACAGATTACAAAAAAAAAATCGATAATTCTAACCAAAAAGAATCTTAACTTATCTTTAGAAGAGCTAAATATCATTATCGCTGAAGAAATGTTGTATTGGGGAATTTTTAAAAAAATAGAAACTAAAGAAATTGTAATAGAAATGTGTGGGTATATGGCCATATATAGTCATATATGATCATATATATTTGTATATGTTGTATACATGCTCACGTATGATCACATACATGACCATTTACGGCCATATCGCACTTGTTCAACAAAGGGTCATAACTCAAAAATTTTTCCAAATCCATTTTTTGCAAGAAAACGACATACTGGGGTCATCTCTACTCACTGTTTAATCTTAGATCGGTCTCTGTACGCTTTAGCAACAAAAATCTCGATCTAAGATTTTTACGGTGGGTAGAGATGACCACTGTATGTCGGATTCTTGCAAAAAATGAATTTTGAGTTATGACCCTTTTGTTGAACATGTGCGATATACTCGCGAATTTTGTTCAAAATTACCAAAGGAAAACCAATATGGGTCACTTCAAAAGATTATCTGAAAGGTAAAAACCATGAGCAAAAAGAAAAATAAATTAATAAAACCGTAATTTTATTAATCTTTCGACTTTCAAATGACCATGAATTCTTTTGGTGAAGACGTTTCAACGTAAAACTTTTGCACATCATAGCTTTTAAGTATAGCCAACGTAGCACAGTCCATCGTTCCTCTCAATTTATTAAACATTGATAAATAAGAGGCATCTATGGCAGTTTAAACAGGTGGCGAGTATTTTTGAATTAGATAATAGATCTTTAAAACATCGTTAATTTGGTACCCATTTTTGTATAGTTTTTTTGAAAAAAATAAAAAAAAAAGAAAACTGGTGCCATTTTGACCATATCCAAATTTAATTAAAATCTGAAAGAAGTCATACTCTTAATTTTCTAGTGGGGTTTTTTTTTGGTCGAAAGTGAAAACATTAACCCTACATGGACCAAATTGCATAAACTTAATATTTGTGTCAATTCTAAAATTGTTTTTATCAATTTAAAAGCTTTACACTCTTGTAGTCATAATATAAATTATGTTTTGTGGGTCGTTTTTGTCCCAGGTTAAAGATTTTTTTAAATAAAGGTCTAGATAATAGATAATAATAGATTATAGTCTTATCCAATTTAAGTGATAGTTTACAGAAAATTATGCAAACTTTGATAAAACATTTTTGTTCAATTTTTGACAAATTTTTTCAATTTTTGATAAAATTATCAATTTTCATTAAATGTTCTGGAAATTAATCGCTTCATACACACAAACACGAATTATTTTTTTAAATATATTTTTTCTTTAAGTACCATTATTAAATTATGAGAAAAGCAATCGACCTCTCCAAATTTGGCATTTTAAATAATCTTTAAAATTAATAAAAAAAAAAACAATTTGCATGTTTATCAAATTTGTGCATCATTTTTGATTTCAGGCTAAAGTGGGTTAATCATCGAATATCTAAAATGTTAAATGAATTAATAAAATAACAAAATTATATTTTTCAACATTTCGAATTTTGGTTTCCGAAAAATTTTGAAATCGGTTTATACAACTGAATAATGGTTTTGACAACAAAATTCGGTCAAGGCAACTGAATTCTAGTTGCAACACATAAAATATTCAGAAATCCCATTTGATTTAATCTACAAAAATACACTCCTTAATATGGTACTTTATTTTGCTGAGTGTATCCTATTAATAAGCAATTTATAGGGACACCCTTATGATCACACATGAGCTTAAAAGTAATCATGTATGGCAACATGATCTATGTGTCAGTGCATACTTCAATATATGACCATACCTGATCTCATATATCTTCGGCTTTAAAATTTGAGGGTATATGATCATGTCTGATCATGTAGCGCATTAGGGTTGCTAAAAAAAGACAGTTGAATTTTAGGCTGTCCCTGATCCATAAGTGCTCAGTAATGCTCCGAAGTCCGAATTTCAGGCTAATCAGCTAGAGGTCGCCATAAATTGACAATTTTTTATTGTTAAGTCGAAAAAAACTTGGTTCAAAACTTTGGACTATGTTCCATATATTTCCAAGTTTTACCTCACGTTTTATTTATTGAAGTGCACATTATAAACATGCTTCTAATATCTATGTCCAAATTTTTTAACAAATCTGAATGTTGTAAGTACAATTCTTGGGGGGGGGGTGTATTTTCCCATTCCCCCCTCCTTGAAACCACGCCTGATTTAGAATGACCAAATTATATAAATACACTGTAAAACAAGAATATAAAGAAATACAATAACGCTGAAACACTAGTAATTGCAGGTAATATAGGAGAGGAAACCCAAAAATCGCATTTCATAGCGACCTCTAAATATCGTCCGATTGAGCCAATTTTTAGCATGCACGTATATTTTGATAAAAAGAACAAAGGCAAGCTTGTGGAGAAAGAATCCGAATATAATTTTGTTTTTCCATACAAACTTGGGAGAGTCTAATGCTCATACAGGGTGGGCCAACTTCGACTGCTTGATTTGAAATGCTTATAACTTTTTTATTTTTTTTTTAAATGAAAGTATAACTTATAAAATTTTTTTTAGTGAAGTATGAAAAATGACATCCATTAAAAGGCGTACACTTTACTGTTAGAGATTAATGGCTCTTTTAAAGACGTTTTGCATTACTTTGTGCAACATTTCTGGCTACAATTCTGCAACTTCTGTATGAATATTCTTGTTACGTTGCTGAATGTTTTGTGGTTTGTTGACGTAAACCCATCCTTTAAAGAAACCCCATAAAAAAAATCATGGGACGTCAACTCTGGGAACGGGGAGGCCACGCAAAATCGGATTTATTCGGTCATCAAAAAGTTCTCGCAAAATCGCCTTTGTGTCCCTCGCGATATGAGCTGGAACCATATTTCAGGATTATTGAGAATTACCGGACGTAAAAATTTTCCAACAATGTTCGATATACCGCCCCGAAGACGGTTTCTGGTTCTCCAGCTTCACGTGCGAAAAAATATAGACCGATAGCTCTATCAGCCATAATTCCACACCAAACTGTGCATCTGAGAGGGTGTAATTGTCGTTGATGCACTGCTCTAGGATTTTTCGTACCCCAAATTCAGCAGTTCTGTTTATTAACATATCCATTTAAATAAAAATGAGATTCATCGCTCATTATGAGATTGTAAAAATAAACAAGTTATAACCATTTCAAATTAGGCAGTCGAAGTTGGCCCACCTGATCTGAAGTTATACGGTCATAAATGAGATTTTCGGCGACCCTTTGCAATAGAGAGATATATTGCAGACTTTCTGTTATTTAATGTGATATTGTCAAATATTTTATTATTTTAGTATGAGAAATATTAATACCAAAATATAGCAAATGTTCCCCCTATTTTGTTGAAAAGAAAAAGTTATTGTTTAAACTAATATACCATTACTAGTACTTTAAACTTTATTGGCAATATTGTTGGTAACTTGTATTGTGTTGACAATGTTACAAGGCACTTGTTAAAGTTTTTTTTTTATCGCCTTATTAACTGATTTTTGTGGTGTCAATTTACAAAAACAAAAAAAAAGTCCATAAGTACCTCCAATAACAGTACCCAGTCAGAAACTGTTAGTGGTACAAAAAATCAAGCACAATCATACCCCACTGACTAACCGCGGAATTGTAAATTTATGTTTTACCAGCGTTTCCAAAAAGTATTTTGTCAATATCTGCTTTACAATAACTTCAGTGGTTCACAAAAAAAAAACATTGGCAAAGCATTGGCTGGAACCACTATGCCAACGTTGACAAAAATTTATTTTTAATTTAAAAAGAGTTTTCAACCTCTGTATATTTCCAAAAATAAATCAAATCAAACATATTAGCTAGGTTGATACTAGTATTTCGATCTGGCTAAAAATCTTATCAGAACCCGAAGTTTTAGAAAAGCTAATGCCTCCAGAATAGGCAGAACTTTAACAAAAAAACTATTAATCATCAGTTTTGCTCCATTATTGTCTTCTTAGTAATCAAGCACGTGGTTAGGGTCTTTTCCTAACAAGCATCATGACGTTACTAAACTTTGAAGACCAAAAATGTTTTCCTAGTGTTATCCAGTAAGAAATTACCAACATCTCAAAAGTCTAACAACTGGTACAGCATTTATTTTATAAAGGTCAGAAGGTTTCGAGTTCGATCCCGGCTCTAGGCATATTTTTTTTCATATTTTTTTCAATCCAGTAAGAAATTACCAACGGCTCAAAAGTGAAACAATTGGAAGAGCATTTATTTTATAACAATGATGATGCTTAGTTTATAAAAGTTTGTGGTCAGAAGGTTCCGAGTTCGATCCCGGCTCTAGGCATCATTTTTTCTTGTGCTTTTTTTTGTACTGTTTAATATTTTTTTTATATGAAATTGGTTTTATGTTTCTGGAAAAGCTTTTTTAAAACCCACTTTTTTGTTTTCCCAACTTTAGCAAGGCGATTCCACCAAACCTTTTTTATTTTTGTTTTTTTTTTTTAAAAGAGAAGCAACACTCAGGAAATCCTTCCTATTAATTAATGTGTTGCTTTCTTTGGAAAGGGGATATTGGAGAGATGAAAGGTGGTGAAAGATGAATTGCTTCAAACATGGCAACACTGTAATTGCGCGAGATGATAAGTCTTAGAACAGTTGTTGGTCGCCACTTGATGTGGAGTTGGCGAATTTATTGAAGCTTTTTGTTTCATAGCCCTGATTCATTATTTTACTTCGGTGGGGTTAAGTGCTATGGGAACACCGAAGGTGGGCGCAGCAATACATATAAGTGATAGAAAGCTCATACATATTATTTTTCTTAATTGATGTTTTCGTCACCGGGAATCGAACCCGGGACCATCTGTGTAACAGTCCAACGCTCTAACCATTACACCACAACGCCCAGTGCTGACATATTTGCCAGTGCTGACATATTTGGGCAGCCAACTGTTACCCAGCAGTTATCATTCTCTTACGTTTTAAGCTATAAAGTATGTCTCATTAGATCAGTGGTTAGAGCTGCCGCTTACCAATCTGGAGGCCAGGGCTCGTATCCCGGCAGTACCCAAAAAAAAATTTTTTTAAATGAACTTTTTTTTAAATTTCATTTTTGAAAACCAATTTTTAGACCACCTTTTTTATAGTTTAACCAAAATTTTGCCAACGTTGGTAATTTTGTTGCCCCAGTGCTTGTCCGACACTTTATGAACAGACGGGCCTTTTGTGTAATGATGTTATCATTTTGTCATTGGGAAAGCACTTGTTGCCAGCACTTGTACCACCTGTTAAAGTGCCTTCCAAGTGGTGGTCCGTCTGTTTTTTTCTGACTGGGTAGCTACAACAACAACGATAGCAAAAAAAGTATTTAAGCTCTACTAAACACCAAACGGCAATGGCAACACTTACTCCATCCATTTTGCCCCAATACCAAAAAGAGTATCAAAGAAATTAAGGCATAAAATACTTCATGACATTGTTATGCGTGAGTACTCAAACTTTATACAAAGAACACAATATTTTTTTATATTTTTTTTTGCTTTCAAACTTTCCAAATTGTTTTGTTTTAAAACAAAGAATATTCTTGTGATAATAATTTTTGGCAAAATCTTATAAAATATAGAAGACAAAGGGGGCTAGGAGAAAAATTTGTAATGGAGCTGTTTTACTAAGAAATCTACACATTAAAATCTATTGGAGGCATTAAACGCCTAAAAGCCATGTTTTTTCTTTTCGTAAACAAAACGCAACAATAAAACTTCAATTGAACGCGTCAAATGAAACAAAAGAATTAAATGAACTTTGTTACATTTTACACCATTTCTAAAAGAAATTAACAAAAAAAGCAGCTTTTCCCATGGAAGACAAATTAGTTTCTAAAAGTTTTTTTTTATGATACCGTAAATTTTTTTCAATACTTTAAACTTGGTTTGTGTTTTTTACAATTTACAATTTACATTTACGATATCTTTATAGTCACTAAGGATTTAGTTTACAAATACACATTTAATTCTTATTATTTTGTCTTTAATTAATACACATTGATTGCCAAGCCGGTGTCAACACAAAGTTTAAGTTTTTTTTAATCCGCAATTTATATGTATACGATACACATTGTTGGCGTCCCTTTTGTTTTATTATGTATGGAAAACAGATATAAAAATCTTCCATGGTTGATTTTTTTTTAAATGTCTTACAAGAGTTGTAGTTTTTAGTATCAAATTCCTCGTCTCTACTACATCTTGACATGCCACATCTACTTGATTCTGTATATCTTTCAATCTGGTTGTCGTCACTTTTAATGTGCTTATCAGCATCATTTTTTTTTTGCAAAATAAATTAGTAAAACATTAGTAAGATATTTGTAAAACATTAGTTCAAAATAGTTAAGTGATGAAGAAATATAACTAAAATTTTAGCTGAAAACATAATTTCAGCAAAAAATTTGCGGAAATATAGTATACTTGATATACAAGACGTTTTACTAACTTTCCTACTAGCTTAATTTTTTGAGTGTACAAATGATGAATATCCTAAAATTGTTAATATCGTAAAAGTGTTTGTCATTGTTGCTTATATGCTAAATTCTTCTTAAGCCTTTTTATAAGTTGCAAAAACTTTTTGTTATATCGTAAATTTTTAGATTGTGTGGAGGTTCTGATCTTGAAATATAATATCGTGAACTATTTTTTAATATCGTAAATGTGTATTACTATATTTTAATCGTGGTTGCCATGAAAAATCAAACTTAAGCATTTTGATGACATTGAGGTTTTTCTGTGATATCGTAAATTTGTTTGCAATATCGTAAACTTGGTTTTGTAGTTTTTGAATAGAAATTTTATAAACAGTGAGTTTAACCATTTTTTTTTTTATATTTCTATGTATAAAAATAGTAAATATCGTTTAATAATGTCGAAAATTTGCTATTTTAAGTAAGTAGTGTTTCTGATCTTCAAATACATGAAGCTCGAGTTATTAAAAAATATGAAATATCGTAAACAATGTTGCTGTAACGTAAATTTTTATTGTGATAAATCATTATTGAGATTTTTATATTTTTATATGATATCAAAAGTTTTTTTTGCCATATCTTAAACTTGGTTACGTTTTTTTAATACAAATTTTAAAGCAGTTACTTGACAGGATTTTTGATATCCCTAACTAGGTATAAAAATGATAAATATCGTAGATTTTTTTTTAAGTTTTTTAATAGTTATTCATGTTCAACATTATTCTGACGACATTTTAAAAGTTTTAATTATTATTTCTACTATCATAAAATTTTTTGCAGTATCGTAAAAAAGATTTTTAAATTTTCTAGTGTATTTTAAATAATTTTATATTTCCTACTTATCAAAATATAAATATCGTAAAAATGTTTGCAAAATCGTATATTGTTATAATGCCATTTCGTCATCTTTGTTTATATGTAAAATTATTCCCAAACAATTTTGTAATTTTAAAAATTTTCTGTAATATCGTAATCTTCTTTTGTGATTGTTTTCTTTTTATTTAATTTATATCATTCCATTCAAAAATTTTAAAAAATATCTTGAATATGATCCCGATACCGACTCTGCTACTTTTTAAAATGATAATTTATGGGTTTTTTTATTGTATTTTTAAAATGTTCTTTTATTTTTATTGATTTTCTATCCTTACATATAAAAATTTGAATATTGTATGCATTTTGCTAATATCGTAAAAATTTTTGAGGTAATTTTGTCATCGCTGTTCATATGATGTAATAAAATTATTTCCATGAATTTTTATGCGTTTTTTCTAATATCGTAAATTTTTTTTTTGCAATATCGTAAATTGAAATTGTAATTTTTAAATTAAATTTTTATCACTCTATATAAAAACTCTGAAAATATCGTTAAAACATTACATTCTGGCTGCTAAACCGTGCAGTTTATACAAATTTTTCATAAAAAACTTTATATAAACTTTGATTGGCTTGCATTGGAAATTTTATAAATTTCGCATGAAAATTGTGTAGCAAACAAATTAAGTTACAAAACAGCTAAACTTGTATTAGGTGTTAATTTTCAAAAAGCTGCTAACCACGGCGATACCACAACAACCAAATATTATAACCCAACCCCACTTCAACCCACCATCTTTTAAATACAACCCTTTTATTAGAAAACTGAAAAGAAAAAATCGTTTTCAAGAAAATCGAATTTGATCTTGTGTAGGCATCGTCATTTTTTTAATTACCCCCCAGAGACCGTATGGTGTTAAAAATGTTTTCTTCTTGACGTCGTCTGCCGGTTAACAAAGTAATTCCAATGATGGGTTTTGTGAAAATGTTTCGCTTTAAAGAACTTTCAAATTATGTTTATTGTAATTATAATCATCATCTTGTCATTCATTATTTTCTTCTTCAATATCCTTTTAAAACTACAAAAACTAAAAATTTTCCTAATCATAATAAAAATGTTTCAAAATGGTTGTTTAGCAGGGTTAGTGGTTAAAATAACATTTATTTTTATCGCCAAATAAAATTTAAAAATACCAGCAAAACATCTGGTTTTTATCAATAATTTTTTAAACTAATTTCGTAATTTTTCTTTAATTTAATATAGAAATTTTAATAATAACCCTTTTTTTGAAGTTATAATAAGCTGTACTTGCAACAAAAACACATTCGGGTATAATATCGTACGTTCATATCTTTCTATAGCCCTGGGGCTGTACTCAAATGTTGTCTGTAGAAGATATGGCAATATGGTTAAGAGCTAAAATAACTCTGCTAAAACAATTTGCAAAGTTTGTGTTTTTTGGTGTTGAAAATTATAAGCAATAGCGCTAATAATTCACACCTCAACAATTGCAAAACAACCAAAGTTTATTGGTAAATTATTATGTTTGAAAATATTTGTTAAACAATTGCAATTAAAATTGTTTTTTTAAGTGAGGGTTAATTATGATTAAGCAACCAATTTTATGATGGTGGAATTTATTTAGAAAAAGGAGAATATGAGGATTTTTGCAGTGCATTAAATCTATGCTCAAACATTTATAACCCTTATAACCCTAAAGGGACCTATCACAGCACAAGTCACGTGACCGGTTCATTGTGATAGGGACCTGTCACGGGACCGGTTTTTTTATATGAAAGGGACCGGTCACTTTAACATTCTCTTGTCTTAGAAGGGGGTCAATTTCCCTCTGTGATATATCACAGGGTCGGTGTAAACGAACAGGTCACATAACTAACCCCAAATAACATGTCATAGGACTGACAGAAAGTAACATGTCCTGAAACTATTGCAAAACTGCATATCATAGAATCAACGCAAAAGAACATGTCACTGAACTAACTCAAAACAACATGTAACATGAAATATTAATTTCTCATTACAAAAACTTTAGTTCTTAATACAATTAGCGGTCAAAAAATACTTCGACATAATAAGTATGACGAATATTTCCATACAAAAAATTTTAGTGGTTCTTATATGAGGACGGTCAATAAGTTAAAAATGCCTTTAATTTGATACCAATTTATTTAATTAATTTGAAAGAAATAAAAATAATATTAAAAAACATTATTAACCACGTTTTATTCTTTTATCTATTTTTTTTAGTTCTGTCTGAGTTCTCCCTTGAAAGACTTCCATAATATATATTTTAAAACCGGCCCAATGATAGGCACTTTAAAACCCGTCATATTTGCACCTATTTAGACCATTCACGTGAAAGACAATTTTTAACCAGTAACGTGTTAAGTACTTTACGAACCGGTCTTATTTTTACCTACCGCAGGCCTGACACTTTCAGACCCATTACGCGGTAGATACTTTTATACCGATCATGTGATAGATACTTTCTGGTACCTTCTCGAAATAAGAAAAATATAACAAAAAAAATTTTTAAAATAAATCGTAAGATAAAAAAATTTTGCAAACTTGTAATTTTTCGATATTTTTCTTAGTTCTAAATTTTTGATTTTGCTGTTTTTTGTCTTCTCTGGTTATCAAGCAATATTTTCTATAAAAAAATGCAAAAAATAACTAAATTTCGAAGTATTCAAAAAGTTTATAAAATTCTTGCGTTTATAAATTTTAAAATTCCTTTTTGACTCAGAGGTGCTCACAGATAAAATTATTATCAATAAAATGTTAATTAAACTTTTGTTTGATTTTCAGTTTTTAATGAAAAAAAGTGAAAAAATTTTCAAAATTAAAAAAAAAAATTATCAAAATTGTAAAAATCGCCAAAATTAAAAAAAAAACTATTTAATTTAAAAAATGGCAAAAACACCAAAATTAAAAAAAAAAAACCAAATTGGATGGAGGCTCTAACTTTTCTAAAACTTCGGGTTCTGATGAGATCTTTAGCCGGATCGAAATACTAGTATCAACCCAGCTAATATATATTAGCATATGTTTGATTTGCTTTATTTTTGTAAATATACGGAGATTGAAAGCTCGTTATACATTGAAAATAACATAAAAATAATCTCGGTGTATATAAAAACAAAAAACTAATATAACTGATTTAATTGGAATTGGTCAAAATTTGTAAAAACAAAAAAGTTGCCAAAAAAATCGATTGTTGCAAAAATTGCAAAAAAAATAACCATAAAAAAATCGCTAAAAACTAAAAAAAAAACACCAAAAATTTTAAAAATCTCAAAAAATTGCATTTCATTCTGAATTGTCCGTTTTGAGATCACAATTAAATGTTACTATTACAAATAGTAAATACTAATTTTCAATAAATGTAAGAGAAGATGAAAAAAAAATTATTTTCTTGTGTGAATCAGCGCTAGAGGGAGTGCAGCACTTTCGACCTAATTATAATCCACCATCCACAAGAGACTCAAGGTTTCGATCGGGTATATATACTCGTATCAACCAACCACAGAAAATCTGTGATGCAAAAAATTTTAAAACCTTACCAAAATTAAAAAAATGTCAGAAATAAATTTTTTTTTGAGATTGCACGTTTGAAATTTTTATGAAGTAATTTTTCTATTTTATGGTTTTTTAATTTGGCAGTTTTTTTCAGTTTTATCGATTTTTTCAAATTTGGCAGTTTTTCAGTTTTGTCGGGTTTTCAAATTTTTAAAAATTTTTTACCATTTATTTTAAATTATGGTGATTTTTTCAAACATTTTTTGTTTTATTTTATTTTGACGATTTTTTCCAACTTTATCGATTTTTTCCCAATTTGTGGCATTTTTTTCTTCTAATTTTAATTAAAGTTGTAATAGCATCTAATAAAAATTTGTTGGAAATTAAAAACAGTAGTCAATTTTAATTGTGAGAGGCGTGGTAGAGAAGAATGAGTGTATTTTCTTAAAATCATAACTACATTGCAAATTTTCAATTTTTTCTGAATCAGACTGCGCAGTTTCTGGTATTGAACCTTCGTCAGGGACCTTGTTTTTTGAATTTTTTTTTTTTTAATAATGTAATATTTGTTATGTTTTTATTTGTTCGATTGCGTCTATATGAAATTTTTTGTGCAATCACTGACCGTGGTATAGATAAACTGATTTCTAATGCCACATGCACTCGCACTACACGTTAGACAGAGCGCTTTAACCCTCTGATCTATCGTCAGGTCAAGTTTTGTTGTGACTAACATTACATTTTTATTATTAATTCAAACTGAAATCAATTAAATAGTTACGAATTAATTTAGTTGATACTAAAATTTCCTTCATAAGGCCGAATTCAAACTTTTAAACTTTTAATTGAATTAACAAATTTTAATTGAATCTCGATTTTATTTCTTTGTGTGCCTTTTACTAAGAAACTCAGTTCAGGCAAGACCCTAAAAATTTTCAAATATAATTACAAATATCAGACGCAAAAAACCATACATTTTCAAAAAATTTACGCCATTTCCTTATAAGTTTGTCATATTTGTATCCCGTTATTGTTGCGCTGACATTAACTTGGTATACATCAAACTGTATAAAATGACACAATTTTTTAAATACTTTTCCCAAAACTCTATTCCATTAAACGGCTCAAAAACCCTAGGGAAAAAAACGGTGAAAGTTTAAAAATCGGGAAATTTTGGTTTCACTTGTAATCTACCATAAAACTGTTCCCCAAGCAGCGATATGGACATTTTTTTAGGGAATGTATTTCCCAAGTCTAATTACTCCATTTTTATTGGTTTGGATATGAAAATTAAAAACAATAAAGTCAAAGTTTTAGGAATTTTTGTTTATTTTTCTACTTTTTAATGGCCATAAATTCTTTCGGTGAAAACTTTTCAACGTGAAACTTTGCATTTCATAGTTTCTAAGTACAGACTACATAACCCTGTCCATCGTTTCTCTCAATTTAAAAAACCTTGAGAATTAAAAGCCTTCTAAAGTCAGTTTCAACATGTGTCGAACATATTTGAAATATCTCTTGTATTAGTGTTTTTACTGTCTTTCCCTTTAGTATTTTTTATTTTCAATTGTATTCTTTAATCATCTTTGACAATAATAACTCTTAAGAAATGACACTCTTGAGATTCATATTAAAAAATATTTAATATTGTAAAATACTATTGCAATATTTCAATTAACTTTTTTGGTCTATAAAAAAAATCCTTCAAATAATAAAAATTTTGACCAACCAACCACTTTTTATAAAACTTTTTTCATGGTTCAAACAAAAGTAAATTAAAACTTAAAAGTTTCCCTGGGTTACTAAGGAAGTTATGGGTACACAAAGAGTCATAAGGTAGAAAAGTGGAGGGTGGGAGTAAAATAAAAAATCTAAACAAAGTTTTATAGTATACAATATTATGCTGATAGTATGGTTAATAAAAACATATTTCATCTTAACATTCATCCATACAATTTTCATCTATATCTCGACATTTTCCTATACCATTCAGTCACTCAATCATCTCACAGTGGGATATATGACAAAATTTTTGGAAATAGTACAGCCATTTCTCAGAGGTCCGATTGCAATGAAATTTGGAATAGGCATAACTGACATAATATCGAGCTTTAATTTGGATCTCACAGACCGCCGGGGAGTGGCAAAATGACCCACCGACACATTCGTTTAAAGTAAAAATTAAAAAAGAAAGCCCCGGTTCACACACGGCAATTTTACTTGCGCAAGTTTTCTTCAATTCTCCTTTATACGGAGGTTGAAAGCTCGTTATAAATTGAAAATAACATAAAAATAATCTCGATGTATATAAAAACAAAAAACTAATATAACCTTTGAACGTGCTTTTGTGTTCACACAGGAAAAGTTTGTTTCAGCAATTTTCGTTTTGAAACTTCGTGTTGAAAATTGCGGATGACAAAACAAAACGGAATTGGAGTACGGGCAAGTCTGTACTCCCTTCCATTCTCTCTTCCTCCCTCTTCTATTAACTCAAGACTTGCGCAAGTAAAATTGCCGTGTGTGATCCGGGACAAAGTCAAATTTTTGCGATTTCTAAAACATTCCAAGATTTTTTTTTTTATTTATTTATTTATTTTTTTTTAATAAAGTTAAAATTTCATTCAGGTTATGAATTATATTTCCCGGTATTGAAACAAAGAGTAACTAAAATCAGAAAAATTATTTTAAATAGTGCCATCAAAAATATCCTAATTCCAAACTTCATCGCATTTGGTGCGGAACCTTTTTTAACGATCGCGAAGAAGTAAAAATGCAATTATTCATATTTTTCCATGGACATTTTTAGCCCCCGCCGCTTCTAAAATTGCAACATTTATCAACTTAACCCACTATTCAAAAAGCGCTTCCGCCTCTAAAATATATCGAATTTATTGGGTAAATCTTTGAAATATTATTTTTGGGAATTGAGGCATTGCTTATAGCAAATCTTAAATTCTGACATAAATTTCAAATTTGTGATCTTAAAGTATATTTAAGTACAAAAAATCATTGAATTATGTCTATTAATAAATTTTTTTTTTTTTTTATAAGGACCTCCCAAGTTTTTTTTTCTACCGAAAGAGCTAACTGGGATTCTGTTTAAAAATGTCATAATCTACAGGTGATTTCTCTTCCAATGATTATTTATGATTCCTTGACAGGAAATCTTCAAAAATTCTGCCCTTTATTACGATATAACGCCAAATTTCATTGCAATCCGAATTTCATCTCAATCGATCCACTAAAAAAATAAATGGGAGAATTATTTTCAAAATATTTGTGATATATCCCACTGTGCATCTATATATTCATCCAAACATATATTTTTAAAACAATATTCTAAACGTATCTATGAATTTATATTTTCTCCAAACTTTTGTTTTCATTATTTTTATGATGTTTCGTATGAATGTAAGAAATATCTTACCAGGGGAATGGTGTTTGTATGGTGTCTATATCTATCTATCTTATGGTTTTGTATATGGTTGTATGAAATATTATATAAAATTGTAGTTTTTATATATTTTGGCTGGTATCTATCTATACATCTTCTATATATTTTTTTTTGCTTCCAAACAACTTCTATCTATCTACTACGTTTGGGTTTTCTTTTTTTATGAACTCATTTGTAATCATTGCATTTCTTTGGCTTTGCCTTTTTTATGACTTTTATTATTTTTATTATTTACCATGGCGTTACTTCCGCCATTGCTATTACAAAATGGTGGAATATCCAAAAGGATCTGAATAAGAAAAAACTAATAAAACTTTTCAGTTTTTTTTTCTATCTTATTCTGTATCTGTATATTATAAATTTGATATAATTTCAAGAGTTACATCAGCCAGAAATTTATAGAAATATTTTATTTGCTGTAACTAAGGTATAACAAAATAAAAAATATATTGGAATTTTCTCAAAATTACTACTAGTTGTATAAGGTTTACGAAGAGACATTTTAATTTGCATATTTTCATTTCCATAGTCTCATACGTTACCAGTCGTACGGTTCAAAGAGATGAAAAATAAGGAAAAATATAATTTTTTATACCTTTTTATATATTCGTGTAGAACGTAAGAAGCTGTATATTTAGTAAAAATAAAAAAACAATCAATCGAACGTCATTGTCCGAAAATATAAGCAATTAAAGACGGTGACGTGATGTAACAAAAAGAGAAGTTGTTTTTTTTTTTGTCTTTTACAAAAATACAAAACTCTGCGAATTGCACCGGGATTTTTTAATAAAACTCTACAATTTTCTGAATTAATAAAACTTTTTTTGATTTGATTTTACATTCCATAGTGTGCAACGAGACGTTACGTAGCGTGATGTGACATACATTTTGCATATTAAGCAATTTTTTAAAATTATGTATAAAATTAAAAAAAAAACATTATTAATTTTATGTGCTGAATTTATTTTTGTGAATTACAATGGATATCATGTTAATATAATCAATTCTATTACACTGGCCAACAAGTTTTCCAACCCTTATACTAGAGTATACTTCTCAAAAAGTTTGATGAGAGTTGAATTCGAACGAATAGGACTTCCACATGACATAAGAAGTTTTTTGAAAACCCGATTTTTATTTTAAACTTAAGGTTAATATATTTCGAAATTATGATATGATGGAGAAATTCTGAGGTCAGATTCAGCGGATATCAAACCTTTCGAAAAGTATACTCTAGTTCCAGGGTCTTAATGTTTTCAGATTTTGATGGTCTGTGTTTTTTTTTTAGTAGAATCACAGTTAAATTAATTATTATTTCATCTTTAAATTAATATCTCAATTTTTTTTAACAAAATTTTCAAATTAATTATTCAGCTTATTAAAGTAAATATGATTGCAGTTAAAATAAACTTATTCATATTTAAATTAATATTTCAATATTATAGATGTCAGCCCAGCAAAAAATTGTGCTTACCCAGAAGCGCTTCCGGATGACATTATTTAATTACGAAGCGCTTCCAAAGCAAATCCAGACGGCATGATTTTTGTTCGCGATGTAACACTTGGTTTGTTTCTTTTAAACAGGCTCTTAGAAGCAATAAATTCATGCCTTCTTAAGCAATAAGAAGCGCGTTTTTTGTATGTTGACAACATTAATGCTTCATGGTATGCATTCTCTATTGCTTCATTGTAAGCATTATTCACTAATTCAACGAAGGCCCTAATTGCTTTATTGTATGAAAGGCGGTGAAGCGCTATTTTAGAAGCATACAAATGTAGTTACCGCTTACCAAATACAGGTTATTTTTTGTTGGGATTTCTTCATTTTAAAAATAAATAGAAACATATTTGAACTAAATAGAAAACAAACTTAGTTTGATTTCAAAGCTGTTGCTAATTGATTTTCTGTTTTTGACTACTGAGTTAAGTTAATTTGAGAAAATATTTTTAGCATTTAATTTAAGTTTTTATAACGAACGTTTGAAAAACGTAATTGCTAAAGAAATATAATATGATTTGGGTCTTCAAATTGGGGTTTATTAACAAAAATTGTCTCCATTGGCTCAAAATTCTGATAATTGTTTCCATTTTTTTAATTCTTAACTTAGAACTATTAAATATAAAAATTCTACAGGGGTGGTTTTCCAATTACGGAAGCTATTCGTCGAGGTGACATTTCATTAATTTTTTGAATTAATTTTACAACTTTGTTGTTTTAAATAAATTTAAAAATTTACAACACATCGATTCAAATGTTAACAAAAATAATATGTTATTATATTGCAAAACTGAATTCAAAACAAATATAATCGTCTGTATGCCCTATAATAAGTATTCAAATATTTCAAAGTGTTTGTTTTGTAAATTTTATCTTGCATTATTACCAGTTACTTACAGTTTAGAAATTTTGTCTTTTTTTACCAATAATTGTTAGTAGAAAAATCAGCTAGCTGACTTTTAGCAAAAGATTTTGCTGACATTAGCAATTTCTGACTAAAATTTTGCTGACTTTACTAACTTTTTTTTTGAGTGTAGCAGTTTTTAAAAAACAACTATAAAATTGATTAAAAAATAATTAGTTTGATATAATTGTTATTAAAAATAAAAATTATGTTTTTTCGACCTTTAATTCTGCAATAAAAATGAAAATTATTCAAGTTCGAGGCCATACTCTATATTTCTTTATTAGGATATTGTCCTAACAAATAATCTATAGAGTTTTTGTTTTAAAATTTATTGATTGACAATTTTCAGGAATGTGTTGATAGATCTATTTCGGAAATTTTCTAGGTTCCCATCATCAGAACACGTTTTGAAAGAAGTGACAATCCCATGCAAAACATCAAACATTCATATAAACTAGTTTTCTCACTAAATGCGAACTAATATATGAGCTCGAAGTTAAAGATTATCACCATTGATCAAAAATAAATTGAAAACTTGTTTGTTAGGTACAAGGTCTACCTTTGGTAGATATTCAATACACGTTTTTTGTTTTTTCTCCCTTTTATTTCACACTTGTTTTGTTTAAAAAACAAGATGTAAAGGGGTAAACAAGACCGTACTTTGTCTTTTATACAAGTTTGATATAATTTTTATTAAAAATAAAAATTACGTTTTTTCGACCTTTAACTGTGCAATGATTGTGCAATGCAATTGTCACTGTTTTCAAACACATTCCTGAAAGTGGTCAATTAATAAATTTGAAAACAAAAATTACCAACATTAAAATATCATTAGGATTTTAAAAGATCTCAAAAAAACAGTTCTGAATCTTATTTTTCCTATCTGTTTGTATCCATTTGTTAAGATTTTTCGGTAGTGTATCATTTAATATCGATGTTGACCACTATAAATTTGTTTTTTAAATAGTCTGTGCTTTGTTAAATTGTCCAACTGTACTTTCTAATTGCTACAACATGTGATAATGTATGAAAAAAAAACAACAAAAATTAAACTGCAAACACTTAATATGACAATTATTATTGTGCAATTTTTTACAATTAAAAATTTCGCACTACCAATTTAAAATAAATATTTAATAGTTTATTGTAACAAAACTTTGATATTAATTTTGATAATAAAAAATTATAATAATTTTAAATCAGCACTTTTTTTTTTGAAACGCTTCGTTAAACAAAATGGCTTTAAACAAATTTATGTATAAATATTGAGAAAAGTTAAAACATTTTCATCAGTCAACAAAATGTGGTCAAAAATAATAGTAATATTAGCTATTTGCTGTGCTTTATTGGGAAATTTGGTGGTAAATTCAAATGAATTAAAAGAAGTATATTAATAAAAATTGTTGTACAAATAACTAAACACTTCTAGCAAGCCTATCCTTCTCCCCAAAGTCAAGGACAAGGACCATGTGGTCCACCACCTAGTGGAACACGTCCTAATGGTCCTCCACCAAGTGGTATGCCTCCCCGAAATGGTCAAGGTGGTAAGTTTTTCTATTCACCATGTCAATAATTTATATTGATTGTTATATTCATTATAGGTCCTTGTGGTCCACCACCAAGTGGTGGTCCTCCTACCACTCCAGCTACTTCGGGTTAATATGAATTTTTGAAATAAAATTTTTAATTGTTAAAATCACCCATTTATTCCTGGTTTATGTATTTTTTTCTTCTATATTATTATGTGTAGTTGTTTTTTAAATCTTTTTTGTGTATTTATTTTAATACCAACCATTAAATTTAAATGCTACATTCAAATTGTATGACTCGCATTACTAGTAGTTTGTTGTTTATCTACCGCAGTAATAAATTTTCAACTTAATTATTAGCATATAAAGGATAACCGAAAATTGTAAATATTATCTATATTTATAAAAGAATAACGTTACTGACTCACTTACTCAACATCGCCCAGATTATACCGCTGGAGATAGGAACTTGAAATTTGGCATGGAGGTCCATCATCCAGCATAGACGTCCGCTTTAAAATTCCTACGGGGAGGGGAACTAAGGAGAAATTCCCCTTCCCCTTGGTGGCCTGCTCAAACCATTTTGGCTATAAAGCCGAGATTCTTAACATGTTTTAATTCGAACATGACCTAACTCCCAGGTGTGGTACTTTTTGGAATTTCGCCCAGAAACGTGGTAAAATATGGGCTTAAATGGGAAAAGCCTCCCCTTGTCGGCATGGCCAAACCGCTAAAACTAGGAACTTAAAAGTTGGTATGTGTGTACCTTATCACGAGTAGAAATCTGCATGGACTGGATTTTTAGGAAATTCCCAAGGAGAGGAACAATGAGGGTAACAGTTTACTCTTGACTGCCTGGCCAAAACGCTGAAGCTTATAACTTGAAATTCGGTATGTGAGTTCCTAATGAGGAGTATAGACAGGATGGAAGCTTTGCTCAACTCTTAAGCGAGGAATTTGAAATTAGGTATGTGTGTACCTTAATCGCGAGTGGACATCTGTATAGACGGGATTTTTAGGAAATTCCCAAGGAGAGGAACAATGAGGGTAACAGTTTCCTGGCCAAAACGCTGAAGCTTATAACTTGAAATTCGGTATGTGAGTTTCTAATAAGGAGCATAGACCGGATGGAGGCTTTTCTTAACTCTTAAGCGAGGAATTTGAAATTAGGTATGTGTGTACCTTAATCGCGAGTGGACATCTGTATAGACGGGATTTTTGGAAATTCCCAAAGAGAGGGACAATAAGGATAACAGTTTTCTCTTGACTGCCTGGCCACAACGATGAAGCTTGGAACTTGAAATTCGGCATGTGAGTTCCTTATGAGGAGTAGACATCTGTATAGACCGGATTTTTGAAAATTGGATCTCAATTGGAAATCAACCCTTAAGCGAGGAATTTGAAATTAGGTATGTGGGTACCTTAATTACGAGTGTACATCTGTATAGACGGGATGTTTGGGAATTCCTGCGGTGTGAAGCAAAACGGGGAAAGTCTCCCCGGCGGCCTGTCAAACCCATAAAGCGAGAAGCTTGAAAATTGATTTGCATAGACGTGATTTTTTTAAATTCCATCGGGTAGTTGCAAAAAGGGGAAAGTCTCCCTCTTGACGTCTTCTCACAACCCCTTTGGCGGCTTCCCCAAAAGTCTTTAGCCAAAAAAAAATCAAAATTTAAAATATATGTTCTCTCGAATATGGCCTAACTCACTCAAATGATACTTTTTAGATTTATGACAGGGCAGGGGCAAAAATCAGTAAAGTCTGGCTACATGGCTAAACCAAAATAATGAGAAACTTGAAATTTCATATGTATGTAGGCTTCTTACCACGAGTAGACATCTGTTTAGACGGGATTTTTGGACATTTCTTAACTGACTTAACTCAATTTTTTCTAAAAGTCTAAAATTTAAAATATTTTTTTTTTGGATGTATGGGTTAATTTAGTGAATATACCTTTTGGGTATTTATAAAATCTTGTTATAGGGTTTAAAAAAAAAAAGTTCCACCTTTAACGATCTATGTAATTACGTTTAGGTAGAATTCTTAAACTTAAAATCACAAAAATATCCACTTTAAAGGGGAAACAAATATATTAACAGAAGAAATTCTTTAAGAAATAATTTATTTTGCATCCTTATAGTTATATTCCCATATATAAAACTACCGGCAACGAAGTATCGGGCTTTTAAGCTCATAATAATAATAAAAGCAAACATACCTGTAATGACCACTGTTTAGGCATAACAAATACATTTTGAAAATAATATGAGCTAAACCAAAAAATAAAGAAAATAGTTTAACAAAATTCCGGAGATAAGGAAGAAAAACTTGCTTTTAAATGAAATAGTATAAAAAAAAAAATAAAAAAAATCTAGTTTCAATTAAAATATTTGTTAATTCAATTAAAAGTTTAATTGAATGCGTTACTATTCAAAGCTTCGAAAGTGAATTTCACAATTAACAAATTTTTATATATGATTCCGTTAATGCATTCCCTAAGAATTCATTCATAAGTTTCATTCAAAAGCTTTAATTGTTATTGAATGAATTCAATATTATGTTCATTCAACATTTTACTAATTGAATTGAATAATTGAAGAAAATTTGTTATCATTAATACAGCGAAGAATACAAATAAAAACGAAACGAACAAGCAAATTTTGTTTACCATAAATCAACAGTTTCCAAATAGGGGTCCGCAGTCCCCCAGGGGGTCAAATTGCCACGACAAATAAAATTCCAATTTTATTGTTTTTTTTTTGTATAAAAAGTTGTGGCTCTCAGTCTATAAAATAGTCTTAGGACAGTCACAGCCAGTCACCGTCTAAAATTGTATTTCTAAAAATTTTAATTTTTATATGAAAGGAGTTCTTTAAAAAGCGTTTTTTTATTCAAAAACTGGTACAAAATTTCCTAAATCTTTTTTGTTGATTCTTTTTAGAAGTCTCATGCAGTAAACTCGTTTCTGTTAATATGAACTAATTTGAAAGTCCTGACGTTTTGGTAACAACTTCAAAATAACATATGTTAACTTGCTTTATATAAACATTCGGTTTATTTTTGACAGTCCCACAAACAAATTTTTGTATAGTTTTCCGAAAATTTCCAAACACACCGAAATTATTTCTCAAATGTATCAAAAACTCTCCATTTATGAAATCAAATTAAAGAATTTCACAATATTTAAAAAAAGTTTATAAAAATGTTATAACATTTACTCCAGTAAATACGAACCTTGCTTAAAACGCATTAATTTGTTTGGTCCATTGAATTTTCCGGATTAAGATGGCCTGTACTGTATTTGGTTTATGTAGTGTTGTTTCACTTTAAAAAATATATATTTTTCTTACTTCTGCCTTTTTTTAAATATATGATGAAAAACATTTTTTTTGTGGGGTCCTTAAACCAGTATAAATGCGTCAAGAGGTCCGTAAAAGAAATGTTAGTAGGAACCCTACAACGTAATTTTTAACTAATTTTTATTAGGGTTTTCTGCTATTTTTACAGATTTATTTCTACGTGGGTAAACAGTCTATTTTGTATGTATTTGTAAAACGATCACTTATGTTTCACTTACTAATGCTGCCATATATGCACAAATCTATTTTCAACTCACCCACTCTGGGGCGCACTCTCTTTGACATCCGTTAACATTTTTTCAGAGTTACCATATTTTTCTTTTAGTTTTGGTAACAGCAGATGATTTTGGCACCATTATCGATCCCATGACTAACAAATCTACTAAAGTTCGTCGTATTACTCTATCTAACGATCGTCAAATGTCCGTTCAACTTTTAACTTTGGGTGTTAATATAGCCAGTGTTCGTTTGCCGGATAAACATGGCCAAGTCGATGAATTATCGTTAAGTTTCGATAATATTAAAGACTATATAGCTAATCAACCAGCTTATATAGGAGCTACTATGGGTCGTGTAGCCAACCGTGTGGCAAATGGTCGTTTTACTTTAAATGACAAAGAAATTTTGGTAACCAAGAACTTTAATGATAAATATCAATTGCATGGTGGTTTCATTGGTTTTGATAGTGTCATATGGGAAATGGCTCAAACTCTACAGAATGGTGTTGTTTTTAAGCATGTCTCTCCTCATGGTCACGAAGGTTATCCGGGCGAAGTTACTTGCTTAATAACATGTACTTTAAATAATGATAACGAATTTCGGATGCAAATAGAGGCAACTACTAATCAAACAACTGTCATAAATGTTGCAAATCATGCTTATTTTAATTTGGCCGGTCACAATTCTGGAAAACAAGGTCTTAGCCAGCATACAGTTATGATTAACGCTGATAATATTGTAGACACGGACTTGGAGCAAATACCTACTGGGAAATTGGCCCCTGTAAACAATACTGTTTATGATCTAAGAACTCCATCTAAAATCGGCGATCTCATACCTCTTTTTAAAGATAAGCCTATAAATGGTTATGATAATTGTTATTGTGTCAACTTGGATGGTAATAAAACGACACGTATTGCTCGTGTGGAACATTCAGAAAGTGGTCGTTGGTTGGAGATTTTGACCAATCAACCAGGTGTGCAATTTTATACGGCAAACAATTTACCTGATGTAGAAAATGGTGCTGCTGCCTTGGTGGGTAAGGGCGGTGCTCATTATGTTAAGCATGGTGCATTTTGTTTGGAAACTCAAAAATATCCCGACTCTATGAATCATGCTGATTTTCCTACGATATTATTAAATCCTGGTGAAAAATATTATCATGATGTTATATATAAATTTGGGAATTAAATCGAACAGAGTATAGACACAATGTAACTGTCCCATGTTTTTTCTATACAATTTGACGTTTAATTCCGAGTAGCGGTTTTCGTGAGAGATAAAACTAATTTTATTTTCTCAGCGGAATTTTATATTCTCTTATTTTTGTACTCAGATTGTTTTACTAATAATTTAAATAAAAAATATATGAAATTTTTGTTTAAAATTTTAATATTTCAGATACTGACGATAAAATAATTTAAGAGATTTTTTTTTTTTTTTTTTTTTTAAGAGAGGCAACACTCAGGAAATACTTCCTATATTTAATGTGTTGCTTTCTTTGGAAAGGGATAGTATAGAGATTAAAGGTTGGGAAAGATGAAGGGCTTCAGACATGGCAACACTATAATTGCGCGAGATGATAAGTCTTAGAGCAGTTGTTGCTCGCCACCTGATGGAGAGTTGGCGAACTTATTGAAGCTTTTTGGTTCATAGCCCTGATTCATTATTTTACTTCGGTGGGATTAATTGCTATGGGAACACCGAAGGTGCACATTGCGATACGTATGAGGGATAGAAAAAACTCATACATATTATTTTGATGTTGCCGGCACCGGGGATCGAACCCGGAACCTTCTGTGTAAAAGTCCAACGCGCTAACCATTTCACCACAACGGCCACCATTACACTACAACGCCCAGTTTCCGTTGCTATTTTGTTCTTTACATACATACTTGATAGGTGACGGTCTTTACCTACACTCAGGGAACCTCTGCTTTAAAAATATGTAGTTGTTTGGGTTGTAATACAGTTTCATTATTTTTAATGTAAATGTCAGTCATTTGTAGAAGAAATTAAATTTTTTTTACTAACCTTGTAGTTTATTTAAAAAAACAAACCACATCAAATGACTGTTTTATGATTTTACATTAGTTTTTTTACAGTAGTTTTTAGTTATTTATTTTTGTCTATCAATGTGGTTAATTTTTACTGCAATTAATTGCAAAACAAATGAAACAAGTGAAATTTCATTTGTTTTTACCTACATATTGTAGTATTCTAAGTGTACATAGTATTCTAAGTGTATAGATTTTTCACATTTCCATTAATGACTACAATAAATTAGAAAAAAAATTCACTTAAAACTCTTCTTATTGTTTTCCATATCAAAAAAAGCCTCCTTTGCTACATTATTTTTTTCCAAACACCCAAAAAGTATCCTGCTGCTAATATTCCGCGTGTTTTTATAGCGGTTGTTATATTTTCTGTTAATATTTTTTTTTATATATATAATAAGACATATACATTCATTATATTTATACATACATAATAATCATCTATATTCATGGATTAGTATTCAATTTTTATTAAGCTATAGCAATTTTATACTCCCAAGGAATTACCGATGATGGGTTCCATTGGATATGTGATAGAGTGGGCAAAATAAATAGAAATGAGTACCTTTTTAGCTTGCCAATGTCAGGTTTAAGGGTTAATATTTGGGATCAAAACTAACCCAGTTTTCCGTTATTTGCTGTTTTTTTCTGCTTCAAGGGAAAAAATAAACAAATTTGGTATCAACTGTAAGGTATTTGGATGACCTTTCCAGTGGTATACAAAAATTGATATAAAAGTTTTAAAACAAAAAGTTTCGAACAACATCGAAACCGATTTTTAACCACATTTTTACCAAGTTTTTTATTGTGCAATTTGTCTCCTTTTTCTTATATCCGAATTTCATTGAAATCTTTAGGAAACACCCAACAGACTTCCCTTGTCAGTCTTCATTCCAAGTTAGTTGGTGTATCCAACCGTACAACAATGGGGGTTAAATTGAAAATAAAGGAATATTTACCAGCTTAAGGTAAATGTAAAAAAGCAAAATGTATAAAAATTATAATATTAAGCTTAAAAGAAAAAAAAAATTACTAAACCGAAAAAAATCTACGAGACAATAATGCCAAAGCGCTAATAAATTTTTCGTTTGGTGCTTCGAATTTCTTTTTTTTTTTTCATTATTAAGTATAAGAGAAATAAGTACAAGTTTAATAAAAAATAAATATCTATGAAAATTCAAATATGAATAATTTTAAAGGTGGGTGTTTTTTTTAAATGATTAGAAGAGGAAGTAAAATAAGGGGGGCCAAAATATTGAGGTAAATATTCTTAAATGATACTTTGTTGTATATGTATGCGAATACATACATACAAATAAGGATAACAACAAAAGCAACACGAGGAGCTTCAAATATCCAAGTACAACAAAAGCATATTAATGAATAATAGCTACGCCATAGGGGTTAATAAGTAATCTGCATTTTTTGACATTTATTTATGTTTTAAGGATAATGAAAAAGATGAACCATAAGGATATTTTTTCGTTTTTAGTGTTTTATTTTCTAGGATAATATTAATATGGTAAGGTGAGAAAAATTACAGACGAACATTGTACTTAAATAGATATCAAACAAAATTTTTTAAATGATTGCTTAAAAATTAAGCAAACCCTCAAAAATGTAAGATTGTTCAAATGGCAAATGAAAAAAAAAACATATCGACTCAAATTTAAAACCGTTACCGCTAAAATACCGAATTAAAGTAAAAAACGTAACCGTTTAAAGCCACCTTACGTTATCGACAATTCAGTGGCTATCATGCGCTAATAAATCGAAAATATGAAATAAAATTGCTAAATATGCACTAGAAATATGCAAATATGCACTATAAATCCTTAACTATTATTTACATTTCAAGAAAGTATGCAATGAAATGCAAAATATAAAAAAAAATTAGCACTAAAAATCATTAAATATAAACGAAAATTTTCACTTAAAAGCTTAATATGCAAAAATTTCCTGATATAATAAAAATGTAAAAACAACAAATCGTTGCCATTTTGTAGAAAATTCTTTGTTTCGGAAAAATATTTGATTAAAATCTAAGAAATATGCAATAAAATGAAAAATATGAAAAAATATGCACGAAAAATCATTAAAAATGCAACAAAATATGCACTTAAAAGCCGAATATGCGAAAATATGCATTTATACACACAGAAAACAGTGTCAGTAGTGGCAACATTATTTGCAGCCAATCGAATGGTTCGGTTGTAGTTACCGAATTGTTTGGTAGTTATCATCGATTTACTGTTGAGGCAATCGAAATTTTATTGCCGTAGCAGAGTTTCTGTTACTTCAATAAAATGATTATTGTTTCAACCAAAAAATTCGGTTGCAGCAACCGAAATATTCGATTGGCAACAAATACGCTTGCTACTACCGAGTCTGTTTTCTGGGTGTAGATAAATATGCAAAAATATGCAATCTATGCCATTTTGAAGTACATTTTTTGATTCGGAATAGTATTTGAACAAAATCGTTTTTGCTTACAAACATGAATTTGCATACAAATCGCTGCCCCAGTTATCAAACATTTTAAACGTAATCGAAACTAGGAACAAAATTATACCGTTACGAAAACTGTAACTAATATGCTTTTCGGTTGCCATTCCTGAAGGGAGACTAACTGATAAAAAACCGATTGAAATGCTATAATCGTTATTTTGAGGTTAACTCGTTATGAACCAATTGTTTCGTTTTTAACCCATTACCTTCAAATATCTTTATATTTTTACAGGATTAAGATTATTAAGTCGTTTAAGAACCCTAAAATAATTAAAAATCTTGACTACAATCGAAAATAAAAAAAAATCATTGTCCAAAGTTGCCAAATAGTTATTTAAAATTATAAAAAAGTCTGAGTTTTATATGTTTGATTGTTATGTTGATAAGAAAATAAGTATGTTTTATATATTTGATTGTTATATTGAAATAAAATTCGATTATATAAGGGAATGTTCGCTAAAGTAGACCTTTCTTTTATTTATTCATGTTGTTGCACGAATATTTCAAAACTGTTAACTGATTAATTTCCGCTATATCTATTTCAAATAAGTTTCGACGTGAATGCACACGTTTTTTCCTGGTTTTTTGTGTAGTTGCATAGAAACGCAATATAAAGTGTAATTGTGTAAACATTAAATGTGAATATCAAACGAGTTTTAAAGAATTTTTAAAATCGGATTTTTGCGAATGGTAGGAGTAAAAAAACGTAATTAAAAAAAGGTTGGTTTCCAACAATTAAAAAAGTTTGCATTAAAAACGTTTTAATAAACAAATTTATTTTAAATTTTAATTCAAATAAATTTTAGTTAAGATTTAGATTTTAGTTAAGTTGCTCATACTTTGTTATTCTTTTAGATAGTTTTTTTTTTTGTTTTATGTCCACTTTAGAGTACATGTTCGCCAATGTGGTCTTTTTAAGTTGTTTTGATAATTTTTATATACATTTTATGGATTAATTGACACAAGAAAATATCCTATAGCAAAAAAAAATCCAAATATTCAGCCTATAAGGTGATGTATTTGTATGGGGATATTCCACTCATTTTTTTAATATAAAACAAAACCAGATGTAGGGCCCTATTAGCGAATATTTCTTTATATTCTTGAATACAAATTTGCCTATAAAATTATACTAATTATACTTTATATTAATCCAATCGTCTAGATTTTATCATATTTCAACTAGAGGGCGCCCTAAGCAAATGAAATTGCAGAAATTCTTAATCAAAAATGTCCACGAATCTATTACGTGCCCTTAATGAGTTAAATGTCTAATATCTCCAAAAGAAAAGCAACGAATCATACAAATTTTTTGATTAAATTTGAATTCTCTTTAGCTATGAAAAGATCTGGCACCAGATATGGTGCAATATTAGCACATCTGCTCTTATTTGAGCATAAAGATTTCCTGGATCCCTTCAGATATGAACATATATGATTAGATATGATCATATATGATCAGATCTGGCAGAAGGTATTGTTATATTCAATCATATCTCATTAGATTCAATCATATCTAATTTTATCTGATTAGATCTAATCTTTTTTACACGGGAACTTAAAAAAAAAATAAACTTTATATATTTTGAAATCAAGATTTGTCTATAAAATTATAAAAAATAAAATTTTTTAAAATAACTTTAATGTCTATTTATATTCAACCTGATTATACTTCCACTAGAGGGCGCTTTGGGCAATAAATATTACTAACATTTTTAATGGAGCATTGTTCTTCAAAAAGTTCGTTTGAAAAATATTCAGCGGGTCTATGAAGTTTTCTTAATCCTTGACGACGAAGGGTTAATATATGTCAAATTTTTACTTTTTGCTATTTTAGGAAAGCCTGCTGCGCGATATTAACAAATCCTGTTGTGATCGACACTAGCGAGATGTAGCTTTTTAGCGATACGTATAAATTCTTCTTATTTTAAACGAGCTCAAGAGCATTTATTTATTAATAATAATTTTTTATTTCCAATATTTCGTCTCCACATTGGGTGACTTCTTTAGGGAACAATTAGTACAATTACCTATAAATTGTAGCATGACAGTCTCATAGCCTTACAAGGTTAAACCAAAGTCAAAAAATAATTTTTTATTTGTTAAAAATTTATTGTTTTTAGGTTTTTATGTTTTTTTTGCAGTTTAAGTTCGGTCGTCAAATGGTTAATTAGTCAAATGTCTGCTATCCCCAACATTATTCCAACGATTTATTCAATTTCCAAACATATTCAAATTCTATATATATTTGTGCTGGTCTTAAGTCTTCAAGTGTCAGTTTTTTTTTTTTGTTAACCAACATTTTACTGACAGTTTCTATTTTCTGTATAAACTTGATAATTTACCCCAACCCACTAAAAAGTTTTAACTACAAAATTATAGACACTTTGGTATGTTGTTGATATTTGTTGTTTATTAATTTCACATCAACCACAAAAAGAAAATCTGTTATTGAATGATTTCGTCCCTTAAGAAAACTTTCCAATACAAAAACTGACCATATTAAAAAAAGAACACACCCTCTTCTAGCACACATGTATTTATATATTCATATGAGTAAGAAAGTAGTAAATAACTAACTCAAAATATCAATAACCGGAAGCTAAAGTTGTCCTTTTTTGTTGAAAAGGAATTCCCAGAAAAAGTTGTTTTCTTAGAAGTAGAAGAAAGAATTTTCTTGAAAACTTGCTTTGGGGTTATCAATTGGTATGTAGTTTTCTTAAAAAAATATTTGAGGTTTGTTATTTTAAACTAAATTTTTCTTTTTTTTGCCAAAATAGTCAATTGTTTGTTTAGATTGAAAGGGAAACAAGGATTTAATATGATAAACTGGGAATTGTTTAAATAAGTAATAAAATCAAAATAACAAATTTAGTATTTTGGTTTTATGGATAAGTAAATATTTGTAAAGAGATAGAGCACATTTTATTATTTCTTAGTTGAATGGGTACTGGATTTAACAAACATTTTAAGAATTATTAACCCTTTACTGCATGGTGTTAAATATATGTATCGAATACTTTGAATACTCTGTAAAATTGGCAAAAACTTTTACTAAATATAAGCAAACAAAAACTAATATTAACAAAATGTTTGATATAAAGGGTCCGCCATCTAACGTTTTTTTTTCTACTAGTGCTTATTTCGTGAATGGTGACACTTAGCTCATGTCTGATTTGACAGATAATTAGTTTTATCCTTCCGCTGAACGAATATGGTCCGTATGTTTGTTATCTTGTGAAAAAAGTGAAAGAAACTGGCATCCTCATCGATAAACCAAAGCGTGAAAAGCCAAAAACAGTGCGTACACCCGAGAATATTGCTGCTGTGGCAGAAAGTGTGCGTGAAACGCCATCAACATCAATTCACTGTCGTTCTCAACAATTGAACATTTCGGAGACATTATTGAAACGAATTTTGCATAAAGACCTTGGTATGACGCCATACAAACTCCAATTGGTGCAGGAGTTCAAAAAAAAAAGTTATTTGGCGGACCCTTTATTTACCTCAAATTTAGTAGAATGCAAATAAGATTTCATAAGCGCAGGCTTTTATTCGCATTAAAACGAAAAATTTTCACATTTTTTATGATTTTTTTGCTTACTAATATTTAGTAAATGTTTTTGTTGATTTGGCAGATTATTTTGTTATTTTCAATTACATTAAAAGTTAGCTCAAATACAACTAAATATTTGTAAATTCAACGGATTTATTTTTGCTATTCTTGTATTACTAACAATTAGTAAAAAAATCTGCAAATTTTAGCAGTTTTTTGTGCTATATTTACAAGTTTATTTCTATGAGTGTACCAATGTACACTCAAAAAATGCACCAACCTAAAGTAAGCACATTTTTGTTTAATACAAGCAAAAGCCTAAATTTAGACACAATAAGTGTAAGAATTATGTGTGCACATTTTTGTCTGCAAAAATACACACCAAATGTATTAAAGCACACTTCTTATTTAAAACTAGGCATGTTGTGTGTACCCTACGAAAAAAGTTCCGATATAATCATTAGTGTCCGACCGAACAGTTCTGCCAGAAAATGCATTTGGTATTTATTCGGTATTTTAAAGCATTATGGACAAATTTTGTAGATGGAAAAATGTTTATTGTTTTGAGTGTCAAATTTGAAGAAAAGTCTGTACTTAAGCAATGAATTCACTGTTCGGCCTCAGAAAGTTCGGCCTAATTGAAAATAGTTCGGCGGCCGAACTTTTAACTTTATAGCTAAACTTCAGCTTTTCTCTTAAATTTTATACACAAAATCGAATTAAATCGGCTCAACAAACATGTTTCCAATACCAAAATTTGTCATCATTGCCTCTAGATATCAAAAAAAAAAAACAAAATATAGTTTTATGGCCGAACTGTTCGGTCGGACACTAATAATCATATATGATTATATATAGTATCACATATAACTAAACATCACATCACATGATATCTGATCTCATGATATCTCATAGGATCTAATCTCATATAGTTTGGTCCGAAAAATGGGTCTATCAAATATGATCAAATTATATATAATTTGATACAATTTTATCTAATAAGTTTTTTAATTAAAAAATTAAAAAACAAAATTTTTTAATGTTTTAGAGATCAGTCCTTTTTATTTTAATCCAATTAAGTACTACTTGTAATTCATTTATAAAATATATAAATATTAATTTTTAAAAGTAATGTTAAATCTAAAAATTTATGCTTTTTATGAATCTGAAGTTGGAACATATAATAACTTTAAAACGCTATGTAAAAAAAACAACATTTACCAACGGCGAATATTAAAATTTTGGTTCCCAAAATGTCCAAGTAGAAGACTTACAGATTTTTTCTAGAGCAGAAATAAACAGCCAACTTTACACGTCCTTGTTATACAAAATAATTAAGAACAAAAACTATATGTTCGGTATTATAGATCAACACGACATTTTGTGTGGATAAATCTACCTATTTAGCACTTCAGCTATTACAGATTGTTCAAAACAACTGTTTTGTTAACCACAGAACAGGATCAGTTCTAGAAAGTATAGTGCCTATAGTGGAACTAAGCATCTATTTAATTTTTAAAAAGTAAGAATTTAGTATCCAATATGCATGTTATAAGGGTTAAGTGTTTCATTTGTTTAACCAAGCCATTTCAAACACTCCTCTAAAAACCTGAACTGGTTTTAAGATAGTTACGAAAAAAATGCGTTAACAGTGGTTCTATTAATTAATTTAATGCATGCTTTTATTCAATTCTAATTAAAACTTAATTTTTATTTGTGTCGTATAATGTATCATCTGCATATTCTAAAAAATATGCATTCAAAGACCCTTTAAAAAGTGTTTCTCTTAAAACCAGTTGGCATATAAAATTTAAAAAATATTGAGTACCTTGGTTCTTCTTTAGTCTATATGTTCGTTGGTTTAAAACCTAATAATTAATACGTTCTTTTTTAGTACTTTAATAAAAAAAAATAATAATAATCATTTAAAAAACAAAAGACCGTAGTTTTTTGCAGTAAATATTGAAACTCATTTATATTCTAGTTATAAGCTGTGCCAAAAAAATATATAAAAGTGATAGAATATTGCTGATTAAATTTTGCTATAAATATTTATATAATGGTATCTTTTGCATATATAATTATATATAAAAGTGATAGAATTATTTTTGATTAATTGTACCATGTACATTTACCTATGATCATATATGTTAGAACATATGGTCATATATAGATCTATAACTATTTCATATGATCAGATATACAAGATGTGAAAATATATTGCATATGATGCACTGATATATGATGATATATTACTCCATATTAGCAAATTTTCATAAACTTTGTATAAGATATGAACATATATCGTTATATATAGTGATATCAAGTTGTATATGAGTATATATAAACTTTTTCATCGTGTATGAAAAAAATTTAAATGCTTATTTTTTCAGTTTTTAGTGCATTGCTTGTTTTAAGATTTGTCAAACATATTATAGGAGCCTAAAACACTATTTTTAGTGCATGAAGTTCCTGTCCCTGACGATCATATACCCGAGTAAAAATATATATATATAACAATATATTCTTTAATATAAAAATATATGATCAAATAAAATAACATATGTATATTTATATATAATAATATTTTCAAAATTTTTACCAAAAAAATTATGCGCCAATCATGTATATAAAAATACTATTCTGAATTTTACATATGATAATACATTTTATTAAATTTTTATAAAATTAGATATAATCCAATACATAATTATATATAACACAAACATCAAAAACGTTATATGTCATTTTAGATACAATTATATATTAGGGCAATAACTTTTTGCATTTTTTGCAAATATCAAATCTCCCCAGACAAAATCGTGTACGGCATGGACAAATATTAAGAACTGCGTTTTTATTTTTTCGCTATCGTTAAAAAAGGTTCCGCACCAAACGCGTTAAAGTTTTGAATCAAACAAAGTTAAAAAAAAAAAACTATTTTTGATGCCTCAACGTCTGACCATCACATCTATA
Source organism: Delia radicum (assembly GCA_021234595.1). Classification (NCBI taxonomy): domain Eukaryota; kingdom Metazoa; phylum Arthropoda; class Insecta; order Diptera; family Anthomyiidae; genus Delia; species Delia radicum. The sequence goes on from CM037852.1 coordinate 3,274,422, forward strand.
TAATTAAGGCATGCTGATATAAATAGTAAAGTCCGTTTTCGAGTCAAGGGAATAGTTTTCTTCCAAATTTGCTTACTTACATATGTATAAACCATATTTAAAAAAAATTTAAAATAAATATATTAAAGGCATTTTAGAAATCGCTGTCGGTGCGCAAGGTTTTTTTTACCAAATTGAACTGAAATAGTTTTTTTTATCATTAATACAATATTTGCCATTAGAAAACCCCTGGGGAGAATATTGTCCAAAAAAAGTTATCACCCTATTATATATAATCCGAAACTGTAAAAATGTTCTAAGTCAGTTTCTATGTAACTAGATATAATTAAAAAATCGCAAAATATTTTACGAACATTGTTTACAATTTTGATAAACCGATTTCCATTCCAAATAGCAAACCCATTTTAATATTGACACTAAACTAAACAATTTTGTTTAAAATGAAAATTTGAAATCCTAAAAAAACTATAAATAAAACATAAGTTATTTACAAATTTCAAGCAAAAATTTTGTGTTTTGAACCCGAATATATGTAACCTAATAGCTTTTAATTTAAATATATTTGTATTATTATGTATCTAATTATATCTAATTGTATCAAATATAATATAATTAGGTAATCAGATGTGCGGAAAATATTTCATATATAATTTGATATACACTTTTTTATGCTCAATACGGCCATATAACCTCATATATATTTATTTAAGGTCATATAAAATCATATGTAATTAGAAATGGTCATATATGCTCATATTAAGCCTCGAATTTCTAATACGAACATATATAGTCATTAGGGTGGGGCGATTAGTATGGAAGGAAAAAAATCTTAATGGGCGCTTCGCGTTTCTGATTCTTGGGATTGTACTGAGCAAAAAGTCCACTAGACCATACGTCTACGGTGAAAATCGAGCTTCCAGATTTTGACTTTACGGCAAAAAAGCTCTATTTTGAAATTAAAAATTAACCCCTTAAACTCCACCCACAAATATGATTGATGCATTAATCTGCTAGAGAATTTTCCAAAGAAGAGATTGATACTATAATCTTGGATAAGCTCCTCCTAGTTCCTGAGATTTGTCCATCCCACACATTGTTACTTTCACAAAATACGGCAAAAAAACCCTATTTTGAAATTAAAAATTAACTCCTTAAACCCCACCCACAAATATGATTAATGCATTAATCAGCGAGAGAATCTTAAAAAGAAGAGATTGATACCATAATCTTGGATAAGCTCCTCCTACTTCCTGAGATATGTCTATCCCACACATTGTTACTTTCACAAAATACGGCTAAAAAGTCAAAATCTGGAAACTCGATTTTCACCGTAGACGTATGGTCTAGTGGACTTTTTTTTTCAGTACAATCCCAAGAATCAGGAACGTAAAGCGCCCCTTAAGGTGTTCAAATCGCCCACCCTAATAGACATATATGTTCATATATTGAATTATATATGAAATCAAATATGTTCATATATTGAATTATATATGAACATATATAATCAAATACACCCCCTTATTATTATATATGTTCATATACGTTGCCTTTTTCACTTGGTATGTGTTTTAAACCTTTTTTTATAAAATCTTGAGTAAATTATGTAATTTCAAAGTTTTTTTTTCATTCTATAATGACCAATTTCACTTACCCTTTCTTTGAAAGAAAGAACAAAAAATATTCTCTTGAGTATATATTCTTACAAATATAAAAACTAACGTTATAGGCTTCTTACCAACAAATTAAGTTACTACTATAGTAATTTTATTACAAACTTTTACTAACAAACATTAACAAAAAATAAAAAACTTCGTTTTTAGACACATCAAACACTTTTCTAAATCCTTTCAAAAAAAAAAACAAACTTTTTAAATAATGTGGCATATTAATAAAATTATTACCAACATTAACAAACTAACATCAGTTTATTGTAAAATATATTTGTTTACAAAACTTTACTAATAATCTCAAAATTATTTGTTAACAAAATAAAACAACTGTTTTTTTATTTGTTGTTAAACATTCAAACATACAAACAATCGCAAAAGTAATTATGAGTAGATATATTAAATGTTTTGAAAAACAAACAAGTTCTACCCCTTTTCCTCTGATATCTTCATACAAATTTTATTTCCACTTTCAACAAAAAATATTAAAAAAAGAGTTTTATTAGTAAATATTGACTTAAGCAAATAATTTTAATAGTCTTTAGCATACGTTAGTAATAATTTCACGTTGTTTGTTTTTTTATTTTTTAATAAATAAACTTTTTTGGAATTATTTTTTATTAGCAAATAAAACAAAATTTTGTTAACTACACAGAAATATACACATGTCATTTCATTATTTTACACTTTTTAATGCTTTTTTTTTTTTAGCAGATTTCAATAAACATTTGAAAAAGTTTTCATTTACAAACAGTTTTAAAAGTGGTTTGGTAAAATATATGAGAAATGTTGTCACGACTTTTTTTAGTAACGACAACCCGATGAAAAAAAGTTACATCTTAAATACAAAATCAGATCTCATTTGATATAAATCGATATTTATTCTTATTCAAGTTTATCTCAAAATTGGGGTATCCAGTAATAGCCGACTAGATCCCTCAAATATATTACCGGGTTAAGTTAAATCAAATTTGATCTTAAAATTGGGGCATCCAAAAATATCTGATTTGAGATCCGGATCGATCCCAAAATATCCCGTGGGATGATTTATATCTTCTTGGATCGAATTATATCCAACAAGATAGGACATTTTTGTATTATAGAATGAGATATTTTGAGATTAACTTCGATTTACTTATATCCCATGACATATATTATTTTTAACAAAAAAATATATATATATATATATACCACAGTAAAAACGTTTACATATAATCATACATAATATGTAAATAGATATGTTTATATAATTTTATATATTCAATTTTTTCCAATGAAAATGAAAATGAATTTTTTCCTTTAATTTTTTTGTACTCATCCATGTATAATTAGATATAACACAATTCAAAGTTATATATAACGACATATGGTGTAATATTAAAAAAATGTGTTTCATTTTGGATAAAACCTTTTCCTTTCCTTGACCTATTCATAGTTATAAGTAGACCTCGGATTTTGCATATTTGCATATTTTTGAAAGATTAAGATAGGTAAATTCTGATGACACCAAAGTTCGTTTCATTGAAAGTACAGTTGAAAACGATATGCATATTTATATTTTTTTTTGCATATTTGCATGAAATGCATATGCATAATATATGCCAAAATACGCAAAATATGCATAATATATGCAAAATATGCATAATATATGCAAAAATATGCAAAGTATGCAAAAATTTCCTATGTTAAAGAAATCAAAAAATAATATAAAAGCGATTCGGAGGGTGGTATACATATTGAAATTTTATTTATTATGGTCAGCTATTAAAGTAGAGCAAATGATACATACGATATTTTATAGGTTTTAAACTTATTCAACATAATTGGTATTACAATATACAACCATAATTTTCTCTAAATTACTAATTGAGAGGCTCTGACGTTTCTCTCCAAAAACCATTTTGTAAGCGGAAAAGCTTCTTTCAACGTCACAGGAAGTAATTGGAGCAAATTTATATTTAATTATATTTTCATTTGTGACGGGTCCGAGTCCAGAGTAATCTTCAGCATTGAGATTCAAAATATTATTTATTTTCGAAATGATATTAAAATCTGGATTTCTTTTCAAAATGGCTTCAAATTTCTCATTTAAATCCATTCCAAAATCACCAGTTATGTTCTGAACAATATTTTCAGCTTCCTTGAATAAATTCATTGACTGCGCTAATGGTAGACCCTTCGCTTCCAAGGAAGTTATGATTTCGGCAACTCTCTCGAAATTCGATTTTATATATATAAAATCCCGATATAGTTGGGGATTTTTTATCAGCTCTTTTGCCAGCTTTATAGATTCAGCCTCTTCTGGGTTCAGTGTTTCAATAACCTAAAATGCAAATTTAGAATTTTTTTCTTTACCAATCTAAAGTGAATGCATATCGTCGTTGTCCAAAAATAATGGGTTATCGGATGTTCCATTATTTTGCAGGAGAGCCAAAAGTGAGTCCTACACCACAATATGTGACAGAAAAAGCTTTTTCAAATGTATTATTTGGAAAATTAAGCCAAAGGTAAAAAACCATAAAAAAACCATTTTGATTTTTTTTAATTTCAAACATCATTCTAACAGATAACCCATTCGTTAATTATCCACCGCCTTAACCATTAAAAAATCGAAACACCGTTTTCAGAGGAATAGTTTTGGCATAAAATGGATTCTTATTATGGAATAAAAAAAGTTTAAATTTACCGATGACCCACTTTTTTGACAACGACGCTATATTTAAAATGTTGTTTGTTGATAAAAATTATCTTACCTCTGTTATTCCCTCCATGTTATCTGCATAAAATGATGCCGCCTTCAACCATGTACCCCATCTGGTTATGATCGGTTCTGGTGGTAACTCCTTATTTAGTATTTGCTTGTAGCGTTGTACTCTGAGCGGTGCTTTTATAAATATTTTTTTTACACAGGATATGAACGAGTTAGCGAAAGGAAACGATGTTCTTACTTTTTCGGCTATTAAATTTAAACCGTGTGCCAAACAAGTTATGTGTATGAGATTCGGATAAAAAACTTTTAAATTTTTACCAGCTTTTATCATATATGCCGCAGCATCCGTTAAAAGCAACAAAACTTTTGACTCATTCCCGTGTGGCCACAATATACGAATGCTGTCGTTCACAAATCGAGAAACAGTTGCGTTATTTACTTCTTCCAACTGTTTACACGACAATAAAAATGAGCATGAAGATTTATTTTCGCTCAATGTTCCTACAATCAAATTCGCTACATATCGCCCTTGTTTGTCTGTTGTTTCGTCCACTGATATCCAAACGCTTTCGTCTTTGATACTGTCTCGAATATTTTGGATTGATTGTTGGTAGCATTTATCCAAGTAGCCCTTTCTGAGAGTACTTTCATGTGGAATTAGTTGCCCTGTGTATTTTTTTAAAAAATTATTAAATGTAGCATTGCTAAGCACATTCCATGGTATATTTCCCGCAACCAACGCTGCACATAAGTCCATTTTAAATTCATTGTTGGAATTCTCGGAAAAGTTGATGGACGTGTTGCTCGAAGTATGCGCAGTTTCGTCGTTGTTGTTATTGGATGCATTTGACCTTCTGTGAAGTGAAGTAGTCAAATGCTGCTGCAATTGAAATTTTTTTTCGCAAGGAACCTAAAATATGAAAAACGTTAGAACGTACTTTTAATTTAACAATCAGGCTTACTGCAAACAAATATGTCGATGAACAAATTTTGAAATTCGTAAAAAATTTAAAAATTGGTTTGCATAAGCCTGAATATTAAAATTTCACCTTTTTGTCACAAGTTGTACAAATTATATTGTTTCCATCAATTTTAAAACACTTTTCGGGAAGGCTGTTAAACCATTTTCCTGTCAAATTTTCCTTATATTTGTTGATTTTTGGCATTTCACTACACTTCACTCAACTTGAATTTATTTATGTGATAATTTTGCGACTTTTTGTTTTGAGGGTAGACATGACAATAGTAATATTCTTAAGCAATTAGAAATATAATAGCTTGTTCAATAAAATAACGGCAAATATCAAACAGTTAACAATTTACACTAACAAATATGTTGCAGAGAGTCTGCAAATAAAGAACCTGCATCTGTGTTTGGTTACACTTTCTCTGTGCTTAGCAGTGTTGCCACCAGTAGAACCAAAAGTTAAACAGACGTAGGGTCAAAATTATCCAAAACCATATGAAATTACACAAACAAATTATAATTTTTTTTTAATTATAAATTTCTTTGTGCAATTATTATTGTTATGTTAAAACAATCGTTATTTTTAATTTAAAACACATACACACACATTTGAGACCCTTTAGCCCATAACTCTGCCTTGACAAAATTTTTCTCAAAGACAAGCTTGCGTAACTTTTTCTCTCTCATGTTAATATGGGGTAAATATGGGGTTAAAAAGACAAACAAAACATAAAGCTATTGAAAATTTAAGTAATTTACCAGAAACTGTAAATTTGTGGCAAATGTTTCATAAAAAACTCAATTTATTAATATATTGACTAATTTTAATTGAACTAAACCAAGACAATTATTCTTCTGTATTGCTCGCAGTTTAATATTTAACTAGTGGAATTAAATTTGTCGTTGAAATTCGTTTGCATATGTTGCATATTTTTTTGCATATGTTTTTGCATATTTTTTGCATATATTTTGCATATTTTCGATATACATTAAAATTTGTTATATTGGAACGATAAAACGTCTAAATAAAAAGTTTGGTACCAATCTGATGAAAAATATGAAAATATGCAAAATCCGAGGTCTAGTTATAAGTAAAGATATATCGTTCCATACCAAAAAAAAAATTCAGATCTTAGTTTATATAAAACTATATATACCTGTATTTAAAGTCTAATGGATGTATATTAGTCTGTCCCGAGTTTAAAAAATATGCGAATTGCGTCAGGTACTCAAACTTATTGAGCTATTTATGGATAAAAACCAAAAACTTTGCATAGATTAATTTTGGTCCACCACATTATCATTTAGTTTCAAACAAGTAATTTTATACTCCATAGATATTTTATAAATATATTTCCAAAAATATGCTCAGCATTACCAAACTTGGGCCCGATTTTGTACACAAATATAAAAAATACGAGTAGCGAACTTTAAGTATTCTAGGTTTTTTTTTTATCCTATAATCAACAGAATATTATGTATAGCATATATGCTTAATATCTTATTTTATAATGGTTAATATTTACCAATATATTGTTATATATGTTACCACATAAGAAATATATAATAATATATGGATATGCATGACACCATATATAATCACATATAACATATTTTAAAATGAAAAACATAAGACCTTATACAATTTTTTTTACTCGGGAGTTTTAATTAAGTTTTATATACTTTGTGACAATAATTTTTGCAATTAAATATTAAAAACGAAAGATGAAAGTATTAAGAATTTACGAGGTTTATTAAGAAGAGTATCAGGATTTTTTTTACATAAAACTTTTGAAGATGTCAACCGATATTGTTAATTGTGTGTACTAATAATCATATTGACTGTAATAAGATTTATACCCCAGCAAAAACAGACCAAGTAATTAAGCGCGTAAGTAGCGCACAAAGGAGTTCACTAGTTATGAGGCTATTTACTGGCTTAATTACTTTTGTTCGCGATGGCCAAAAATTTATGGGTGGCTCTCTGGCTTAACAAAAAAGTAAGAATAGTGAGTTACCAGATTAGTTACTCAAAGTGAAAGAATAAGTGTTTACTTTAAGAAAATTAATACTCACAATTATGGGATAAGTGGTTACCTACCATAAGAAGTTTAACATAGTGAACAAATCTGATAAAAGCTAATTTTTCTACAAAACAGCAATATTCGGAGTTAAATTGTTAAAATAAAGACATGATTTTTTGGCTCCACAGTTTCACCTTCGCAAACAAATTGTAGAAATAATATTAGACACATATATTAGTTTATGAAATTATATATAATTTGATATAATTGTTGAGAAAAACTAGTAAATGTTTGTATTAACTTTTATCTAATAATATCGAATTATATTTAACTCGATACAATTGTATATAATACACAAATATTTGTATGGGGACAAAATTCGGATGAAATTGGATATCATCAAATTGTACAAAATTGTATTTAATTGTATCGAATTGGATATAACTCGAGATAATTGTATTGAAATTGATACAGCTATATTGTAGATCAAATTTGATTTGATTTTTCGGATTAATTTATATATAATTAGATGATGCCCACACATCCATATTGTTCATTGATATAACAATTGGTTTAACCATGATTTTTTCTCTGTGTAAAAAGATTCAAAAACTTGTTTAATTAATAATATTCACACTAAGAATACTATAGAGGTAAACCCCACTCCTACTGTAGTTAAAAATAAATGAAATTTCATTTGAAAAAAGGACGACTTATATTTCAGTAAATTTAACTAACATTGTCATTTGTTTTTTACTGTTTAAAAATTGAACCACAATTGCAGTAAAAATGAACCACATATGTAGAAAAAAATAAAAAAAAACTTTATTTTTTTAAATAAAAAAAAAACTACTGTGTAAAATTAAATTAAAATCTGAATACAGTAATTTGATAAAATTTGTAGTCAAAAATTAAATTTATTCTATAAATGACTGTTTTTTCACTAAAAATTAAAGATTAAGATAAAAATATTTACAGCAGAAGTTTTCTGAGTGCAGTTGTGTTAAAGAAGGTGGAAAGAAAATCAAATTAAGTATAACCTTTAGACAATTTCACGCTCTTCCAAGTGATCATCAGGAGAAAATCAATATCATTATTTTTTATTAAATCTGTAAAATTTTTCTTCCTCACGTTTAGTATGCTACTTTATTTACCCATGTATTACCTGCAGTAAACTCTTTGAAAATATTAACTTGTCTTAACTGTTATTGCTGACGATATGATATGCTCTTCCTGCATAAACTCTTTAATGTTGCTAACGGAAAATCCTCTACCTGTAATTGCATTGTGGTGCGTAGTATATTTTTATTTATTTAATATGAAGTTAACTATGTAAAATTGCCGTATAGCAAATATACATACATTCGAAATTCAGTAAACCAAATGTAAAAATGCGCTAAAAAGTAAATATTAATAAAGTGGCAAAAAGGCAATTTAAGCGTTGACGAGGTAAAAGGGATTAAGTCAATTATTTATTAAAAATTTTATAATTTTTATCCTTATTATAAAGAATAAATTAATTTTAAATGAAATTAAGAAAATTTAAAATTTTTATTTAAAAAATTTCACAAAAAAAATGTTTAACAAATTAAAAACAATTGCTATCGAAAGCAAGAATATTGACTGAGGTTTTTGTACCGGTATACTTTGTTCTTTATTTCGATGACGATTACGGGCAAGGTTTTTGAAAAATTACGATTACGGAATTAACATTACAACATTATATATGACTTTTCCGGTTTTTAAAAATAAGTAGAAACATTTTTTACTTGATTTTCTAATACTGTTTTTCTGTGTGTATGGAGAATGAAGACTCTATTACTCAATGGTTATCTCATTATGGACCAACTGATCCGTTTTCAACCCAGTGCTTTTAAACGGCCATATTTTTGACTTTAGAAAATAATATAAATTTGTTATCCAGAGTTGTCAAATAAGTATTTAAAAATAATAAACTTTTCCATTTCAGCTTTCTCTAAAAAATAAAATACAAAAGTTTTGTTCTCTGCTAAATAAAAACATCAATTGTATATAATTTTTGAAAATCTGACCTATCGGACCATACAGTTTTGAAATAGTCGAAATATGCCAGAAACTGTTCTGATTTTACTTAAAACATAAATAATACATAGTTTTTATTGAAATATTACAACATTTTTAAAAATTATAGTGTAAATGCAAAGTGAAAATGCTATAACAGCTAACAAATGAGTCAATTGAACTCCAAGGATTTATTCTGTGGCCAAAGAATGATTCTAATTGAGCATTTTCATCGATAGTTTTTTTTATTGGCTTGTCATAGGCAGGAATCGTTTTTATAATGCTGCAAACAAGTTGCTTGGAATATTTTATGTCCAAATAATTTCCAAAGATGTTGTCTAGGCAGAAAACTTCCAAAGAATCATATTTTTAATGCTTCCTTACTATGACAAGGATGAAAATCATCGATTAAAATGCCAAATTAGAAGAGAAAACATTGTTGCTGGGTGGTTAACATAGAGAATATCTCTGCACTTCAACTACATTTTGTTTTTGTAGTGTTAGTGTGTTTTCTTTTCCGTTTTTTAATTTTATTTAATTTGTTTGTTTTTTATTGAAACACACACGCAATAATATAGCTTTTCTGTTAGCCAGCCAATATGCACAAACAACATTAGATTAGACTTTAAAGCGTTTTGCGTTGTAAGCAAAACATTTTGTTTTTTTCCTTTGTTTGAAAATAAATTTTAAATCACATCACCGAACACGTCACAAGGTGACTATAAAGTGTCAATTGACTTTCTCCTATGACAACGCCATGTTAAAGCGACCTGTGTCGTTCATATAAAAAGTCCGATTGAGGACCGGTCCCTGCTCCTTAATATCTGACCTTCGTGTCACCTGATACGGATTACTTTCTTTGCTAAATCGACTCTGTAAGCCATAAAAAACTATAATTAATAACATTTATTTCACTAACACAAAATTTTTTTCGCTCCGTAGCTAAAACTTAAAAATTTTTTTTTTTAATTAAGTTGCTTTTCTCTTGTTCTTTTTTATAAAATGGACTTATGCCATTTTGACTTTTTTGCCACTTGAATTTTATTGCAATATATATTTTTATGCCATATATTAATTAATAAATAAATACACAAAAGTTTATATGCATTTTGTGTACATTTAATACATGGCTCCATAAACAATTGTTGTAGGAATGACAACCTTTTATCATTTAATGGAAAGATGCAGTTGGTCCATTTACAGGGGTAGACGATTATATTTGTTTTAGTCAGGATGTAAAGTGTAAATTTAATTGTTATTTTTTGTAGAGTTATAAAATTAATTGACATTTTATTTGTTAATTAATTGTCATACATTGTCGTTGTATTGTATAAGTACAAATTACTGTATATAATAACCCAGTCAATATTTGGCTGACCTGCAAAGAGGCTTAAATGAGAAAATTATTTTTATGAAAATATATTGAAAAGAGTAGTTTTCTCTATTAAACAGTGATATTCTCTCGGAGAAATGTTTTAATTATAAACTCTTCACACTTTTTTACTCCTTTTTAATAATTTTTTTTTTACTGCCGGTTTACATTAAAAAAAAAAAATGGCTATAATAAGACTCAAAATAGGCCTGTGATGCTAAATTTTTAAGCAAAATGTTTGTCATATTTCTTAACACTTTGGTATTTAAAATTAGCAAAATCTATCGATAAGTTCAAAAGTTATGGCCTAAAACGTGCTTTAATTAGTTTCAATTTAGAATTTTTTAACATCCATATTTCTTAAGCGCTTAGAATTATGTCGTCTGGTATATTTTATTTATGTAATAAATAGTTCCTATATAGTAATATAGAATTCATTTACCTACACAAATATTTAGTTTTGTTTTCATATTGTATTATAAATATTATTATGGCAATAATATCAAATGACCATAATAAAATTTATATAAATTTTAATGTATTTTTGACTACAAAAAAAAGCCATGCTAATTTTAATTTTAAATAAATGTTTATTAAAGTTTACTAAAATGGTTTAGGCGTTAGCATATATTAAAATTACAACAATAATATAGTAAATTAATTTGAAAATGCTTTCATTTTAGAAAATATTTTTCAGTTTCTCAAGAAAATATATTAAAGAATATGTTTACTTTTTAAAAAATATTCGTTGGCGGAAAAGTTTTTTTTATTAAAGATAATTCAAATGGATTTGTTGAGTTAAAAAATTTTTTTACTCGTAATTTTTTGTGTTAAGAATATTTTTTGGTGTAAAAATTTTTATTTATTAGGGGTATAACCTAATGTTGTTTAAAATTGAGACTGTTAGGATTTTTAATGTTCTCTGATCTTTATATTGAAATTTCAACTGTATTTGTTTAGTTAACTAACAATATTTATTTAAAATTTTAACATAATTACTAGTTTTTTATTAAATAATAAATTTTACGTTATTTACACAATATATGTTTATTTTTAAACACACATGTAGCAGAGCTGTAAATGAATCATTCATTTTTGAATTAATTTGCGTCTCATTCGTGCACTGAATTAGTAAAATTTTGAATTAACACTTTTCGCCAAAAAAAAAACGAATTGAATGAAATTTGAATCGATTCATTTGGCTGGAATGAATTGCAATTCATTTTAAATCAAATGAATTCGGCAAAATGAATTGCAACCCATTTTCAATTCAAATGAGTTTGGCCAAATGACTTGCAATTAATTTCCAATTGATTTGACTTGAATTGATTTTGAATTAATTCAAATGAATTAGAAAAATGAATTGCAATTCATTTGAATTGAATTTCTTTTGAATTAATTCAAATGAATTTTATGAAACTCTTCATCATATATAAGAAAATTTTATAAATATGATTAATAACACGGTGCTACAGTGTAGCACTTGTAGGACTTGTTGAGTAAATCACTTTTCAATTTTCAGAATTTTGAATACAACCTCAAAATCTAAAGTTATCGACAAAAACCCTTTTTTCAGGACTTTACGGAGAAAAATATTTTTAACATAAGTAAAACGACGAATAGTTAAGATTTACAAATATATATATATATATCTGTTTATACTTTTAAGAAATAAATTTGATAATATTATTCAAAATTCAAATGAATTAGAAAAATGAATTGAAATTCATTTGACTTGAATTGATTTTGAATTAATTCAAATGAATTAGGAAAATGAATTGCAATTCATTTGAATTGAATTGATTTTAATTTAATTCAAATGAATTTTATGAAACTCTTCATCACATATAAGAAGATTTTATAAATATGATTGATAACACGGTGCTACAGTGAAAAAAACTTGTAAAATGACCTAGTGTAGGTTGTAGGACTTGTTGAGTAAATCACTTTTCAATTTTCAGAATTTTGAATACACCCTCAAAATCTGAAATTATCGACAAAAAACGATTTTTCAGGACTTTACGGACAAAAATATTTTTAACTTAATTACTTCAAAGCGGATTTTAAATTTTTGAACGGGTTTAGAAATACGAATAGTTAAGATTTACAAATATATATCTGTTTATACTTTGAATAAATAAATGTGAAAATATTATCCAAAATATTTTGAACTTTAAATTTTTTTATTTTGAAACCCTAGTTTTTTCTTATTTTTATTTTAAAGGACATTTAATAATTCGTAAAGTGCGTCGTGGGTCACAAAATTTCATAAACTATTAACTGTTTCTCGAATATTAAACGTGTTTTGTCGTTTAGCGTATGCCAAAACCAAAATAAGTAATACTTGAAGAAACAAACTCCAAACACCTTGTTAACTTTGACTAATTGCAATTCATTTTTCATTTCATTAATATGAATTGCATTCATTTGAATTAATTCAAATTCAATTCAATTCAAATGAAAATTAATTGTAATTCATTTTTCTAATTGATTTGAATTAATTCAAAATCAATTCAAGTCAAATGAATTGAAATGAATTACAATTCATTTCGCCAAACTCATTTGAATTGAAAATGAATTGCAATTCATTTTGCCGAATTTAGTTGTATTGGAAATGAATTCCAATATATTTTTGCCAAATTCATTTGATTTAATTCAAATTTCATTCATTTCTTTTCTTATGTGAAAGAATTAATTCAAAATTCAATTCAAATTCGTAATGAATTGAAATCAAAAAAGAATGATTCATTTACAGCTCTGACATCATGGACTAATTACCAAGGACTGCCATTTGCGACGTTTCTCAGAACATTGACATTTTACAATCAAGAAGCGTCTGCATAAACGACATTTACATTCGCTACACTAATTGAATTAATTAATTACATATTAAGCCCTAAAAACCACATTGATAAAGTAATATTGATCTTAAAATTGAAATTAATGAAAGGCTTCATACCGTTTATGAAACTAGTTTTTTATTGAAACTTCTTCATTAAGTAAATGAAACGTTTAATAAATGAAATGATATTTTTCATACAATTTTATGAAATGTATTTTTTTTTTAATTTTATTAAAGTACGAATCCCAGTACAATTTCATTGATTTTATACAAAAATTCATTAATGTCTTGCAGATAATTCTCTCTGTGTTGGTCCAAATACTCAATTTCTTAGATCATTTATTGTAGGTCTTGATACGATATTTCTTATTTACTTACTATTTTCAACATCTGCCCATTTTATATATTTTCCTGAAAACAATTTTTAAAACATTATTTTGCTACATTTTCGATTTTCTCCAATAATAGTTTTTATTTTCTTTAAAATTTCAAAAATATTGTATAATTTATTGAAATCAATTCAATTGCATAAAATATTTGGAATATTTATAATAAAACAAATTCAATTAGTTTGAATATATTTCGAATAGTACGAAGGTCTTGGATAAGAATTTGGAATTGGAACTGGACGATAAGTTGCAGTCGGAGTTGAATTAGTTTTCTCAGGAATAGGTTCAATCATTGGTTCACATGCAGTTGTACCGCATTTAAACCAATCCAATATACGCTTCATTATGGGACGTCCTTTGGGCACTACAATTATTGGTACCAATTCCACACAATCACCTTGGTTGTCATCTAAACCATTGCCATTGCAAGGACTTCCAAAACCAGTTTCTGGTTTGCCATAAGGACCTCTAGTTGTCGATGTTGTTGTTGGTGTAGGTGTAGAAGTTAGTGCAGCCGATACTATAGTTTGGCTTATAGACTGTTGAATGAACACGGTCAAAAGAATACACGAAAAAGTTACAATATACTTCATATTGCTAAGAATCTAGACTGATAATTATCTTAAAAAATTCTGAGTTTTTATATGGAAATTTTTAATTTTTGTTTTAATAATACTTAACAATGTTATTGTAATTAAATTAAAAAGTATTTCTTTAGAAGTTATTGACTTTTTAATAGTGCTTAATGATGTAGTTAAGCGATTATTACATTAGTCGAAAACTCACTAAAATGAGTCAGTCGGTTAATTGTTTACCCGATGAAAAAAGTTTTTAGTTGATATACAGTCGAACTTCCATAACTCGAATCATCATTATTACAAAAAAAACTTCGACTTACGGAGACTTCGAGTTACAGAACAAAATTTTAAAAAAATAATCCATTGCAAGCATGTGTTTATAGTTTGAATTTTATATTTAAAACAGATACTAACTGAAAACTACATACCAAGTTACAATGAAGTAAAAGCCTTATAGTTTAAAGTGTTTAAAGCCTTATAGTGCTCATCAGTTGTAGTGTCATTCGTATTTAAATATAAATTCAATGTTCGGAAAGAATTTTCTACATCATTTCTGGAAGGCTGATAAATAGTTTCTCCAGATATAGCCATGTTTTGACTTCTAGCTGCTGTAAACCAATCGAGGACTGCTTTGTCGATATTTTTGAATATTGGGGTCTTAACTCGTTTACTATGTAGACGAAATCCAGATCCAAAAGAGTTGATAATTGATTCTCTATTTTTAAAAATCGTTGAGACCGTACTAGCCGGGAACCATATTTATCAGCTGCATCCTGTTTCTTTAATCCACCTTCGACATATTTTATTAGTTTGTATTTTTCTTCAATTGACAAACATTTTAAAACACGTTTAGTTGCCATGATAATAAAATAAAATGCGATTTCATCTAAGGCGAATGACATTTATGCAAAGTACTGATACTTACGCAAACAAAAAGAAGGACATGATGTAAAAAAGGGATTTCACCGAAAAAAAGCAAGCAAAATATACAAACCAGCTAAACAAGCAAAAGAAAGCAAAATAAACAAACCAAAACAAAAAAGCAAAATCAATAAATCAGTAAACCAAGCAAAAAAATTCGAGTTATAGAATTCGTATGTATGTATTTCGTTCGAGTTATGGAGAACTTTGAGTTGTGGAAGTTCGAGTTACAAAAGAAGAATTGTATGTTATTTATTCTCTTAACGCTACTGCCAACCTAATTAGTTCGAGTTAGAGAAAATTCGAGTTAGAGAAGTTCGAGTTATGGAAGTTCGACTGTAATTATATACGTTTATATATATTGGTAATAAGCACAGGAGACAAATTTGTAATTTTTACTCGTATTTGGTTATTTTGGCAAAATCTTGATTTTAATTTTTAACTTAAAATAGATTTTCTTAGGATTAGGATTATTTTTGAGCTTTTAAATTTTCTTCTCTTGAAATGTTTTTTTTTCCCAAAAATTGTGTGCTTTATCTATTAACTCATGAATGACACTTCATAGGTCCGCGGGCCATTTTTCAAACAAACTTTCCAAATATTTGGAACCATGCTTCAGTAACAAATTTTTGCAATTTTTTCCCCTAAGGCGCCCTCTAGTGAAAATATTGGCAACCAAAGTCGAAACTTTGTCAGCAATTAAATCCTAGACGGTTGAAGATATTTTGAAAATTTTAATTTTGAATAATTTTGTGAGCAAATCTTTATTCAACAGTATATGAACAATTATTTTTTGAAGTTAACCGACTTTTAAATGTTTTTGGAAAACTATCGTTTTTTTTACCAATTTTTAGAATTGCCATATGGCAACCCTGACGATATAATTTTTATAAGATTTTTAGTAATTTAATAAAAACCATCCATTATTTATGATTTAAGTGAAAACGGAATAAATTTTGAAATATTTAAGACTTTGTGTATTTGAAAAGTTTATCGTTCGATCAGTTAGATTTTCAAAAATTATATACAACCAATTAAACCTTTACGGTTAAGGTAAACTTTTTTTTAATTTTTATAAAACTTTTCACCCTCTAATTGTTTAAGAGTTCAGTTTATGTTTGCAAACTACCTGCTAGCATGTAAACACGTTTGGCCATCAAAACCCAACAGAAAATAAATACTATCCGTAAAAGGCTATAAAATTTTATAGTTATAGCTTGGCCAAAAGGAGTAGCAACAGTTTCTTCAGCAAACTACGATTATTTAAGAAATAACTATGATGCGGGAAAAGGGGGAGTTCGTTAAATTGGCAAAGATTTTTTTTGTTGTTATTTTTCTGTTATTGTCGCTAGAACATCAACAAACAGCATCTCGTTTACACGATTAAGTTTTATTTTTCTGGAGTTTTTTTGAAATTTTCTATTTGTAATGAACTCTGTAGTTACTGTTCATATACTTTTTTTTTCATATAATGAAATTGTTTTAGTATTTAATTGTTTATGGACACAGACAAAATGAAAACCTTTTTGAAAACTAATACGAAGCAATATGTGAGTATTGGTGTGTGATGTCCCTTAAAATACGATTTGTCGATTTCCCCGTGACGAATTTCGACTCGCTTATTTTTATAAATAATTCCCTAAAATCGATATTTAAAAAAAATTAAAGTTTTATTTAATTTATTCCTTTAATATCTCTAAATTAGTCAGATATGGAAATCAGACTTCATCTAATATTATTAACCCACTTTAGCCTGAAATCAAAAATTACACACAAATTTTAAGAAAATGCGAAAACTTGTTTTTTTTGTAAATTAATTTTAAAGATTACTAAAATGCCTAATTTGGAGATGTCGATTGCTATTTTTATAATAAATTGAAAAATTATAATTCGTGTTTGTGTGTGGAGCTACTTCTCTCCAGGACATTTTATGAAAATAAATTAATTAGTTGTAATAAGATATTAGATTAGATTATATGGCACTATACACCGCGACCAACTTAGGTATTTTGTGCTGCCTAAAGTTACCCTAAAGATTCAAGCTACCTATAAAGCCAATAATACTATTAGGCAAAACCTTCATAATGTCCGAAGGGAGACAAAGCGATCGCAAAGAAACTTGGCACGCCTTTCACAAAGCCTCGGACATTCGCAAAGAACATGCTCCGATGTCTCAGCTACCAGTTCGCAAAACCTACACTCATCCGTGTCCGAAAGACCCGTTTTGCGCAGGTGGTATCTGAGATTGCAGTGTCCAGTCAGGTAAGACACCAGGGTACTCAAGTTACCCCTCCCGAGGGACAAGAGTCTCCTCGATCCTGCACTGGAAAAAGAGATTAATCTCTTAGCCTGTCGTTGGCCAAGAGAGTTTTCCCAATAGAGAGAGAATTCTGATTCCCTCCACGACCCGAGCTTCTCCCTAACATACCCCAAAGGTATACCACAGAATGGTTCAGGGCCAATAAAGGGGCTTCGCGCCCCGCAAATAGCAAGACAATCTACCCTCTCGTTGCCCTCATGCAACTCGTGACCAGGAACCCACCCTAAGGTAAGCGAGTTGCGCCCGCCAAGTCGGTTAAGAGCCAAAATGCATTCCATGACCAGACCAGATGACACCTCATAGGACATTAAAGCCCTTAATGCCGCCTGACTGTCAGAAAGAATGTAGATGCGAGATCTAATAGTGCCCCTTCGTAGACACTCCTCCGCGCAGACACAGATAGCAAAAATCTCTGCCTGAAAAATGGAGGGGTTGTAATAAGATAACAAACAAGGATGGACGCTTTCAACTCCACGCTTTATTAAAATATATTTAAATTTTTTCCGGAAGATGAAATATCGAAATATCGAAAAGACAATAAATATTAAAAAATAAAACATGAAAAATTTGAATTTCATTTTAATTTATGACCTTGAGCCAAATCAAAAACAACCTATCACAATATATTAAAAATTTAACAAAACTGTAATATTTTCATGAAAGTTTCCATCATTTTCGGAAAAATATCACTTAAATTTCATTAGTCATTAATTACACCGGTGGACAAAAAATAAAGTTTTTCTTGGGTTTCTGTTTTAATGCGGAAATTCTAATTCTAGACATTGGAAAACACCAAACACCTTTTAAAGTTCGTTTTTACGTTTTTTGGAGATTTAACAATCACCATTTGGATCAAACCCAAACTTTGAAAAAAAATTTTTTTTCTTTGTTAGTAACATAAAAGAAACCAAAATTTGACATTTAGAAGTCAGACCCAAAAATCGTTTCGACTGGTGTTATCTTTACTTTTATTTAAAAAATATTTAACCGTTAGTGGTCTAAGGACAATTTATATTATGACTACAAGTGTAGATCTTTTAAATTGATAACAAATTTTCCACTTGATACAATTATTTATTTTATGCAATTTAATCTATAAAGGGAATGTTTTCACTTTTGACCAAAAAAGACCCACTAAGAAATGTACAGAATGATTTCTTTCATATATTGATTAATTTTGGGTACTAAACTAACTAACAAGCTCTATTATCTTTATCGTACCAATCTTATAGGGAGTTAAGACTGAAAAAATCATCTTGTAAAAAGTATATTAACAGTGCAAGCTAGAGATGGGCACGTGAGCAGAATTTCGCATAATTCACGTGAATCACGCGTGATCAAGCGTAAGTGTGTGTGAAACCTAATTTTACTCACTTGAACGAGTGTGAGTAGGAACAAATTCTTCGTGAGTGTGCGTTAGTCAAATTTTTGCCTGCGTGAATAGAATTTTGCAAAAAAAAAACAATTTTTTTTGCTTCAAATGTAAATGGTTTCTGTAATTTTTCGCCGATTAAATATTTTTGGGGTTTTAAAACACTAAATAAATGGCAAAATTACATATTTAGATACAGTTATAGTAGTTTTTTGTTTTCATATACATCGAGATTATTTTTATGTTATTTTCAATTTATAACGAGCTTTCAACCTCCGTATATTTACAAAAATAAAGCAAATCAAACATATTAGCTAGGTTGATACTAGTATTTCGATCTGGCTAAAGATCTCATCAGAACCCGAAGTTTTAGAAAAGTTAGAGCCTCCATAATAGGCAGAACTGTAACAAAAAAAAAGTATTAATAATCAATTTTGCTCCATTCTTAGATATTCAGAGCCAATTTAAGGTAAACATTCACAATTTACCTTAATTTTTACATTTTATTTTTTTCCGGTCAGTTTTTATTTCGCGAATTTTGCGTGAATCACGTGAGTGTGACTGAGTGCGAGTATAAAAAATTCTCGTGAGTGATTGCACATGGGTGGATTTTTGCTCTCGTGAGCGTGAGTGTGTGTGAGTCAATACTCACGCACGTGTCCATCTCTAGTGCAAACATATGCAGTTAATCCACTTTTCAGTCTAAACTTCCTGGTATTTTTGAAGGTTAACAAGTGTAGTCAAAAATGGTTTTTTTTCACAAATGGACCATTTGCGTCCAAAATTCGGCAATGGTGTTAACGTTTTCCAAAAAAAGATTTCTTCCGTTTGGAACCATTTGCAATAAAAGTGTGGTGTGACAAATATATTTCTAAGGGATACCCTAATAAAGGCGGTAGTGAAATTTTGTGGGCAATTTTTGTAATAGGTAGTAAAACTAAATGTAGTATGGAAAGTAATTAAGACAATTGCTAATTGGGTATTGGAAAAATGAGAAGATGGATTCAATGAAAACGAAGGGAACGAAAGAATAAAAAAATATATATAAAAAATTAAATGCATGATATATTTGACTTAATATTCGGCATAAGAAGGCTATAATATACTTTGAAAAAATTTTAGTTGAAGTGTGTTAAAAAACCCTTTAAAATGTATTTGACATTTAGGAACAAATTACGCTTTTTAAAGTTTTAATTTAAATATAGTCCAAAAAATCGTTATAAATATATCAAAATTATTAACTCTGACTAGTTTCTGACCTATTTCACTTTTGGCTTATTTGTTTTTACTAAATTTAACCCTCTAACGAGTAAGGTTGCCTCCGGGCAGCCTTCATAAAATTTACCACAAATTCGTCGAATGAGTGATTTATACTTAAAAATCAATATATTCCTATAGAATACTATTTAGGTAAACCACTTCAAATGTAGTTAAAAACAAACGAAATTTCACTTAAAGAAAGGACGAATTACGTTTGAGTAAATTCAACTAACATTGTCATTTGTATTTTAATGTTCAAAAAATGACTAACAATTGTAGTAAACATTAACCACATGTTAGTAAAAAATAAACAAACATTTATTTAACTAAAAACTACTGTAAAAAATTAATGTAAAATCATAAAACAGTCATTTTATGTGGTTTGTTTTTTTAAATAAACTACAATGTTAGTAAAAAAATGTAATTTTTTCTACAAATGACTGACATTTACATTAAAAATAAATAAACTGTATTACAACACAAACAACTACATACATATTTTTAAAGCAGAAGTTCCCTGAGTTTATTTCTGACAATTTTTGTTTACTATATTTGGGTACTATCTTGCCATGGTTGTGTTTAACGTTCGTTGGTAGTAAGTTTTTGCGAATTGTCGAAATTTTGTTCCCAACCTGCGATTTGGTGCCCCAATTTGATTAACCGCCGATTTTTTCAATTTAACAATCTCAGCTGCGGTCAATTATGTTGGACTTCCTAACTTTTTATCCCGGTCGATGCCATTCCAATTTCAAACCGCTTGAATATGGAATGTATTGTGCTACGTGTTTCCTTAAGGAAATAATGTAACACTTCGTTTTCAGGATGCCGTCCACGCATGTAATAGACATTTTTTCTTAAACCTTTTTTTATTTTTTAACCACTTTCATTTTGAATTTTTTCACTTTTGAATATTTACAATAATGCTTATAATTTAAGATTTTATTGACATAAATTTTGTCTATTTATATTATGAAATTTATCCATTTTCTTAGTTGGCATAGTTTGCTTTAGTTTTCGAGATGCACCCTAAACTAATTTGGCTCATATCGCCTAAAGTAGAAAACGTTAAAAATTTTTGCAGAAGAGCTTATTGTTTAATTTTCGAGACAAGCACATGTTATGAATTTCATTGGAAAACAGCGTTTGCCCGTTAGAGGGTTAAAGAGAAACAAATATTCGTATACAGTTTTTTATTAAAACTAAAAAAAAAGCTTTTTAACTAGAAATATGTCGTTTAAATTGTTTCTAACTTCTGGTGCTTATTCAGTCCATCCAGTTGTAGGTGGCCATGAGGTAGGCCATGAGGTAGGCCATGAGGAAGTCCATATCGAAGAGGGTGGATTTACAGGTGATGAAGTTGCAGTTACTGTGGGACGTCCATTAGGCAATATAATTGGTACCGATTCATCACTTGGACTAACAGATCCACTGCCTCTTCCACCACTTGGGTTTGATGGTGCTATCATTCCCACGGTTTGTCCAAAGAACACGGCTAATACCGCACACAATATTATACACTTCATGTTAATTAAAATCAAAACTGATAATTTTCTAAAGACAGCTTTGGCTTTTTATACGAAATTAAAAAAAAAATCGTTAAATTTTAAATTTTATATGTACCGAATTTTGAAATACCCTTTCCGATGTGAAAAAATTTAATAAAAATATAATAATTTTAGTGTTTAAAAAATAAATAGTCAAAAGACAAAATATAAAATGTTACAAATTTAAAATATTTTTAGTTTACAACTATTCGATGTAGAAACTAGTTTTGATGTGATTAGAATTGTGCTTAATAGTTGAATTCCATTTATTGCACTAGTTCGTTCAGTTCATATGTTCGACAATTTTTTTTAAACTATTCATATAGTTATATTGATCAATAAATAGTTTAAATAATCTACACAGTATGAACGAAAGTTACAAATGAACTGTTAAAATTTAACTAGCTCAGTGAACTAGTTCGTTCTTATGTGGTTTCTCTTATATTGTACACAATTGTAAAAAAAGGAAAAAACCATTAAACAGTATAATCTTATGAATAAAAAAAATTGTCAAACAAACATTTGAACTAAAAGAACAAACTAGTTCAATAAATAAAAATTAACGAAATGAAGTATTCACTATTAAGAGTTAATCTAGAGGTGAACTAAGAGAACGGACTAGTTCAATATATGGATATGAACGATATGAACTGTGCACTATTAAGAACAACTTTAGAGGTGATTAAAATTTTTTCTGAGAGAATATATTCTTATTTCGAAATTTCTAATTGAGCAGTTTTTCATAAAGTGCTGTAGGGTATAGAAAACTAAATGAAATACGTAATTATATGAACTATATAAATAAATTTATTTATATTTATTTCAATTAAACTTTTATATTTGCTTATATATTTCTGGGAATATTTACATTTTTTTTTTTGAAGGCAAATAATTCTATTGATACAAATGTTATTTTCTTTAAATAATGATGTAAGCAAGAACTTTTGGTTTTAGTTTTTTAGGCCTACAAAATTTGATGAAATTTTCTAACCAAAAATCAGACTGTATACTTTACCGAAGGTTTTTAGACGTGCTGAATCCGAAAATTCAAAAATTATTTTTTTTAGGGGAATAGTAGCAATTTTAGATACCGTAATGATTTTTTTGCAGAAAAAACATTTCTGGAAGTTACAGGACCTCAAATGTACCCAAAAAACGTCTTTTTTTGCGCTTTTAGGTTGGAATATCTCGATTCGGATTCAACACTTATGAAACGTATTCGGGAAAGTATAGTCTGATTCTTGGTTAAAAAACTTGTCGGCCTGTGTTATAATTTCAATTATTATTTTACAGAGAAAATTATTGTATATATTTTTAAATAAAAAAAATATATACATATATCGAAATAGTTTCTTGCAAAAATTTTTTTTTCTAAGAAATGGTTTTCGCTTTTTTTGCTTGCAATTTTTTTTGCAGTATTTTTTCTTTGAATTTGTTTTAAAAATTTTTTGTTTCATCTCAATGGATGGAGGGTATACTAAATCCGGCACAGCCGAATTAAATGCTTTCCACTGAATTCTTTTTTAATTTTTTCTATTGCTTTCATTAAGTTTTTGTTTTGTATTATTTTGTAGCCAATATTTATAGTAGAGATGGGCACATGCGCAGAATTTCGTTTGACTCACGTGAATCATGCGTGAGTATAACCTAATTTTACGCACGTGAATATGAATTCTTCGTGACTGAGTATGCGTGAGACGCATTTTACCAAAAAAGAAGAAGTTTTTCCTTTAATTTTTTCGCCTATTTCATATATTTGGGTTTTTAAAATACAAAATTATTGGGAAAACTTCATATTCAGAGAAGTTACGAATTTAAAATTCAAAATTCATCTTAATTTTTGCATATTATTTTGCTCCGGTAAGATTTTATTTCGTGAATTTGCGTAATGCACTTGAATTACGCGTGAGTGTGAGTAAAATCTAAATTCACTCAAGTAAGCGTGAGTGAGTGGGAGTAATAAAAAAAATGTTCGTGAATGATTGTGCTTGAGTTATATTTTCCTCTCGTGAGCATGACTGAGTATGAGTAAAATTGTACTCACGTGCTTATCTCTAATTTATAGTGTTCTGCGGTGGAGCCCTATTGGCAACAATTCGATTTTTTTAATTATGAGTTTGTTTTTATAAATGTATTTGAAAATCTACAACTTAATACATCACTAAATGTCTAAAATGTGTAATTTATGCAGGCTGATCAGTACATGTACTGATTTTTGATCATGTTTACTGATGAAAAAATTGTGGACTCACCCAGAAAAATGAAAATTCAAATTCGGTGTTGACAATCGGATTTGTTGCCAGTCAAATGATTCCGTAATAGAATATTTTAGTTATGAGAACCGTAAATGTGTCAATGCATGAGAAATTGGACTGCGACAACCAAATTTCAGTTGCCTCAACGAAACTTCTGTGGGCACAACTAAAACATTCGGTTACCATAACCGAATCATTCGATTGGCAACAAATTCAGTTGTCATCAAATCTGTTTTCTGGGTGCTGATTTGTACTGATTTTTTTTTTTAAATTGTACTGATTGTAGTGATTTTTAACATTTCCAGAAAATTAATTTTTTTCCATAAAAACGCATGTTTGAAAAAAAAAATAAAATCTTGAGTGCGCCCCGGTAGGCTAGTTGGTAGCGTGCTGGCTTATCAGTGCGGGGGTCGTGGGTTCGATTCCCACCAGAGGCACTGGTTTGTTTTCGCTACAACGCGCCGAAAGCCATAGTAGCTAGTGCTCGGTTAAGGAAATAGGATAAAAAGTATAATTATATATATTATATTATATTTATGTGGAAAACTCTTTCAAAATCTGATATTAGTTCAAAAGAAAAATTTTAATATCCTAGAACTTCAATATTTCAAAATCTTTGGTGTTTTAGGAAAACAAATATTCAGTACGCAAAATTAAACAGTAGTCGTCAGTCTGCATATTTTTCAAGAGATAACATAAATATTTTAAAGTTTAAAAGTTTTTCGTTTATGAAAGCTTCTAAGAGTTGGAAATTTTCTTTAAAAAGACGCAGTTGTTTGATTATTTTCCCAGCAAACATGTTGCAAACTTTACTGACTTTTTTTGTGTGTAACAACGGATCACACTCCTTACTTATGATGTTACCCTAGATACTAGCCATAAATTAACAGAAAGCTTTTTCTTATATCAAAAACTATTTAACCCCGAAAAAAAGGATTTAATTTTTCTCGTTTTCTGGCTTAAATATGTTATTTTACTCTATTTTTTTTTTCTTTATAATTTCAATAAAAATTAATATATAAAACGTGTGCAAACATATACGATTTTATTATACCCTTTTGCATCGTATTAATACATTTACTATTATGACTTGACAGTAAAAATTTGTCAAGTCATAATGGCTCGAAAAAGAATATAAAGAATAACCCACATTTAATAAAATTGCCTAAAAAAAAAAGTACAAGCCATAGGCTTTATGTATTAGAAAAATCCGGAAAAAACAACATAAAATCAAACAAATTATGTTAACAAACCAAAAATGTTTTCCCTCAATAAAATAAAGTAAAATAAAAAACAAGAAGGCAAACAATAAAAAAAAGTTAAATTGTATTAGTATATGATGCCCACGATAGTGATTTGCTCGATAACCCTTGTAATTTGCCACAAAAGACAAAAAAATAAAAGAACTTAAATATACATGAACACTTTTACATATAAAAGCAGGAACATATCTACCTTATAAATATATTTTTCTTTATATATCAGAGGTTCCACAACATAAAAGGCTAGGTCTGTTTTTTTTTTAAAGGAGTTTTTAAAGAAGAAAATACTTAAACTGTTTGAAGAAGCGGCTTAACTATAATATTTTTAATTTAAATTTATAAATTTTATTACACAGGTGAAATATAACCAAATTTTAACAAAATCCTTCAAACAAACCTTAATTTAAGATAATGTCCTTTAAGCTTATTCGGCCCACATACTGTGAGTCCTTAAACGAACATTTAATCCATTTTAATACAGGGTGTCCGCCGGGAAGGTATACTACTTTGTTTTGTCGCCATTTTGGTATACATTAGTCGACAGTTCATATTTCTCAGTCGTGAAGTAGACACGTGGCAAATTTATAATGGAAAAATATTCGATAATCCAACGTGTTTTAATCGTTAAAACGTTTTATCAAAATCAATCATCGATTACTGTGACGATGAGAAAGTTACGTGAAATTTTTGGGAGGAACAACGTGCCAACAAAACGCACTATTTATCGTGTAGTGAATGATTTCGAAGAAAGAGGGTCTGTAGGTGATAGGCCCAAGCATGGACCACAACGTACTGCAAGATCGGCTGAAAACATTACTGCTGCTCAAGAAAGTGTTAAAAACAATCCATCAACCTCAATTCGACGCCGTGCTCAGGAGCTTGGTCTTCAAAGAACAACTTTGGCCAAAATTTTGTACAAGGATTTGCATTTGTTTACATTTAAGATTCAGTTGACACAAGAGCTTCTTCTACAAGAACATTTACGCGGTACATATGCCAGTAGGATGTTACAGCTTGCCCATGACATGCATCCATTAAAAGTGACAGTCTGGTGTGCAATTTGGTCAGGAAGAATCATTGGACCTTACTTCTTTGAAAATGAAAACGGCGATATCGTGATATGATTGAAAACTTTTTAACGCCACAACTGCATGCTTTGGGCTTGATTAGCATGTATCAACAAGCCGATGCCACATCGCATACAGCCAGGATTACAATGGAATTACGGCGAGACCTCTTTCCACAACAAGTTATTTCAAGAAATGGTGATGTTGATTGGCCTCCACGGTCGCCTGATTTGACTGCTCCGGACTTCTTTTTGTGGGGATAACTGAAAAGCAAGGTTTATGCAAACAAACCAGAAACGCTTGAGCAACTCAAACAAAATATTCGTGATGAAATTGATGAAATACCTCGTGAAATGTGTGAGAATGTAATGAAAAATGTGCTCAAAACGGCTCACATTTGTGAGGCTAACAGAGGCGGACATTTATCTGATATTGTATTCCATACATAATTTCCGACATTAAATAAAACATTTATCAATATAAGATCCATTCTCTTTCATTTAATCAAAATTATAAACAAACAAAGTAGTATACCTTCCCGGCGGACACCCTGTAGAAGATTCATTTTGTGTTTAAAAATTATATACTTCTAAATTTTTCATTAAATTTAGACAAAACCGAGGAGTAGTGCTAGGCGAATGAGTATTATTTATTTTTATTTTTTTTTTAAATTAACACATTTTGTTTAACACAATTTGGTATAACTATGGAATTTATCCATAGATTTTCTTGAATTATGCATTAATTTCTTGGTTGGAATATAGGCTCAACATTCAAAATGAAACAACTTTAAACTACTTCTATTTTTAAGACTTTTTCAAAATTTAAAAAAATCGGATTTATTTTTAATATGTTTTCGCCTATTGCACTGTCAAGTTAGTTTTTGAGTTTTGGAATGAAGGATTCTTATTGGAGTTATGATTGACAGTTTAAGAACTCCTGCTATACAAAGCTTTTAAAACAAATAATATTCTGCACAAGTCCATCATCATCGTCAAAAAAAACAAAAAAAAGATATTTACTCATATGTTACATATGTTTATATAAAAAATAAACATGACTTGAAAATCTCTTAATCTTTTTAGCAACAACAACTACATCAAGAAAATTTAAAAAAAGGACATTCTTTATGCCAACCAAAATAAAACGAAAATCAACCCTTTTTTTTTGAAACAAACATCTTCAAAAACTTCTAATAAAATCTAACAAAACCATGACAATGTAGAACAATTTTAACCAAAAAAAGGGTTAGTTCCCTTGCCACTAACAAGAAAAAATTATGTTAAATCACTAAAAGGCCTTAAAATAATATTGTATTACTTTCTTTTTTTTTTGGAATGGCAAGAGACTATCATTTTAACTAAATTCAATCAAAATTGTTTGGCTCATCAAACATTCAATTACAAGCCATAAATTTATGTCATAATACCAACAATATAAACACTTACACATACATTCGTTAGAAATATGTATGTATGTATGTATGTGTAAGTAGTAACTATATAAAAAGGATAATGAAATTGTTGCAAATTGTATTGTTTAACAAGCTTGTTTGTACTTGTTATTAACTGTTTTTATTGCTATCTAAAACTACCCTTCTTTTATAAATATTATCCTTAAAAAGGATTCATTCAATAATATTATGATTGATTTTTTCATGCAGTCATATACTTATCAATATTGTTGTTAATCTAATAAAACAACCCTTTTTTCAAAGGATTATTTTGCACATTTATAGATATTTTTCAATATTGTTGGAATTTGCTTTTAGTTTATGTTTATTGGTTTCTTTATGACTGGTCTTTTATATATTTTTTTTTTTTTTTTGCAAATCACTTGGCCAATTTGTCAAATTGTTATCTTAATTTGGCAAACTCATATAAAAGGGTTAGAGTGGGAATAATTGGGGAAACTTAAAAATTTACGGCACTTTGAGGTAAAATATTTTTTTTTTATAGAAATTAATTAATTAAAATATATAAAAAAAAATATTTTTGTATGACATGAATAACCTTTTGTGTGTATGTTATCGGATGTTAAAGCATGCCAAATCCATTCGCGTTAATCAGTTATCTTTAACGGTGCAAAAATTATGGCGGTTTTAAGTTTCAAGCAAATCAAAAATATTAAATTTACAATTTTTGCTTCCATTAAATAAAAGCTACATCAATTTATAGATCTCATTGCATTTATCACATTTTAAAATATAAATGGTTCGCCAAATAACATTTTTTTTTTAAACTCCTGAAGCAATTGGACTTTGTATGGCGTCATACCAAGGTCTTTATGCAAAATTCGTCTCAATGATGTCTCCGAAATGTTCAATTGTTGAGAACGACGGTGAATTGATGTTGATGGCGCTTCACGCACACTTTCTGCCACAGCAGCAATATTCTCGGGTGTACGCACTGTTTTTGGCAGTTCTTTCACTTTTTTCACAAGATAACGAACATACAGACCATATTCGTTCAGCGGAAGGATAAAACTAATTATCTGTCAAATCAGACATGACCTAAGTGGTACCATTCACGAAATAAGCACTAGATGAAAAAAAAAACGTTAGATGGCGGACCCTTTATATTACACCACCACCAAATATACACACAAAAAAATAGAAACCCATTTCAATCACGAAAACCACCAGTTCAATAACTTTAATTGCTGAACGAATTGCCAACAACGAAAATTGCTAATTCAATGAGAAATTAATTGAATTATTCTTCTTTAATTGAATTATTCTTTAATTAAATGATCACACCTATCGTGAATAAAAAGGGAAATGTTTGTTCCCATATAATTTTCATTCCCCCTCAAGTGAAAATTGGTATCGTAAATTTCCCCTGAAATTGTATTATGCTATTCACGAGTGAATTCACGATTGGAATTGAGTGAAAAGAGAAACCCATACGAGGAAAAAAATATTCACGATAGGCGTGAATAACTTATTTGATTAAAAACTGATCTATATCGCATACTTTCTCAAAAAGCTAAAAACTATTGGATAAAGTGATGTTGCCATTCCAAATGTTTTATTATAGCTTGAATTTTTAACATTGAATTTAAACCGGCATGTAATTCTCATTTAGTTTGCAGATTTATTTATACTTAATGTGAACAAGTTCACACAGAAATTAGTTTTCTTTTCTTTCTATTGAAGCGTAGGGACTATGTCAACAGTTTTTTTAGATTTTTCTTTGAAGAAGTCAGCCTTTTTATTGAAATGAGTAGAGTTGGTATTAATCGTTCATTATGGTGACTCGGTCATTATCGTTCAATTCGAGTCAGTGAACTAGTTCGTTCAAATCATTTAATCGTTTTTTTTGTGCTTTGACTTGTGACTGATATGCGTGTTGTGAACTGTTTCGTTCGTTTGACAATTATTGCACACTATTCAAGTTCTGTGCGGGGGTCGTGGGTTCGATTCCCACCAAAGGCACTGGTCTGTTTTCGCTACAACGCGCCGCAGGCCATAGTAGCTAGTGCTCGATTAGGGTAATAGTATATAATTTGTAATTATATGATTATTAATTAATAAAAAAAAAAAAAAAACTTTCTGTCTGTTATTTAATAAACAAAATATTCAAAAAAAAAAAAAAAACGGACTTTCGGTAATAGTTAAAACATTCAGTTAAATTTTTATATTTAAAACAAAAAGTTGATATATTATATGAGTATTGAAGTAAACAAAATAAAAACAGTCTATTGTTTTTTTATTGATTTTGTCCATTAAATTTTCAGTTGAAAATAAACTAAAAATACAGTTGTTTTAAACAAAAATTAAGTTGTCCTTTTTTTTTTAACTGATTTTCAATTACTTTAATGTGTATATTCAGTAGTCTTTACGGAAAAAATATTGTGGGTTTATGGGTTGTATGGAAATCCAAACCAGCTAAGGACAACTGAATCAATGCATGACTGAAAACATATAAAATCAACAACTCGATTTCCTCCACTCTTTCCGATTTCAATCAACCTTGGAACAAAAGTTGTATTTCATATATCATCGCCCATGTTTAGTATAGGTAATCACAGCAGATCTTAAACTATCGTAAATTATAAAAAATATTTGAAAATGTCACAAAATTAGTCCCACATAATCGTTCATATTTTTTGATACGATGTCAAATTTGTATGACACTTATCTTCCATACCAAGTTTGATTAAAATGGAAGGTGGTCGAAAATTAAATTTTTGTTGATGCTTTTATATGGACTTAGGATTTCATAGAAACAATTTGTTAAAAAGTAGCATAAATTTTTTGTCATACATGTGACAATTCTTGTTGTGTTGTGATATTGTTTTAGCTGCTACTCTGTAATACTTGAAGAATACGTATCTGTGATGATTTGTATGTAGCTATTTCTAAATTTTTTGTTAATAACAATGTTTTTGTTATGATTATTTCTTTCTTTTTCATATTTTTTTTTTTTTTTTTTTGCTTATTTTTGATGAATATGTAAAGAAGAGGCTTTAGTTTACAAATCTTTAACAAAACGTCAACATCAACAATAACGAACAATATCACCAACGTAGATGTGGCTGATGATGTAAGTGTGTAAACGGACTATGATGACAACACAAGGATACACCTGTATGAGAGAGTAGCTCCACACATACAACCATACACACACCTACATACATTTATACATGTCGCATACATGCATAAATAAGAATGTGTACCCCTTTTGGCATTTATAATACTTTAGATTTACTGCAATTTGCTACATAGATTTTTCTTTTTGCAACAATGTTAATAATTATTTTTGTTACTGTTTGTTTTGTAATTTTTTTTTAGTAAGATGATAGAGAATGACTAAAAATTGTATAATAATGTAAGATACCGAAGTCATAACAATCCTTTCAAACTCAACGTAACCAGAAATTCGACAAAATCAATAAAAATATTATAACAACTTAGAATATTATGTAGGTAAAGACCACTTCAAATGTAGTTAAAAATTAATGAAATTTCACTTGAAGAAAGGACGACTTACATTTCAGTAAATTTAACTAATATTGACATTTGTTTATTACTGTTCAAAAAATGAATCACAATTGTAGTAAAAATTAACAACGTATGTAGTAAAAAGTAAACAAATAAATAAAAAAAACCTTTTGTATAAAATGAATGTAAAACCATAATACAGTAATTTAATGTGGTTTGTTTTTTTGTAGTCAAAACAGAATTTTTTTTTTCAAAAGACTGTTTTTTCGCTTAAAAATAAAGATACTGTATTACAACTCAAACAACTACATACATATTTACAGCAGAAGTACACTCATAACCAAATTTTAGTTCTATCGTTAAATTTAAAACAAACCTTGAAAGCGATAAAATATCACGATTTAAAGCTTTTTTACACACTATTCTACAGAAACAGGATTTTACAGTAACGATATTGTACAAAACCAGCATTGTATTTCATTTTAATACAATATCAAGATTTAAAGCTTTAAGTTGCATAATGCATAACAAGACTCCGTAACATAAAGTTTTTAACTTTTAAAGAAATAACTGCAATATCATGTTTTTAAATTTTGTATTCTCGACTCGATTTGTCCAAGATTTAGAGCTATTCTATGATGGACTTAGTACTAAGCTTAAGAGCTTCAAAGTGCTTGAATTCTCTGATCCAAAATTTCGAGATTTTAAATACAATCAGAAAGTTAAGCAATTGCTATATGACAGTTATTTGTGTAGTAATGCAGTTTTGGTTATTTTAACTGCAATTGCAGCTGTTTTACCTGTAATGTTTTTAAAAATGATTTTCTAAACAAATTACCAAAATTGCTGCATTGTGCTAATATTTTTTTTCGACTTTTTTAAAAAAAGTGTGTGTTTATCTTTCTAGAAATGTTAGCACACAATTTTTGTGAGAAAAACAATATGGCGCTTTCGACAAGCGTATTGTTTAAAAAGTTGTTCTTCTGGTTATGTTGTTTTAAGTGCATTTGTATTTGTTTACTACATGCGACAGTAGATTTTTAGCAGTTAAAAATAACTACATATTGTAGTTGATTTAATAGCAAATGTAGTGTACATCTTTCCACACGCAAATGTAGTTTTTTTAGCTGCCAACTTAATTTTTAGAGTGTACACGACATTTAAAAAAAAATTTTAAATTAAAAAAGTCGTCAAATTGATAAAAATCGCAAAAATTTAAATAAGGCGGCATTAGAAAATTCGTCAAAATTAAAAAAATCCCTTACATTGAAACAAATTCTACATAATGTAACAAAACTCTTAAAATATAAATAAATCGCAAAAAAAAAAAAAATAGGACAAATCGCTAAAATTAAAAATATATGCAAAATTAAACAAAAAAAATATCCAAATTTAAAAAGATCGCCAAAAAAATCATCAGAATTTCAGAAATTGAAAGCAATCGCCAAATTTCTGAAAAAAACTCCGAAATTTAACAAAAACTCTAAAATTGGAAAAATTTGCCAAAAAAACTGAAAAAAAAAATTGCATAAATTAACCCTCTAAGTGCAAGCCCGCCTCCAGAAGGGGTATTTTTAGTTTGCCACAATTTACCATCCAGCGGGGTAATTTCTTTTGCTCCAAATGAGTAGTACACTCAGCGAAAAAAGTTTCATCATATTGATGAAATTGTTTCATAAATCGTTTGTCATCACTCAGGCTACTTCTTCTGTAAATATGTGTAGTTGTTTGAGTTATGATATTATTTTTAAGTGAAAAACCGTAATTTGCTGAAGAAATTTCAGTTTTGACTATAATTGTAGTACATTTAAAAAAACAAACCACATCAATTTACTGTATTATGATTTTACATTCATTTTATACAGTAGTTTTCTTATGTAAAAAATAAAACAAATAAATGTTTGTGTACTTTTACTAACACGTGTGGTTAATTTTTACTACAATTGTGGTTCATTTTTGGAACATTAAAAAACAAATGACAATGTTAGTTGAATTTACTGAAATGTAAGTCGTCCTTTCTTTAAGTGAAATTTCATTTGTTTTTAACTACATTTGCAGTGGTCTCTACCGATATGGTATTCTAAGTACAATTAAAACAAGATTTGTAAATTTAAATTTAAGTTGTTTTATGTATTCCGAAAGCTTGCCAAACTATGCTTTTATTTTAAAAATCTCGTTGCCAATGTTGCTTCTAGATTTTTTTGAAAATTTATCCTAGTTGGTCTCCTTTATTATCTCGTATTAGCAGTTGTAGTAGCTAACTCAACAAATTTTAAAACTCATCTGTCCTTTATATCTGTCCTCCAACTACCATTCGTGATTTTATTCTGATTGTAGGACTAAAACAAAAACTTAACCGCTTAACTTATTTTATATTTAAGAACCCAAAATATGCAGGTAGTTTTTGTTTGTGTTAAAAAAATAACTAATTTGAAAAGGATGGTTGGGGAGATTGTTTTTGAATTTATTTCATTTAGAGCAAAATTTTCTTTTCATATAAAATACTCTGAGATATTTACGCTTAAGAACTTAAAATATCTCTACTACAATCGCAAATACAAAAATGGTAGAAAATTGTTATACAGAATTGTCAAATAATTATTTGCCAAAATTAATTTTTGTACATTTTCGATGAAATCTTTTTAAAAAATTGTTTAAAAATATATAAAAAATCCTCAAGTTGATGAGAAAATTGTAGTTCAAATTTGTTATGCAGAGTTGGCAAAAAATTGTTTTCAAAAATAAATGTTTGCCTTTCTTCGAAGGGAAATGTTTTCAAAAATTATTAAAAACCCTAAAAAAGCTTAAAGTTTTATAATTTTGCTTGTCATAGTGATGATAAAATACGAATATTTATTTCTCTGTTTTACGCTCTGTTTCTGTTCATCGATTGTATATATTTTTTGAAAATCTGACCGATCGGAACATGCATTTGCATTTTTCATAATAAATAGCGGCAAACTTTTATTCTTAAAATCTAATGAAATCACCATTTTTGAATAGTCTTTTTTTTAAAAAATATTAAACATGAATAGTGAAAATGAAAAGAACTTGACCCCGGTTAATACGAACCTGGCTGATAACGAACTAAATTCTTCGATCCCTAGGAATCTGCCTTAACCGGGTTTTACCTATATGCAAAGTTTGGTTGAAAAATGTCCCACGGATCTATGACGTATCCGTAGTGAATTAAATATGACTTTTTTTTATTTTAGAAATGTTGAGGTTAAGAAGAAGAATAAACGCTTTTCTCTAAAAATTATAAACACTATTAATTTTTAAATCAGACTAGACTTGTTTCTGCCTTTTTATGGACAGGCTCATCAGTGAATCGAGACTTTTATTGAACATTATCCCGATTTTCGTGATCTCTGACCTAATAATAGTTATGAAAAAGAAAAGTTTGAATCCCTCCCTTCTACTCATTTCGCACAGCGAAAATAACCGCCATTTAACAGTCACACAGTTTTGGCTAAAGGAATTTTGATATTTTTACAAAAAATTGGCTCCACAGTCCCCCTCCTTGCCCCTCGTTTCGCGTTTCAAAATTGGTTAATTTTGCTCTTAAATAAAGTTTTTTTTTTGAACTTTGAGGACTCCTAACGAGTAAGTGGGTCCAGATAGATAACAAAATAACTGCAATTTGACAACCACACAGTTTTGGCTGAAGGATTTTTATATTGTTTTTCAATTTCATGATCTTAAACTAAATAATAGTTAAGTTACAAGAATTGGCTCCATAGACCCCCCTCCTTGTCCCTTGTTTGGTTAGTCAAACATTGTGAATTTTGCTCTTAAATATAGATTTTCTTTCAACTTTGAGGACTCCTAACGAGTAAGTGGGTCCAGATAGAGATTAGGCGCTCTATACATTTTTGTTGTTCCAACCCTTCCTAACAAATTACCTTCAGACATTTTTATCCTTTATTTTACCTAGATACATAGGTGCCAAAAACTCTTAGGCAAGAATACTTGCCTGTGATGGTCAAAGCGTTAAAGAAACATTTAGAATATTTTCCTCGATAGATGTTTGATTAAAAAAAAATTATAAAATTGTGATACTTCTACTATAGGGAAGCATGGGGTTAGGTGGGAAGTCAAGAATTTAAATTAATTATATTCTGTTGCTGTAGAAATTTAGATTACAAACCACACCATGGTATGGATCCCTTAAAAGACGCTAAATAAACTATTTGAACTTTTGGGGCCACACCTTATATCCTTTTTCCGTCATAACTTTTGAATCCATCGGCAGATTTAGCCGACTTTTAATACCAAGATGTAATAAATAGGAAAATATTGAGTTAACACAATAGGAGATTTTTTTTTATTTTTTAAAGAGAAGCAACACTCAGGAAATTGTTCCTTTCAATTAATGTGTTGCTTTCCTTGGAAAGGGGATAGTGGAGAGATGAAAGGTGGTTAAGGATGAAGGGCTTCAAACATGTCAACACTGTAATTGTGCGAGATGATAAGTCTTAGAACAGTTGTTGCTCGCCACCTGATGGAGAGTTGGCGAACTTATTGAAGCTTTTTGTTTCATAGCCCTGATTAATTATTTTACTTCGGAGGGGTTTAGTGCTATGGGAACACCGAAGGTGGACATTGCGATACGTATGAGGGATAGAAAAAACTCATACGTATTATTTTTGATGTTGCCGGCACCGGGGATCGAACCCGGGACCATCTGTGTAACAGTACAACGCGCTAACCATTACACCACAACGCCCATTTATTTAGATACAATTCTGTATCCAAAGTTCTCGATGATATCTAGTTTATTTTATATAAATGTTTCATTAAAAAAAAAATTATTATCAAATTTTTGTTTTGTTGTTATTATTATTCCACCATCTTATAAATATGAATACGACGAAGAAGAAGAAGAAACAACAATGTATGTATAGAAAAATATAAAATAGTCAAGTATGTAACAATAATAATATAAAATAAGCAAAGAAATAATTAGAATATGTTAAGTGTTGCTACCCCACTTTATGTAAATTATAAAAAAAATAAAAAAAAATATAAAATTTTAAGATATGAAAATAAATATTCATATGCTTGAAAACATTGCCACGCCTCATCACCTACAATGGCAGTGCAATAATAGCAACAACACATGAACAACAACAACAAATCGTCATCATATCATAACAACGACAACAACAACAACAATAACAGCAGCAACTACTAGGCATCAAAGGTAATATCTGCTGCTACTACCACTACCACTACTACAGCTACTGTGTTTTATACCCGGGTACAAGTGGGCTCAAACAATTACACAAACAAATAGCAAAAACTGACGTTTTTTTGCATTTTTGTTGTTGTATATTTTAACATCATCTTGATGCAGATGAGAATGGTGAAGAGGCTGAGTATGATGAGGACGATGAATGAACATTTAGAGAAACTGTACCAAATACAAACTGAACTGAACTGATGCCATGTTACAAAGTACTTAAATGTCATCAACAATCACATATAATGGCAGGAATTTAAAAGAGTTCAATTGTTTTATAACAAGAGAACAAATTTCTAGAATCGATTTCCTACACTCACAATTTTTTTTGCGTAAAGACTCATGAATATACACATTAAATTAATTGAATATCAGTTAAAAAAAGGACTACTTACTTTTCGTGTAAAATAATTGTATTTTTTAGTTTATTTTGAACTATTCAAAAATTAATTGACAATTATCAATACAACTAAAATACCAATATACTAAAAATATCGTTAACGAAATAATCTGACAAGATCAGAAAAAATAATTGCTTTAAATAGAAATATTTTCCCAAAGTTTTAGCCAGTCGTTGGAATTTAAACATAATTGGGCAAAAAATATCGGTGTTCATTCACATTACCGAAATAACTAAATTAACGTTACCGCTATAATATCGTTATAGAAAAAACACGAAAAACTCGTTATCCTTAAAATAACGTTACCAAAATATGTACAATACCTTTAACGATAAGATACAGTTACCCAAATTACTGAAATGTCTGACCCCTAATTACCCCAATTTTGGCGATGTAGGTATGTAGAGTAGCGATATTTTCAATTATAGCAATTTTTTATTAAAGTTTTTACAATTTTTTTGTTTGCAATTTCTGTTGATTTTTTTCTAATTTTGTCTAATTTAGAACATCTTTTCATTTGACGACTTTTTAAATTTTGGTCATATATGAAATTTTGTAGTTTTTTTTTTTTTAATTTTGGAGATTTCTTTTAAAATGTTGGCGTCGTTTTCAAAGAACTAAAATAACGTTACGAAAAAAGCGAAAAAAACTGTTATCCTTAAAATAACGTTACCGACATATGTAAAATACCTTTAACAATAAAATGCAGTTACCTAAATTACTGAAATGTCTAACCCCTAATTACTCCAATTTTGGCGATATAGGTACGTATAGTAGCGATATATTTAATTTTAGCGATTTTTTTTTTTTAAATGTTTACAATTTTTTTGTTTCCAATTTTTGTTGATTTTTTTCTAATTTTGTCTTTGTGTTAATTTAGGACATCTTTTCATTTGACGATTTTTTAAATTTTGGTAATATTTGAAATTTTGTACTTTTTTTAAATTTTGGCGATTTCTTCTCAAATGTTGGCGTCGTTTTCAAAGAACTAAAATAACGTTCCAAAAAAACTGTTATACTTAAAATAACGTTACCGACATATGTAAAATACCTTTAACAATAAAATGCAGTTACCTAAATTACTGAAATGTCTAACCCCTAATTGCCCCAATTTCGGCGATATAGGTACGTATAGTAGCGATCTTTTCAATTACAGCGATTTTTTTTTTAAATTTTTACAATTTTTTTGTTTGCAATTTCTGTTGATTTTTTCTCGTTTTGTATTTGTATTAATTTAGGCCATCTTTTCATTTGACGATTTTTTAAATTTTGGTCATATTTGAAATTTTGTACTTTTTTTAAATTTTGGCGATTTCTTCTAAAATGTTGGCGTCGTTTTCAAAGAACTAAAATAACGTTACTAAAAAAGCGAAAAAACTGTTATCCTTCAAATAACGTTACCGACATATGTAAAATACCTTTAACGATAAAATGCAGTTACCTAAATTACTGAAATGTCTAACCCCTAATTACCCCAATTTCGGCGATATAGGTACGTATAGTAGCGATATTTTCAATTATAGCGATTTTTTTTTTAAATTTTTACAATTTTTTTGTTTGCAATTTCTGTTGATTTTTTCTAGTTTTGTATTTGTATTAAGTTAGGCCATCTTTTCATTTGACGATTTTTTAAATTTTGGTCATATTTGAAATTTTGTAGTTTTTTTTAAATTTTGGCGATTTCTTCTCAAATGTTGGCGTCGTTTTCAAAGAACTAAAATAACGTTCCAAAAAAAACTGTTATACTTAAAATAACGTTACCGACATATGTAAAATACCGTTAACGATAAAATGCAGAAATGTCTAACCCCTAATTACCCCAATTTCGGCGATATAGGTACGTATAGTAGCGATATTTTCAACTATAGCGATTTTTTTTTAAATTTTTACAATTTTTTTGTTTGCAATTTCTGTTGATTTTTTCTAGTTTTGTATTTGTATTAATTTTGGCCATCTTTTCATTTGACGATTTTTTAAATTTTGGTCATATTTGAAATTTTGTAGTTTTTTTAAATTTTGGCGATTTCTTCTAAAATGTTGGCGTCGTTTTCAAATACCTAAAATAACGTTACGAGAAAAGCTAAAAACTGTTATCCTTAAAATAACGTTACCGACATATGTAAAATACCTTTAACAATAAAATGCAGTTACCTAAATTACTGAAATGTCTAACCCCTAATTACCCCAATTTCGGCGATATAGGTACGTATAGTAGCGATATTTTCAATTATAGCGATTTTTTTTTAAATTTTTACAATTTTTTTGTTTGCAATTTCTGTTGATTTTTTCTAGTTTTGTATTTGTATTAATTTAGGCCATCTTTTCATTTGACGATTTTTTAAATTTTGGTCATATTTGAAATTTTGTACTTTTTTTAAATTGTGGCGATTTCTTCTAAAATGTTGGCGTCGTTTTCAAAGAACTAAAATAACGTTCCAAAAAAAATGTTATACTTAAAATAACGTTTCCGACATATGTAAAATACCGTTAACGATAAAATGCAGAAATGTCTAACCCCTATTTACCCCAATTTCGGCGATAAACATATGTACGTAGAGTAGCAATATTTTCAATTATAGCGATTTTTTTTTTAATTTTTACAATTTGTTTTGTTTCCAGTTTTTGTTGATTTTTTTCTAGTTTTGTCTTTGTATTAATTCGGGCCATCTTGTCATTTGACGATTTTATAAAGTTTGGTCATATTTGAAATTTTGTTGTTGGCGTCGTTTTCAAAGACCCAAAATAAAGTTCCAAAAAAAACTGTTATACTTAAAATAACGTTTCCGACATATGTAAAATACCGTTAACGATAAAATGCAGAAATGTCTAACCCCTATTTACCCCCAATTTCGGCGATAAACAAATGTACGTAGAGTAGCGATATTTTCAATTATAGCGATTTTTTTTTCTAATTTTTACAATTTGTTTTATTTCCAATTTTTGTTGATTTTTTCTAGTTTTGTATTTGTATTAATTTTGGCCATCTTTTCATTTGACGATTTTTTAAATTTTGGTCATATTTGAAATTTTGTAGTTTTTTTAAATTTTGGCGATTTCTTTTAAAATGTTGGCGTCGTTTTCAAATAACTAAAATAACGTTACGAGAAAAGCGAACAAAACTGTTGTCCTTAAAATAACGTTACCGACATATGTAAAATACCTTTAACAATAAAATGCAGTTACCTAAATTACTGAAATGTCTAACCCCTAATTACCCCAATTTCAGCGATATAGGTACGTTTAGTAGCGATATATTCAATTATAGGGATTTTTTTTTAAACTTTTACAATTTTTTTGTTTCCAATTTCTGTTGATTTTTTTCTAGTTTTGTCTTTGTATTAATTTTGGCCATCTTTTCATTTAACGATTTTTTAAATTTTGGTCGTATTTGAAATTTTGTACTTTCTTTAAATTGTGGCGATTTCTTCTAAAATGTTGGCGTCGTTTTCAAAGAACTAAAATAACGTTCCAAAAAAACTGTTATACTTAAAATAACGTTTCCGACATATTTAAAATACCGTTAACGATAAAATGCAGAAATGTCTAACCCCTATTTACCCCAATTTCGGCGATAAACAAATGTACGTAGAGTAGCGATATTTATTATAGCGATTTTTTTTTTCTAATTTTTACAATTTGTTTTGTTTCCAATTTTTGTTGATTTTGTTCTTGTTTTGTCTTTGTATTAATTTAGGCCATCTTTTCATTTGACGATTTTTTTTAATTTTGGTCATATATTCAATTTTGTAGTTTTTTAAACTTTTGGCGATTTCTTCTTAAAATGTTGGCGAGTTTTAAATTTTGTCGTGATTTTCAAATGTTGGCGATTTCTTTTTAAAATTTGGGCAATTTTTTCAAATATAAGGTTTTTTCCCTCCAATTTATGCTTTCTTATACAATTTTGGAAATTTTTTTTAAATTTTGATGTTTTTTTTTTTCGATTTTTCCCAATTTTTTTTTGTCGATTTTATACAATATTAATTAATATTTTCATAGTATCTACAAATTTTTTTTTGAAATTAGAAATAATTATTATTATTAATATTTATTTAATGCAAATTTCATTTACAGAAAATGTATACAGAGAGAAAGGACTGGCTGCCAGGGCCTTTGCCTTTAATAAAGTTAGATTTTAAGTAGTTGCAAAGTTAATTGATTAGAAATAATATTTAATTAAATTTTCATTAGATATGATTAAGAGCTTAATTGAAACTTAATCAATTTAATAGTTACAAATTATTTTAATTGATACTACTTTATCTTTAATAAGACAGAATTCAATTAAACTTTTATTAGTACTTACAAATATTTTAATTAAAACTCGATTTTTGTTTTGTTTTGAAATAGTTCTCTAAAACAATATTTCTAGTGAGATAATATTTATTTAAATAACTGCAATAACTACGAAAAAAAAAGGTCTTGAGTTAAGTGTGCGAATCCCTTTCACCTTATCAATTTGAAGAATCATTTCCTTTTGACTTCTGCCTTTGAATGCGTTGATTTATTCCTTATAAGTGAGAAAGATTTATTCTGTTGTCTTAGATTTGTTTTCCATATATATAAAGAAATATAATAACTGCAAAACAATTATTCTTTGGCACAACAAATCTTCTTCTACTCTACATACCTATAACGCTTGTTTTTTTTGCACATTTTTCCTATATATTGTTTCTAGTTAAACATTTATTTATACAAATGCAAAAAAGAGTTAAAAAAAAAACTTTTTGTTACACTCATGCTACGTATGACAAATACAAAAAAAAAAATAGAAAAAAATTTACAATGCAATTGAGTATGCAAATATTGCCTACTTACCTTACCAAACAGTGATGTCAACCCCCTACCATCTTTTTCCACGACAACGTCATTTTTTAGTTAAGCATCTAGGTTTATGTATGATATATTTATTTTTTTTAGAAAAAACTCTTCAAAAACATCATCGTTGTGATATATGAATGATCTCATTGTATATAAAAATGCTTAAAAATAAAATAGAACTCATATAAATTTATATATTCTCCTTTCCTTAGCATGTGTGTGTGTGTGTGTGTAAGTTTGAGGAACAAAAAAAAAGGTGTCCTTTACCAAGCAATAAGTATGAAAAAATTAGAATAAAAAATAATTTCTTCAAAAGCTTTTTCTTTCGTTTTATTTTTTTTAATTCATTCACATAAAAATTAAGACACACAAACTCGCAGTTTTTTTTTTTTTTTTTTTTTTTGTTGATATAAATTTTTTCAAACACTTTTGCATTGCAATGTATTTTAATAAATGCAAAAGAAATAACAGTTGAAAAACAAACGTTATTTTTTTACAATACATATACGTTAGTGTAGGTCTAAATATAGGGGGAATAAAGAGGAGACTTGACCACAAATTATTTAAATATATATTATACCTACACATAAAAAACTAAAATCGTGTTTCAATTAAAATATTTGTTAATTCAATTACAAGTTTAATTAAATTCGGTCCTATTAAGGAAATTGTAGTATCAATTGTCTAATATGGCTCTATATCTGGTTTTTGGGCTATATAAAAAGTGGAATAGCCCAAATTCAAATACATCAACTTATAGGCCAACTCTTTGGTCATTACACAGATAGAATTTCTTAGACAAGTTTTAATGAAATTTTTTTCACTAAACTGAAGTTTTATTTACAATATGAATGAAAAATTTCTTAAACTCTATGAGAATTTAATGAAACTTTTTCATTATTTGTATGAAATTTGTAATATATAAAATTAAATTTTTCAAAAAAAATTTTTTGTTAAACTGCATTAGTTTAATGAAAAGTTTCAATGGACGACTTCCAGTGACATTTCATAGATCTGATGCAAAAATTCATTGATATCATGCAGAGAATTCTCTCAGTGTAGATAATTTTTTTTTGTGGCGACTAATATAAAAAAGTTATATAACAACTGAAAAAGTTCTACATTAGCGAACATGTACTCTAAAGTGAACATAAATAAAAAAAAACTCTTAAAGCAAATAGAATTGGTATAATTAGTTTTATTAATATTGTGAATAAAATTCTTACCGGTTACAAAAATCCTACTTGGAAAATTCTTTAAAACTTATTCATTATTTGTGTTTACGAAAAATTGCATTTTATATTGCGTTTTTTTTTTGCAACGACACAATAAAACGAAGAATATCGTGAAACTCGATTATAAATGACAGTTTTGACATATAAATTTTCAAAATTAGAAAAGTCGCCAAATTGATAAAAATCGAAAAATTTAAAAAAAGGGGTTTAGAAAATTCGTCAAAATTAAAAAAATCTCTAAATTAAAAAAAAAAAAATCTACAAAATGTAAAAAATTATTAAAATTATTAAAATTTAAATAAATCGCAAAGAGTTCAAAAAAATATCCAAAATTAAAAAAAAATTTAAAACGATTGCCAAAAACTAAAAAAAAAAAATCGTCAAATTGAGAAAATTCCAAAAGAAAACAAAAATTGAATAAATTACCCTTCTAACCGGTAGTTTTAAATGCTCTAAAAATGCATATTTCTAAACACTTATTGTCAGTGAAAATAGTTTCATCATATTGATGATATTGTTTGATTTTTAGAAAATACACTCATTCTTCTCTACCACGCCTTTCACAATGTTTCATAAATCGTTTGTCATCACTCTGGGGAACTTCTGCCGTA
The DNA here is from genome assembly GCA_021234595.1 of Delia radicum. Classification (NCBI taxonomy): domain Eukaryota; kingdom Metazoa; phylum Arthropoda; class Insecta; order Diptera; family Anthomyiidae; genus Delia; species Delia radicum. Next base: position 3,318,267 of record CM037852.1, read on the forward strand.
AATATTTGTAAGTCATTTGTAGAAGCAATTTCTTTTTTGACTATATATGTTGTTCATTTAAAAAAACAAACCACATCGAATTACTGTATTATGATTTTACTTTAATTTTACACAGTAGTTTTTTATTTATTTTGTATTTTTTACTACATATGTGGTTAATTTTTACTACAATTGTTGTTCATTTCTTGAACAGTAAAACACAAATGACAATGTTAGTTGAATTTAATGAATTTACTAAGTCGTCCTTTTTTTTAGTGAAATATCATTTGTTTTTAACTACATTTGGAGTGGTCTTTGCCTACATAGTGATCATAAGTGATCAATTATTTATCATATCTATGCAGTTTTCATAAATATGATGAAAAGTTTCATTAAAATTTATGACAAGTTTCATCATTTCAGAAAAAACTTTCATAAACTTTTTGAAAAAAAATTTTGGCTTGTTATTTAAAATTTTATAAAATATCATTTGCGTTTTTGACTTTTTAAAACTCAAAAACTACCAGAAATTATTTAAAATTCTGAAACATTCAATTAAATATTATTTGATGTGTTCTTAATTTGAAATAAAATTTTTTTAATATAATGTAAAAATGTTTATGAAACGTTTCATTATATTTATGAAACATTTCATACAAATGTATAAAACTTTCATAAAATACGATCGTTGCAAAAACAAACTTTGAAATGCTTTTTGAACTGTCAAAGAAGCGTTCGTATAACATTGTTGGCTACAACTTAAGAGCGTTGCGAAAACGACTCCCAATGATAACCATGATTAATAGTCTCAGAGCGGTATTCTGTAACGTTATCTGAACGTTGGAAAATTATTTTTAAAGTCTTTTATCCATGGTCTGTAAACGTTGTAAGAACATACCAATTTACAATATTAAAGTTGTCAAATCGTTAGAAAAGCAACAAAAAGAGTACTTTGTAATCGTTTTAAATGTATATGTGAGAATAGTTTTTTAAAATAATTATACAGCTATACATTTTTTCATAAATAATATTTTATTGAAATTGAATTAATATTTATTTTAAAATTATTAAAAATAAATTTTAATAATTTTTTTTTACATACTAAAAAATAAAAATTATTTTATTCATTATATTACACAGGAAACATGTTTCTTTTGTTTCTTATTTTCAATTACAAGCCATTTACTGAAAGTTTGTAATCTTTGGGTCTGCGATTACTACCGTCGTTATATAGAACTAATGTTTTCCAGCCTCTGTTTATTAATAAAGACAATATTGTGAACAAAATGCTGGGAAAGCACTTCTTTCGAACATTTCCAAAGCACTTTAACCCAAAGTTTTGACAGTATTTTATTAAATAATCAAGTATATATTTTGTAAAACAAGTGCTGTTTGCAAACGTTAATAATAACGCTCCAAAGCAATGTTTTTACAGTGTTCTTATTTCATAACCGTTAGTAAACTTTGTATCAAAAGTACTTCCAAAAAGCTATTTTAAAACACGTTCAGAGCTTTTTCCGATATTCGAAATCGTTAGATTTTTATGCGACTTTTATCGAAGAGCCCAACTTTTCACATAATTCAAAAATGTGGCAACTCTGTGTCCGCTATATAGTCAATATGGGTATCAACATTTTTGTTTTTTTTAGTACTTTAACACTTAGTACTTTAACACGTACACAGAAAAAATTATCAACCTAAAATATCTAATTAAAGATTTGATTTGAATTAAATTAAATTTATTTCTAAACAAATATTTAATTGAATCAACTAATATTTTAATTGACTTTTAAATATATAAATACGTATTATATTTTAGACGCAATCCTCAAATTACTTTTTCATACACTGTAGCTTAAATAGCAAATTTTTAGTATAAAATACCAAATGCATTTGAAGTTTACAAATAAAACAAGCACTCACACAAACAGACGCAGCATTAACAAAAACACATATACCAATATATCGTTCACACACTTTCTTTTTGTCAGTAGCATATTTTTTTGTAGAAGTTATTTATAGCTTTTTTTCCTTTCAAATTTTTAATAAATGTTTAAATTAATATTATCATTGCCGTGATAAGTGCAAAATCAATTAAAATAAATTGAAACCCGTTTTTAGTTATTTCTGTGCATCCAAAATAATGCCTTTGTACTGCTTTCATACCATTATATAAATTCCTGGAATTCCTAGTTGGAACATAGGGCCAGTACAAAAGCTTTCCATTGACTTCTATCTTCGGCTAGTCTTTTTGCTTCTCTCCATGAAGTTCTGGCTGAAAGCAGTTCATTTTCTATTTGGCGCCTCCATGTATTTGCGGGTCTTCCTCTACGTCGGCTGCCCTGGGGATGGTAATCAAGAGCTTTTCTTGTGACGTCGTCATGGCTTTTTCTAAAGGTATGACCCAGCCAGTTAAACTTTTTCAAGCGGATATCTAACATGATTTGATTTTGTTGGGTTTTTCGCCATAGATCATTATTTGAAATTGTTGTAGGCCAAAAAACACGTAAAATTCTTCGCAAACAACGGTTAACAAAAACCTGGAGTGCATTTGAGTCTTCACTTGTTATGTTCCATGTTTCACATCCATATAGTAAAACTGATTTCACATTCGAATTAAAAAGTTTTATTTTCGTGCGAAGAGTTATACGATTGGACTTCCACACTTTAATTAGTGAGCCAAATTTCATACCATTAGAAATGCTTATTTTTTTTCAATACCATCAACAACAAACGCTTCGACAGCGCTTTGTTTTGTTTTATCGTATTTAAACTCTCCCTGTGTAATAACATTTATGAAGCATTTCATAAAAAGTTACAAATCTCTTTCATCATATTTATGAAACACTTCATAAATATGAAAAAGCCTGTCATCAATTTGTCATTTTATGAAACAGCTTCGCAAAAACTGTTATTTTTCTTGGTAAGATATATAATTAATGCCTAAACTTATTAATTTGTATATAGTTAGTTTTTGAGATTTGCTCTGAACCTATTTTCGCCCATATCGTCTTAAAGTCGGCATAGAAAAATAATTGTGTAGACCATATTGTTTATTTTTCGTTTGGAGACTTTTTAATTTTAGTATTTTTTTTTTTTTATTTTGCCGATTTTTTTTTTTTCAATTTTAGCTATTTTTTAATTTTTGAGACGTTTTCAATTTTGGCAATATTTTTTTGCGTTTTTTTTCTTAAATTTTTGACGATTTTTTTAAATATTATCAGTTTTGTTCAAGATCGTACCTAAATATTTCTATCTAGTCTCTGGTTACGTATGAGTGATTTAATTATAGTAAAATATTGATCATACGCACTAGTTTATGATCAAAGAGTACAACATACGTATGAGTAATAATTATATACTAACTAAATAAATATTCATCATACGCCTAGTTGACTAAGTATGGACATTTATCAAGTGTCTTTAATTTCTCTCTCAATTAATATGTGCAAGAGTAAACGAAATTGCGTGTGGATGTGTGTGTGTGTATAGGTATATAAGAGGTGTTGATACTAACACGTAGGCATCCTCCTTTCTTTTTTTACATATTTTTTTTTTAGATCATCATACTCTTCATCATCTTCATCAAGCATATGTAAACAATATACAATTGTAGTTTTTTTGTTGTTGTTGCTGTTGTTGTTATTCTAGCATCATATATTATGATTCAACTTATAATTTATATACATTTTTTTTTTTTGAAAGTAAAAAGAATGATAATGATAAGTAGAAAGGAGGCAGGTGTTTTAAGGGAAGGGGCAAGTGTAGGCACAGGAGGAACAGAAAGGTTTATATTCTTTATATTTTATATTGCTAACGCTGCTGTTGGTGTTGTTTTGTTAATTATTGTGAAATAAAATGCTAAAATAACAAAACAATTTACACTTGAGCACATATATTTATACTTGTATATGTATATTTAGTGCAACAAAAAACATAAAAATAATTCATACATATGAATATTTTTTGTTTGTTTTATATGTAAAAAATAATACTACAGCAAAAAAAAAAAAAAAGTAACATGTAAATAAATACTTTGTTATATTTGTATAAGAAAACAAAGTAACAACAACAACAACTATAATATAAAATTCCAATTAACTAAATTGTTATAAAAACCCTAAAGTTTTATTAAGATTTGCAATAATTAAAATTGAATTTAATACAAAATGTTTGCTTAAAATCGAAAAGCGATTTTAGTTGAAAGTAATAGCAAGATATCGTACACAATAGTTGTTAAAATGAAATCAATCACAGTATTTAATTAAGCTAGATTTATATAAAAATTCATAAAAAGCAGTTTGTCACAAATCCCAGGAAAATCCAAGAAATTTTAATGCATTTCTATAATTTCTTACTTATTTTGAACTCAAACAAATTGATTTAAAACTTTGTACAAACCACAGAACAAAACTAAAATCGAGTTTCAATTAAAATATTTGTTAATTCAATTAAAAGTTTAATTGAATTCGGTCCTATTAAAAAGGGTAGTTGTGGTAGGGGAAAGGTTTCCAGGTTGCCACCTCTTAGCTTTTTTCGTCCTAACTCGTTATAAAATCAATGTAAAGCTGTTATATTCATAGGTTAGGAAAAGAAAATATCAATTCACAATCCTGAGCTAGAAATATTTTGAATTTGCTAAAACTTTAATTTTTATTGCAAAAAGTATCCAAAAAAGTTGCTGAAAATGTGGAAATATTCAAGTTACAAATCTTTTTTAAAAAATTTAAGAATATTTATTAAATTTTATGTGTAGTCGATGTCTGTGCACTTACAAAAATTTGTGAAAATCAGCATGAATTTTTTTTTATGTTTATTTTTTTTTCTAAATGGTATGAAGTCAGTCCTTCATCAGCGGAATCACAATTCGGTAAACACCGAATATCAGCAAATTTCTCTTGAATCGCCGTTTTGCATTCCAGTCTTAGTGGATATTTGACATCAAGTTTAAGAGCAAACTAATATGCCAATTGTTGTCCCAGCAAAAACTTTCATTACCAAAGAAGTGGTTATAAAGGGGTCCGCCATCTAACGTTTTTTTTTTCAACTAGTGCTTATTTCGTGAATGGTAACACTTAGCTCATGTCTGATTTGACAGATAATTAGTTTTATCCTTCCGCTGAACGAATATGGTCCGTATGTTCGTTATCTTGTGAAAAAAGTGAAAGAAACTGGCATCCTCATCGATAAACCAAAGCGTGAAAAGCCAAAAACAGTGCGTACACCGGAGAATATTGCTGCTGTGGCAGAAAGTGTGCGTGAAGCGCCATCAACATCAATTCACCGTCGTTCTCAACAATTGAACATTTCGGAGACATCATTGAGACGAATTTTGCATAAAGACCTTGGTATGAAGCCATACAAAGTCCAATTGGTTCAGGAGTTCAACAAAAAAAAGTTATTTGGCGGGCCCTTTATAATGGAAAATCATACATTTGCACAAGTTATTTTTTTGCTATCTAAGCTCATTATTTTTGTTTGACGAGATCGTGTTTGTAAGACGTCTCGCTTATCCGCTCGCTTACAAAAAAATTAAAAATAAGTAGTTATTCGATGCTAAATAATAAGTACACTGATAGAATTCTCTTCATGATATCAATGAATTTTTGCATTAGATCTTTGAAATGTCACTGTAACTCGTCCATTGAAACTTTTCGTTAAATTAATGCAGCTTTTCATGAAATTTTATGAAAAAATTCATAGTATTTATTAAAAATTTCATACGATTAATGAAAAAGTTTTATTAAACACAGTTTCGTTGAAACTACGAAGCTTTTTCATAAAGATTAAAAAAAATTTTCTTTCACATAGTGAAAAAAACTTCATTAGATTAGTGATCAAATTTCATTAAAACTCGTCCAAGAAATTCTCTCTATGTGGTTACATACTTTGTTACGAAAAGCTGAAAAATAATTAGTTACAAAAATAAGTCGGAATCCCAATTCATACTGTCTGTTAAAAAATAGGATTACCGAATTAAAAGATTTTTTTCGAATCGTCTTACGCGGTAGCATCAAGTTTTAAATATATTTTGTATTGAAATCCGATATGACCACAAATAACAACCCGGATTTTTTAAAATTGAGCGTATATAAGGACAATTTTGGTATTCTTAAATTGATGGACAATGCTCTTAACTTTCATTTGAGGTATGACAAATTTGGGCTTACAACCTTTTTTGTTTTATGGTTACAATTTTTAAATTAACTACGTTTTGAGTGAAACTGTTAGTTAAGAAAAAATACCTTGAAAAAATTTCTTTTTTTTTGATAATATATCGAAACATTTTAGATTTTTTCCATTTTAAACATTTTTTTTTTTTTTTTTTGCAATTTTGGAGATTTTTTATAATTGTGATGTTTTTTAATTTTTTACCATTTTTTTAATTTTGAGGATTTTTAAAATGTTTACAATTTTTTTTTAAGTGTAACTGAATTGGTCCTGTTAAGAAAAAAAAAAAATCAACTATTTAATTGATTTAGTTTCAAGTAAAATTTTAATAATATCTATTAAAAGTTTAATCGAATGTTGTTTTTAATTTTGAAGTCATTTTGAGCATTTTGATCAACACTGAAAAAAAAGTATCCAGAAATTGGGAAAAAATCGCTATAATTTAAAAAAATAGCTAAAATTGAAAAAAAAAAATTCACCAAAATTACAAGAAATTTCAAAAAAAAAAAAATTGAATTTGGCGATTTTTTAAAATTACATAACTTTTTTTCAATTTTAACGATGTTTTAAATTTGGTAATTTTTTTGTTTTGGCTCCTTTTTATTTGAAGGCTAACAAAAGTTTAATTGAAATTTTATTGGAAATAATTTTTTTAACGATGTCTATGATTTTCTTTAGATTTCTGACAAAGTTTTTAAACAATTATTATTTAAATCTGCCTTGTTAGATAACCTAAACATTTTCTTTAAAAGTTTTCTTAACCCCCTTTTAATAATTACCCTCTTTTGTTCCTCTGTGATCTTATACGTTGAGGTCATTTCCACACAAAAAAATTAAAGAACAAATTAATGTTTATTTTTCATTTGTTTTTTCGTCTCTAACATGTAAGACATAAACTTTAGGTTTGTTTCTTCTTCACTTTTTTTTTTTGAGCTAGAAAATTGCAATACATTTCATCAGTAAAAAGGTATTCATTCCATTTCATTTCTGATGAGTAGCAATGAATAGAAATTGCCGAAGTATAGTGAACAAAACAACAACAAAAAATAACTGAAAAATTTGAATTTGTTTGTTATGAATACAAAAAAGAAAAATAGTAAAACACCTTAAAAAATAATATTTGTTTTCATTGTGGCGGTAAGAGTAGAAAATTATTATGCCAAATATACACAACAAATATAGAAAAAAAAAAAATGAAATACTAGAACCTTAAAAGAAAACGACAGGTGAAATTTTAACACTGAAATAAATGAAGTTGTCAAAAAATAAAAAATACGACAATAATGAAATAATTTATTATTAAACACTTTTAAATGGCGCCCAACGTGGAGCATTATTCTATAAACATTTTGATATGTTGTTTTTTACATTTTTGAAAAAATTTAATATTTTTTTTTGAATTTCATTGGAAAAAATTTCGCTACTTTTCCGAAAACTTTTTTGCACAAAAATTTTTTTTTTCGCAAAATTATTTTTTCATGGAGGGTAACAACAATTCGGCACAGTCCACTCTAAATTGTTTTTACGTATATGTATAATATTTTGAATTAGAGAGTATGGGGTAGTATGGAAATTTTGAAAAATTCGGCAAACCGTTAATTTAATTGTATTCTATAAACACATTAATTTAGACCATGAACCACTCTTTAGAATGTATTCCATTTTTGTCTGTTATTATTAGGGCGAGAAATTTCATGCAAATGCATATTTGCATGTAGCCCAAAATCGATTTTGAAAAATGACATCGGTTTGTTGTTGCATATTTTGTTATAAATGCATATTTTTGCATATTTTGCTATAAATTCACATATTTATTGAAAAATTGGACAATTTTGTTTTATATTTTCATATTTCCAATTTAATTACATATTTGTAAAAATGATAATTCAGTTTTGTAACCCTGAACATAGCATCTTTTCATTGTTTTCATTTGATACACATTTATAGTGGAATTCATTTTAAAACCAGCAAGCTCGAGTAATAAATTGATTTTTAATAATTCAAAATATATACATGCATATTTATTTTTATTTTTAGTCCATATTTTTGGATTTTTTGTGCATATTATTTGGTTTTTTGTGCATATTTCGATATGCGACTATGCGTTTAAAATAAGCATTTAGCATATTTTAAGCGCATATTTTGGATTCTTTACTGCACATATTAAGCGCCTATTTTCCTTTTTTAGTTGCATTGGTATTACTTGCCCAAGCTATTAGTAATACATTTTAATAACCAAATTATTTCCCAATTTCAACCCACATTTCGCTACATATTCAAATATTTAACAATATTTGTTAAAAAATTGTTCTCAGTGTCCTATGCTGTCCGTCAGTTGTACGTTTTATTTTTTTCTTTTCTCAAAAACAATATGGCTGCTATGTCAGATGACAGTTCTATCAGTAAACCTAATACCAGGTGACATGTATCTCTAAGAACGTGCAGAAGAGCTACAAACATGTTGTAATAAAAAATATACGAACAAAAAAAAAAAAAAAACCAACAATAACAGAAAAAGACAAGATTGTAAAATACAGGTTAGCGGAAGGTATCAAAATAATGATTACATGGCTACAGTTACGGCTGCGGCTAAGAATAAAAATATGTATGGAAGTGAAACTGAGTGTGAGTGTGTAAGTAAGTCTATATTTGAATATTTTTACATGCACAGGACTACACACACACACTAGAGAAAAAAAAAAACAAATACACATGAAATTTGTTGTTAGTTAGAATTGGTTTTTAGTATATATAAGTTAAGCAATAAGAAGAACAAGTGCCACTACTATCAGAATAACACCATTTCCTGGGACATGCCTTAAATTATTTATTTTTATACTTTAACTGTAGTCAAAAGTTTACTAATTATTACTAATTATTGTAGTTCCAGAAGATTCACTCTTCTGGAACTACAATCGAGGCCTTAGTGGTTGGGGAAGCTAAATTCAGAAGAATTTTTTTTTAATAACAATGAGAACAATCTATCTACGTTTTTTTAAGTTATTACAGAAAAGTGTTTACTATTCAACAAAAAATGTTGAAATTTTTCTTAGCAGTTTTGGATAGCAACATTGAAAAGCAATCGAAGTAAGTAGCGGTGTTAAAGAGGATTCTGGGCCAGAGCGTTTTTTGAGCAATAGTGTTAATTTTAGAGAAAGAGTGTTTATTTTTTCTTTTTTTTTTTTTTTTTTATTAAGTTTGTTTTTTTTTAATTGTTTTCATAATATTTTTGTTTAAAGTTTGCTTTAAAAAATTTCTCTGTTTTAATATTTTAAATGAAAATTGTGTAGTTCCCAATTTGTTGATATTTTATTCTATATAAAAATAAGTAAAACTCTCGACATGATATTCATTTAGTTGTTGTTATTGTACACTTGTTGTATTTGCAAATTCTTAGTGTCCTGTTTTGTTTCACTGTATGTGTATTTGCATGTGTATTTGTATATTTATATTTCTATTAAAAAGGTGCATTTTTTGTTCTTTAAAACTGTACACAGGTCATATTGTTACTACTACTTCTGCTGATGATGCTGCTGCTGTTGTTGTTGCTATTTCCACTACCTCTTTTTTGATTGTATATTATTGTTGACAATGATTTCTTGTTGGCAACAATATATTTATATGTTTGTATTTACTTTTATTTAGTATATTGTTATTGCTGTTGTTATTTGTATGACATGTTTTGTTAGTATTTTTTGAGTATTTTTTACAAATTAAAATAGCTTCAAGCTTTACATTTTTTTCCTTCTGTATTTAGGAAGTATTATCTACTCCTAGAAAAAAATGTATAAGACAAAAATATGTTAGGTATGATTGTTACAACAATGTTTAGTATCATCATACATAATATATAAAATTGACATTTTTCTGTCTTTATGTCATATCCTTTTTTTACCGCTTTTGGTCATCATTAGAATAAAAAAAGGTAGAAATTTAAGCCTTTGAAATATAGGATTTCTGTTGGTTTAGCATTTGTGTATTATTTTGGTTTTTCTTTAAAAATTTGTTACCCTTAACAAATGATAAATGATTATCTGTATGATTTGTGCCAGAAAAAAGAATAAAATTTAAAGTATCCTTTATTAATAATGATTGTTTGTGTTGTGTTAACCATATATGGAACCCATATGTGTGGTTTTATCAATTTTTTGTTTCGGAAATATTAGGTGAAGGGAATTTTATGGAATTAGCCGAATAGTGGGTACTCTTTAGATTAGCTTACAAGCAGATATTTCAATGTTAACAAAACCGATCAAAACCGACATTTTGAAATTTGTAATTCTGGTATCAAATTCGTGTTCAGCAACACACAAAAGTTTTCGATAAAAATACGTTCACTTTTTTAAACAATCGTGCGGCAATTGGATCTGTTATATTTCATTTTAAAAATCTGATACCAAATTTGTATTTAGATAGGCAAGTAGCCAGAACTATCCCTGCAATGGACCAATCACTGGTATAGTCACGTGACTAGAACTTTGTGTGTATGAACCTGTCATAGTTTCGGTTCTGTTATATGAAACTAACCGGTACTTTTAACTTGGGCTTGTCATAGGAGGTGACAATTGCTACCTGTGGAGCACTGTGTGACGTGGCGAATAACTTGACCAAGGTAACCTATCCCCGTACCTACTGAAATGAATATGCTACGGTACAAGTTAGTAGTTGGTAGAGTCAAAGTATGATAATTTTAATGTTTATGTGATATGCAACAGAACCAGTGGGGAAAAATTATCACGTGGTTGGTGTAGGTGTACGTGTCTTAGAACTGGAGAAAAATTGTTGAAGAAAAACTGGTCACATATTACGCGCAATGTGTTCTGTTATAGAGCTAGTTTGAGTGGAATAGTTTTGTTAAATACCACTGCACTGGTCTAAGGGGTACATGTCGCCGGCATACGAAAAGTAATCAGTAAGTAACCTGTCACTTTGTATTCATCGTGTGTCATAGTATGTACGTGTTGCTAAATAGCCCGCCCGGAACCAGTCACTGCACTTATTCAAAACAGCTTGTCATACCACCTGTTCAAAAAACCAACAAAAAGGCACAACAAAAATCAATTTTAAAATTATTTTATTTGGTCTATACCCAACAAAAACTACTTATAACATTAAATTCATTATAACAATTTAAATTTGGAAAAGTACATAAACTAGACAAAAAGTACGGATGTTCAAAATATAGATTTTTTTGCAAGTTTTTTCTTTATTTGCTAACATTGGTATTATCAAACAATTTCTACGAATTTTTCACACTTCTAAAAATTTTGTATGCTGCATTGCAACTCTAGTTCACAATAATATCTTTATAAAAATAAGGAGCTGCAACAATTCAGCACAAATTAAATGTATAACTTATAAAGCAGAGTAACAAAATATATACTCAGCTTCAATTTTGTACCCAAAGAAATTCTTACAAATCGCCAATTACTTATACATAACAAATCGTTACCAAAAATCTTGTAAATTATCTTAACAAGATATTTCGAAGCCAGTATGGAGAAATTTTTCATTTTTAATTTATATTCTTGTAAAGTGTTTCAAGTTTTTGAATAAGTTACGCAAAAAATCATATTCTGGTGATAGATTTCTAGTTTTTTGGTAGCGATATTTTATGTGTAAAATCGTCACTCGAAAAATTGCCAGTCGTCATTTCAAAAAGTAACTTGCCAAACGAGTTTTAAGATCGCGACGTTTGGTGAGGAATCGCCACATCTGGCAACCCTGGTCACTGTCTTAACAGTTCCGTTTTCAGTTCTTTTAAACGAGTGGAGTGTTACGTCTTCATTTCTACTGTCACATAGTCAGTCGGTACAGATAAAATTCCTTCCGTGTTATGTCCGCTTTGTAGCAGGCCATGGCACTAATTGCCATATTTTCATCCACTGTTTTGAACCAGTTCAATGACCAGTATCAACTTCAACTGCAACGACACTTTAATGCTTCAGTACACTTTGATGTTATGTTGCGTTTTCTGATATGATATATCTGGTACCCACCAGTGAATGTTTTATCACCATAACTATAGTCAATTGATTGGTCATTTCAACCAAATTAACACTTTTTGGTGCACCACAATTTTAGTTTCACCAGTTTCGTGACGTGCTTCACAATCATATATCACAGAATTACCACTTTGGATCAATCGACCCTTTATTTCCCGCTGGGATGTTTTACTAGAGCAACAACAACAATTACAACAACAAGAGATAACGTTTTTTTATGTATTGTTTTTGATGTTTGAACTATATATAGTTCTATAGTAACTATATAGTTCTGCCTACTTTCCTTTGTTCAGCAATACCCAAAACGTCTCGGTAAATAAATTTCAAAAAAAAACAAATCAGTTAAAAACTAAAAATATTCTCCGTATTTGATCCACCATTTTGAATTTCCCCAAATTTCTTGTTAAATAGTAAACAAAGTCGTATTCAGCGATACTCAAAACTGTCCTCTAAATAATTTAATTTAAAAAATTTAAAATCAGATTCGTATTCAGCTAACTGCCATATTGGATTCGCTATTTTTAATTTCGAAAATACATTTTAGATTTTTTCCGCCTACAAACTTTTCGCTTTTTGATAGTGTAGGGTATTAGATACGTAGTTTGCTTTCTTTTTAAAACATCGCACACTAGATATTTTTCAATATTTTCATATAATGTTGTTTTTATTATATGAAAAATGATAAGTTTGACAGATTGTCATTAAGAAAAAGTCATACACTCACACACATACTGTGCTCACTGAATATTGCATAGCATAAGTATGAGTGTGTTTAAGTAGTGCACACACATGTGATGTATCACAAGATGATTTCCACTTAAAGTTGTAATATGGTACTCGTATATAGTTTAGCCATTTGTTTGTTTTATTTATAAAGTATTTCCTTTAATCATAGAAAAACCATTATATTTAAGCTTTTCATAATGAAAATGTTATTTAAGCCATTGGTTACACATACGTAACAATTTTTTATATATATTATTTTGACATATAAATGTCAAATTTGACATTAAAACTATTAATCATTTATAACTCTATGAAAACTCCTAAATAGGGTGTTAAAAAATTGAGTGTACCTAGGATTGAAAAACAAAATTTTCCATTAACTATGCAAAAAGTATCTGATTTAATTTCTACGATATTCTTAAAAAATTGTAATTTTATTATTTGCATATCAAAGATTTTTAAAAATTCTTGTATCAATTTATTTTATTAAATTTCTATATTACCTAAGGACATATTTAACATTTCTATCGTAATGTCGTTGTTGTAAATTTTTTTAAAAAACAAGGTAAACATGTTTAAAACCTAATAAGAAATTAATATCTTATGATTTTTATATAGATATTTGTCTATATCCCTTCAAGTTTGATTTTATTTATTTCTTTTCTCTTGTGTTTGCTAAAATGTCAACAATTTCAATATTCATGTTAAGAACAAACAATAAACGCGCAATTTTCTCCCACCTTTTAATACCGGATATCAAGATATAAATTTAATATAGTCGTATACTTTGCTAATATTAATAAAATATTATATCCTTGATAAGAAAAAAAAAAATAGAAAAATACCATGTTAAATACCTTTCTAAGCACACAGCGCCCATACAATTTTTTTTTAATACAGCGCCCAAATATATGCAGCCAATATTTGTATATTTCATTTATTTATTTCCCATTTCCGTTGTCTAAGTGACATTGATTCGTTTGTTTCGGTATCATTTTATTTATTTGTTTGTCATGTTATCTTTTGCAAGTCCTTGTCGTTGTTGTTGTCAAATTATCCTTAAGGCTTTTTTGGTGTTTATCCTTAACTGTCAATATTATTGTGTATGCATGTTTTACATTTTTTCATTATTGTGTTGACAGCTTTACTTTACATATTTTTTTCAATTTTATTTGTCAATATCCTTGATGTATTTTCAATAATGTCCTGTATTTATTGGTGTCATGTTATTTACATAATTTCTATTTAATACCTTCCTATCTTTTTTTTTCTTTTAAGGAAATATGTATATCTAACGGGAGTGAAAGGAAATGGTAAGTCATTTGAAATTTTATTTAAATATTTCTTTCAAAAAAAGTATTGTATATTAGAAATATAAGTTGTAAAAAGTGTATGTTTGAAATATTAAGTAGCAGATGGCGCCACGTATAGTCCTTTTTCATCTCTATGTAAAAAACCTCTACATTTTGAACAAACTTCGTTTCATTGAAAACAATTATTCTCAATGAAGAATTTAAATTAAACTTTTGTTTGATTTCAAACTCATTGTTAATTAAAAGTTTAATAATATATATTAAATGTTTAATTGAAAACAAATTTGGAGAACACAAAATTTCTAGTTTCTATAACTCATAATGACAACAAATTAAAAAATGACAAAATTTAAAAAATTTAAAAGTTTTGTCAAAATTTTGCAAAAAAAAGATCACCAAAATTTAAAAAAAAAAAATCGTCAACATTGAAAAAAAAAAATTGACAAAATTGAACAACAAACTGATGAAAAATATAACAAATTAAAAAAAATTTCCATAATTGAAAATTTTGCAAAAAAAAAAGATCACCAAAATTAAAAAAAAGAAATAGTCGTTTTTAAATTTTGGATTTTTTTTTTAATTTGGCGGTTTTTATAAAATTTAATATATTAACGATTTTTTAATTTTTTCCCAATTTTTTTTTTTCAATATTGGCGATTTTTTAAAATTGTTACGATTTTCGGTTTAATTTTTTGTTAACAATATTCAATTATATTTTTTAATAGATATGATTAAAATTTTAATTGAAACTAAATCAATTTAATAGCTACAATTTTTTTTAATTCATACTACAATAACCTTAGTATATATAACCGATGTCAGTTAAACTTTTAATTGAATTAACAAATCTTTACATTAAAACTCAACGGCTAAACATTAAAAAAAATTCAAATCAACTCTCAGTAGTATAGAAAAAAAGAAATTATAATCCTTTCCACACCTTAACGCTTCAGTGACTGTTTTAATTTTTTCCATCTTTATACTTTTCAACTTTGAACTGTGTTTATTGACAGGACTTTAGTTTTTGTTTTTTTTTTTTATCATGGATGGTAACTGATTCGATGCGGGTATCGGTAAGGGTAACGCCATTTTCGTTTATTTCGGCAACGGTATGTTTGGGCTAACGATTTTTCATTTATTTCGGTAACGGTATTTTAAGGATAACGTTATATTAGTTATACAGTTAATGTCAATGCACATCGATAATTTTAGCCCCATTATTCCCAAATTATAATGGCTGGCTAGTTTATGATCAAGCTTTGGGATAATATATATCTTTTTACAGCGACTCATTTTTCTGTTTTTCTTAGATATTTTCGGTAACGGCATTTTAGGAATAACGCTATTTCAATTAATTAGGTAATGGTATTTTAGCGATAACGGTATTTTATTTATTTCGGTAAGGGTATTTTAAGGTTATTGGTACTTTAGTTATATCGGTAACGGTATTTTACAGATAACGGTATTTCAATTATTTTAGGGATAAAGATAGTCAGTTGAAAGTGGTTTGGATCGATAACGATATTGACTGCCATCCCTGATTTTATTTGGTATTTAGCTCTTCTATACAAACACGATTTTTTAAACTTTACAAAACGGGGAAAAATTAAAATAATATTAACAAACAATTATAAATCAAAAGTTAGGCACGACTTTTGACAAGCAACAAGGATAATAGCAGAATGGACTAAAAATAGACCAGACATGCATTTAAAAGAAAAAAGTCGATACTAAAATGATGGATAATTAACAATTCAAAGTATTTTTGTAGTAAGCATGTATTTTATATAATCGGATCATAACGTAAATTTGAAGTATATAATATAAAGAGACAACAAATGAACTAACAAGGAAAGAATCCTTTAAGTCGTCCATTGATTGCAGTGAAGTTTAGATAAATTATAGAGGAGAAAAAACTTAAGGGCAAATATTTTATTAAGGTTGTAAAAAGGGTATTTTTTGCGAATTTTTTACATTTACTTTAAAGCATTAATAATTAAGTATGTTATCAAATGAAAGGTATTTCAATGAGCTACCTAATGCTATATAATCCTTGTAATGTTTATGTTATTTTTAAAAAATCTTAAATTTCACGGACAGTAGAATTAAGTGAGGTTATTTATCTGCTAAAAATTAGTTTATGGAAATCGATACGAAAACGAAAACATTTTATACGACTTATTTCCTGTGCCACCCTAGAAATACTACTAGACATATGAAAATTATGTCAGTGTTGTCACATGACAGTTTATGCAAATAAACAAAAACCAAGATTTTTTCAAAAAACATCGGTTAACCTAAAAAAAATAAAATTGCATAAATTTTTGAACCAATATTTGTCCATAAAGTTATACAAACCTACATTTTCGATATGAAAGGTAATATTTCCAGACGCTTTCAAGCCAACAAATTTCTTAGTAAAGCATTGCTCCCTATATATCCAAAGTTTGGATGAACATGTCCAGCGGATCTATAAAGTGCCCTTAATGAGTTAAAAAAGTAGTTACTTCCTCCTCCAGTTTTAAATGAGCGAGGGACTTAATGTGAAATTAGTGTCAACGGGATTCTCATAGATTGCATACTAATTATTATACAAATACTGATGGGAGCTATGCAAACTGTATATCGTTGGAAAGCTTATAAAATTGTCTTAAATGTATTGTTCTTTTTTTAGTCGCGAATACTCTTGTTTTTAGGTCGTGGAAACTCTTGTCTATGACGAGGTGCGAAATAAGGACCGTTACGGGTAACCTCACGGGACACTGTGGCCTTAGGTACCAATTGTACAAGATGGGACGATCCTCTACGGATACGTGCAGGTTTTGTGAATTGGAACCCGAGACCTCAGAGCATGTTCTCTGCAAATGTCCGAGGCTCTCCGACCGGAGGGTGCGTTATTTTGGTGGTCGAATAGTGACGCCATCGGACGTTTGGAATTGTTTACCTTGTAGGATAGTTGGCTTCGTAGGGAGCCTGAATCTATAGGGTGTATTCGTTGGCAGCACAAAACACCAACTTCTGGTCGCGGTGCATAGTGCCACTCTAGTCTAATCTAATTGTTATTTAAATCCACAATTGGTCACCAAATTATACATGTCATCTGCTGAAATATGAATACTTATTATGTCTTTGTTTTTAATGTTAAAATATAGCTGACAATCACGATATCGCATATTATTCAAGTTATCCTTAACATTATAGTATTAAGTATTTCATATTAAAATTTCAGAACCATTCAATTTATTTAAGCATAAAAACCATAGAAAATAAATGTCATGATTAAGGTAACGCCACGAAGCTTCTGGTAACCTTTCTAAAATATATTTGACATAAATCATAAGATAATTATATAGGCTTTCCGGTGATATACAGTTTTTAAAAATCTGATTAGACGTACCCAGATTTTCCATATGTAATTTCAGAGAAGACCGATTTAAGAAAGTGGGTGATTCTTGTGAATTAATGTTGTCTTCTCTATCCCATATTAAAATTTCGTGAAAATTGGCGGGATACCTTCCTTGTGATTTTTTAAAGTTTGGTTGAAGTCGATATTATTTTACCCTTCTCTTTAAAATTCGAATCGTGAATCTTTGCAGGAAAATTTTAATGTTAAAAAATATATGAACAGTAGTTGTTCCATATTTAAAAAAGCTTATTAAAAACTGGTTTTGTTGTTTGTCCAAAAATCAAACCCCCATTTTTATATTTTTGTCAAATGTCAACAAGCGTGTGTAGTCGTGAACTTAACACAATAATCTCATCCTACTGATTCTAAGTTTATCTGATACTCATTAAAACCTTTAACCCTTTTGTTTCCACAATATATATTGAAAATCACCAAGATGAAAGATATTTAATAGGTTGCATCAAAGGATAACGAATTAAAAAATTAAAAAATCGAAAAAATAACACACGCATTGTCAATAAAATAAAAATATATACCCTTCGAAAGACAACCCCTTATCATTTGACACAACAGCATCAAGGTAATATTATCATATCGAAAGAGATACAGAAGAAGGGGTTAATTTTTAAAACAAAAAAGATCAAGGGTGTGATATTTCGTTGATTAGTTTAAGAAAAAGTTAGCATATACTCTGAAGCTTCCATAGAGATAGCAAAAACAACTAATTTTAGACACTTAAAGAAAATTATTGGTAAAAATAGAACTAAATATTACTTAAGTAAATAAAATATACGGACCGGAACAAATTTTATATTTTTTAATATTTTTTAAACCGAACTTTGTAAAGACAGTAATATTTTGCATAAAAAAGATCTATGATTGAAATTTTATTGAAAGCTACTGAGAGACATCTATAACATAATGGCGCCCAACGTAAGAGTTAATAATGCAAATCATATAATAGTCGTTCTTGTAGGCTCGTATATTGAGTGTAATGTAAGGGGGTAGTTTTATAAATTTTTAAAAATTCTACAAAGTGTACCCGTTGAAGTTAATTTTTTAATGGTTCAAAATATAAAGTTTTAATGAAAGAAAATATAGAAATTTAAGACATACAAGGAATTTTTATATTTTCTTTCTTTAAAACTTTATTTTCTCAATGTACCTTATGCATATTCATTTCATTTCACTTCATGTCATTTAATATTCCAACATCTATTCGAAGTCGTATATGGGCATTTCCATAGAAAGGTCAGCCGTGACCGAAGAATTAAATGTGTACAAATAATTCCTTCTGACTTGTATTATTAAACAATTACACTTAAATTTTAATAAATTAAAAAGTCCAAAGCATATCTTTGTTGCCATGATGATAAAACATAATTTTCAGTAACATTTTCTCTTAAACATTTAATTCTTTAAGAGCGATTCTGTTAGTATACTCTTATTTAAAAATTTGTGTTACAACAACAGTTTACTTTAAAAAATGCAAACGGTGTAAATAAAGATCAGTAAACGCAAATATTTCTGTGTTGGTTTCATTGACATTCTAATGTCACGTTTGTCAGAGCAAAACAAAATGGATCCTTATTACTTCTGTGGTGCTGGTTTTTAAAACTTTTAATTTAAATCACGTTTGTGGTGAATAATTTAAAATGATAAAAATCTGGGACCCAGCAATTAGAGTTAATTTTTTATAAAATTTCAAACTTTGTCACGTCACCTGGCAAATATTTTTCTTTTGATTAATAAAATGATGATATTTACAATTATATATTTTTTTCGTAGATGACACCCTTAGCTAATAAGAGGAGGGCAAACACAAATGCACGACTGTATAGAGAAAAATTAAAAAAAGAACCACACTAAAAAAAAGTCAGCAAAGTCGGCAACATTTTTGCTGACTTTATTTTTTGAGTGCACATGTGCAAAGTCACAAATAAAATTTCATATATTATACTAAAAACATAGGCCATATAAATATAAAAACGTCAAGACAATTGGACCAGAGTATACTTTACTAAAGGTTTGATATGCGCAGAATCCGAATCTACTAAAGGTTTGATATGCGCAGAATCCGACTCTCCAGGGTTTCGAGATATCTTAAACTAGAGTTATAAAAAACTTGGTTTTTCGCGATATTCGGGACGTTATAACATCACGAATTGAGCTTTATTCATAAAACTTTTTGTATCATCTAAAAGTCCTATATATTCGGATTCAGCACACAACAAACCTTTTGCAAAGTATACTATAGTATCAGGTTTGGAAAACTTGTTGGCTAGTGTAATTGAATTAATTAAAATTTAATTCACCATATAAAATTTAAAATAATTTTTAATTTAAAAAATAATGAAAAAAAAAATGTTTCATTTAATAAGTGCTAACATTTACCTAATATAATAGGATATTTATGTCACATCACGCTATGTACGTAACGTTTAAAACTATGGGTTGTTAAAGAAAATCCAAAAAAGTTTATTTAATTCCGAAAATTGTAAAACAAACTTAAAATATTCCGAATCATATTTAAAAAAAGTTTTATCAAAAAAGTCCGGCGCAATTCGCAGAGTTTTGCGTTTTTGTAAAAAACGAAAAAAAACAACTTCTAGTCTATTTTTGTCACATGACGTCTCCCTCTGCAATTGCTTATATTTACGGAACATGCAGTTGGATTAGAGATAGAGTTTCTTACGTTCTACACAAAAGTATAAAGAAGTGCTTTTTTTGTTTTTCACCTCGTCAAAGCGTACGATTGTAACGTATATGACTATGGAAATGCCCATATACACTAAAATACGAGAGGAGTAATTAAAATAATAGAAAAATTATGTTTGTATCCACGAGAGCGTAATAAATGCCAAATAAAATCAACTAAAGAATTACAAAACAACATCGTGTTTAATCCTTTTTCATTTCAAATATCCTTCCACCTCCCCTATTTAACCCTTTTATCTACAAATCATTACCATCACCAGCAGTATTTTGACGTTTCTTATTGTTGGCTGGGAAAAATACAGAAAAAGAAACAATCGAATTTTAATCAATTCGTGTCTGTATAATTTTTTTTTTATATTTCTTAAACTCATTTGCATACACATGTTTTACATATTTTTTATTGTCTTTAGCATCTCAGCTATTGTTTTAACAGTCTTAAATTATGGTTTTTGTTTCTTTCCAAATTTTCCCCAAAACATAACAGGCGGTATATTTTGAGTTTTAGCTGGCGAAATTGTTTAACAATTTAATACTTTTTCTTTTATTCGAAAGATTTTTTCTTTCATATCCGTTTCCTGTTTTTTTTCCGTTTTTTTGTTTTTGTCTACAATATTTGCTTTTAGACATTATTCTATAAAAGTTAACACGTGAAAGGGTTATTATTTCACGCGATGACCCGCAATGCCGCAGTAACGCCTGTTTTTACCATAAAAATTCGTGCCTTTTTACAAAAATCAACATCAACAACGGGTGGTCGTTTAACTTTGGTCGCGTGTATTTTTTTTTATTATCCTTTTTTTCTGATATAGACCCGTTTTAGGATATATATCATAGAGTTGTTAGTATGAGTAGGTAGTAGTAGAGTATTTATAGTTTATTCTATAGAGTAAACTTTGGTTGTAGTATATTTACTTGTTGTTGTCTTGTAATGATATGCAAACCTTTATCTATTGAATAATGCAGTTAAAATTTATACGTTGGTTAGATGGTATGTTGGGATGTTTGATAGGACTAAGTTTTGTGTATGAAGAATAAGGAAATTTTGAGGAACGTGAAACATATAAGAAATAATTCAAATTCTTTTAAATCGATCGAAGAATTAAAATGTTGCATAAATGTTTAGAAAGTAAATTCTATACTGGAGATGGGCACGTGAGCAGAATTTAAAGTAATTCCGGTAAGATAACAAATTCAAATTTTCTAAGTTGACCTATCTAGGTAGTTTCCTGGTCAGTGTTGAAATCCAAAATACCTATATCTCTAAATCGGAATTATGGTTATCTATCCCATTCCGTCAATTTTTTTTTCCAAATTCTTTCTTAATATAAAATTATAAATTTTTCTCCCAACATTCCCACAATCAACTCAAACTTTTTCCTTTACATTCTGTAAAAAAAACGTTTGTTAAAAAAATGTTGATAACAAAAAAAATTCTGACAAACAATAATTTTTGATTAAAGATGAATTTTTAATTTAATGTAAAATGCGCCCGACAAACAGCACGCGAAACATAATGATAGAAATAACATTGAGAACTAGACATTTAAAACGATAGCCCTGGCCAGCCTCCGACAACCACGAATAAACATTACAATAATAATGTGCATATAGACAAAACAACAAAAATTTTAATCTCAACGGCAAACGGAAGCGGAAATCAAACGACCAGAACAAGTATCAAACAAAATTTTTAATGTCTTGGCCGTGAATAACAAAAAAAAAAAACGCTAGAAAAACCATCAGAAAAATAAAATAAAAATTGTGATAAAATATTTGGGAAAAAAAAACGTTGCAAATGGAATGAAAAAAAGGACTTCTTCAAGTGAGTTTGTATGTAAATACACTCAAACAAACATCTATAGTTTGCTAAGGAGGCATAAGTTAAGCTTAGGGTGTCATTTTACAATATTGGCGGTGGAAGTGGTGGTTGGGTACAAGCGTTAACAAACATCAACCAATGCTAACCATGGTATATTTTTTCCTTTGATTTTTAAGTTTTTTTTTACTTTTTTTTTTTGGCTCATTAGGATTTTTTTTTTTTATAAATTTTCAGTTTTTCCGTTTTTTTGGTTTGTTATTTTCCTGTAAAAAACAAAAAAAAAAAAAACAGCGATAAAAATGTTTTAAACGAGCCTTTTAGAAAAAAAATTGAAATTGTGTTTAATGATTTATGAATAATCGCCATTTTGCTCGATGACTGATGGTAATAGAACCGTTAAAATGAACAGCAGAAGAAGGGGAGGAAGGATTTTGTCTTTTTTTTTCTAAATTTTGATGTGTTTTCTTGTTAATTTTTCTTAGGTTTTTAAGTGTTTTTATTCACTTATCATGAACAAACAAAAAAAAAAAAACGAAATTGAAATTGTTGTAACATTTAGCTGTAGTGTTTAACAAGCGGTTGCATGGGCGTGTGTCCATTTGACAGATTTTTTGACAGTGTAACATTCTAATTTTTTAAAGATTTGATTTTGATGTTAAAATACATAATTTTTTTACATTATTTTTTATTGATAACAAAAACTAATTGTTTAGAAATGACAAACAATGAGAAGATAACGCGAAAGCCATTAAATTAATAACAATTTAGATAGAAAATTGGTTTTTATTCGAATCGAATTTTAAAAGAAATTCTTTAAATAACATAAAATTTTTAAAAATTTCTCCCCTAAAAAAAAAAAAAATGTTAAAAATATGGTAAAAATAATAACAAAAATAGAATTCGTGGAACAGAAAAATAGCGAAAATATACTTGGGAAACCAAATATGCACAGAGAGAATTTTCTTAGACGAGTTTTCATGAAACTTTTTACTAAACTAATGAAAATTTCATAAACTTTATGAAAAAGTTTCATAGTTTTTATGAAACTATTTTAATGAAACTTTTTCATTAGGCGTATGAAACTTTTAATAAAATTTTATGAAAAACTCCACAGATTGACACAAAAAAAATCGTTTAAATTAAAATTTGAAAAAAAGCGATAAAAAAATTAAAAAATTAAAAAATTAAAATTAAAAAAAAAAAAATGCTGTCTTGGAAAATCATTATTCTTCTAATGATACAGGCGGTGCCCTTTTTCCTATGCGATACTTAGTTTTTTAAAAAACACGACCTAACCAATAAAGTCGAAATTTAGAACCGGTATTGGTATATGGGGCGAGTTTTGGTCAATAATTTAAAATTTTTTTTCTTTTGCTATTTTAGTTTTTGAGATAAATTTTATTTAGAAGATTTTTTAATAGTAATGATTTTTATATTTTTTAAATTTGTGTTTTTTTTCCTTAATTTTAACGATTTTTTAAATTATAATATATTTTTTTTTTTATTTTGACGATTTTTGCCCAATTTTTATTACTTTTAAAGTGTTTTTTTTTCTATTAAAGTTTTAATAGTACTACTAAAAATTTGTTTGAATTAAAAATATTCAATTTAATTTTTAATAGATATGATTAAAATTTTAGTTGAAACTACAATTTCTTAATAGCACCGAATTTTATTAAACTTTTAATTGTATTTACAAATATTTTAATTGAAACTGAAATTAAGTTTTCAATTATATTTCTGTTAAAAAATCTCATTCAACTTTAATACAATTTCTCAAAAATCACTTTAAATATTTTCTCTCAAATTTTTTACTATACAATTTACACTTTCTATTTATCTTTATGTCTACTCAATTTTGACCAGAATGGCTTAGAGTTTTTATATTGTATTTGAAAAAAAAAACCCCCCTTTCAACGTCAATGCCAATTCCAATTTCCAAACTATACTTTAGACTTCAAACTTTACTGCAGCAATAGAAGGAAAACAAAAATACAACCAACAAACTTAAAATTTCTATGCATTTTATATGTGGGTCTGCATAAGTCAGAAATTGCCCATTTAGTTAGACTGTGTAAAGTAGAAAAGGAAGTAAAAGTATAGAAAAAAAGAAACAAATTTGTACCAAATAAAATAAATACAAATACAATTAAATAACAAAATGAATTCTCTTTAATGGCTCTCATACTGGATTCTAATAAAAATGGTAAACTTCTAAAAAGCCAATAATTAAGAATGCACAAAGAAAAGAAGAATACAATTTTTAATTAAATTTACAAAAAATTTATACAAACAATCAAATTTAATTTAAATTTAAATGAAAGAAAATTGTTAGTTATCGAAAAACTAAAATAACTTGATGATTTTCATGCTCCTTCAAGTGGGTAATGGTTTTTAGATTTTAAAGCGCCTTAAAGTAGGCAATGTTTTCTTTTTTTAAGAAATCAAAAAGGTATTGTAATTTTGTTCAATAATGAAATTAAAAGTAGTCAATAAGTATTAAAACAGTATAGCTCCTTAAAGTCGGCACTACTTTTTTTAAGAAAGCTTAAAAAAGGGAGAATGGTTTGTATAATGTGATTAGTACTCATAAGCAGGGCAGCGACTTTCATGCAAATGCATGTTTCTATTCAGTTGCCCAATATTCATTTTGATCTATTACATTTCCGAATCAAAGAATTTACTACAAAATGGCATCGATTTGTTGTTATGTATTTTTGCATATTCTGTTATAAATGCAGTTTTTGGCACTTTTTGCTGCATATTGTGCATATGCTCAATTTAATTGCATATTTTGTAAAAATAAAATTAATAATAATAAAATTAAAATTAATTAAAAATAACAATCAAAACAAAGCATTTGTAACCCTTAACACATATATTAAAAAAGAGTCAATAAAGCTCCTCCCCGAAATTGCAAAACTCAATTTTTAAAAAACAGCAAACTTAAATTTTATATTTTTTGATTTTTAGTGCATATTTTTAGAATTTAACTGCATATTTTTTGATTTTTTAGTGCATATTTCTTTTTGAGTGCATATTTGAAGGACCGAACTTCGAGCAAATGTTCGATGTTCAGCCAAAGCCGTAACCGATGCCAAAATTTACTTTTTGATTTGAGTAAAACGTGAATTTTGGTTGATTTTGACTACGAAACTTGTTTAAACTAAAACAAAATATATATAAACATGAGTAAATCTAAAAAAAGCTAATTTTGAAAAAAAAATTTTAATAATATGAAATAAGGAGTTAAATTAGTTTGATGACACCTTTTGAAAAAAAAACGGAAAGGCTAGAACTTGTTCATTTTTACTGAAATATATAATGAATTTAATACAAATTCGTGTGCTTGTACTTGAAATTAAAGAATTTATCTGAAAATGTACTCAATTTATTCAAATACTCGGTGTTTGGTCATAATTTGGCCGAACGCCGAACTTGGCCACACTCCGAAGTCGAATACTCATTTGGACACTAAGATTTCTTTTCCGGAAAACATTAAGCCACTTCAAGAAGTTATCAGTAGTTTTTGTGACTACGCTAAAGTATATTCAAATCACGAACTAATAAACTCTGAAATATCTCCATAAAGTAGACAATATTTTTAAAGAATTTTTTTTAAAGCGCCAAACAAATAAAAGTAGACAATAGATTTACAAATGCTAAAATGTAGGCTATGTTTTTTTTTTCCTAATTTGTATTTTTCAACATGCTTTTTCTTCTAATTTTTGTTATTATTTTCTTAAATTCACTTTTTGCGTGAAATTTTAAATTTTTTGATTGAATTTATTCTATTTACGATTCGATTACTAAGCTTTCTTTTATTGAAAAAAATAAACCACTTCCAAAATAATCAATAATTTTTGTGACAGCGGTAAAGCCTGTTAAAATCATATTAAAATCAATCAACTATGTTACATCTCCCTAAAGTAGGCAATATTTTGAAAACAGTGATCCTCATAAAAGTATGCAATGTTTTTTAAATATTTTTCCCCTCAATTAAAAAATAAAACTAATAGCAATATGAAAATATTCTTTAAAGTAGACCATAGTTTTTACGACTTCAGATCATGCATGGAAAATTCTAACCTGTTTAGGATTTCGAAATATACATACACTCCTTTTAATAGTTCAGATTTTTTCTAATTTAAGTGAATTAAAAAAATCATACAAAAAAGATAAGTTTAAAAATTTTCTTTTTTGAAAATTTTTTGGAATTTGTGCAAATGCATTTTAAAGGCTTTGATCGAATTTCAAACGTTATTTTCCCTGGCTGAAATGAAAACAAAAAGTGTTTAGAATTTTGTTTATAAAACAACTGAAGAACTATTTGTTTTGACCAATTTGAACATTGAACTTTTTTCTTGCCAAGTTAACTTTAGGAACGTTGGCATATTATATATGCAAAATATTGAAGCGATCGGCTCATTATTTCGCTTACAAATGGAATCTGAACAAACAGTGAGTAATGAATTTCTTTGACATCTTTAGTGCCCTAATTGCTAGAAGCACACCATTTCCAAAAAAGTGACATTATTAGGAACTTGTTTTGTAGCCTTCCTCAATAATTTAAAAAGAATCTTAAAATCATTTGATTGTTCAGAGTTCAGGACAATTAAACAAAATTTTTTTTTTTTAGCAAATTCAAGTTTTTTTTTTGTAAAAATGCCCTTACTTTTTGTTTAAAGTCCATTTGTAAACAAACTAATAATCACAGAAACAAGCTCACTTTTAAACATAAAAAAAAGTTATAAGTGATAATCCGTGTTGGGAATTATTCGATCTCACTCCTTACTTGAAATGTATGCCTTTTCTTAATAAACATTCGAAAAGGTTTTTTTCAGTATTAAATTATTTCTTTAAAATTGAATATTCTTATACTCGCAATACTACTACGTTAAAAACTACATAAAATATATTTAAATTAATTGCAAACGCAATAAAATTAATTGAAAACCATTAAAAAAAGGACTACTGATTTCCATTATATTCATACCATTTTGATATTTATTTTTAAAAATTGCTTAAATAACCCATATAGGTAGTAAAAGCAACAGAAAGTGTTTTTAAAACAACCTTCAATATTTAACGGATAAAACTAAAAAAAAAATACAATTTTTTTCGTTTGTTGTAGAAATTTAAAAGTTTTTTTTTTAAATTTCAACACAGAACACATACACCAGTTATGTGAATTTCTGGTAAATTTAATTGAAATAATTTTTGCATTTAAACAAACTCTTTTTGTAAAAAATATTATGGAAATTATTAGACTTTTTTTTGAAAGAGAAAAAAAATTCAAAATTTAACTGCCAATATTTAACTACAACCGAAAATACGAATATTCCTATATTTTGTTTTTTAAACTACCGATAGAAAAAGTTTAAAACTTTATTTTTATGTACTTTAATTGATTCTTCATTTGAAAACAAACTTTACGTATGACTTCATAAATAAACTTGAATTGGTAACAGAAAACATACTGTGAGTGTATATTTGCCTTACAATCATTTAAATTGTAATTTAAAGATTATTATATTTATTTCAAATGCTTTTACCCCAAAATATATGCCACATTTTTAATATTCTTTAAGCCTCTTTAAAGTATGCAAACAACTACTCACATATCTTTTTAGCATATCATCCCACTTATCTTTCATTCATATGCACGTTTTCCTAATAATTTTTCCAACATTATCTACACTTATCCAATCAAAACAAAATCAACAAAAAGAAGAATTTGTTTTGATCTTTGATTGCCTTTTTAACTAATTTTCATATAGAAAATAAAATAAGAAAACTCACAAATACAATAAAAAAAATTACTTTAAACATATGCATACATTACCCACACTAACACACGCATTAATGTGTTACAAACACATACAAGCACAAAAAAATAAATACCAAATAAGTTGACATGGTAAACATATCTAACATACACATGTCAACTAAAGTCTACTGGTAAATATCTCCTACCCCAAATCTCTCGATAAAGGAACAAATTAATGTATATTTTTCTTAAAATTTTCCCATATATTGATATGCAAGTGTAAGTACGCTAAGTAATGGTACGAGTATGTTTGTATGAATTTACGCTTGAATTTACATATAGACTGATGATGTCAATGTTAAAAAACAGCCTCAAGGGAATAAGGAAAATTGTAATTTTTTTGGCGTTTGCCAAAAAATACATAAAAAAATAAAATTACAAAAAAAAATTTTGCATACACATACAAATACACGCCTATGCGGTTTAACGCAAAAATATTTAACATACGTTACATGTAATTCGCGAAAATGTTCATCAAGTGATTGTTACTTACCACCGTCTCCGTTTTCCACCCACCCACACCCTTCAGACAATGTGGATTTTGGCAAGTGAATTGTGGCAACAAAGACAAAATATAAACGGTGTCAATGAAGAGAATTACAAACAATTTAACAATGGTTTTTTGGATTGAATTAAGAACATAGATGCAAATAATATTAAGGAAATAATTTTAAATAATAAGTTTTTATATTTTTTTTTTTTTATAAAATTTACGTATTGTGCTTTAAAACGCTAATATGTAAAATAGAATACTTAAATTTAAGTTTGGATACACTGCCATATATTATGAATCGGTGCGTATGATTAATATTTTTCATATTATAATTAAATATTGCTAATTCGTGCATTCAAGTCGGGCTTTAGAGCTTTAACAGTACAAAATATTTTTGAAACTATTTGGGCAAATCGGAATTGATCTCCGACTGGGGTTTTTATTCTAAAAATCTAACATTTCGAATCAAAGTTTAAAAAAAAATTCATATAGAAACTTTTTCACTTACTCTTCTTGCTTAGACCAACGAAAATTTTCAGCGTCCAAAATTTCCGGTATCCACATAAAAGAAGATTTTTATTTAACATTATGAGTGAGTTTGAATGATTAAAATTTTGAATAAATTTTTTTTCCAAGTTTGTTATAATTTTTATTAAAAATAAAAATTATGTTTTTTTCGACCTTTAATTGTACAATGAAAATGAAAATTATTCAAGTTCGAGGCCATACTCTATATTTCTTCATTAGGATATTGTCCTAACAAATAATCTATAGAGTTTTTTGTTTTCAAATTTATTATTTGACCCTTTCAGGAATGTGTTGATAGATCTATTTCGGGAATTTTCTAGGTTCCCATCATCAGAACACGTTTTGAAAGCGGTAACAATCCCATGCCAAACATCAAACATACATATGAACTAGTTTACTCACTACATGAGAACTAATATACATATGAGTTTGAAGTTAAAGATTATAACCATTGATCAAAAAATAAATTGAAAACTTGTTTGATGTGCAAGATCCACCTCTGGTGGATATTCAATACACGTTTTTTTTTTTGTTTCTCTCTCCTTTTTATATTTTGTTTACTTTGTAAGCAAAACAGGGGAAGTAAACTTGGCGGTACTCTGCCTTTTATACAAGTTTGTTATAATTTTTATTAAAAATAAAAATTATGTTTTTTTCGACCTTTAATTGTGCAATGAAAATGAAAATTATTCAAGTTCGAGGCCATACTCTATATTTCTTCATTAGGATATTGTCCTAACAAATAATCTATAGAGTTTTTTGTTTTCAAATTTATTATTTGACCCTTTCAGGAATGTGTTGATAGATCTATTTCGGGAATTTTCTAGGTTCCCATCATCAGAACACGTTTTGAAAGCGGTAACAATCCCATGCCAAACATCAAACATACATATGAACTAGTTTACTCACTACATGAGAACTAATATACATATGAGTTTGAAGTTAAAGATTATAACCATTGATCAAAAAATAAATTGAAAACTTGTTTGATGTGCAAGATCCACCTCTGGTGGATATTCAATACACGTTTTTTTTTTTGTTTCTCTCTCCTTTTTATATTTTGTTTACTTTGTAAGCAAAACAGGGGAAGTAAACTTGGCGGTACTCTGCCTTTTATACAAGTTTGTTATAATTTTTATTAAAAATAAAAATTATGTTTTTTTCGACCTTTAATTGTGCAATGAAAATGAAAATTATTCAAGTTCGAGGCCATACTCTATATTTCTTCATTAGGATATTGTCCTAACAAATAATCTATAGAGTTTTTTGTTTTCAAATTTATTATTTGACCCTTTCAGGAATGTGTTGATAGATCTATTTCGGGAATTTTCTAGGTTCCCATCATCAGAACACGTTTTGAAAGCGGTAACAATCCCATGCCAAACATCAAACATACATATGAACTAGTTTACTCACTACATGAGAACTAATTTACATATGAGTTTGAAGTTAAAGATTATAACCATTGATCAAAAAATAAATTGAAAACTTGTTTGATGTGCAAGATCCACCTCTGGTGGATATTCAATACACGTTTTTTTTTTTGTTTCTCTCTCCTTTTTATATTTTGTTTACTTTGTAAGCAAAACAGGGGAAGTAAACTTGGCGGTACTCTGCCTTTTATACAAGTTTGTTATAATTTTTATTAAAAATAAAAATTATGTTTTTTTCGACCTTTAATTGTGCAATGAAAATGAAAATTATTCAAGTTCGAGGCCATACTCTATATTTCTTCATTAGGATATTGTCCTAACAAATAATCTATAGAGTTTTTTGTTTTCAAATTTATTATTTGACCCTTTCAGGAATGTGTTGATAGATCTATTTCGGGAATTTTCTAGGTTCCCATCATCAGAACACGTTTTGAAAGCGGTAACAATCCCATGCCAAACATCAAACATACATATGAACTAGTTTACTCACTACATGAGAACTAATATACATATGAGTTTGAAGTTAAAGATTATAACCATTGATCAAAAAATAAATTGAAAACTTGTTTGATGTGCAAGATCCACCTCTGGTGGATATTCAATACACGTTTTTTTTTTTGTTTCTCTCTCCTTTTTATATTTTGTTTACTTTGTAAGCAAAACAGGGGAAGTAAACTTGGCGGTACTCTGCCTTTTATACAAGTTTGTTATAATTTTTATTAAAAATAAAAATTATGTTTTTTTCGACCTTTAATTGTGCAATGAAAATGAAAATTATTCAAGTTCGAGGCCATACTCTATATTTCTTCATTAGGATATTGTCCTAACAAATAATCTATAGAGTTTTTTGTTTTCAAATTTATTATTTGACCCTTTCAGGAATGTGTTGATAGATCTATTTCGGGAATTTTCTAGGTTCCCATCATCAGAACATCATATGTATATTAGTTCTCATGTAGTGAGTAAACTAGTTCATATGTATGTTTGATGTTTGGCATGGGATTGTTACCGCTTTCAAAACGTGTTCTGATGATGGGAACCTAGAAAATTCCCGAAATAGATCTCTCAACACATTCCTGAAAGGGTCAAATAATAAATTTGAAAACAAAAAACTCTATAGATTATTTGTTAGGACAATATCCTAATGAAGAAATTTTTTTCTTAAAATAAAATTCGATTTTAAAATAATTTTTACTATCTCTAAAAAGTTTTAGATTTTACAAATTTCGTTTTTCAAGCCAACTGCCCCGCTACAGGAAAAAATATATCGTATCAATGTCAAACTTACTGTATTTGATCTCCTTATCTTTCATACGATGCGAATTAAAAATGGAAACAATTTTACTTTTTTTTCAAAAAGTGGGCGAAGTAGGTGTGGTTAAATATTGTCAAATTGTTAGCAAATTGTAAGCTTATTTTTAGTATATTATTTTTAATAATTTAACTGAATATGAAAAATGTTGAAAATTTGTCTATATCAATATAGAGAAAATAAAATGTTTTTATTCAGAACAAGCTCAAAATTTTTAGTGTAAAGAAAAACTCACTCTATCTAAATTTTTTTTAATTTTTTAAAGAAGATTTTTCTATCGATTCTGAAAGTTTCATCTTGTAACTCGTATTAGTTTTGAGAAAATATTCGCTAAATATTGTCATTTATATATATATTTATATATTACATATTGCTCATACGCCATGTAAATTTTATATAAATGTAGATTTTATATTATAGAAATATTGTATTATTTAAAAATTATAAAATTCAACGAAAATGTTCTCCAAAACTAATGCGAGTTACACGATGAAAGTTTTTGGATCGATAGAAAAACATCTAACGTTTTTTAAAAAATTAATGAAATTGAAGATTGTAAAAGAAATCCATGTAATACCTAGAAGTTTTTATACAAATAAAAAAAAAAAAAAAATATATATAGCATACTTTTAGGCTTTATAGTTAATTTTAAGAAAAATCTCTTTATGATTTAAAATTTTTCAAATTGTTTGCTCCCTTTTGCAAATTTCTTACATTTATTAAGAAATCCTTATAAATTTTTCATTTAAATCGTTTTTAAATTTATATAAATCGTTTTATTTTTTAACAAACTAAGCTTTACATATGTTATTAATATGAATATTTTTTAAAAATATTTTTCATATCTTAATGTTCTTACAAATATTTTACTTTATATGTGAATGATTTGGTTTTTTTTTTTTGTGTTCATACTTATTTCAAATCCTTAACATATTCATTTAAATATGTCACGTCCACACATTCAAATGGTAGTCATCTTGTGAAAGTTGTAGTAGAAAATATTATTAAAAAAAAGACTCATAAGTAAACCTATATTTATTTTAAAATAAAACAAAACATGAAATACATATAAATAATGAAATGAAGTAATTTAAAAAAATTCATATTTTTTATTTATGTTTAATAGGGAGGAGCGATTTTGCAGTTTAAAAAAAAAAAAATTAAATCAATAAATAAAGAATTTTTTAAAGCTTTACCAATATCAGAATTTAGTTTCAGAATTTCATTTGAAATTATAAGATTTTTAAACAAACTGAAGTAAAAAATGATTTTATATAAAGCTAAATAATCATATAGTGGATTCGCTGATCATATAAGCCAATATGTTACCATATAGCTCAATATATTACCATATATGGCCTCGTATATGACCATATATATTTTTTATCCCGAAATTTAAGGCTTTATAGACATTTAAGCCATATAGACATAAAGGGTGTCCCAAGAAGAGCGCAATTTTTAAATTTTAAATAAAACACAGATATTTAAAAAAAAAATGAGGTTATGTATGGAACAATATATCGTGCAGATGGCCGCCGCGGCTTTGCTGGCATGCACGGGATCTTTTAATGCAATTTTCAATGACCGTTTTGCATGAATGCTGCGGTATTTCATTAATGCAGCGTCCAATTTCCTCTTTTAAGGCTTAAGTTGTCGTCGGCTTATTCGCGTAAACCATCGACTTCAAAAAACCCCAAAGAAAAAAATCTAGTGGTGTTAAATCGCACGATCTAGGCGGCCAATTCTGATCTCCAAAACGCGAAATAACACGACCGGGAAATGACTGATGCAGCAATTGAATTGTTTCTCTGGCTGTATGACATGTGGCGCCGTCTTGTTGTGACCACATGCCCTCCACATTCATTTCTTCAATTCTAGGCAAGAAAAAACTGGTTATCATTTCACGATACCGAACACCATTGACTGTTTGCGCTTGACCTGCCTCATTTTCATAAAAAAAGGTCTAATGATTCCTCCAGCCCAAAAACCACACCACACAGTGACACGTTGAGGATGCATTTGCTTCTCGTGAATCACTCGAGGATTTTCCTCACCCCAAATGCGACAATTCTGCCTATTGACGAAGCCATCAAGATGAAAATGGGCCTCGTCACTGAAGATGATTTTATCGGCAAAATCAGCATTTTCATGTTGTCTCTCCAATACCCAATTAACGAACTCCCTTCGCTGTCCATGGTCAGCTGGCTTCAGTTCCATACATAACCTCATTCTGTCTACTTTACGATATAATAAAGTTTCACGATTTTTTTTTTAAAATCTGTGTTTTATTTAAAATTTAAAAATTGCGTTCTTCTTGGGACACCCTTTAGTTTCGAGTCCGAACATTTATACATATGATCAAATACTGAACTATATATGGAAACATGATCAGATTGATTGTTGCATGATTCTATACATACAAGACAATTTCTATTCATATACAATCCCTTTTTTTTCAAATGAAGGGAATGAAGCCATTTTTTGGATTAACTTAGAAAAATTAATTCTCTTGATTAATAGGTAATCGTTCCACCCTAATATATAATCGTATGAGTGTATGTGTTTTAAAAAAATGTAAAATGTTATAACAAATTATCAACGGTATATTATGCATGATGCATTTCTTTAGTTAACTGTTGATGACATCTTATATTTGTGGTGGTTACTCTGGATAAAAAATATAAAATGGGAGTGGCAAGTATGTAATAATAGTGGTAGTATGTATGAAAAAAAAAATCAACGGAAACGGATTTTGTTATATACGTGTGATTTGTGCTAGAAATAAAATTTATAACCTCAAACCTCTAGTTTAACTGTATTTTAACATTTCCTTATTCAGTTCTGCCACCAACAGTTGTCATCATCATCATCGTCCTTGTTGTATGTTTGTAATATTTTGAAGGTGTTGAGTATTCTACTTGCTGGCTGGTTTATGATATGGCATCCAATGATATATTACCAGCAAATAAAAAAAAATCACAAGTCAAAACACATTTTTTTTGTTCAAACGTGTCATAATAAGCGGAATTGTAGAATATTATTTATCATAATAAACTAAAAATTAAAAAAAAAAAATCCTACTAAAAATCATTGCATTAAATAAGTCTGCGAATTATGTTAAAATATGTTAAGAATATGTTAAAATACGATGTATACTTTTAGGAGCCTAAGCTTTTCGTATGGTTTCGCTAGTAGCCACTTGCGTACTAAACAATTAATTTCTTAATGTATTTTGATCAGCAAAACTAAAAATGCACTTTTAATAAATCTGTGGTTTTGTGTCCTTTCAAGAGTGCAATTTTTCTAGCTGTTAGCATGATTGGGATTTCGAAATAAAACCTATACCGGAACTGAACAAAATTGTGAGTTTATATCTAAATTTTCATTCTTAGTTTTTGAAATAGAAGCATTTTTTAAAAAATGTTTTAATTGAAGAGCTTATTGTAAAAACTTGATAAGCCACATTTTTTTTATTGCTGGTTTTATCTGTTTTCTAGCCACCAATTGATGAGTATTTGATAAAATACCTGTTTGTACACTTAATAGAAGTATCTAGAGAATAAAAGTTCTGCAAAAGTCATACTTTTTGCATTAACTCAAAACTTTAAGGGCAAAAACCAGTAAAACTTAGTATGTGACTTATCAAGTTTTTACAATAAGCCCTTCCATTATAAAATATTGCCATTAAATCTTTGTATAAAAATATTTAAAATTCTTTAAAGTAAGTTTATTCCCTATAGGTGGAAAGGAACTTGGCCGAGATGACACGAAACACAGGTTCAAAGTTGGCAGGGGCCAGTTTTAGGTCAGACTTTTTATATGAAAGTTACAGCTTAATTTAGCTGGGCGTTGTTATATGAGGGGCCCTTTGACAAATTTTTTTCCCCTTGTGGCGTGTAAGGTGATGTGTCTAAATTAAAGTGGGTCTCGATCACAGAACGTTATGATTAACACTACCGTCGCCGCTAACGTTGCCGTTGAATATTGACCGGCTAACAGCCAACTTTTATTTTTTGCGTGTCTGTTTAACAAGAAAAGGAAACAAAATCTAACACAACTACAAATGTATAGTTGAAGTGCTAGTGAAGTGATATTTCCTCGGTTGACCAGTCACGGGATAGGTCCTTAAAGTTCAATTGCTCTTTTTGCAGTTCTAATTGGATAAATTTAACAAAAAACCGAAAATGGCTTCATTAATTAGGTAACTAAAAAGTACGAAAACAAAGCTTAAATTGAAAATTAAATTCTTTTCCAATAAAAAAAAGCAACTGAAATGAGGTGACTTATTAAAATTTAAAAAGTCAATGAAATATTTGAAACTACAAGAAAAATTCATTTAAAAATAGGAAATAAAATTTTAATTGATAAAAATAATATTTTATGACACAAATATCAGAAATACAAACAACAAAATATACAAATATTTCCAAAACTTACGCCAAAAAAAGATAAAACATTCAACGCTCGTTAAGTAAAATTTACTGTTTTCATCAGTCACAGGACTAGTCCTTTCAATATAATTGACACTGCTTACCCTTAGCAATATCAAATTGTACCAGTTCTGTGTCGCGGCATAGTCCCTTGTTGGGAATTGTCTGCTTATTCCCCGTAGAAGGTGAAGGTACCTTAACATTTTCATTCATTATTTATGAACCTATTCGTAAGTTAAAACGAGTGTCTAACATTGAGTGCCTAACTTTTTTTACACACAAATTTCCATAAGGGAAAGTTGTGCACTCGATGTTAGATACTCGTTTAAAGTTATGAATACTGCAGCTACTTTTTCCCAAAATTGTTTTTAAACGAATCTTTTATACACAGAAAAAAAATACAATCGAGTATCAATTAAAATATTTGTTAATTAAATTAAAAGTTTAAAGCTTAGTAGCAATTACAATAATTTACAGCTATTTAATTGATTTAGTTTCGATTAAGATTTTAATCATATCTATTAAAAATTTATTTTAACATTAAAAAAATCGCTAAATTGAAAAAAAAAAATCATATTTTAATTTAAAAAAGCGTTGAAATTAAAAATGAATCCAAAATTTGAAACCTAATCGTCAAAATCGATAAAATTGCAAAAAAAAAAATCCTCAAAATTGAAAAAAAAAATTTGGAAAACAAAAAAATCGCAAATTTTTAAAAAACGCTAATATTGAAAAACACCATAATTAAAAAAACGCTAACATTAATAAAAAAAAAACCTAAATACAATTTAAAACGTCAAAATCTCTAAAACATTTGTTGCATTTTTTTAACATCGAATTTTTTTTTTCAATTTTTGCATGTTTAAAATTTTGGCGATTTTTTATATTTTTAGAATTTTGTATTTAATTTTAACATTTTTTTTTTTTTATTTTGGTGATTTTTTAAATTTTGACGATTTTTATTTTATTTTTTGGTGATTTTTGTTTAAATTTTAACAATTTAGTTTACTTTTGACGATTTTTAAATTTTGACTATTTTTTTTTCAATGTAAGCGTTTTTTTTTACAAATTTACTGTGGCGAGTTTGATTAAAATTTTATAGACACTAATTTTTTTCTGTATAGTTTTGAGTTCCTGCTGCCCTTTAAGGTTATTGATGTAAACTCAGATATAATTGTAACTTTTACAAATTTTAATAAGCGTATGTATGTGTGCATATACTTGGGATAAAGCCTCTGGCATACGTGTGACACTAAATCCCATATATGACACAGTTTTTGAAAGATATTTTTAAAACTTTTAAAATATATACAAATATCCTTTAGAACGACACCCAAAGGATTAGTTGTGTCTTTTTTTGTATAAAAAGTAAATAAACTTAAACATGAATCTTCAAAACCATGACTAACAATAAGACGAAAAAAAAATAGAATTTAACACAAAAACACCCACAAATATAACCACAGAAAACAACTACACTTAAAACCTCAATACAGACGCACTCGTTTTACTTAAAAATATACAAACAACAATTTGGCGCGCAAAAAAAAAAAAAAGAATTGGAAAATTGTAAAATTTTTTTTATTTACAAAAACCATAAATCAATTGGACACGCCACAATGCAAATCTATTTTTAAATGCAAAATAATATGAGACAAAAATCAACAATACAACCCTTAAAAACCCAACAAAAAACCAAGATATTGATACCTTTTTTTAACACAAAAACGCTGAAAATTTAAAAATAAAAAAAAAAAATATTAACAAAAAGCCACGCGGGAAAATTTGAAAAGTCATTCCCTAAAAAAATAAACAGCATAAAAACGCCACAGGCTTCTCAAGCAATAAAAATGTAACATGCATATGTAACAAAAGCAATAAAATTTTTTTCCTTCAAAAATAAAAAAAATCATCAAAAAAAAAACTGAACAATAGCTAAAAAATATCGTCATATAGGGAATAAATTTTATAAAAAAATATATATTTCATAGATAAAAATGTTTTTGTAGGTAAAGTTTTGTAACTATGAAAAGGCGTGTATGTGTGTGTGGCTGTAGAGAAATATAAACTTTTTCTTTTTTTTACTCCAAAATGATCAGTGGTCTTTGTGGTTAACCACTGTTAGCTTTTAAAAGTTATTACAATAAGATATAAACTGGTAAATAAAAGAAAATTCTGTATTCTTTATAACAAATCATATATTTTATATGTAAATCCTTATGATTTTTAAACAAATCCTTTTTTATTTGCTTAAGCTAAACAAATCAAGTAAAAAACATCTTTTTAACACTTTATTTTTTTTTTTTTTTTTATAAACCAAATGGAATCACTTACTTATCCCCCCCTTTGGCTAAGAAAAAAAAGAAAACACCCAAATATTTACCCTTCATATAAGATGACAAGAAAAAGAACATATTAAGGGAGTAGTTTATGAGGTTGCATACAAATCAGATTTTCTTTTAACACACATATGAAATGATATGGTCTTAAACATTCATATAAAACATCAAATTTTTTTGTAGTAGAAAAAAGGGATATTTGATATACAACAAAAACTGACAATATGAATTAAAAAACTAAAGCCCCTGTATATGTCAAATATGAATGACATAATGTGAAATGTTTGAATATTTATTTTAACATAGTTTGATTTTACAAAAACGCAAAAAATTCAAATCTAAATTTAGTGTTTAAGCTATTTTAATAAAAATATTTTTAAGGGCATCATATTATGATTGGAAATGTGTAATTATTATATGGTTCTAATGATAATAATATGGACCTTCAAAATAAAATAAAAACATATTTTGAAGAGTATCATATTATGATTGGAAAATTATATTGATTACTGTATGTCCCTACTAATCATAATATGATCGTTAAGTATCACAATTTCAGCTGCAGTAATTATAATTTGATCAGTTAAAGTGATATTTATTTATTATCAGGGAAGCAACTTTCATACAAAAAAAAAATCAAAAATATGAGCTTAAAAAATGCATAATATGCGCTTAAATCGAAATATGCGCTGAAAACCCAAAAACATGCCTTAAAAATAAAAACAAAATATTTATTTAAATTTTGTCTATTTTTAAAAATCATTTTTATTACCTGAAAGCGTCAGTTTGACAACATGATGTTTCTTCCTTTAGTTTGGGTTTTAAATTTGCATAAATATGCAATTAAACGCAAAATGTGCAAAACTGCTCAATAATACAAATGCTAAAAATATACGCTTAAAAGCAAAATATGCAAAAATATGCAATTATAAAATATGCAAAAATGTGCTATAACAAATCGATGGCATTTTGTTCCAAATCCTTTTCAGTTATTTCGGTAAAGGTATTTTAAGGATAACGCTGTTTAAATTAACGTCACCGTACCTTATTTTAGCGATAACGGTATTTTAGTTATTTCGGTAACGGTCTTTTAAGGATATTGATATTTTAGTTATGTATAACGTTAACGATATTGTACGGATAACGGCATTTCAATTATTTCGATAATGGTATTTTAAATATACACTGAGAGAATTATCTTCACTTCAGTAATGAAATTCTTCATAGCTTTAATGAAAATTGTCACTGGAATTCGTCCATTGAAACTTTTCATAGAATCTATATCATTAAAGTCAATGTTTATGCAATGTTTGTAGAATTAATGAAACTCTTCATAAAACTAATTAATCATTCCGACAAATAAACCTTTATAGAATTTATGAAACAGTTTCATAAAATTTTTTAATTTTAAAAAGTTTCTTGAATTATGAATGATTTTTCATGAATGTCTTGAAAATGCAATGAAACTAAGCCTATGAAACGCTTCATATGATTTTTTAATATTAAAATAATAAAGCACTTTATAAAATATGTACAACACATGAAAATTAAATCTTAAAACTAAAGTTTGAAAGGTATGAAAATTAATGAAATTATGAAATTTTATGAAATATTTAAAAAATAAGTCTTTGAAGTAATTTCATAGCTCTAAAGAAAATTTTCATTCAATTTATGAAGAGATAATTTATGAAATCGAATGATTTTTTATTATGAAATTATGAAATTTTATGAAAAAAGTTGTATCAAAAATTTCTTGATATAAATAAAATTTCTTAGACATAATGAATTTCTTCATTGAATCTACGAAAAAAAAATGTATAAAATTTGTCATTAATAGCATGGACGATAATTCTTCCAGTGTAACGAAACTCCGTTGAAAGGGTTCTGATTCGATAACGGTATTTTGGCGGTATTGCCTGCCATCCCTGTTATTTTTTAATTAATTTCAAAGATTTGCCTAATTTAGAGATGTCTATTGCTATTTTTGCCATATAATTAAATAAAATTAAATTAAAATTAATGAAATAAAAAATTAAATTGAAAATATTATAATGCTTGTTTGTGTGTAGCGACTCCATTCCAGGACATTTTATAAAAGTTGATTTTTTGGTCTAAAATTAAATTTTTTTATGTTTTCATCATGGTTGATCTTTACTTTTATTTAAAAGATCGTTAACCGTTAGTGATCTGGGAACCAAAAATACCCACGAAACTTAATTTATATTTTTACTACAGGAGTGTAAAGATTTTAAATTGATAAAAAAGGGTTAAGAAGGTGTAGTCAAAAATATCTCCAGTTTTTGTTTTTATTTTTTCACATTTATTTCAAAAAAACTATACAAAAATTGGTATCAAATTAACGGTATTTTAAAGTTCTATCTAACGATTTACCAAACAAATTTAAATAGGTGTATGTTTATTTGTTTTTCCTGGGGCCATTTTGTACCTCACCGGGGTCATTTTGTACCACACCGCATTAGCCCTTAAGAGTAAGATTGGTACGATAAAGGACTGTAATATTAAATATAATACAAAAACTGTGTTCAATAGACCCCCATTCTTGTCAAAATTACAGAATACCAATAACAATTTTGGACCTCACCTTGTTAACCCTTAAAAGTCAGATTGGTACGATAAAGAATAACATTTTTTTTTTTCGTAATTTTTAATATTAAATATGATACAAAAAATGTGGTCAATAGACCCCATCGTTCCCCCATTTAGCTTGTCCAAATAACTGTATACTTTGTAACCAAACTTGAGGAGTTACAAGGAGTAAGTGGAACAAGATAGACCCCTACTGCCCACTTCATATTTGTAGTCCCAATCCTCCTTTACAAATCACCTTCTGGACGTATTTACTCTTTATTTTACCAGCAAGAAAAACTGTATTTTGTTAACAGGAAATAAATTTGATTTCTTCAGATTAGGACGTTTTGGGGCGAAAAGGTATTAATTATAGCTTTTATTTTTCAAAATCTGTTAATTGTTGAGTTTTTAATAAATGTTAGGCCTTTTAATCACCAGAAATTATTAATGCTAAAATTTTCAGCTTTACTTCTTTGTAAGCCTTAATTTATGCTATACTTTATAACATTTTCTAAGAATTTGCGTAATAATTCTCTTAAATTGATTTTTTCTAAAACTTATTTAAAATTCGAAATAAAAATTTTTAATTATATATTACTTTTTAATTTAATTGCTTCAATTTAAAACTTCCCGCAATGAAAGTAAATATTTGCTCTTAAAAGTATGCTTTGACAAAAAAAAAAAAAAACACTTGACCCTTAGGTGACTAATAAGCGTTAGACAATTAAATTTTTTTCTTTCTTCTACTTATTTTTCTTTATTAACAACATTTAAATTAAAAATATTTTTGTTTACCCAACAGTATATATTTTTAAATATATTTGATGATAAAATATTTAAAGAATTTTCTAAAAAATTTTATAAACTCAATGACATCTGCTTGATTTTCTTACATTAGCATGTTTAACATACAAATTTTTTTTATTTTTTCCCCCTCTACTCACCCTTAAAATGACCATAATCAATTTACCTTAAGGGTCTTAGGGAAGAAAAAAATACAACATTTTTTATCAAAAATTTAAAAGGAAATGCAAACAAGCGAAAAAAATTATGATATAAAATTTTTCATTTCCTTAAAAAAATTAAAAACTTTCCTTAACAAAAATATAAAAAAAATTCTATATTTTTCTGTTTTTAATTCCCTATGGACAAGTTTATTTAGTTAAGGCATAGCAAAAGAATAATTTCAATGAACTCAAATGCCAATGTTGGCTGCAATCATTGAGTATTTTACATATTTTAGGCGTAAAAATTAATCACTTATTTTGCTAATGTTGTTTATTTTTACTACAGGTAGAGGAAGATTTCATGGATAGAGATGAGAATGTTTTTTTTTTTAGCTTTCAATATAGCTAAAGTTGTTAAGTGGGCCTTGCTAATGTAACAATTCCTAAAATTGATGATTTTTTTTTTTTGCTTGTTTTAGGAAGCAATGAAGATGAAATGCCTTCAAAAAGATTATACCACACCCCCCAAAAAATTTGATAATTTCTAAAAAAAAAAGAAATTGAAATGAGAAAAAATAAATGTTTTCTAAAGAAATTGGGCGATCAGCCATAAGAAGTATTTTAGCCTGTCATTTGTGTGTGTTTTAAACTCATTCGTAGGAATTGCTGGAAAAAAGGTGGCAAAACAATATTTCCGTTTACAGGAAAACATCAAAAATTTGATATGTTTGCTTCCCTTACACTAAATACAAAAAATAGAGCCATTGGGGCTATTAAAACTAATGGTAAAGAAAAAAATAATTTAATTTTTATAAATTTTAGGAAATGTTTCAATTTTTGATAAACAATAAGGAAAAGTAATAGAAAATAAAAAAACTGCCTAAAAGTAGGCAATGAATTTAAAAAAACATTCATCCTTATATTAGGCAATGTAATTTTATGAGCAACATTTCATAAAGGCCTAAAAGTAGGCAATACTTTAATACAATATTTGATGCCACAACTAGGGATCGTTTTTTTTTTTTTAAGGCTGAAGAGTAAGTTTTGTTTTTGTTATTTATTTTATTTTTGAATCCCTTTTCTACAATTTTAATAACCTAACTGCATAAACATAATTTCTTTTAAAATTTGACGGCAGTACTTAAACCGCTAAAGATTTTTTACGAAACTTCTTGGAGACTGAGGCCTAAAATATATTAGGCTAAAAATAATTTGAACGCTGTTTTTGACATTTTGCTACAAAACATTAATAGACTATCACACCTATGTAATTGGTTACGATTTTGTAACAATATAAATTTTGTATTTTGTCTTAAATTATGCCTAAATCAAAAATAATAACCATTTAAGTATAGATTAAATGATTAATGTTAAAAATAAAAAAAAAACAAAAACATGAAAATATAAAATATAAAAAAACACAAATTTTAAATTTTGACTTTGGCTTATTTGTATACAATTTATAGATATCCCAAAATAACTACATCCCTCTATTATCGAACACAACAAGTTTTGTTAAAATCGTCCTGCAATCTTTCCCAAAATAGAAAAATAAAATTGGATCGTATATGTATCAACCATTGATCGTCAAAGGGTTAAAAAATTACTTTTTGATACGTGTTTTAAATATTTGAAAAAGTGCTTCTTAAACTAACGCACCGTTTTTACATGAGAGTATATTCCATCTGGTAAATACCATTAGTAAATACTTTTGCAAAAAAATAATGAATCAAAAAAGTAGGAAAAGTATTTTTGAAAGACTACTAGGAAGACTTTTATTCCTAAAGTATTATTTATTTCACAGTTTAAAGTTTTTTTTTTTGAAAATTTCAAAGTTCTTTTACAAATTATTCCTCTTTAAAATTACTTTTTTTTAAATATTTGCACTTTTGAAATAAAAACCCCTTTAAATATGC
The DNA here is from genome assembly GCA_021234595.1 of Delia radicum. Taxonomy (NCBI): domain Eukaryota; kingdom Metazoa; phylum Arthropoda; class Insecta; order Diptera; family Anthomyiidae; genus Delia; species Delia radicum. The sequence continues at coordinate 3,362,221 of CM037852.1, forward strand.
AGCATTATTTATGGTAGAATATCAAACCCCAAAAGTTGGCAATACTTTTGTAAAAATAATGCATCCTAAAAATAGGCATGCTATATTTTTTGTTTTCTATAGGCCTTCAAAATAAAAATACTTTTTGTTAAATATTTGCACTATTTAACAAAAAATACTTGCTAATATAAGACAACCTTATTTTGTCATTATTTATAGCTTAAATTAATGGAATTTTCTTGAATAAAAATATATCCCATAAGTAGGCAACGATTTTTTAAAGATTAAGGAAAGTATTTTTGTTTCTAAAATAATAAACCTTTTTTGTGGGAATTTAAAATTTATTTTTAGTGTCCGGCCGAATCCGTAGCCGACCTTTGGAAAAATTTTCAATCTTCGGCTGAAGGCGAACTCTTTGATTTATTTTTTAATTTGAATAAAACTTCAATTTCGGTCAATTTTGATAACGAAATTTATTTAAAGTAAACCGAAAAATATTTAAACATAAGTAAGTCTGAAAAAAGCTAATTTAGATTTTTTTTTTAATCAAAATATGAAATAATGATTTCAATTAATTTAAATCAAAACAAAAAAAAAGTTGGAATGCTTGAATTTTGTTATTTTTGCTAAAATGTATAATGAATTTAAACAAATTCTTGAGTTTGTACTCGAAATCTAAGAATTTAATCTAAAAATGTACATAATTTCTTGAAATACACAGAAACTTCTTGAAATACACCGAAATTCGTATATCATCGCTTTTTGGTTGAACTCCTAAGCCGAATAGTCATTCGGACACTAGTTATTTTTCAAATTATTCCCCTTTAATAATCACGTTTTTATAAATATTTGTAATATTAAAAAATCCCTGCTCCTAACCCAAAATTAGACAATACTTTTTAAAAAAAATAATGAATACCAAAACTTGGCAACGTTTTTTAAAAGATTAAACAAAGTATTACGAAAATGTTTGTTGCTAGAATAAAATTTATTTAACCATTTAAATATTTTCTTTTAAAAAACACATTTAAAATATGCAACAATTATTTTTTCTAATTTAGAGTTCTTTTTCAAATTATTACCCTACAAAAATAGACCAATTGATAAATATTTGCAATATTTAAAAAATAAATGTATCCTACTATGATATAATACTCCCGTATTTTATAAGAGAGTATTATAGCCTTTAATAAGGCAATACTTTTGCATAATAATACATCCCATAAGTAGGCAACGTTTTTTTTTTTTTGAAATACTGATCGAAGAATTGTAAGGATTTTTGCTGCGAACGCTGTAAAGTATGCTCCATGTTTTTTTTTAAATTTGAAAGTTATTTTTTAATTATTCCCCTTTAAAACAAATTATTTCCGCTAAAAAAATACCTGCTCCTAGCCCAAAATTAGGCAATACTTAAAATAATAATCAATCCCAAAATTAAGCTACGGTTTTACAAAGACTCAATAAAGTGTTATGAAGATTTTTATCGCATAATAAAGCTTTTCTTTCAACCCCTTTAAAATATTCAAAATTTTTTTTCTTTTGTATGAATTTTAAAGTTCTTTTCCAAGTTATTCCCCTTAAAAAAAGCATTTTGATAAATATTTTCACCATAAATCATTTCCACAAAATAAAGTAGTAGATATTTTACCATCTTACTAATCAACTCACATACATACATGCGAGAAACTAAGTCTGTTAAAAGAATTTCTGTTGGCAGCTTATTATAATGCCATCTTACCCCTTCCACTTTTTACCTTTCATACGTGTAACTAACACACATGTGCTTTACGAATCCTAACACATACCTTTAACTATTATCATATGTAGCAAACAGCAAATATACATCCTGATAGCCAAATAACGCGCATTAGCGTTCAATATCATACTTAATATAGAAATGCCTTCCTTTTTGGCTTTTTTTTCTTTTCGTTAATATTTTTTGTTGCCACAATTTGTCATGCATATCTTCTTTTCCACTGCTGCTTTTAACAAATGTAAAAATTTCATATAAATCATTTTTGCAAAAATATTTTTCTTTTCACAACTGATACTTGAACATCTATGTTTTTATTTCGGAAAAATAAGGAACTTCAAGCAGACACACTTGAAATATTTTCACGTATTATAAAACTGGCAAATGTCAAACACATACACTGACATGGTTAAGTAACACATGGATGTTTGTTTATCTATAAAAAAAAATTCAATACATTACTATACTGCCTATACAGATACACTCATACAGTTACTCCTTCCCCTGTTTCGACTGTTCATTTCGTTAAGAGTCTATAAATCATGCATTGCATTTCGTTAACCATCAAAACATTTATTTTCATTTATAAGTACAACGAATATGGATTTTATACAGCAAGAAAGTATGCAATACTTTTTTTTTGTCTAAAATCATACAGAAATTATAGTTATTGTTATTGTGTGAATGGTAGATATGTAATACAGTTGGGAAGCTAAAAATAGCTGTATGATAAGTTCCTTACTCTGAAATTTTCATGTAAGGTAAGTACTTTATAACTTGCTTAAAATACTTATTTAATTAAAGACGATTAGTTCAATGAATTATAATCACGATAAAAGCCACATATTTTTCAGCTCGCTGTAGGCGAGTAATTTTCTTAAATGATCCGATGAAAAAGAACTTAAAATATGCAGGCAATATTTTAAATTCGATTAAAACTCATATTCTATTTTTTCAAAAATATACTATTTGATCAGACTTCAGTCAAGGGAAGTACTTCATCTCTTGCTTGCTGGGAAGTACAATATATTGTATGTAAATTTGCTCTTAATTACATTACATTTTACTTATATTTTCTTTACTTCAAAAGTAGTGTCCAAACCGAATATTATCCCAATGAAATACTTCATCTCTCGCATTATTACACTACATTACATTTTATTTCTATTTTCTTTACCTCCATGAAAGAGGATACACCGAATATCATTCGACGGAAGTAGATCTACTCCCGCTTACTGGGAACAACAAAGTAAGCTAATAATTAACTATTTTTTATTTGTTGTTGTATTCCCATAGGAATACAACAACACTACATTACATTTTATTTCTATTTTCTTTACTTCCATGAAAGAGGATACACCGAATATCATTCGACGGAAGTAATTCTACTCCCGCTTACTGGGAACAGCAAAGTAAGCTAATAATTAGCTATTTTTTATTTGTTGTTGTATTCCCATAGGAAAATTATGTCCTGTTCGCTTTTTTATCGGGATATCTTATCAAAGAAATTACAAATTTTCTTTGAAATAGCGCTTCTTTTTTAACCTTATCTGTGTTATTTGTATATCCTTTTATCCCTTTAAGTATGTTATGTTTTTTTTATTTGCTATGATATGAACTCTTAAGAACTTTATTGGATCATCTTAAGAATTTTGATATATATTTTTGTTGAATTTTTTTGCAATACTTACACTCATATATTTATTGAAGCATATATTTTATATTATTTACTCATGTGCGTTTGTTAAGATTTTCTTCAATATATGTATATTTGACAAATCCACTTATTTATGGTTACTTCAAGTGATTTATTATGTTATTTTACATACTAGAAGAAAAAAAATTTACTCCAAGACATGCAATGGCTTTTTCGCATACAAATTTTTGATTAAACAAGTTTTTAAAAGTATAAAATTAATAATATAATGATATAAACTTTCTTAGCCTAAAAGTAGGCTTTAAAATAAGTTAAAAATTGATTCCTTAAAGTAGGCAATAGTTTTCTGATTAAAAGTCTTAGCTTTTAAAGTAAATGCATAAGACATTTTAAGCAGCGATTGTGGGTTTCCTCTAATTTTAATAAAATTGTAATCCGAGCTAATTTTTAAATATTCTCCCCAGTTATTTTAACCCTTTGTTGACTAATGGTGGTGCTTTTAGGCGGTCTTCATTTTAGACTATATTATTTAAAATGTGCGATTTTTTTATATTTCGTAAACTAACAATGCTAGAATCTCGAAATTTGGCACGTAGCTTCATCTAATGACCAGATTAAAATCAAAATCGAATATTTTAGTAGTAAAAATATGCTGAAAGGATTCAAAAATTAGATTTTCGGACCAATTAAAGACAAACATAAAGTCGGTAGTGAAAGGGTTAAAGGAGTATATTCTGGTAAACAAAGTTTTTGTGTACAAAGTACGGTTTGGAAGCGAAAAGAAGCGAAAATGTAAAAACGAAATATTTTAGAATGAACTGAAAACTATAAAAATTACCAAGTACACTGAACCTTAGTGAAAGACGACGGTCGATAATTAAAAAGTGAGTCGAAAGTCTCTTCTTTGAAAATAAATTATCTTTTTAAATTATGGACTCTTACGATTCCTTTAGGATACGTTTAAAGGACATCATTTTAATTCGAAAATGGGTAAACGGATTTTATTGAAATTTGCGAAATAAATAAGTATTATAATACGTAATTGACAACTTTTTTCTTTTTTTTAATAACTTTAGTCCTTTATTTAATAGATCTTTGAAATAGCTTTCATTTGATATCCAATTACTTTATATCTTTTAAAAAAAAAACATAAAAAATAAAGATGAGGTCATATTTTACCCCACTTTTTAACACCTAAACGTAAAATTGATCCGCTAACATATATTCAAATTTTACAAAAAGCGGAGTAATACAGACCTTTGTTGTTAGTTGAGCTATGAAATCTCGAATTTTATTGCCCGGTTAAAAATCATCATCAATTTATGAACATATACAAACTCATTCATGAGCATATATGAAGTGATTCGAGGTCATATATGTCCATATACCACCATATAGGATTCATATATGTTCATAAGAGTTCATATGTGATCATATATATAAATATTACCTCAATTTTCGTTAATGTACACATATGACCATGTATGGAAATGTATAGACATGTATGATTATATATTAAAATATTACCTTAATTTTCGTTAATGCACACATATGAACGATTCTTCATATGAACATATCTATTTCTAACAAGGTGGGCAGATTCCAATCTTCAGCTGCAGCCGATGAGAATAAAACGAAATGATTATATCCGGCGGTAACTTCAGATGCTATTTTGTCCCAAACTCGTAGATAAGAACAGGTTTTTTTAAAAACAATTTGTAATTCTAATCTCCAATTCGATGGCATCCTAACAGGAACTTTTTGCAGGTCCAAACTGCGAAAAAATTAAAGAGAAATAGATTACTGAAAGGTTAGATACCAAACACCTATCCGATAACTGATTAAAGTGAATAGCACTATAAAAAATTTCTGTGGTTTCAGCAGTGTCAATTATAGTGAAAGAACTGGTTTATTGACCGGTAAAAAGAGGCCATACCACTTAATCAGTGCTGCCAGCAGCTTATCACTGCACTGTAACTATATTTTGTTGTTGTAGTATTGTACCTTATTTCAAAATAACCATTTATGAATGTCAAATTTAGACCTGCTACCTTGTCTCAAATTAACCTTAGTTTAACCATTGTTATGAATGTCAAATTTATATAAAAATAGCTGTGGGTAAAGTTAAACTCTGGTTATTTTAAATGGAAACTTCTGTGGTTCAAGTTAAACTCTGGTTATTTTTAGAAAAATGTTTCTTTCATTTCCATTTTGCTTCTATTATTATTCTTGTAGTGTTATCTGTTTATATTTTTCGTAAACACACATGCAAAGGGTATAACTTTTCTGTTAGCCAGACAATTTACACAAGCAACGTTAGCTCAGACTCAGATACGTTCTCCCTATCCTTAGTAGATCCGAACTCATATTGTTAGCAAATAAAATGAATAATCTGTCATTACATTGGGCGGATTCGAAAGAGATTTAATCAAATCATTCGCCGGGATTGACTTCAACTTAAAGATGAGGCACTCCATGTATTCTTTATCAAATCTTAATTGAAACTGTCTCTACTCTTCTCTCTAACATAACCAATTTTGTTAAGTATATTAGATTACTTTTTATGATTTCAACATCTATAAAATTCAATTAACAATATGTATTCAATTTAATAATATCAAATGACCACTTTATCTACTCAATTATCAACATTTCAAATGTGAATTTAAAAATGTTGTGTAGAAAAAAATTTAAATATATATATTTTTTTTGAACTACAAACAACCTGTTACTTTAATTGACATTAAATTTAATGCTGATGAAAGCTAATGTCATTAAAACAACACTAGGATCAAAAAAAAAAAAAATTCTATAATATTCCATACTATTAGCAATTCAGGTGAAACGAATATTCACTATAGAGAAAACAAGAAAAAAATTAATACCTATCATATGGTATAGAGAGTATATGGTGGCATACTACAAATGATGACACAATAAGGCTGTTGTCATTTCTATTAATAATATTATGTAGAAGAGGCCACAAAAAAGGAAAAAAAATTATAGAAACTGCAAAAAAAAACGAGAAAAACTGAGCATTTACAGCAGGTTGTGTGGCAAAAACACATGAGCCGCAAAATATGCTACAGGAAAAAAACATACAACAATGAACACAAAAAATATCATTAAATTGCAGTGGCAAACCAAAGAATTTACATGCAAATAAGGTAAAAAATATACAGACTGATAGAAAATAATAGGGCGTCAGTTTTTTAGAACCATAAGATTATTACCTTGTACTTTTTATACCTTTCCACCCACTGTGCAAAAGTAATAACAATTCACTGAAGAAACGATTAAATATGAACAATTGAAAGTATAAAAAATTTTTGTGGTTAATTTGGAATACCCTCCATTCAACTCAAGAAAAAGAAATTCGCGGAAAAAAATCGCGAAAAAAAAGGTTCCAATCAAAAATTGATAAAAACACTTCGAAAAAACAAAATTTCTGGGAAAAAATTTTGTCAAAATGCTCGAGGAAAATTAATGTCGCAAACAAAATTGAAGAAAAAATTTCGCGAATGCAAAATTTCGAAAAAAAAAATTTGGGGATTTTTATACCCTACATCCCATAGTGTAGGAGGGTATATATCACTTTGTCAAATTTTTTTTTTTTTTATTTTTGAATAAAAATAATAACAAACTTGCTGTGTTGGCATTCAATAATTTTTCATAATAACAGTAGTTGGCTACCACTGTACCATTAAGATCTAAATGAAAATTTTAAAAAATCAATTCCATTAAAAACATATTTCTTCTTATATAACCGGTTTTATTTCGCCATTTTACCTGTTTGATTTTGAAATATCTTGAACTAAAGTCAAAATAACGCCAAAATACCGAAACGACGATTTGTAACGTTAAAAAAAATCTAATGGGTATAATTTTTAAATATACTCTGTTGTATCAGAAGACACACTCCATTATTGGTGTCGTGGTTTCAAAACATTCATATCGAAATTGATGTGGGCGTGGTGGGCAACTATCCTTATAATGAAAGGCTAATGTTTGCCAACCATGCAAATTTGTAATCAAATTTTGTTAAAAAAAAAAAAAAACATTTTGCGGAAAAAATTCTCGATAAAGAACTCTAATAATTTCACAAAAAAAAAATCGCCATAAAATTTAGGAAAAAAAAAGTTTGCGGAAAACAGAAACATAAATTTCGCAAAAATAATGCAGAAAATAAATTTCGCAAGAAAATATCCAAAAAATTGACGCGTAAACCAAATTTCAAGGAAAATATTTGTTTGGAAGACATTTTTAATCGTAGCTTTTAAACCCGTTGACCGATTTTGATAATTTTCAATAGCAAACGGCCTTCAATATCAACAAACACTTTCATCAAAAACAAGCCGCCTTACTTCTGTACTGGGGAGTATTTCGCGTTTCAACAGACAGACGGTTTGACGGATATCGTTAAAATATATAATATAAAAAATATAATTTATTCTTTCTTAAATATATTTTAATGATACGGAGTTTTTCGTTAAATTACAAAAGAAATGACAAACTCCTGCACAGTGGGATAGAAAGAGTAAAAACGGACACATCAAGATTTAAAACTTTTGTTTTGAATTTTTTGTTTAAATTCTCCTATTCGATTTCACACAAATTTTGTTAAAAAAGTCTTATAGTGAAAAAGACTCACCCTAATTTATAAATTATAATAAAGAGTCTCATATGCTGCATTGTCTTATATTTTCTTTACTAACGTTTTTTGCCGGCGTTATTGTAGATGTAGGTGTAAAATGATGTTAAGTTTAGTGAAAAATATATGTATGTTGATTCACATGAAAATCAATATCAAGAAAAAACAGCAAAAAACGAACGATACACTTGTTTTCTTAAGAAAAATACAGCTACCAAGAGAAATTGTTTTGTCTTACGGGCTTAAACCAGCCAAAAAGAAAAGGAAAAGATGATGCTTTGCATGTATGTGTATATGCAAAATGCGAGTGTGTAGTTGTTAGTTGGTATATGGTTGCATATTTAATGTTGCATATGTTAAGGCGCAAAATGAAATTTAAATCTGACACTGTTATATGAACATATGTTGGTGGAAAAATTAACGGTCTTTTTGACTACAAGCATGTATGGCGGCAGAAGGCATTGAAGTAGCAGTAAGAGAATTTTCTTTACTTTCCAATGTTCATATTTTCACTTAAAAAATAAAACTTTTGTAATTGCGGTAGATTCGTATAGACAACTACTACTACAATTCAGCCTTTATAACAACCATGTGTAAAATATTCTTGCATAGATTTTGATATTTTGTGGTGGAGGGGGTGGGTTCGTTTTTGGGTAAGAAACGTAATCGCTGCTACAAGAGATTTTGCTTGAGTGTTTGGTCACGAAAATTGAAAATTACTTTTTACCAAAAACAACGGCTGTAACAACATGTTTAGTTTAGTTTATATACGAGTTTATAGTTCTACAACATTTATACATTTTCTAAGGTTATTAAAATAATTTTTGAGGGCATAATTTAGCGTAAGATAGTTATTTAGTTTTAGACCAAACATTGTTGTACATATGTTTCAAAGAATATGGGTCCTAGAGGGGGCTGGAATTTTTGAAAACGGTGGATCCAAAAATGAAAAAAATTTAGCGGACAAGCTAGATTGTTTATAAAAAATAATATCCCGTCAAAAATTGGTTGTTTTAATTGCAAACATTCTAGTCACTTTCGACTTTTTACCTTAAAATGGTTTAGAATTACTATTTGAAAGAACAATTGGCCCTATTCAGTGACCAGTCAACCGTGGACTGCTCTTTAACTATATGTGTTTATTTTTCCCTATTTTCTTCTTTTATTTTCTTTCAGTGTTTGTTTTGTTTTATTATTGTTTTATGTATTGAAGCACACACGCCAAAAATATAGCTTTGCTGTTAGCTAGCCAATATGCGCAATAGGGTGGTCATAAAAAGTGTGGGTTTTAGAGCTCCACAAAGCTGCTCAGTAATACTCTGCCCATTTTAGCTAAATCGGTAAATGCTGAGAGCTCGATATCGTTTAACCATTTTTAAGGGTTAGGAGAAAATGTATATAATCGGTAGTTTTTTATAATTTTTTTTTTGTAAAGCTTTTTCACTTTTTAAGTTTCGCTCTGCTCTAATATGTTCCGCTGCTTGTGTGTTTTTAAAAGTGTAAAAATGTTGATACAGAAACATTTTACTATATTGAGTTTTAATTAGAAATTTTATACTTTGAAGAAAAATAAAACAAAATACTCGAGAAGAGATAAGATTTTATAGTACTTGAAGCTAAATAAAAATTAATTTTAATTAAAATAAAATACAAGATTTCTTTAAAAAGAATTTTTGTTAGCTGAACTCAATTTATTTTATGTAAAAACTTTTATGTGAAAACTATAATTTATTCGCGTATTCAAAAGTTTTTTGCATTGATGTGTTGGGCACTTCTTTCTAGTCTTTAGTTCAATTGAAAAATTATAAAATTGACAAAAATTATAAAATTGACAAAAATCGATTAAATTAAAAAATCGCTAATATTTGAAAAAATTTACACAATTTGACCAACAACAATTACGATTTTTTTCAATCTTGACGATTTTATTAAACTTTTACGATATTTTCGAATGTTGGAAATTTTTTTTATACTTATAATTTTGCCGATTTTTTCCAATTTTAGCGTTTTTTTTACTTTAAGCGATTTTTGAAATTTTGTCGATTTTTTACAATTTTAGCGAGTTTTGGTATTTTAGCATGTAATTTTTGTGATTTATTTTAATTTGGTATGTTTTTTTATGCAGACGATTTTTTCCAATTCTACTATTTTTCCCCATTTCGTGCGATTTTTTCCCAATTTGAATTGAAGTTTCCACTTTAAACAACTTGTTTTACATATTACGATTTTCCAATTTTGACATTTTTTTAAATTTAGACATTTTTTTTTTTTTTTATGATTTTTTTAAATTTTGTAATTTTTTAATATTATAATTTTTTTTCCAATTTTTAGCTATTTTTTTGCAACTCTAATTAAAGTTTTAATAGTATGTACTAGATTAGACTAGAGTGGCACTATGCACCGCGACCAGAAGTTGGTATTTTGTGCTACCAGCGAATACACCCTATAGGTTCAGGCTCCCTACGAAGCCAACTATCCTACCAAACGTCCGATGGCGTCACTATTCGACCACCAAAATAACGCTCCTGTCGGAGAGCCTCGGACATTTGCAGAGCACATGCTCTGAGGTCTCGGGTTCAAATTCACAAAACCTGCACGTATCCGTTGAGGATCATCGCATTTTGTACAATTGATACCTAAGGCCACAGTGTCCCGTGAGGTAATCCGTCACGGTCCTTAGTTCGCCCCTTGTCATAGACAAGAGCTTCCGCGACCTCTCCCCAGAGGGAGATATAAACAGCCTCGCCTGTCGCTGCCCAGGCGATCTAGCCCAATAGGCCCCAAACTCCGACTCCCTCCATCTTCTGAGCCTCTGTCTGACATACCCATTGGGTACGCCACAGAAGGGTTTAGGGAGTATCAATTGTCGTCGTATGTACTAAGAATTTGTTAGGAATGAATTAATTAAACTTTTATTGGATATGATTAAAGTCTTAATAGAAACTAAATCAATTAAATAGCTACAATTTATTTTAATTGATACTGCAATTTCCTTAATAGAACCGAATTCAATTAAACTTGAAATAGTAATTACAAATATTTTATTTGAAACTACATTTTAGGTTTTTCTGTGTATTAGTTCTTCCCTGCCAACAGGCAGTCTAGGGTATTAAAAAAAATCTTATTCGTTGTAGGTTGTCAAACTGGAAAAAATTACTTTTACAAATCAGTTTGCCAATTAACTAAACAATTAATATAATTAAAAGTCTGCTGCTGATAACTGGAGAGAGCGTGAAATTATTAGATCTTATTCGTTGTCGGTTGGCAAACTGAAAATATTTACTTAAACAACTCAGAACTAAAAAGCACTGCACAACAAAAATAAATGTCTACTGAAGATCATTCTAGGAGAGCGTGATATTATGGAAAATTACACCATTTAAAAAAAAAATTTTTTTCTCAAATCTTTCCTTTAAAAAAACTCCAAAAAGTTAAAAAAATCGAAAATAATCGCTAAACTTAAATAATTGCTATAATTGGAAGAAATATATAAAAAATACGTAAATGCAAAAATTAAAAAAAAAATAACAAAAATTTAAAAAAAAAAATCGCCAAAATTAAAAAAAAAAACCGCCAAAATTAAAAAAAAAAATCGTCGATATTAAAAAATTCCCGAAATTGGAAAGAAATATCAAAACTAAAATAAAAGCCAAAATTGAAAAATAAAAAATCGCTAGTACTTATCGCGAAATTTAAAACAAAAACTCCAAATTGAAAAAAAAATCGTTCAAAACAAAAAAAAAAATCTCCAAAACTGAATATTTTGTGTGCTACAAACAGATTTCCAAAAAAAGCGTTTAATTAAACTTTTAATTGAAACTGAGTTTAAATTCAAACAAAAGTTTAATTGAAATTTTATTGAATATAATTTTTTCTGTGTAAAATATTATTTATTTATAAATATTTCATATAGACATTTTATTCACCTTTTGCCCTCTATGTCCAATTAATATTTTTTACATTTTCCTATTCATTATGGCATCAAATAACAAATGTTTTCATAAACAAGCCACATGCCACAAATAAATCACTTAATTCAATCATCTTGAAAATTGATAACAAACCATTTACAAATGACAACTAATCATATCAGAAATACAACATAAAAAACAACAGGAATCATAAAAAAAAATTGAACAGAAAAATAAAAAGAAAATGCCCCCTTAACTAGGCAATGAAAAATTTTCTTTGTTTTTTAGTAAAACAGCATAGAAAAAAATCAAAATTACAGCACGTGTCCTTCAAAAAACGAAGAAAAAATTACAACCTTTTGTCTAACAACCAATTGACCACTGATATTTTACAACAACAAAACAATCCCCCACTTCCTAACAAAAAGCTTTGAAATTGTTGGTTATAAAACGATGTATATCAATGACCTCAATTCCTAGACTCATTTGTGATGCTTGGCACGCTACTCACTTTACTCGTTTTGTTGTATAGAACGTACGTTAACAATTGGTATGGCAACGACATGATATTTTTTCACAGGACGTTTCAGTTTTTTTTTTTTCGAATATTTTCTTCAATAAATTCTGTGTTAAAAAAACAGACAAACGTAAACAATTGATTTGTACGCATTTGCGTGTTTTTCTATACAACAAAACAATAAAGGACTAAAAAGGATGCCTCTATTCAAAGGCAGACAGAGATAGGTTAGACAAATGTTAACTCCCCACTGTATGGTATAATCAGTATAAAGTTAAGTGATTTCCTACGTGATATTTGGTTTGTTATATATATTTGTAGTTATCTTTTTATTTATAAAAAAAAAATTGAATAAATTGAATATTTATTTTTTAAGAATTTTTTTTTCGGTCCAACCACAATTGTTGCTTGGTTTCTGTTTTTTATCTGTTAAATAAATTTGATTTAATTTTAATAAAAGTTTCTAATAAATATTTCATTTACCAAATTCCTTTATCAATTACTTAAAATATCATTTTTCCTGTTAGAACGTACAAGTTTTAAAAATTTATTTTTAATACTTTTGTGCCGGAAATCAAACACCTGTGTTAACTTTAATCTTTCCTGGCTCTTTACTCGTATAGATAGATGTTCTGTGCATAAGACAATTTGTGATAATTGTTTTCTTATAGATAAACCTTTAGGTTTTTTTTTGTTCTCTCTCATTCGAAAAGTTTGTGTAAGTGTTTTACAGTAAAAGTAAATATACATTTTTGGTTAAAAAAAAAACTTTTAGCTTTATTTGTAGAACACACTGAAAAAATTCAAATTTGTATACCTTTCATACCACTGTGCAGGAATTCATCGAAAACAAATTTGGGACTTCATAAACGCTATATTTTGGATAAGCATAAACTAAAATCGAGTTTAAATAACAAAATTTGTTAATTCAATTAAAAGTTTAATTGAATTCGGTACTATTAAGGAAATTGTAGTATCAGTTAAAATAATTTGTAACTTTTTAATAGAATCAGTTTCAGTTAAGATTCTAAACAAATCTATTAAAAATTTAATTAAATATTGTTTCTAATTTTAAACAAATTTTTAATAGATACTGTTAAAACTTTAATTAGATTGCAAAAAATCGCCAAAGATTGCGAAAAAATCGAAAAAAATTAGCTTAAATTGAAAAAATCAATAAAATAGTAAAAAAATCGCAAAAATGAAAAAAAATCACCAACATTTTATATACATCCGCAAAATTAAAAACAAATTGCCAAAATTACCAAAATTAAACAAAAATTCCAAAATTTAAAATAAATTATTAAAAATAAAAAAAAATTCTCAAAATTTAAAAAATCACCAAAATTAAAATAAATCGCTGTAATTGGAAAAAATATGACCAAAAATTAATCATGGCTAAACTTAAAAAAAAAAACTTTCAAAATTAAAAAAAAAATCTTTTAAATTTACAAATCGCACATATTTAAAAAAATCGTAAGTCTTTTAAAAAGACAACAAAATTTAGAAAATGCTAATATTGAAAATAATCGCAAAAATTAAAAATTAAATTAAATTTAAATCATCAATATTTGGAAAACTTTTTTAATGTTTGCCTTTATTTTTTTCTTTTATTTACTTTTTTAAATTTTGGTGGTAAATTTTGTCATTGTTTTCAATTTTCCATAAGTTTGATGATTTTTTTTCAATTTAAGCCATTTGTTTCCTTATTTTAGCGTTTTTTTTTAATTGTGGCGATTTTTTTTTAATATTGGCGATTTTTTTTTTTTTGATTTTTGAGATTTTTAATTTTAGTTATTTATTTAAATTTTAGCGTTTTTTTTCAATTTTAATGATTTATTTCAATTTTATTGATTATTTTGTTCTTCGTTTTTTTTAATGTTGCCAAATTTCTAAAATTTTAGCGGTTTTTCAATTTAATAGATTTTTTTTTTAATTTTTGGGTTTTTTTTTTAATTTTGACAGTTTTTCAATTTGTTGTCTTTATGAGTTATAAGAACTGGAAATTTAGTGTACGCCAAATTAATTTTCAATTAAACATTTAATATATATTATATCACTTTTAATTTAAAGTGAGTTTAAAATCAAACAAAAGTTTAATTGCCATTTTACTGACAATTATTTTTTTTTTATCTTGAAATTTTTTTACGATATTCATAATCATGATAATTCAAGAAAAAATAATTATATCCTTTGACCGTCATTTCTCTCGTTCAAAAATGTTCATTTTGTCCATTAAATAAAGACTTGGAGGACTTCTAACGGGAAAGTGTGAGCACATCCAGATTTACCGCCCATTAAATTTTAAAGGTGGTGAAGGATAAAAGGTGGTGAAGGATAAAAAAGGGCTTCAAACATGGCAACACTGTATTTGTGCGAGATAAATCTTAGAACAGTTGTTACTCGTCGCCTGATGTAGAGTTGGCGAATATATTTATTTTACTTCAGTGGGGTTAAGTGCTATGGGAACACCGAAGGTGGCCGCCTCGAAATGTCCCGTGGCAATGACTCGTCCATTGAAACTTTTCATTAAATTAATGCAGTTTTTCATAAAATTTAATGAAACATTTTATTTTATTTAAACACTTGTCTCTTACATTTGTTTCTCTACAACATATCCGAAGTTCATTGATGCCTGTGTGTGTGTCGCTTGTATGTTTTCTTTCGCCAAATTTTTTTTTTTCGCTAGTTTTTTTTTCACAAAATTATTGTTGTGAAATTAAAAACAAAATATGTCGATAGAAAAACATCAAAATATTTTTTCTAAATTTTTTTTTTTTTCTCCAAAAATTTCCGCGAACTATAAAAAAAACAACGCTTAAAAAAATATTGATAAAAAACAGCAAAATAAATCTTTCGTTAAGTTTTTTTCCGCGATGTTTTTTTTTTTGGTACAACTGCCTTAAAAGTTGAAAAATACAAAATTTTCTGCCCCATTTTTTTTTTGAGTTTTTTTTTTTTTTTTGTGTATATTTATGTCTCGAAAGCTTTAGAATGAAAATTTAAATTTTAACAACATTTTTTCTTAGTGTATATTAGATTTTGATGTATATGAATACTTTAACGTATGTGTTTGAAAATTGGTTACATTTGGCAAAGATTTTTTAAGTAAATAAAAGACAATTCTTTAAAATCTCTTAAGAGACTCAAAAGTAAGAAATCTATATGCTCATACAAGTGTGGTTAAAAACAGATAGTAAAACTAAATGTGTTTTTATATAAGTTTATAGACTTACAAAGAAAAAAAGCTACTACTTACTACTCAAACAAAATTTAAACATATATGTTAGGGTGATCGATTATTCGACAATTTTGGGAAAGCCGGTATTTCGGTTTTTGCGAATAGTTGACATTTAAAAAAAAAAAACGCTTTCGGTTTTTGGAATTCTGTAAAATTTGGTCAAGCGGTTTTAAAATTTTACTCAGTTATACTCAGAAATAGAAAATGTTCAAATGAATTTAAATTGTTTTAGAAAGAGTTTCTAGATCTTTCATTTTGGATCAGCTTTTTGTATGTTCGAGACATTTTTTTTAGTGGCTTTGAAATAAAAACATAGTAATCATTTTAATAAATTTTATTTATGAGCGCTTTGAATTTGTTATCTGAATAACAGCTTTTGAATGTTTTATTTAAACAGTTTATCATAATATATTTATTATTCAAAAAGATTTTAATGAATGTTATTTTTGAGAAAAACTATTTAGTAAACTGAAATGGTTTTAAAATGCCAACAGAAAGATGAAGTGCGTTTTATTTTAAAAATTAAAATCTTTTTTTTTTATCTTTTAAAATCAAATAAAAAAAAACAGAATCGTAACACTGCAAAATTTTAAAAATGACACCGAATAAAACTAATTTGTTATCCTACACTCAAAAAAATAAGTTAGTAGAAAAATTAGTAAATCGTCTTGTAAATCAGGTATATAATTTTTCAGCAAAATTTTTGCTTGAATTATGTTTTCAGCTAAAATTTTAGTTAAACTTATTCAGCATTTAAGTGTTTTGAACTAATGTTTTACTAATATTTTACTAATGTTTTACTAATTTATTTTGCTAAAAAAAATTGTGCTGATCAGCATATTAATAGTGTGGGCGACAACCAGATTGAGAGATATACGCAGAATGAATTAGATGTCGCGGCATGTCAAGATGTAGTAGTGACGAGGAAAATTGTATCATAAAGTACAACTCTTGTAAGACATATAATGAAATCAACCATGGAAGATATTTGTATCTGTTTTTCATCCATAAAACAAAACTGCCTCTTAAAACAACATAAATTTTGTGTTGTCACCGTCTTGTGAAAGTTATTGTCTATTAATTCAATAAAAGACAAAGTAAAATATTTAAATTTAATAAAGATGAAATGTTCAAAACTAAGTGTTTATTGAGATTAATAATCCAGTGTGGTAAATTTGCAAACAAACATACAGTCAGGTAGACTAAAGCGAAAGCTAAAAACACATATCATAGGTATATTTTTATGAATCCTTTTTCTTATTGCAAAAAGGGTTGTACATTTTGTTATTTTTTCGTTTCGTTTCTATAATTATCTGCGGCATTTGCGTTACTTTAAAAGATAGCATCATATAGACAACCATTGATGTAAGCAGTTGAAAGCAAATTTCGTTCGTGTTATGAATATTTATTTCTATTTTTACTAGATATTCATGTCGTCAATGTGGGAGTATGAACATTTTTTTATTAAAATGAATATATTATATTATTTTTTAAAGAATTACAAAAATATGTTTTATGATTATCAGCAAATTAATTAACTAAAGTACAATTTTTCTACAAATTTTTTTCAGTCTACTAATATTCAGCAAAAATTTTATTAATTTTTAGCAATGGTTTTTTAATTTCTAATCATCTAAGTGTTAGCAAAACTTTTGTTGAATCTACTGATTTTGTTGCTAAAAGTCAGCTAGCTGATTTTTAGCAATTTTTTTTGCAAGCACCCTCCTGACTAAAACTTTCCTGACTCAGCAAAATTTTTTGCTGACTTTACTAAGTTTTTTTTTTTTTGAGTATATGTCAAGTCTTTTGTTATGAGTCATTTTTAATTACCACTTTTATAAAAAAACAATGATTTTTTATAAAAAATTTCAGAACATTCCGTTTTTAACAATGAATTTTGTAAATTTACAGTTTCTGAAATGCTAAAGCTAAAAAAGAATAGTTTAAAAAAAAAATCCGGTATTTGACAACAAAAAACCGGTTTATTTGATATTCAAAAATTTTACTTTTTGGAAAAGCCGAATCCAACATCGCACAAAAAACAGGTGTTTAAAACCGGCTCGATCACCCTATCCTTCCATCTATTCATCACATCCTTCCATCTATTCATCATTTATATAAATGAACATACTACTTACTGTAATTAATTCAAATCCTGCTAATTGCATTTTATTTATTTTTACTTTTCAAAATACAAAGAAAAATAAATTTCTTAACGAATAAGGATATTGGGTATAAAAAAGTTGAACTTAATTTTTAATGGTGAATTAAACCCAGCAAACAACTTTTAATGTAAAATAAAAATAGAAATTGAAATTAAATTCGAGTATTTTTTATTAAAATGAATCACAAAATCAATCAATTATATAGACCCAACCTCGAAGCGGATCATGTGGAACATACTTGGGACTAGTTAATTGAATGGACCATTTAATTGACGATTTAATTGATTTATATTAGGGCTCGGAAGTTAATGCATTTATAATCGTGTTTTATGTACATAAAATATGCATTTTATGCACATAAAATATGCATAAAAAAACTTAAAAGAATGGAGCAAAATTGATTATTAATAGGTTTTTTGTTAAAGTTGGAAGCTCTCTATTATGGAGGCTCTAACTTTTCTAAAACTTCGATTTCTGATGAGATCTTTAGCCAGATCGAAATACTAGTATCAACCTAGCTAATATGATTGATTTGCTTTATTTTTGTAAATATACGGAGGTTGGAAGCTCGTTAAAAATTAAAAATAACATAAAAATAATCTCGATGTATATAAAAACAAAAAACTAACAAAACTTAAAATATTCACTTACGATTTAGAAATATGCATTTATTATTTATGTTAGCAACGTTTTTAATATTAATTATACAATTTAAGTGTTTTTTGTCTTAGAAAGTCGTTAAACATTTTAAAATTAGCGTTAATTATCGTAAGAAAATTTATAATTGACTTTTTCTGTTATTTTCGTCTTCGTGATAAAAATAATTTGTATCAAAAAAATATTCATTCATTGTAATGAAAGTTTTCGTTAAACTAACTTTTGCAAATATTAACTTTTTTGGCTGAATTTGGGTACACGTAATATTTTAAACTGTTCGCGATGCTGTCATATAAATTTTAAGAACATTTCGCGTTTTTGACATGAAGCGCACTTTCTTTTTTTCCACAAAATATAAGATTTATATAAAAAACTTCGTTAAAACATGCAAATAGTTTAATGCAATTTTGCGAACAATCTGACCATAAGTGAAAAAACTGGTTACGCCATTAAAATCAGCGTGGCCGAAATACTTAGGATCAATGGTCGGTACACTTGTTTTCGTTTTAAGCATTTTTATAGTGCTGTGTTTTTATTGATGAAGTTAGAACTGCGTTACACATTTTGCTGGGTAGTATTGATTAGCTGGTTGCTTTAGTGTTTGTTATTTCCTGTATTTTTCAAAATGTCATTTTATTTTGCTACCGTAATCAAAAGTAAATTACACACGCGTGCCTTTAACGTAAATCATTTTAGCTGGGCTTATTTCATCTGCTGTGTTGTTGCAACCTTCTTCTAAAGCTTTTGTTGTTGACCAATGCGCAGGAGTTTGAAAATTTATTAACTTGCAGATAATTTTATACAATGCACTACCTAACCATACAAAACATATGTGTATGGATGGGTGCGATCCAGAATCATCTCCTCTACATTGCTACACTATTCTAAAAAAAAAGAAACTTATCATTTACTTCGTTATTTTTTTTTTTAGCAAATATTGTGTTGTAGTTTCTATTGTTTGGTGAACACCTACAATGTCGCCGGACCACGCAAAATAATGTATGAAGTTAAAAAGCATTATGATGATATTGAATTTCTTATTTTATACTACAAATTTAAGTTGTGTTATTGGCTTTAAAAGGTGTCGTAAAAAGAATCACTTTTTTATTGTTACAAAAAAAAACAAACAAAACCTTTCAATGGTTATTTTTAGGGGCAGAAGCAGCAACCGTTGCATTATACGATTAATCAGCACCTATTTATGCACAATTTTGGCAAGAAATTTATGACTTTTTAATGATTTGATATAAATGAACAACAATTGTGGAGGTGGAGAATATTTAGTTCATGGTAATGTAAATTCCCAGTGTAGAAACGGTTCCAAAAGGAAGAAATAGTTTTTTTTTTTTTGGAAAACGTGAACCCTTGCAGAATTTCGGCCGAAATGCGCTATATGTGAAATAAAGTGTATTTTTATTAAAAAATTACAAAATTCAAAAATTTGAAAAGTTCAATTTGAAATTGTCAGGTTTGAGATCACAATTAAATTGTAACTATTACAAATGGAAAACTCTAATTGTTAATAAGTGGAAGTGAAGTGGGGATCAGCGCAACTTCGACCTAAGTGACTAGGTACTAGGGTGGGGCGATTTGAACATCTTAATGGGCGCTTCGCGTTTCTGATTCTTGGGATTGTACTGAGCAAAAAAGTCCACTAGACCATACGTCTACGGTAAAAATCGAGCTTCCAGATTTTGACTTGCAAACAGATTTTGACTTGCTTGTAACAATGTGTTGGATGGACATATCTAAGGAAGTTGGATCGAAAATCTCAATGGTTTGGCTGTTATAGGGCAAAATATCCAAAAAAACGTGACAAAAGTCTGAGAAAAAACTGCAAGTCAAAATCTGGAAGCTCGATTTTCACCGTAGACGTATGGTCTAGTGGTCTTTTTTGCTCAGTACAATCCCAAGAATCAGAAAAGCAAAGCGCCCATTAAGATTTTTTTCCTTTTATACTAATCGCCCCACCCTACTAGGTACTCTTCAGCCTCATTCTAATCAACCCCTTAACCCACATTAAACAAATTTAATTTTTATTTCATTTATTCCTTTAGTATACTCAAAACTATTAAGATATGGAATTCAGACTGCATCTTTAGACCGGAATCAAAAATAACCCACACATTTGAAATTAAAAACAAAAACGTGTTTTTTTTTTAATTAATTTAAAAGATTTTTGAAAATGTCTAATTTGGGCAGGTCTATATAAAAAAATTTTACTTGATAACAGTAATTATTTTATTTAATATGTTCCACATTGGCTAAATAATTCCACTTTTTACAAAAAAAAAAAAAATAAGCACTAGCAAACGTACAGAATAATTTCTTTAAGATTTTTTTCAAATCGGGATGCGTGATAAATGGTACTAAATAAACGAACAGGCGCAATTATTTATCTTACCAATCTTACGTTAAGTGATAAAAAGGTGGGGTCCAAACTGACCCCAGAAAAACAAATATACATATAGCCCTTTAAATTTTTTTTTGATACAATTTTAAAACACAAGAATGGGTATCAACCATTTTTGCATAGATTTTTTGGAATAAATGCGCAAAAAAAGAAAAAAAATGTTAACTGGAGCTATTTTCGAACCCACCTTTATAACCATTTAAACTAAGATTGGTACGATAAAGAATTGTACTTGTTCTTTAGTTTAGTACCCTTTATCAAATACTCTAATTCAATCAAAATCTGAAAAATTCTCTAAATTTCCTAGTGGGTCTTTTTTGGTCAAAAGTGTAACCATTTACTCTTTAAATAATTATTTGTATCTAGTGGAATTTTTTTTTTTTATAATTTAAAAGCTTTACTTTCTTACAGTCATGGGTCTTTTTTTTTTGTTCAGTATGGGTCTTTTTTGTCCCCCGGCCACTAACGGTTAAAGATTTATAAAATACATACAAGTAAAGATAATTATAGTCTACTCTAACTTTGATGAACACCTTCGAATTATGTTCAATTTTTGACAAAATAATTAATTTTC
Source organism: Delia radicum (assembly GCA_021234595.1). Classification (NCBI taxonomy): domain Eukaryota; kingdom Metazoa; phylum Arthropoda; class Insecta; order Diptera; family Anthomyiidae; genus Delia; species Delia radicum. Next base: position 3,383,739 of record CM037852.1, read on the forward strand.
ATAAAATGTCCTGTAAGGAAGTCGCTCCACACACAAACACAAATTATAATATGTTTAAATTATTAATTCTTTCTTTAATTGCAATTATTATGTTATCGACATCTCCATATTAGGAATTTTAAAAAATCTTTAAATTTAATTTTTAAAAAACTACGTTTTTGCATTTTTATCAAATTTGTGCGTCATTTTTGATTTCAGGCTAAAGTGGGTACATGATATCCGATGAAGTCAGAATTCATATCTGAGTTATTCTGTATGAAATCACCAAATCGGCAAAGCTGGCATATCTTTGATTTTACTCAAACTAACTGAAAATGATATTTAGGTTCTTAAAACCCAAAATCCAAGTGGATTTAATTTTTGGACACGGCACTACCGGTTCACGCAAAATAAAAAAACTAAAAAGTCTTGTTTTTGTGCGTAGTGGTTTGAGCTGTTAAAATTTTTCTGCTAGAGATATCTACATGATGAACACATTGTTTTAAAGCTGAAGGATTATAGTTTCTATCAAAAATATAAAATTTGACTTAATAAATACACCTGAAAAATAACGCGGTATTGAAAATAAGCATATTTCATTGGTTTTTTGTGTTTTTTCAATGAACTCCAGTGTCGGCGCTAATGAATATAAAAGCATAATAATTCTCAGATACAAATTAGACATGTCGGAGAAAAATACAATGTTAAAATTGGCTCAATCTGGCAACTCGTTATGAAAAAATCGTTACTTGAAATTTGGAAATTTTGAAAATTTGCATATTTCAGGCTACAATTTGGTCATGTTTGTTAGCAGATACAAACTTAAAAATTACAGAGTATTTACTCCCTACTTTTAACTTTATAACACTTTAAGACCCGTTTAGTTATTTTCACTCCTCTCGGATTTACAGGGTTTTAAAGAAAAGCCTTTTTGATTTTTTGTATGTATTTTTATACTTCCCTCAATTGTTATATACAGAGAAATTAAAATAAAAACAAGTAGTATTATGAAGAAACAAAGAATAATTATGGACTAAAAAATTTATTTAATAAATTCAGTAGATTTTTTATGTTTACAAAAATTTTACAAAAATTTTACAATAATAAAAAAATTTTTATCAACATTTGTCATCACCATTTCGGCTTAGAAGCTAAGTGGCACTTTTTTGCCACTTCTCATGGCAAAAGCCCTTGTGACGGAGCAGGAGGTACAATTAAGCAGACTGTAAGGAAAGCAAGTCTACAGCGAACTGCGGATCATCATATCCTTACACCTACAGCAATGTTTGATTTTTGTTCTACCCAAATTCCTGGTATAATTTTTTTTTTGTATCCATTCCTGATGTTGATGCTATCTAAAACTTTTTGTCAGAAAGATTTATTGATGTTTGCACAATTAAAAATACAAGAAACTACCACAGTTTCTCTCCGATTTCTCACAGTCAGTTAAAAGTACGAAAGTTTTCAGCTTCTGATAACTTTGAAACTCCGAATATTATAAGAACAAACACTTTATAAAAATAATATAAAACTTATTCCACGATTCTTAATTACCCACATTTAAACTATAACTTTTCTACTTTAAATGATAAAAATATACCATTTGCCTATTTTTTGCCACCACTGTAAAATTTTTTAACATCAAAAATCTACTGAATTTATTAAATATATTTTTTAGTCCATAATTATTCTTTGTTACCTCATAATAATACTTCTTTTTATTTTAATTTCTCTGTATATAACAATTGAGGGAAGTATAAAAATACATACAAAAAATCAAAAAGGCTTTTCTTTAAAACCCTGTAAATCCAAGAGGAGTGAAAATAACCAAACGGGTCTTGAAGTGTTATAAAGTTAAAAGTAGGGAGTAAATATTCTGTAATTTTCAAGTTTGTATCTGCTAACAAACATGTCCAAATTGTAGCCTGAAATATGCAAATTTTCAAAATTTCCAAATTTCAAGTAACGATTTTTTCATAACGAGTTGCCAGATTGAGCCAATTTTAATTTTGTATTTTTCTCCGACATGTCTAATTTGTATCTGAGAATTATTATGCTTTTATCTTCATTAGCGCCGACACTGGAGTTCATTGAAAAACACAAAAAACCAATGAAATATGCTTATTTTCAATACCACGTTATTTTTCGGGTGTATGAATTAAGTCAAATTTTATATTTTTGATAGAAACTATAATCCTTCAGCTTTAAAACAATGTATTCATCATGTAGATATCTCTAGCAGAAACATTTTAACAGCTCAAACCACTACGCACAAAAACATGACTTTTTAGTTTTTTTATTTTGCGTGAACCGGTAGTGCCGTGTGCAAAAATTAAATCCTCTTGGATTTTGGTTCTTGGAACCCTTAGGAACATTTCCACAAAATTTTAACAAAATCCAAAATGGTCCAGCAACAATTTTTCATTTTTTTCGGTGTTTTCATAGAGAATGACTCATCTGAATAATTTTGAGTATATTAAATTAATAAATGAAATAAAAATATAATTATTTCAAAATTTCCAATTGTGGGAATTTTAAATATTTTTTATAAATGTGCCATTTTCGGTCGTTTTCCAAAAAAATAATAAATATCGAATTCTTCCATTTGAAAATATTTGCAATAATACTTGTGGGTGCAGGCGCGGATCCAGAAAAAGGTTTTGGGGAGATAAATAAGAGTATTTTTAATTAACTTTATTTTAACCTTTTTCCCTTTTTTGTATTGAAACATTTTATTTTGGGTAGGAAATGTCCCATTTTGCCTCCCCCTGGATCCGGGCCTGTAGGGGTGTAATGACAAATCTATTTTTAAGGTAAACCCTAATGAACATATATGATCACACATGGTTTTGAATATTATATGAGCGTAGCTAATAAATGTCCATATATGGTTCAATATATGACCATATATATTATTATATATGACCATATATGTTCTCATTTAAGACCATATATATTCGGCTTTGAAATTTAAGACAATATATATATTAATATGTGTAAGTGGAAACATTAATGTTGGTCATGCCGAATTTTTTATATCCTCTATAATGTCAGTTGTTCGAAGTCAAAGAATTTTGATCCTCTCTCCCAACCTCATAAAAAAACTAATAAAATATTAAACATCTTCAATTACTACTTGTACACTACTCCTTTAATTAAAAAAAAAAACCCACGAAATAATCCTTAAATTTTGTGGTCGCAGCTGTGTCAATTTCTAAGGTTATCCACCCACAGTTAAACAAGCAACCACACTTACACTGTCCTCAATAAGGACAAAAACTATTGATGCTAAAACAACTTTAACTGGATATTACCAATTTTAGTTTTCCACGAACCAACTTTACCATCAATGACAATTACAAAAACAAAAATAACAAAAACAAATATGCAAAATGAGAAAGAGTAGATGGATATTATGATGAGCTCCAAAAACTAACTACACACATACACTTGAACGGATGGAGATGAATGGACTGAAATTAAGGTTTTGGGACGAATGTCAGACTGGCTGAAGAACGAATTGACGGACGGATGGTGTGATAGACTAACTATAACTGGCTTATTGCTGACAATAATGATGAGGATATGAACAACAACAACAACCCATACAACATATGATGATGGTTAAATACACTAATATTGTGTATACGCCAGGATGTGCGTTCAAACTAACTATACCAAGTCAATATAATGAGTAAATTTTTGGCAACTGTGTGTGTGTGTTTAGGAATTGTCCTGTTTTATTAAGGTGGTAGATTGTGGTATGTCTACATGAATGGATTGAATAGTTTGAAATAGTATGGGTTGGTATGCAACTTAAATATATGGATGGATGGATGGATAAATTGTAGTCAATATTTAGTATAACACATGTAGTTTTTATGAAGATTCTCTATCTGTCTGTCTGTCTTTCGTCTACATATTGAAAATATGTTGTTTTGTTATTATTGTTTGTTGTTCTACATATTGTCACCTAAAATCAAAAAGGCCGTAACTACACTTTTTAGTTTTTTACAGGAGAGACAAAAAACTTTATAAATCAAAAATTACTTGAAGTATTCAAATTTTAGAATTATGCTTAAGCAATAAAGATAGATTTGTTTCTGAGAAAAAATTCCATTTAAAAGTAGTGCTGTAGTTAAGGTAATGTAGTTAAGGCCTTTTGTAATATATTTTTCTGAAGCCACCACCAAAATTTATGCAAAAACTAAAACAAACGTTTAAGATAAAAAATACTGCTTTTCAACAGTAAGTAACTCCAATACAAAAATTTATGCAAAAAATAAAACAAACGTTTAAGATAAAAAATACTGCTTTTCGACAGTAAGTACACTTATGGAACTTCTGCTTTAAAAATATGCAGTTCTTTAGGTTGTAATACAGTTTCATTATTTTTAATGTAAATGTCAGTCATTTGTAGAACAAATTAAATTATAAAAAAATTTTAAAAAAACAAACCACATCAAATGACTGTTTTATGATTTTACGTTCATTTTTTACAGTGTTATTTAAAAAATAAGGAAAATAAATGTTTATTTTTTGCTAACATGTGTTTATTTTTACTACAATTGTGGTTCATTGAACATTAAAAAACTAATTACAATGTTAGTTGAATATAATGAAATGTAAGTTGTCCTTTCTTTAAGTGAAATTTCATTTGTTTTTAACTACAGTTGCAGTGGGGTTTACCTACATAGTATTCTCCAACACAAAAATTTATGCAAAAAATAAAACAAACGTTTAACATAAAAAATACTGCTTTCCGACAGTAATTAAAAAAAGTTTTTAGTCCACTTATGTATTTTTATCTATTTATTTTGAAAAATTTTATAACAAAAAGAATTTTAACTAGTATTTAAAACTTTTCGAGAAAAATTTATAAAAATAAAATAAAATTCCTAGAAAATAAAATCATATAGAGCAATTTAACAATATAAAATACTTTGTTCAATTGACACATAAATTAACCACTGACGAGTCCTTGGAATGGACGAAACTGCGGCAGTCTGGTATATCCATTGTGTCCGTTAAATTTTTCAATTAAAATGTTTTCTTCAACTTCCTGTACAAATCTGACTACAAAAATATTGAGTAATTAATTACAATAAAATTTCTTACGATTGTCATTATAAAAATTGGTTAAACAAAGAAAAAAAACAAAAAAACAGTGTAAAAAAACTGCACTACAAGACTTTTTGGTTAATGTGAATGTATTGAAATTGCAGTTACTGCCTTTTGATTTTCGTTAATAAAATTGGTGTTTTTGGACGTAAACGTGTAACATTTTGTGGGGAAAGCTGTATTTTGGTTAACTGCATGGTAATCAATGAAAAAAAAAATATTTTGATTTTTTTTGTTAGTTACGGCCTTTTGGAGTTAAGGTGACGATATATTGAAGTTGTTGTTGCTTAACTAAAGTTTAGTTTATTTCACAATTAAAAACATTTGTGTCCAACGAAAATTAAAAAAAAAAAAAAACTAACGTTTAATTACAAAACAAATGTTAAGAGATCTATACATCTAAACCATGTTATAACAGCACAAATATACCGTCTCTTATTGAATTTATCCTTTTCAAGTGGAGTTTTGGGGATATCGTTTTTGTTGTTTGAATTCATTTTGTAATTCCTATTGTTTTTATTTTATATTTGCAATATTTGAGAAGAAATAAATTTTTGTTTAATGAAATCTTAAAACCACATGTATACAAATACGGTTACATTCACAAATACATTCAAGAGCCAAAGATGTTGTTGTGGTGTTTGAAGCAAACGATAATAATTGTCATAGAATTTTTGGAAGAAAAGTAGTAAGGGGGCATTCCATGTAAAAATTATTAAATATTTTACAAATATCAAATTATAAACATTAAAAGTGCTTTCATTGATTATGTATTTCCGGTTGTCTCAAAACAGTTTTGGAATAAATTCAAATTCAAAAACTAGAAAAGTAGTAAGGGGGCATTCCATGTAAAAATTATTAAATATTTTACAAATATCAAATTATAAATCTTCGCATGCCTCGTCGGAAAAGGATTTAACCAGAAAGTGCGAACATTAAAAGTGCTTTCATTGATTATATATTTCCGGTTGTCTCAAAACAGTTTTGGAATAAATTCAAATTCAAAATCTTCGATAATGCACTTTTTGTTAGAAACTGCTCTGAATTTGCAAAATTTTCTTCTAAACTTTTCGATATAAAAAATAGACTTAAGATTAATATTATTGCAGGGGAAAACTACTATTGACATGGCGTACTTTTAAATTTGCTTTGCAATTATATAGCTGTCAATAAACGAGAGTTGTCAATATTGAAAATATTGTATGTTTAGCATAAATGAATTTATTCAAAATTACAAACAAAATTGTGCATCCATTAAAAAAGGCCACGCTAATGGTGCTTTCTTGTTGGCGGTTTAAGTGGGCGGGGTCGTTAAAGTCATAAAGGTTTTGTAGGATTACCTAAAAAAAAGTGTGTTTGATCCCTATACAAGAAATTTAGTTTGAAAGCTTGTTTAAGTAGATTTTAAATGATATGTAATGGTTGTTATAACATTTGCAGGTTTATTTCAAATTTAGTCAAAATTTTTGAAAAAAAATAATTTTGTATCCATAAAGGATATACATTTTTTGTTGCCAAATAAATTCTTAGCTTTCGAAATTTCCAATGATGTATGACATGACGCCATTTCCCAATATGAAACCAATTTTTCCATAAAAAGCCATAAACCAAAATATAGCATACAAAAAAAAAAAACATTTTTTTTTACGAAATTGTTTTCAGACAAGCGAAATACATAGTCAAAAAAATCATTTTTGGTGTTTGCACTTTTAGGTTAGAGCTTCTTCTGACGAGGCGTGGCCTATCACTATTCGCAAAGCGGTACCAGGAATTTCATTAAAACTAAGGAGACAGTTTTTAGCGCAGAAAACATAGCTTACTACTATTATGGATTATTTATTAATTTATACATTAAAGTACAACCCAGTCCGAATTGTGACGCGATTTGTCTGTACGTGACAAATTAAACATGTTTATCTTGCGATAGTCGTGCAGCCAAACTTCACCAAAGGAAATTCCCTGGAAACAAATCAGAAGTGTGGTTGACTCGATTCGTTTGACACGTGGCGGCTTTTGTTTACTTTTCTTCTTCGGTGTTTAATAAATTAACCAGTGTGCGTTAGGAGTAAACTGGTAAAGTACAGACAAATTTAACAATTTTCGTATTACATCTAGTTCTTAATAAATTTATCAGATATAAAACAAATTACTTTACAACTGGTTGTAATATAAGTACATTAAAATAGTTAAATTTGTCTGTACGTGACCCTTAAATCAAGAAGTGTCTAAACTTAGGAGATGCAATCACCATCGGACATATCATGCTACACGACATAGAACAAAACACGCATGCGTCTGCATCCAAATCCCCAAATGTACACAGATGGGCAAAACAGAATTTCCATCTCAAATTCGTTTATCTTTTCTCTAAACTCCTGTTTTGTCCGATTTCATGTCGCATGATCTATTCGATATTGATTGTATATCCTAAATGTAGATATTCATTGGTTGAATGCTCTTAAGGCATTTTAATGAAAATATGATTTGCCTTTAGAAGTGAATACAAAATATACGGATTTGTCGCTTAAAGTCTTACTTTTGATTTGATACCACGTAGTACAGAGAGAAAAAAAATTGATTTGTTGATTTCGTTTTCAAATTCATTGTTGTTTATGCTTAATTAAATTTTTTTTCTGTGTATATGTAAATTGTAAAATGTTATATCAAATGCTCTCTAAGGTGCTTTTACATTTAGCCTCGAAATCCAATTTAGGCTAGATTCAATCATATGATAGTGTATAAAATGATACACAAACTAGATTTCGAAATCTAGATTAAACTGGCTTTCAATGGTAATATAAACTGAGTTTTTAAAGACACATCAATGATACATCCTGTGGCAGTTCCTATAACTTAAAAATACCAGTAGACGAAGTTCATAAAATTGTTTGTGCAATTTTTTTAATTCTTAAACTCTTGCTGTGAATTCTGTTACAAACAAAAACTTAAATTGTTATTCAAAAACTATCACCAAACACAAAAACTGATCAATGTTTTATTCAACATTTGTCTTGTATTATTATCCCCCAGCTCCACCTCGTAGTTTTTAAACTAACAAGGGGAGTCTCCCCATGTGTTATCTCCGATCTTAATGAAATTTGGATATGTGATAAAGAAAAGAAAAAAATAAAGGATACTTATTTTTTTACAAGGTTGGGCCAAAGTTCATATATTTTTGTATGGAAACATATCTGAAACTAATGAAGTTCAGAATTTTTTTGAACACAGCTTTGATGTACTTGAGAAAATGAAAATTTTGATACCAATATTTGTCTATGTAGTGTTGCAATTTATTTCAAATATTGGTTAAAAAGCTCTTAGGAAAAAGTCACTTAAAAGCCGAAAAATTACGAATGTCGGAAAAAGTTCAGATACCAGTTTTAATATCATTTAAAACACATTTTTTTAAATTGCAAAAATTCATGAACGTTATCGGCCATGTTTCGTGTACCAGTTAACATGTTTCCAAAAGCTCTTTCATTTGGTACCCCATTTGTTGAAAATTTCTCTGAAGAAATTCTAAATAAGTCGAAAAAAAGAAAAATGGGGTAATTTTTGACCGACATTTTGAATCCCTAAACATGAGATGGAGCCGCAAAAACAATACTTTTCCCTTATTTTTTTTTTCTTTATCACATATCCGAATTTCATTAAGATCGGAGAGCATCCATTGGGAGACTGCCCTTGTAAGTTTGTTATATTGTTTTGTCATAAATAACAATTTGACCCATGGTCATTGAAGTCTTGTGGTATTTGCTTCAAATCACTTGTCTTTTGACAATAAATTATTTTGCCAAATACACAAATGTCAAGAGTTTGTAAACTTTTTCAGCAATTCAGATGTTGAGTTTATATTTTTTCCTTCCTTCAACACAGCAGGATTTGTAACCCTTTTGGAAACTTATAGTTTATTTAGTAACAATGACAATGTTTATGATGTTGTCTTTTAAAATCACACAATAACATTTTGGAAATACAAAAAAAAAAAAAAAACTATTGTCTTTCGATAGTTTTCAATATAAATTTTTGCAAAAAAAAAAAAAAAACTTCCGTTTTATTTTATGTTTTGGGGTCATTTATCACAACTACAAAAAATATCTCTTGAAAAAAGTTGTTTATTATTTGTGGTCTTTTCTTAATTTACAATTCATTATTGAAAACTGGAAATAAACAACCTTTTGTTTTTCTTTAAAAATGCTTAAGGGATCATTAAAAAGGACATCATTGAAATGACATTAGACATGTTTATTACAACAAAACCTTAACACTTTAATAATATAAAGTTTTTTTCTTCTATTTTAAACTGACTTTAACCTTGTTGTTCTATTTGTTTTTTTTTTTTGCTTAAAGTCTAAAACAGACATGTGTATTAGAATGTCTCTTAAAAAACGATTTGGCAAAAAAATCGCAAAACATAAAACAGTGACCATTTTTGACCCCACACTTAAAATTGAGATGGGGATAATAAAGAATTGAGCTTGTTTTTAGTTTTGTATCATATATCACATAACCACATTCAATCAAAATCTGAAAGATGTTATTCTGCAAGTTTCCTAGTGGGTCTTTTTTGGTCAAAAGTTGAAAAATGAATTTTATGTAGATCAGGTTACATAAAATAATAATTTTTATCAAGTGGGAATTTTTTTTTATCAATCTTTTAGTCATAAACTTAATTACGTTTTATGGGTATTTTTTGTCTCCAGGCCATTAAGGGTTAAATATTTTTTAAATAAAAATAAAGACGAATAAAATCATATAAAATTAAAGTGACTTTATGCAAACTTTGCTAAATATATTCACATTTTGTTCAACTATTGACAAAATAATCAATTGTCATAAAATGTCCTGGAAAGTAAACGCTCCACTCTACACACTAACACGAATTAACAATTTTCCAATTTATTTTTGTTGTCTTTAGTTACAACTATTATATGTATTATAAAAATAACTATCGACATCTCCAAATTAGAAATTTAAAACAAAATCTTAAAAATTAATTCAAAAAAGACGAATTTATCAAATTTGTGGGTTATATTTGATTCCAGGCTAAAGTGGGTTAATGCTATCCGTTGACATCAGAATTCCATATCTGAAGGATTTTGAGTATATTAAATGAATAAAAGAAATAAAATATAAAATTTTTTAAAATTTTGGAAACTTTTTATAAAAACACACAAGGGTTAACGTTTTTCAAAAAAATCTAATTCTTTCATTGGGTACCATTTAAAACTATGAGTATAATGAACGTAAATCTCGACGATTCATTTTTTCAGAGACATCCTAATGTATACACTCACAATATTTTTTCCGTAAAGACTACTGAATATACACATTAAATTAATTGAAAATATGTTAAAAAAGGCCTACTTACTTTTCGTTTAAAACAATTGTACTTTTTGGTTTTTTTTTCAACTGTTGAATAATTAATAGACAAAATCGATAAGAAAACAATAGATTGTTTTCTTTTATTTCCATACTCAATATAATATAACAACTTTTTGATTTAAATAGAAAATTTTAACTGAATATTTTAACTATTACCGAAAGTCCGTTGTTTTTGTTTATTGAATAACAGACAGAAAGTTAAAAAATATATTTCTTTGGTAATTTAACTGTATATTCCATTGAAACAACTTTACAGATTAAATGTTTTAACAACTGTTGAACTTTTATGGAAAAGTTCTTGTGAGTGTATGTGTAATATATTTTTCAAACATATTTGTAATCTAATACTAATTGTTTTTTTTTTTTGTTTGTATTTGTTGTAGACTACTCCTCCTTGTTGAGGTTTAAAAGAAAATATATTTTTACATAAATTTTTAAACGTTTATCGTTTGTATTTTAATCTTTGTTTTATTGTTATTTTTGCCGTCTTAAAACGTTTAAACTCAATAAGATTTTTTTTTTTTCTTATTTTTTCTTAAAAGGAAAAATCTATCGACTTTGATGTTTTATTTAACAACAGATTATCAGACATTGTTAATAGACTTTGGCAAACAATTTTTGGTATTACTTTTATTAGCGTTGTTATACCCATTTTAAGACAAATTTCTTTGAAAAGATTAAAATGTTTACTTTAACTTTAAAAAAAAGATATATTGATGATGAAAGTTAATAGAATAATAATACTAAGGAATAGAAAATTTGAAAAATATGTCATCTTATTGAAAATATGTTAGAGTTATAAAATAGACAATTTGAACTCCAAAACGCAACATAAATTTTTAAGAAAATTTCAAATTTTAGAAAATTTCTTACATTTATCAGACTCAGAGAAATGACCCGAAATGATTTCTTTTTTTTTTTTTTTAGTGCGCCCCGGTAGGCTAGTTAGTAGCGTGCTGGCTTTTTAGTGCGGTGGTCGTGGGTTCGATACCCACCAGAGGCACTGGTCTGCTTTCGCTACAACGCGCCGAAAGTCATAGTAGCTATTTTATTATAATTAGTAAAACTATAAAAAAAATTTATATTATTTTAAAATTATTTTTTTTATTAAAAATTCTTATGCCGTGAACTGGACTCGAACGGGCGACCTCCTGCTTCTCATGCAATTACTTTACCTCTAGCTTAAATTCAATTTGAATTTGTATATTCCAATTTTAATATTGCATGTTTGTTTCAATTTTAAATATGTATGTCTAAAAATTGATTTGTTGGTGAGCTCAATATTTTATGAGTTACCAAAGCTAAAAAATGGCCCAGTTATAATCTGGACGCACAAAAGTAGTTATAACTTTGTAAATAACAGACACATTTTTATAAATTATACACCAAATTAAAGGAAATTTATTCGGCTTTAAGGAAAATCATACAAATAAATTAATTTTCTTTGTTACGAATAAAAGAACGGACATGTTTGTTGATGCTCCCCATTAATTTTTGCACATCCTTCGGCTTTACTTTTTTAGCACTCTGGTTCCATTTTTGTAACATTATAACTTCATTTTTTGCTTCTTTATTACTCTTCTTCAATTTATTTTTACATTTGCCCAATATATTTCGATTGGTCGAAATTGTTGGCAGTTAGGAGGAACCACTGAATGTTGGATTTTCTAAGAAAGTGTGCAAAATTTCTTCACGTCTTTTTTGTTCCATGGCGTCTGTACGAAATACTATTCGAATGACAGACTTGAAAATTATGTCAAATAACGGTATATGTCTTGTCAACAACATATGTAAATGGTTTAACATTTCATACACTGGGGGCGCTGTAACAACGTTATGAATGCGTCCAGATTATAACTGGGCCATTGTTTATAACAAAAATAATATATTATTTTGAAATTATTTTATTAAAAAAAAATTCTTATTCCATGAACTGGAGTCGGATCAAACACATTCTGTTTGTCAGGCAATTACTTTACCTTTAGCCCACACCCAATTTGAATTTGTATTTTCAAATACCTACTTTGAATGTTTTTTTTCTTTCAAGTTTAAATGTGAATGTCTAAAAAAAGATTTGTATGTACAACAGGAATTGGGTTGCTAATCCGAATATTTTATTAGAGCTACCAAACTATTAAAAAACTTTATATTATTTTAAAATTGGTACCGAAAACTTATATTGTAGATAGAGTAATTGTTTTTTGCAGGCGAAACTAATATTCGATTTTATTTAACTACAAATATTTTATTCAACGGAATAAAATCTCCTAAAGTGGTTGGTTATTTGTATTAAAGGTAATGTAGAAGATAATAATTTTTTAAAATTGATTAGGAAAACAAATATTTTGAATGATGTGACTGTGTTTTGGTTAATTTTATAAATTTTTTGTTTACAATATAAAGCGTCCGCCAAATAACTTTTTTTTTTGAACTCCTGAACCAATTGGACTTTGTATGGCGTCATACCAAGGTCTTTATGCAAAATTCGTCTCAATGATGTCTCCGAAATGTTCAAATGTTGAGAACGACAGTGAATTAATGTTGATGGCGCTTCACGCACACTTTCTGCCACAGCAGCAATATTCTCGGGTGTACGCACTGTTTTTGGCTTTTCACGCTTTGGTTTATCGATGAGGATGCCAGTTTCTTTCACTTTTTTCACAAGATAACGAACATACGGACCATATTCGTTCAGCGGAAGGATAAAACTAATTATCTGTCAAATCAGACATGAGCTAAGTGTTACCATTCACGAAATAAACACTAGTTGAAAAAAAAAACGTAAGATGGCGGACCCTTTAGTTTAATTATTCTGATGATGAATTGTAAGTACTTACAATTAAAATGATTGAATAATACAATACTTACAACATATGGGAAAACAGTGGACATTAGAGTGAGGTAAGTTTCTAAAAATAGAACTCTTGTGTTGTTGGAGTTGTACTTCTGAGATTATGTATGCAAGAACAAAAACACCGTGTAATGAATAAAACTAGTTTTAATCACAACAAAACTCGACCTGACGATAGATCAGTGGGCTGAAGCGCTCTGTCAAACGTGTAGTGCGAGTGCATGTGGCATTAGAAATCAGTTTATCTATACCACGGTCAGTGATTGCACAGAAATTTTCATATAGACGCAATCGAACAAATAAAAACATAACAAATATTACATTATTCAAATTCAAAAAACAGGGTCGCTGACGAAGGTTCAATACCAGAAACTGCGCACATTTACAACAGGAGTGCGCAAAAGTTCCTTATGGAAGAGCAAACACCAATACATTTAAAGAAAAACTAATTTTTATTCAATATTTTTTGTTTGTAAAAACCAATCCATACAAAGAAAAAAGAAAAAAATATTTCAATGTTTACCAGCAAAGCATACGAAAGTGTTGTTGCTTTGCGCTTGCGTGTATAAAGTGAAGAACGACAAAAAAACTAATAAGACAAAGTTGTTTGTGTATTTCGTATTGCTAGTGCTGAGCGCTATATATGTGTATTAAAACACACAGCCTATAGCTAAGTGTTTTTACAAAAACAATTGAGTACCAAGCGCATAGGCCGTGGGCACCCCTGATTTACAATGTAGTTATGATTTTTAGAAAATACACTCATTCTTCTCTACCACGCTTTGCACATATTAAATTTTGTTGGTTACAACGGAATTCCAACCAATATATTCTCGGTGTGTATTTAAAACTAACAAGGAAGCACCGCTGATTTATGTGCTCCGATTGCCATCAAATTTGACTAGGTGATAGAGCTGAGAAAATTGAATAAGAATGGGCACGTTTTTTTTAACCTTTAAACGTGAAATTGGCCGTTAACAATTTCACGTTTAAGGTCTTAAATTTGGGTTAAAAAATAGCGCAATTTTCACTCCTTTTTTTAAACAACAATATACTAATTTGGTATAAAATAAAATAAAAATTGGTACTAACCTTGCCCTTGGAGTACTAAAAATACTACAAACTTTTAATACAAAAAAGTTTCGAGCAACTTTTATATCAATTTTTACCAATTTTTTGTCTCCTTGATCTTATATTCGAATTTCAGCGAAATTTGTAAGAATCGCTCAACAAACAATTTTCAAATTTGTAGAAAATTTTACATTTCTATATTTTCAACAATCTGAAATTTTTCATACAAAATATATATGTGCTCCACCATCCCCCCTCCCCCAGTCCCCCGCACTAGGCAAAAAACAAAATCCTGGGTATGCCACTGTTTGTGTCCCTTATTTTTTTTTCTTCTCTATGACATATCTGAGTTTTATTAATATCGGAGAGACGTCAACGGGATTCTAGTCAGATTTTATACACTCATAATAATGCATGCATTGTCCACACTACAAAAACTTTCGTAAACTTAACAAATTTTCGTATTACTTACGAACGTTTTGGTAATCTTCCCAGCCAGAAAAATACGAACGGCAAAGCATTGGCCCAGTGCTTTCAACGGTGGTATGGCAAAGCGTTGGATATCTGAAGATTTAAGTGCTTTGCCAACCCCAAAATAATAACACCGGGTAGGGCTTGGCCGTTTCTTTTTTAAAACGTTGGCAAAGCACTGGCAATGAGTGCTTTGCCAACCCCAAAATGATAACATCGGGTAGGGCTTGGCCGTTTCTTTTTTAAAACATTGGCAAAGCACTGGCAATAAGCGCTTTGCCAGTACCAAAACATAAATCAACCAATAAAGTCCTACCTTTTAATTCACTTCAGTAAAGAGTTGTATTATTTCTTATTGAATGATTTTGGTAATTTGAACAAAAATAACAATAGGCTTGCTTCAGCTAAGTTAATTACAAAACAATTGAATATTTTTTTTATCAAATTATTTTTGTGATAAGTTAGCACGATTTTTTACTACAATTTTACTAAAGAAAGAAATTTTAAACTAAATTTCTTAAGTAAAATTTTAGTACAAAAACTATACTTTGTGCTGACTATAATAGGAGACCTTAAAATTCTTAACTTTAAATCATAAATTGCAATTTAGTTTTGAATTTTTCCACTCTTGTTGTGAACAAGGGATGTGCCACTGTTTTTATGAAGTTAACGGTTGTAAATATTGTAAATAAGTACTGGCAATGCACTTTTTGCCAATGTTGGGAAAGCGTTCTTAGTCAGTACTGTGCCAGTGCTTTTTTATTTTTACGGTTGTAGATTTTGTAAATCAAGTACTGGCAAAGCACTTTTTACGAACGTTGGCAGAGCGTTCTAAGCCAGAGCTGTGCCAGTGCTTCTATTATTTTTACTGTTGTAAATTTTGTTAATTAAGCACTGGCAAAGCACTTTTTACTAACGTTGGCAGAGCGTTCTAAATCAGTGCATTGCCAGCACTTTATTTGTTGGATCATTGGCAAATAGTGCTCTGCCAGTGCTTGATTTTTCAGACCATTGGCAATTTCTGGCTGCGTTGTTATTTTTTCGATTATTATCAATGTCAATGTTTGATTTATACGAAAAAGTTTCTAAATAACAAAAACTTTATTAACGTAATAAAAAAGTAAACGAAAATTTGTTAATTTAACAAAAGTTTTTGTTGTATTGACAATAATTTCTTATTTTTTTGTCGTATGGATGGTCGTATTATGAGTGTATAAACTGCCAGATTAGCTACAATTTTAATTGGATTCTTTATTTCTGTTATATTTTTATTTCCCTTCGTTTAAGCAAAATTTTAATATTTAATCATTTTGTGAATAGTATCTAATTTCAATATTATTTATTTCAGTTTTTTATTCTTTCTTTCAATTTCTTTTTATAGACGTCCATCTGTTGTTAAGGATTGCAAATGTTGGTTTTAATTGTAAATTAACTACTAACGCCTTATGCATAAATTTAAATGAACAAAAAAAAATAAAATAGTAAAACCCTTTTGCAAATCTTAACATTTTCCATCATTTACTTGATATTTTTTCACATTTTTAAGACAAAGTTATAAATTTTGATACACTAGAGATTTGATTTTTAGTATTTTTCTATAGAAAAAAAACGGTAAAACTCAAGTTTCATTTATGTCGTACAAACAAAATCTATAAACAAAAAAGTTCCTTTTTTTTCAAAAGCCACTTGAGGCTTACATTGTTCATTTGCGCCTTCATTATCTCAAGAAAATACAAAAAAAAAGGATTAAATAAATAAATCACTTGTTTGGAAAAAATATAACCTACACAGAGAGAATTCCTTGGACAAGTTTAAAGGACATTTTTTCACTAATCGAAAGAAAAATTCCTCACAATATATATGAAAACTTTTTTAAATTGTATGAAAAAGCTTTATAGTTTTAATGAAACTTTTTCATTGGTAGCATGAAATTTTGATAAATAATATGAAATTTTTCATTAAATTTATTGAAAAACTGCATTAATTCAATAAAACATTTCAATGGACGATTCATAGTGACAATTCCAGATCCAGTGACAATTAATAGATCGAATGCAAAAATTTCTTGATATCATGCACATGATTCTCTGAGTGTTTAATATTTTTTCTATTTCAAAGACATTTTCCTTATGCTTTGAAATCATTCGATGCGTTTTTTAATTTTTTTTTTTTCTAGATTTCTTTTCATTAATTTAAGATGGTTGTTTTAAACTCATACCAGTTAATGAGCTAAAAATGGTTTAGCAAAATGTGTTCTTTTTTTCAGGACTATTTCTTTTTTTTAAGGTTTTGAAATTAATGAAGATTTTTATATATTTTCCCGTATGAAACTGAATGAAAAGGGTTGATTGGTAGCAACACTTGTGTTTTGTTTAGAGAGTTGGCGAAAAAAAATCATTTGATTTTTAATTACGTTGATTTTTTTTTTTTTTTTTAAGAAAAACGGAAATCATGGTTCTTTTTTTCTAGCTTTCATTTATAGCCTTAAGTTGTAACAGTCTCTAAGGACTTTTAGCCAGCTACTTGAGCCACTTTTCAATGATTTTTGAGTTTGAAAAAAAAAATAATATTGGGTTTTTCAACTTAATTAAACTTTTTTTTTTTTTTAGATTTATTGTGATAAAATGTCGCTTTTTTCTTTAAGCCAAAACTTAAACATGTTGAAAACACCAACTGTCATCATATTGGCCATAACTAATTGACAGTTAAAGTGCTACAAAATTTGTTTTAATTATGAAAAGAAATGATAATAAGAATAAAGGGACAGAAATGTTAAATTTGAAGTAAATATACGTTTAATTCATATATTTAGTTAGAATATGGTTCTAACTCAAGTCCAAAATCTAATATGATGAAGTCATATAGGGAACTATGTAAATGGAACTTTGTGAAATAATTTTTTGTCAAATAATTTTAGATTAGTCGTTTGTAATATCTTTTAAAAATCAGTTCGTTTTTAAATAAAATTTATAAAAAAAATAAAATTTCGTATTTGTCTTAATTTTATACACTGAATCGGACACAATTCTCATAAAGTTAATCTTGTCGGTTGTACGTAATGTCTTGGTTTGAGTTGTCCGCAAAAGAAAACGATGACTGGCTTAATCATAGTTTTCTTTTGCAGAGAACTGAAGATTAGGGTGATGCCTATGAAACAGTTGTATTGTCTATCATAAAAATGGTCAAACTTTTTTAAAAGCAACAAATAAAATCTAATATGACAATTTCATAATAGATTTTGAACTTGAGGTAGAAACAATATTCTAATTCAATATTGGAAAACATGGAAAGTCCGCAAAACTATTTTTGTATTTGTAATACAAAACTTAAAAAAAGTTTGTATAAATTTAATTTTTATTGTTTTATATAAAAAAAATTTAACAAAGTTGTTTGGAAAAATTACTTAATTTAGAACCTGGAAATTTTTTTTTAAAGTTTGATCATATCAATTAAACATTTAATTAAAACAATGTTAAAACTTTAATTAAAAGTTTAATAAAAATTCGTCAAAGATTTCATTAACTTTGAAATATTTTATGAAAACTTTAATTCAAATTTTTTAGGTTTTGAATTAAATTTTTTTATTGATATGATTAAAATTTTAATTGAAATGTTTGCAGGAGTTTAATTAAGTTTTGTATAATTTTCTTTAGAAAAAACAGTTACATGTTTTTATGTGTTTAATTTTATAATGCAGACATTTTTATTTAACAGTGTATTTTAACGTTTTCAAAATTCATAATTAAAAAGCTTTTACGTTAATTTGGAAAATAATATTTTCAAGTAGAATATGTAAACCTTGTTAAAGTTTTGAGCCATTTTTGACCCCAAGTTCAAGTAAGCGTAAATTCTGATTTTTTACCAACACTTCGAATAAACACAAGTGGAAGCAGGCCGTTAAGGAGAAAAAGTAGCTTGTCTGTGAATTAGTTCTTAACCCCAGGAAACACATAAAAACAACATTTAATATTTTTAGCCAAAACGGTAAGGGCTTCCCATTTTTGGTCCTCTCAAGGAATTTTAGCAAATCCCACCTAGGAGGGTGTCTAAGCGGGAGGGGGGAAACACTAAACTTCAAGTTTCTAGCATTAGCAATTTGGCCAGACCGTTAAAGGGTATTCTTTTGAACCCCATTTTTACTACGTTCCTGGCGAAAATGTCAAAAGTATCTTTTCAGTGAGTTAAGCCTAAGTTCCGGGAACATATACATATGTAAAATTTAGAACTTCTAACCAAAAAGTTTTGGACAGGGGGAAAACTTTTGGAATATTTTTCCCCTTTACGCGACTTCCAGTAAGAACTTCAAAAAATCCCGTCTTAGCGGTAGGAGGAACCTACATACCGAATTTAAAATTGCTTTCTTCATCGGTTGGTTAGCCCGCACAAAGAAGTAGGTTTTTCCCATGTTAGACCTCATTTTAACCACGGCCTTAATTATGAAAGATACCTAATCAGTGAATGAGGCCATTCTCGAAGGAACACTTTTATTTACATTTCAGATTTCCAGACACAGGGCAGGCCGTTAAGGGTGAGATTTTTCCCTTTTGGTCCTACTCGAAGGAACTTCCAAAATTTCCTCCTATACCTTCTGCGATTGTAATTCAGACAATATCAACTGGAATTTCGAAAATCAATTCAAATTCAGAAATTCCATTTAAAATTCAGATAACAGCAATTGAATATCAGAATTTCCATTTGAAATTTAGAAAATACTATTTGAAATTCATATTTTCCATTCGAATACAGAAAATATCAATTAAAATTCCGAAAATATCATTTGAAATTCAGAAAATATTTAAAATTCCAAAAAAACTAATTCAAAGTCAGATACACATGAATTGGAATTCAGAAAAAAACTGAAATTCAGAAAATATCAATTGAAATTCAGACAATAACATTTTAAATTCAGAAAATATTAATGGAAATTGAAATGAAATGCTTTCTGAATTTCAATTGATGTTACTATTCTGAATTTAGAGTTATGTATTCTAAATTTCAATCGATACTTTCTAAATATCAATTGTTATTTGCTGTATTACAATTGATGAGTTTCTGAACATCATTTTATATTTTCTGAATTTCAAATGATATTTTCTGAAATTCAAATGGATATTCTGAATTTCAATTGATATTTTCTTAATTTGGAAAATTTGATTTTCAGTTGATATTCTCTGAATTTCAAATAGAAATTCTGAATTTCAATTAATATTTTCTGAATAACAATTTCAAAATTTGTAGTCGGGTAAATACGCTTGAGCTTCCTAGCCTCCAAGGGGGAGATTTTCCAAATTTTTTTCCCCTTTTGGAAATAATTTCCAAAAACAAGTCAACTCCTCTTTGTATAACTTTTCCTGTCGAACCCACTACCATACAACATACAGATCTTTATTTTACACTAAAAGGAAAAAATTTGTAAAAATTGTTGCTACAACTACTAAAAATTACATAAAATTTAGGTTGCAGAAAAAATTTGCTTAAATTAACATATTTTGTTTTCTAAATATTAGTAAGATAGGAATAGCATAAATAAATCTGTTGAATTTACAAATATTTAGTTATATTTGAGCTAAATTTAGTTGATTGAAAGTAACAAAATAATCTGATAAAAACAGCAAAAACATTTACTAAATATTAGTAGATAAAAAATCATTAAAAAATTTGAAAGTTTTTTAGATTTTTTTTACTGCGTATAAATTTTAGACCTTCTGAAATAAAATTTCTGTTGATTTTAGAAAGATTTTACTAAATTTTAATAAAAGTTTTTGCTCAATTTAGAAGATTCAATTGCTATTTCCAATTCACTAAAATTCAACTCGAATATAACTAAAATTTTGTTAAGTAAACAATTTTATTTTTACTGTTCTTATCTTGTTAATACTTAACAAAGAAAAATCTGCTAATTGTAGCCGTTTTTTCTGCAACGTAATTTTAACTAATTTTTAATAGCTTTTTCTGCTATTTTTACATGTTTATTTCCATGAGTGTAGTTCTAATACTCACCTACTTACCTCTGGTTAGTGGACGCATCTGGCAGCACCTTTAATATTATATTTTTATAAGTAGCAAAATTTTTGTTAAAATTGTAGTGCTAAAAAAAATATTAATTTAATTTGTGTAATTATCGAAAATTATAAAATTGGTTTGATAAACTAATCAAATAAGTCGTACATTTAACTGTGAATACAAAAGTTTATCAATGCAAGTGGTTTTTATTAAAATACTTGACAAAAAAGATGAAGCAGCCTCTCGGGGCCAATTGTTGTGTTTCTTTTATTTCTTTTGCCAATAAAACTGTGTAATATATAAAAGAATCTGGTTTTTTGTAAATAATTTTATAAAATATTTATAAATATATAATTAAATTAAAAAATAATTACTCCGGCAAAGTTAATTCATGTAAATTAAACTATTGAGCCTCCGTTGGCCAAAGTATTGTGTTGTTGTTTTTGTTACTCGTGTATTAGAGCGACAAGCACAAAGAAGACAAGTAAAAGAAATAAAAAAACAAACAAAACATTACACCACTCTAGTATGGTGAGTTGTTGTTATTGTTTTAAAGTGGTTACCAAAATTGTTCGTGATATTTTTGTTGTAATTATTATTAAATGACTATTAAGCAGAAGTAATGGAGGAGGATCGTGGTTAAAATGAAAATGCATACACTGTAAGAAATTTTAAGGTAATTAATATTTCAATTATTTTAACAATCAAAATACTATATAACCCTTTATACCACCTTTATACCACCTTTATACCACCTTTATACCACCTTATACCACCTTTATACCACCTTTATACTACCTTTGTAACTTATTTGGTATTAATTTTTTTAATCATAATTACTTACAATGGAGGTAGCCCGACCCGTACCCGCAGAACTTAATGAGCTTTGGATACAGTATTGCCAAGTTAGGGTGTTTCCCCTCAGATTTACGGAGTTTTTAAGTCATTTTAGGTGAATTTTAGGGTGTCAAAATTTTTTAAGAATATATTTGGGAGATAAAAACCTATTACAGAGGTATTTTTGCCTTTATAAAAATAAAATTGTCGGTTCGATGATTGGATTTACAAATTTTTGACAGTTTTTTTTTTGCTTACATTTTAAAATTTTTGAGCTTGTTGATGAAATTTAGGTAAATTTACTGCGTTGTTAAAATATAATTCTAGATTTTGAGTACTCTTACGAAGTTGCTTTATTTTAACATATTTTTTAGTAGAATTTACAATTAAAACTTTAAAAGTTAGCAGATATTAGGAAAAACTATTTTAAGGGGGATTTGTTGGTAGTAGAGCATATTGATATTCGTAATCGTACGGACTTTGTGCGAATTTTCACGAAGATCTTTTTTCCCCTATATTTGAAATAACTTATAAATGTGGCTAGTGCGCCCCGGTAGGCTAGTTGGTAGCGTGCTGGCTTATCAGTGCGGGGGTCGTGGGTTCGATTCCCAGCAGAGGCACTGGTCTGTTTTCGCTACAACGCGCCGAAGGCCATAGTAGCTAGTGCTCGGTTAGGGTCAGAGTATATAATTTGTAATTATATGATTATTAATTAATAAAAAAAAAAAAAAAAAAATGTGGACACTCTGGGTTTCCAATAAAGGCAATATGGGTATCAAAATTTTAGTTTTCTTGAGAACTTTAAGCAAATCTAATTTTCATAAATTTCAGACATGTTTTCATACAAAAACTTGTAAATTTACAATCCCTCTTTTTAACCCTTAAACGGGTCGGGATACCCCCCTTGTACATGGAATATTCCAAATCCAAATACACCATCGTGTAAACCAATACTCGTTGGGCATTTTTTTTTTGTTGAAATAAATCATTTTCTAGTGGCAACTAATATAAAAAAATTTATATTGCAAAGTTCAAAACAATTCAAAAGGTCTACATTAGGTAACATGTGTTCTAAAGTGGACCTAACTTAGAAACTCTTTAAAAGTATATAAAATTGTTAGAAAATAAAATACAATCGACAAAAATTTGTAGTTAAATGAAAATTTATTTTAATTTTGTTAATTAACAGACAAAACTATTGTCAAAAAATTTCAACTAAACTTTTCTTTGATTTCAAGTCACCTTCAATTAAAAATTTAATAATATTTATTAAATGTTTAATTGGCAATGAATTTGGTGCACACAAAATATGCAGTTGTTACACACAGAGAAAAATTTATGCATTTGTCAACTGAAATTCGGCTACTACGACTAAAATTCGGTTACTACGACGAAAATCGGTTGGTCCCACTGTATATTGAATTTCACAACAAAATTCGGTTATTATAACTGAATTTTTGTTGCAAGAACCAAAATATTAAGAAATTAAATTTGAATATGGTTGTACTAACCGAATTTATTGGTTGTTGACTCCAAAATACACTTTTCAATTCAGTTGGCACTTAATTTCTCTGTGTGTATGAAAATAAAGAAAAAATATGCTAAAATCTAAAAAAAAATTTAAAAAATCACACAAATTGAAAAAACAATCGCCAAATTTAAAAAAAAAAAAAAAAAACAACGATTCAAATAATAAAAAACACTCCAAAATTTAGCAACAACGTCAATATTTAAAAAAATAGATCAAATTGAAATCAATTCCTAAAATTAAAGAAAAAAAATTGCTAAATTTTAAAAAAATCTCCAAAATTAAAAAGAAATTGACAAACTAAAATAAATTGCTAAAATTTAAAAAAAAACAATCACTTAGAATTTAAACCGGTTCTTTTAAATTTTGGTGATTTTTTTAAAATTTTGACGATTTGTTCAACTATTATCGATTTTTAATTTTTGGTGTTTTTTTTTAATTTTAGCAACTTTTTTAAATTTTGATTTTTTTCCATCTTTAACTTTTAAATTTTGATGATTTTTTTTTTTTAATTATTGGCAATTTTTTTCAATTTTGGCGGTTGCCTAAAATTTTGGAGATCTTTTAAACTTTTGGCGATTTTTTCCAATATTATCGACTTTAAATTTTTAGCGGTTTTTTTAAATTTATCGGTAAATATTCGTTTTGCCGATTTTTTTAAATTTTAACATTTTTTGCAATTAAAAACAATATACAATTAAAGTTTTAATAGATTGAGTAAAATCTTAATTGAAACTAAATAAGTGAAATAGTTACAAATTATTTTAGTTTATACTACAAATTCCTTAGTAGGACCGAATTCAATTAAACATTTAATTGAATTAACAAATATTTTAATGGAAACCCGATTTTAGTTTTTTCTGTGTGGTATTAATTTTACTAAAATTGAACACGCTTAATTACAAAAATTAAAATATTCATTGATGCAATTTAAAACTTGTAATTTTATTTTAATCAGATCTTTTATTCGATATTTAAGGTTAATAATTTTTTTGTGTATTCTTCATTAGATTTACACGAAAAAAAAAACAAAATCGAGTTTTAATTTAAATATTTGTCAAATCAAACTAACACTGAATTAAACTTGCACAAATTAAAGAATTTGTTTAGCAATAAAGTTTTTTTGTGAAAATTTATTTACAATTTTTTAACTTAAAATTGAAACCGTATCAATTAAAAATTTTACTAAACATTTCAATAATGCAAAAAATTAAAATTTTAATTATGTGAATTAAAAATTCATAAATATTTTTATTTTTTTAATGCAAAAATTCTGTCCGGTTTGTATACGATTAATCAAAACAATTCAATTATTAATTAATTCAATTAAATATTTGTTTAAAAACAAATTTTATGGAAATCAAATCTTTTATTAGATATTTAGGTTTCCTTTTTTTTCTGTGTATAATCTTATTAGTAAATATCTTTGATTAATTAGTTATTGATGTAGCCAATTTTTATGGCAAACCTGTTATAAGCCATATTTTTCTATTAAAACCTGCATCATAATTTTTATTAGCTTGTCATAAATTTCAATCAAATTGAATATTATGTCTGATATTATGAACAAATTCTAGCTAACACACACCAAAATCAAAGTACAATACTTTTATATTTTCTATATCTACTAAAAAGAACATTTCAACATCTTAAGAAATTTGTTGAAAATCAAAATTGATGATTATTGCTTTTTGACAGCTCTAATCATACGACCAGAAAAATAAATACAATTCGCAAGTTACTAGACCAAATAATAAAGATTTTTTTTATTTTCGTATATTGTTCGATGTTATAAAAATTAAATAACATACCCAGTGTAGAAAGGAATTACCATTAAAGTTTTTATATAAGTATATATTTGGTAATGGCAAGTACTTACAATTGTTATAATTTTACTTTTATATGGGGATGTCGCGCAAAATAATAGCATATTATTACTAAACAACTTACAAAAAAATATAAAAACATATGGTTAATATATGGAGTTAAATATGAGTCTAAAAATAAATTAAAAAAAAAAAAAAACTAAATTTAAAAAAATATTATTTTTTATTACAAAATTTTTTAATAAAATGTGCCCGCACGGTATTCGAACTCGGGCCTCCAGGTTGTCAGTCAAACGCTCTACCATCTGTGCTATCTCGACATTGTTTACTTGATAGATACATAAATGACATGCTTGCACAATATGACATTACTTTCCAGCTTACAAAAAATCAAAAATAAGTAGTTATATATGTACTAACTAGAAGTGAAGAAATAATGAGTCTAAAAATAGATTTTCGAAAAAATTAGCTTCAAGCGTTTTTCTAACGTTTGCAAAATGGACTTCTTTAAAATTTTCTTTAAAATAGCTTTAAAATTTATTTTTCTAACACTTTGATAACGTTATCAAATACCACCCTAAAACGATAAATCATGGTTATCATTTGGGTCGTTTTCACAATGTTCTAACTTTGTAAACAATAATGCTAAACTCAGGGAACTTTTGCTTTAAAAATATGCAGTTGTTTGGGTTGTAATGCAGTTTCTTTTTTTTTAATGTAAATGCCAGTAATTTGTAGAACAAATTAAATTTTTTACTAACCTTAAAGTTTATTTAAAAAAACCAACCACATCAAATGACTGTTGTATGATTCTACATTAATTTTTTACATTCGTTTTTTGTTATTTAAAAAAATAAATGTTAGTTTATTAACCATATATGGTTAATTTTTACTACAATTGTGGTTCATATTTTGAACATTAAAAAACAAATGCCAATGTTAGCTGAATTTACTGAAATGTAAGTTGTCCTTTCTTTAAGTGAAATTTAATTTGTTTTTAACTACATTTGCAGTTGTCTTTACCTAGATAGTATTCTAAGTGTATTCGAACGTTTTTTTACAGTTAAAAAAGCTTTTATAAACGGTATAAAATACCATCCTCACACCGTAAAACATGATTATCGTTTTCAAAACGCTTTAAACCTGCAAATCGGAATGTTTTGAAAACGCTGCACCATCTTTCTGGGTGCTTTTAAAATGCTTTCACGATCGTAATTTTCTACCTAGGTAGTTATTAGTAAGTCCTTATTATTTGTGTTAAAGTAATGCAAAGATAAAGCTGGTGTTCTTACTGGTAGTGAGAAACGTAATGACATGTCATTACCGTTTCTACACTGGGTATGCTTAAATATACGTTTTCCCCATTGAATCATATGATATATCAAATAATAAATGTAGAACAATAAAAATTGTAAGACCAACATAACACAAACAATCATAAAACTGCCAACAGCTGCAACTGTTAAATGTCCTGCTAGCCAAAAAAAAAAACAAAAGTATCGAGGCAGGCAGGCAAAAGGAAGCTTACACAGACTTTGAGCAAAGAAGAAATGTTTATTTTTATATATACTATTTCTTTAACAATGTTGTATGTTAGTATCAATAAAATAGTAAAAGAAAATATATTTATGGCCATGTTATAGTAAGTGCAAAATAATAGTAAAGTATTTTTTTACACACATACACGAAAACATAAGGGAGACAGTTATTTTAATGATTTATAAAATGATCATTGAAAATTAATACCCAATTTTAACACTATATTCCTTCGAAAGTATGTTGAAATTAGAATTTCTAGAAAAATACATGAGATGAGACGGAAAATTTTTCCTTTAACTATTTTTTATATTCTTTAGCTGTTTGGTATTAAAAACTACCTAGATCGGTTGATAGATTTAAAAGGTATAGCAGAAAATGTATCAAGATATATGCCTAAAAAGCATATTCTTAAATAAGTACCACCCATCTATAAATAAGTCTCTAAAAAAAAAGTTAAATAGAAATTGTCGCTTAAATTGTAAGTGTATTTATTGTGGGGCTTCATACAGACAACAAAAAGCACGTTTTATAGTCCTGTGCTATGAGTTTTTAGCCCCCACAATTACCGGAAATTCATATAAGCCACTAAAAGTCTACTATATTCTCATATTCATAATAGTATAAGTGGGAGTGGGTGTATTGGTGTTACACAAGTGCGTGTGTTGACTATTTCTGTGTATGTGTTCTTATAAAGGGAGATCATTTATATGGGATTGTATTTTCCTTTTTTGTTTCTTGGCCAAAGCAATAATGCACTCGACACTTTTATTTCTTTTTCATTAGCAGTCCAGTAAAAACGAGTAAATGATTATTTATCTAAAATACAATTTACCAGGAATAGACCAAACATACTACCAAAAAAAAAAAAAGTACACTAAAAAAATATATATTAAAAATTTTGTTAAATAACAAAGTCACAGTTATTAATTCAATCAAAAAAATATCAATATTACAAATTGTTTTATTAATTAAATCATTAACATAATCCATTGACTATAATTTTTTTTAAATTTGTTTCTATCGGAATAAACATTAATTGAACAGTTCATGCGAATAAAGACGAATAGACCATTTGTAGAATTTTACAGGGGACAATAAAAACGCAGGAAACGGTTAAAAAATTATATTTTTTGTCAACTTTTTGGTATTAGCTTAAAGATTTAAGTCACATCTACCTAAAAACATCTACCTACAAACACATCTATATACAAAATTTTAGTAAGGTAGTCGAAAGAGAACTTGCCAAAAATTGAACTTCAATTTTTGCTTAAATGGAAAAAGTGCAATATCCAAGAAAATGTATTGAAATTTGAATAAAAATGTGCTATTTTTCAGCAGATTTTGACTACATTTTCATAAGACTTGCAAAACTTGACGAACTATGGTTGGTATTTGTTTGTAAAACTTTAAGGACAATTAAGTACAATTTCAAATTTTAGCTAATATCAATTTTAAACTCGCAGCTATATAATTTTTATATAATATTTTGTTAAGGATGGATATTCGCCCTTTTTGCTTTCCACACTTTAAAGTCTTATAACTCAAGAACGGTAAAATTTTTTTGCCAATATAATAAGTGTGTTTTGTTCCTCGTAATGTTCTTTTAACACATTGTTACCGAAAGTAAAATTTTTATATGTTTTTGTGTTGTATTTAATCAAAATTGTGCGTTAGTTCACTCCCAATTTAAACAAAAATATAAAAATATACGAATTATTGCACTTTCAAAGTCATTTTTTTAGCCTTAAAAGTCAAAATTTCCCCAAAATTTCTGCATAGAATTGTAGGGCTCTGCTAATAAAATGCATTTATGCAAAAAAAATGTGTTTGCGAAAAAGTGGTCTATTCGTCCTTATTCGCATGAACTGTTCAATTACATTTTTAGTAATAAAATGTGCTAAAATCCAAAAACTTTTCTAACAAATTAAGAAAATTGTTAGCGGACAATATCTTTAGAATTTTAAGAGATATTTGTTAGGTTATATTTTTTGTTTTCGTCTGTTTTAACGAAATTTTTAATAAAAGAAATTTAATAAATAATTTTTTATGTGTAAATATACTCATTGTGTTATATTTCAATAGCCACACATAACATCGTTCTAACAAAGTTTGTATTACGGCCTAAGTATGCGAATTATATGAAAAAATATAAATTTAAAAAAATCTTTCCTATCAAAATGGTAAGAAATTGTATATGTTTCTGTAGAACTATTATAGTAAAACAGGCTTTTTTGATAAAACAGGAAATATTAGATATGATAATAGTGGCATAAACTATATGATACAATTGTCACAACTTATCATAAGTGAAAGGGCTTTAGTAAAATATGAAAACCATAAATACAGAAATACAAAAAAAATTGTAACTAGAGTTTGTACACTCATAATAATCCGTGCATAAAACTACGAAATTATTGTCAAAAACTTTCGTAAAATAAACAAATTTTCGTATATTTTACTAATATTTTTATAATTATTTGTGAAAGAAATTTCAGTTTTGACCACAATTGTAGTTTATTTAAAAAAAACAAACCACATCAAATTACTGTATTATGATTTTACATTAATTTTATACGGTAGTTTTTTTTTTATTTAAAAAATAAAACAAATAAATGTTTGTTTATTTTTTACTGCATATGTGATTCATGTTTACTACATTTGTGGTTCATTTTTCGAACAGTAGTAAACAAATGACAATGCTAGTTGAATTTACTGAAATGTAAGTCGTCCTTTCTTCAAATGAAATTTCTTTCGTTTTTAGCTACATAATCTGTGGTCTTTACCTACATAGTATTCTAAATGTAGAAATAAATAGAAAATCTAATTTTGAAATAAATGTCATAATACATTTTCTGTTATAACGTCGGCAGACTTCGATAAATTTTAATACCAAACAGCTTGAGAAAAGCAAAGATAGTTGTATAAAAATTATCATCCCAGCCCCCTTATTTTGTGAGTAATGCGATTTCATCAACGGGATACCAGTTCTTGAGCTACCCTACACAGAAAAAAAAATTGCGCCAAGTACACATTTTGTTGAATAAAAAAAAAAAATCAATTACTTTTTTAATTGATTCAATTAAAAGTAATCAATATTTTTGTTTATTTAAAGTAATCAATATTATTTAAAATATTGATTACTTTTTAATTGAGTCAATTAGAAAAGTAATTGAGTCAATTAAAAAGTAATTGATTATGTTTTTTTTTATTGAACAAAATGTTTACTTGGCGCAATTTAAGAAATATTTTTTTGCGTGTACGGGAAATCACGAGCTAATTGCTAAAGGACCTATCCTGTAGTAAAAACAGGACTATTTAATTTCTTTGTTCTTTAAATTTGGACAACTGAAATTTTATTTAATTTTTCTTTTTCATTTCACAGAAAAATTTAATAACCTAAAATATCTAAATTTAAATAAAACAGCAAATAAAAGAGTTAATTGACTTTAAAGGACCTACACCGTGATAGGTCACTAAAGTTTTAATGTTTTTCATTTTCCATTTTTTCTTATTATATTGTTTTTTTTTGGTTAAACACACACACACAAAATTTAAGTTTGCTGTTAGCCAGCCAACATGCATAGTAGCGTGTCCCGATAATAACTTTTAGTGAATTGATTAACGTTATAGCTCCTTAGTAAGTTGAATACGGGAAAAATAAACGAACCAAATTGTGAAGGGTATCTTTAGTTCCCTACCAGCGAATGCAGATTTTGATATTAATACCAAAAGTAATGTAATGGAAGTAATGTAGGAACGCATGTAAAAAATATTGATTCAATCAATTTGGTCAAACATTGGTTTTTAAAATGCATATTTTGATCTATTTGGCAAAATGTGTCTTAAAGTTGTGCTTGAAAGAACATCGAAATAAAACAAATATACGAAACAATTATATTTTTGCCTTTTAAACTTTAAAAAGCTGATTACTACTCACCGTTTAAGTGGTATTATTTAATTTTATTTCTGTCGGGACACCCTAATGCATATACTACATAAGCTTAGAGGGTATATGATTTGCCCTATAAGTAGATATTTCTGTGATCAAGGCTGCTGCCGCCAAGTAGATTTTTAAAATGTTTTTGTTTATGTTAAAATTTAATGAAAGATCTATTTTTAGACACATCACCTAACACGTATCAAGGTGTCCAAAATGTGTCAATTGATCCACTTCTATGACATCAACTAACATGTCTCAAAATTAAAGCTTTCAAAATCTGTTAAGCAAGTACTGAATTATATTACACAGAACAAAATTAAAAACTAGTTTTAATTACGAATATACGAATATGATAATACGAACCGATTCCTTGACATAGAAATATGGCTGTGATTTCATAAATATAACAAAACTTTTCATTAAACAAAAATTAATATTAAACTTTTCATAAACTCGGTGTTAACGTTTCTTAAACAGAACAAAATAAAAACGAGTTTTAATTACGAAATTGATAATATCAATTACAATTTTAATTGGTTTTACACTTATCATGCAAATAATAATGTTAATTACTAAATTTGTACACGATTAATTAAAACAATTAAAAAATTAGTTGATTTAATTAAATAGTTGTTTAAAAACTTATTTTATTTTAATAAAATCTTTAATTCGATATTTTAGGTTACTTATATTGTCTGTCTAGTATCACCTGAATTGAGGCAATCACTTTAATTCAACCTTTCAGTTCTAAAAAATGTTGTATTTCACTGACTTAATAAGATCAACATTTTCCATATTATCTTCTTCATTGTTTTAATATTCTCTCAATTTGATTATCGTTCTCATCACTATCATGTTCCACTTGATTAACTTAACAAAATTCCAATCAATTTAAATTTGCAACGTGCAATAATGTTTAAATGTCAAATTGAATTTAACAGTTTGTTGTGTGATGATGATGACACGATCATTCCTAAAACTTTTAGTTAAAAAATTGGTTGCAAGCAAATACGATTGAAAGTCATCAATTCGTTTTGCACACAACAATTTCATGTTTATTGTCTGTATATCTACAAGAATTTCAATTGATTTTTTCGGTTTGACTTGTATACGACTATTCAGACTTTATTCCAGCAGCAAAAATTTCAAAAAAAAAGACGGTGCTTTTGATGACAACTTCATACTTATTTCGAACATTAAACAACCCGATCAAAAAAAGTTACATCTCAAATACAAAATCAGATCTCATTCGATATCGATCGATATTTATCCCTCAAATATATTACCGAATTAAGTAAGATTAAAATTGATCTCAAAATTAGGGAATCCAAAAGTATCTAATTTACGATCCTGATGGATCCCAAAATATCCAGTGGTATGAATTTAGATCTACTTGGATCTAATTATATCCAAAGAGATAAGTAATTTTTGGTGGATAGAATAAGATTTTTTGAAATTAAATTGAATTTACATAACATATATTATTTTTATATAATCATATCTCAAACTAAATTGTTAACCTTAATGTCATATTTAATTATATCTTGAATTGCATTATTCATATGACACCATATATAAGCATATATAGCACACAAAAATATTTTCTATAAGACAGCATATACATATTATTATATCTTAAATTATATAGTTTATATGCTACTATATATGATTACATATTGTGTTATATATAAGAATGTATTATTAAATATGACAATAGATCCATATCTTATTATGTGTAGCACATATGCTTAACATCTTATTTTATAAAGGTTGATATTTAACAATATATCGTTATATATGTTACCTCATCAGAAGTATATAATTATATATGGATCTGCATGACACCATATATAATCACATATTATAATATAATTCAGGAAGAAAAAACCTAAGACAATATATATTTTTTTTACTCGGGAAGACAAAGAGTAATATAAAACACAACAGTTGTTAAGGACGTTTATTCAAAAACAGAAGAGTGCGCCCGCTGGAAACAGCTGTGAAAACATTAAAGCCAAATAAGCGGCAAATAATCAAACATCACGGCAAGACAATTCTTTTTTGATGACTCACTTCAGTTGGAGCTGCAAAAAAAGCAAGAGGTGTTAAAGAAATTGCAAATATTAATTGATTTTGTTAAATAATTGCCATATAAAGTGTGACATTTAAGTGATTATTCATTTAGTTTATTTTTTCCACTTGCAGGAAACTCATTTTATTTACTTAAAAAAATTCTGCATAATTATTATAATGTTTATTTAAATTTAGGTGTCTGCCAGTATAAGAAATTGTTGATTTTAATCCTTAATTCGTTATGGTAACTATTTTAAATTCAAACCATATTAAATAGTAACATCCCGAGAAAGATCAGTGGCATAAAAACAAGATAGGAAGTTATAGTCGGTCAGAACGGACATTATGATACCCTTTACACGCGACAAAAACTAGATTGAACTTGATTAAGTATACAAATTATCACATCGCTCATTTACTTCAAGAACGTCACAACTCAAAAAACATGATTTTTGAGTTAATGACGCAGAATTATTCATTCAGCCCGATTATGAGTATTCCCTCGGATTTTTTCCTCTGCGGATTTTATTGTCTCGAGAAAAAATTCCTCCTATTCTAAACAGGCGGGGAAAAGCATAATAAGGAAGAGAGAATTGAATAATATTAATTGAATAATTGAATAATACATACAAATGCTATCACAATTCTCCCTATTATTGACATTCATAATACCTCCTTTTTTCCGGGGGAAGAGTTTCCCATTTTTGAAATTCGTTTAGAATAAGGGAAAAGGGAAAAGTGAAAACATCACCGGGCAGATTTTATTAAGAATAGGGGAACAAGGATTAGGGAAAAAATTCTCACGGAATTGTTATTGGGAATTGTGCTGATTATATCACATATCATATTGTGTAAAGAATTCGTATTGATATCTTGTATACTCAGCTCTTGAGAGAAATTATTTCGTTATTTTTTTTTCAAGGTGAGAGTAAATTGAAAACTTTAAACTCGTTTTCTACAAAATCAAAATTTTTGAGTTATAACGTTATTGAAGTAAATGAGCGATATAATGATCCTAATGATCATAAATATGATTCTGACTGATGCTATTATGGTCTCTGAGGACTGCATTGTCATAACTTAGTATTATCATTAGTGCCCGACCTAGTATTCGGCTTTGAAGTTTGGGCAAAAATGATGTTCGACCAAGATCGGAGTTCGGACAAATTTTTGGCCTAACACTAATCATTTGAAGATATCTAGTACATTTTCAGATTAAATTAAATTTTTCATAAAAATTAAAAGGTTCTAGCACTCCCATTGTTTCAAAAGATTTCATTCAAATAACACATTATTTCATATTTAAAAAAAAAATTAAATTGGCTTTATTTGAGATTTACTCGTGTTTAAATATTTTTTGATTTACTTTAAACAAATTTCGTTGTCAAAATGAACCAAAATTCAAGTTGTATTCAAATTAAAAAGTTCGGCTGCGGCTTCGGCCGAACATAGAAAACTTGGCCGAAGTTCGGCTACGGCTTCGGCCGAATAAAGTAGCTCGGTCTAACACTAATAATCATACGATTACAGTATGATCTCCGAGGACGATTTCATCATCATTTAGGAACATAATATGATCGTTACATATTTTTCATATATGACCAGAAATGGATTGACTGCGTAGTCACAATGAAAAAAAATCTTCCCCTGTAGCGTCGAAATTAAAAAACACATATAGAGTGGACGTATTTATACGTCTTAAGCAACAGATTAGATTTTTGATAAAACGTATATATACGCCTTACGCAGCAGAGAGGTTAATATGCTTACTCTAACATAGCGTACTTCAAAAATCAAATTCCCTTCTTCAAACATCAAAGTGTTGAAAACTTTATATGATCAGTGGAAGGCATGCATGCAAAAGTGTGTACACGAGAGTGTATGTGATAAAAGATCAATTTAGCTTGCAATGCGTCACTGATTTAAATCCGATATTGTAAAATTGAGCACAGTTGATCCAATGCTAAAACATGACCATGGTATTTGCAATTATTGAACATCAAAGGTAAAATGGAAAACATAATCAGAAGGTAGTAAGCAGCAGCTAAACACGACGACCAAAAGAAAACAAACAATAAAAAGGAAGTGACAAAGGCGTAGTAAAACGAGAGGATTAAAGTAAAGCTAAACTTTTTAGAAATGTCAAGAACTTTAACAAGTTTTCTACTTAATTTCATACGCCCCTGTGGTATTGATTTTAACTTTAATATTAGGGCGATTCACAGTTAGTCCTATATATTTATGATGTGTACTTTATATGTCCTTACATGTTCTCGTATTTTTGTAACAACAATTTTAAGAAATTCTATATTTAGCCTATTTTTATTTTTTCTCTACCAAACTGTGAACGCCCCTACATTTTTCTTTACAACAATTTTGCAGTCACAATTTTATTCTTCTGTAGTTATTATTGTACCTGTCTCTGCCCGTACCCTTTCCTGTAATGTACAAATGATCAGTTGTAAAGAAAATTTATTAAATTGTAATCAACATGTACGAGACACGAGAGTACGCGTTAAAAATGTAAAGGACAAGTTCGTTAAATGATTTTAAACCAACACAATACAACACCTATGGACAACAGTAGTCATGAAAACTAAATCGATTTTAATCAAAATTTATGATAATTTTAAATGAAATTAAATAAAGTTCTATCAAGCAGCGTATGTAGGAATACGTCTACAACTAATTGGCATGCAATAACATGTTTATGGTTTGACATGAGTAAGATTTGCTTGAAAGAAAGAAAAAAATAAAAGAATATTTGAAATTTTTTATAAAATGCGATGGTGATATTACTAAAAAAAGGCATACATAGTTGCAGGGAAAAATTAGCTGCAAGTGAACATCTTGAATATGAAATCGTTCATAAAAATTATATATTATTTTTCTTTTTTTATTTTATTATTTAATAATCATATAATTACAAGTTATATACTATTACCCTAACCGAACAGTAGCTACTATGACTTTCGGCGCGTTGTAGCGAAAACAGACCAGTACCTCTGTTTGGAATCGAACCCACGACCCCCGCACTGATAAGACAGCATGCTACCAACTAGCCTACCGGGGAGCACTAAATATTATTTGTTTTTTCCTTGATAAATTGTATAAACTTAGAAAGACACCTTCGCCGTCACCTCCCAATAATTATATTTACAATTAAAAAAATGTCCTAAGCGATTTAAAATTTTTAAAGATTTTTTTAATCTCTAACCTTATTACGATTACCTCAAAATTGGCTATCTATAACTCTTTTTGGTCCCTCATTATTAACGGCAAAAATTAAAACCATTTGACAGTGGGTTTCTATCCACCGCAGTCTCTCGCAATCTGCCCCCTTTTTATTTGTTCGTAAACTCGCACCGAGCAAACCAAAACATGTTGCAGAAACTTTTTTTTAATTTTTACCATATTTTTAAATAATTTGAATTTAAACTATAAAATAAGCAAGATAAAATTTAAGTGCATTAAATTTGAATAGAAAATAACAAAATATACGCAAAATAAAAGAGAGTATTTTAAGCAACAATTTTTTATCAACATGTTGCAATTATTTTTTTTATAGTGTAAAAAAATGTTTTCATTAGCTTGCTCGAGTTCGATATTTTGTTGCTGAGATGCGTGGGAAGTGTAGTCACTTTATTTGTATATACTCTTTGAGTTGACGACTATATAGTTTTGGTCTAAGGGATTTTGAGTTTATGTTAATCAGTCTACTGAGTCAAAGTTAAAAAAAAATATTCTTGTGTTGCGTCGAAAAAAAAACAGCAAAGTGGGAAGCACAAAATATTATGAAAAATTATGATTTTTTTTTTTAATTTAACACATTTTTATTGAATTTTAATATATTAATTTTGAAACAAATTCTTTTCTTAAGTTTATAATTATGTAAAGAAAGATACCCGCCAAAAATTTGTTCACTTCTAATTTGGCGTTTTGATCGATGAATTTAACATTGGCTTGTCATAAGAGGAAATCATTCCAAATATGATTCTTTGGAAGTTTTTCTGCCTACACATCTTCTTGGAAGTTATTTTTTTTTTAAAGAGAAGCAACACTCAGGAAATTCTTCCTATTAATTAATGTGTTGCTTTCTTTGGAAAGGGAATAGTGCAGAGATGAAAAGTGGTGAAAGATGAAGGGCTTCAAACATGGCAACACTGTAATTGCGCGAGTAGATAAGTCTTAGAACAGTTGTTCCTCGCTACCTGATGTAGAGTTGGCGAATTTATTGAAGATTTTTGTTTCATAGCCCTGGGGGTTAAGTGCTATGGGAACACCGAAGGTGAGCGCAGCGATACATATTAGTGATAGAAAACTCATATATATTATTTTTCTAAATTGATGTCGTCACCGGGAATCGAACCCGGCACCATCTGTGTAACAGTCCAACGCGCTAACCATTACATAAACTATTCCCTGGAAGTTGTTTTGCAGCATTAAAAGAATGATTCCTTCCTATGCCAAGCCAATGTTAAATTCTTCGATGAAAATGTTCGATTAAAATCACTCCTTGGTAGAACAGTTTTTTACTAGGTAACTAATTAAATATTTTCTGATGGCAATTACCCAACTACAGTATTCGATAATTTCTTAAATTTTCATATTAAAAATTAACAGTTTTTAGAAAAATAGTTAACGAAATGCATTATGTTGTGTGGTATCCCTCGAAACAATTCACAACGCAGAGAGGACTTCCCATTTTTGAGCACCAAAACCGAGTCTCATTTCGAATATTTGTTTTGGAGCATATACCAGATTTTCGTGCTGCAGAAACAAAAAAATATATTTGGCACCTATAAGTACGGTTTGCAATTAGTCGTCTTACGCGACAGAATAAGGTTTTGATAAAAATGCTAAAAAGTCTTTAGCCCTTCTTCTAAAACAATAAATTTGTTTTTTAAATATAGAAATAGATAAACAAATTAGATTCATGAATTTTTTTTTTAGTATTTTTGGCAGCCTTAAACGGTTTGGAATGGACGTATATATATGTCTTACGCAACTGAATATTAGTTTGATGAAAATGCTTATAAATCATAAATGCATTAATTTAATTTCATGATATGCCACCAACTACTTGTCCCTCATTTCGCCGGTCAAAAATTTTTCTTTTTGTCTCTTTACTATATAATGGCAGCCATTAGTATTTATGGTCGCCATTTAGAACTTTTAAATCTTATTCCAGATTTAATACCAGAAACTGCCGAATTCCCAGCTTTAGGATACTTTTTAGACTTTGGTCCTTATTATTCTAGTGTTGGCCAAAATTCAGACATGATGTCCGACAGTGCACTCTTCTAAAGTGGTTTATCTGAAAAAGGTATAAACTAGTTCTCATAGTTCATATAGAGACAATGAATCGGGCAATAGAACTAATTTATTGATACTATATACAACTCTTATAAAAGACTTAATTACAAAAAGAAAAACAATTGATTTAGAAAAATTAGTTTATCTAGACATCATCTTCAATCATATTTTTTTAATATTTGCTAATATATCACACCCTTTTTTAAACAAATTTTGGTTCTTCTTTTACAACATGATGTAGGAGTTTATTATTTATATGTAGAGTATTGAAAATATGATTCCCTTTTCACGCCTTTTTGGCAACGCATGATCACCTTTGTAGTTAATAAATTATTTTGCATTTATGTTAATGAGACAATTTTTGCTCAACCAAACACATAAATTTTAAAATGTCACCCATGTTGGGCACCACCAAATGAAGCAATTTTTTCTTGTGTTTGTTGCTGCAACATCCAACAACTACAACATCATCGAAAAAAAGAAGGGAAAGTAATTCATATATTGCGTAGGTGCTCGATACTTCTGGCATGACATGATGCCAGACATACGCAAATTAATGCCAACACATGTTAAGGTAATGAAGATATAATTAAAATTCAATTTTTTATTAAATGATCAAAATCAAGAATTATGAAAATTGTAGAAAAATAAATCAGAACAATTTTATAAATTATGATTTATGTATAATGGGTATTGGTTGGAAGATGGAAAAAATAATTGGCAATTGAAATTTTAAAATAAATTTACAAGATTTACAAAAATTTTCTTATTTTTAGAAAATGAAAGAAAAAGTTATACTGAAATTCAATTTTATGCTTAATTGGGTATAACCAGTGGATTTATATCAAAGAGTATATACAAATAGAGAGATTACACTTCCTATGCCTCTCTGCAACAAAATACCGAATTCGGCAAGCAAATGAAAACCTTTTTTTTACACTTAAAAATAATTGCAACATGTTGATAAAAAATTGTTGCTTAAAACACTCACTTTTATTTTGCTTATATTTGTTATTTTCTATTCAAATTTAATGCAATTTAATTTTATCTTGCTTATTGTATCGCTTAAAATTTTAAATAATTATACATTTTACTAAATTATTATTCAAAAACATGTTAAAAATTAATTTAAATTCTCCGCAACATGTTTTTATTTGCTTGGTGCGAGTTTACGAACAAATAAAGGGAGGGCAGATTGAGAGAGGCAGAGGTGGATAGAAACCCACATGAAAACATGTTGCAGAAATTTAAAAGTTTAAATTAATAAAAATTAATTTAAACTTTTCAATTGTTTTTGAATAATAAAAGTGATTGTTTTAAGCAATATTTTTTTATCAACATGTTGCAATTATTTTTTAGTGTAAAAAAATGTTTTCATTTGCTTGTGCGAGTACGGTATTTTGTTGCTGAGAGGCATGGGAAGTGTAGCCTCACTATTTGTATATACTCTTTGGTATAACAAATTAAAAAAATTGGAAGTAGATTTTACAAATTTTGAAAAGTTTTTGCTTTTTTTTTTGATTTTTTAATTATAAAAAATTTTAATTGGTTTGAGAACAAAATTTCGAAAACATAAGAAAAAAATAATGTTAAAGTAATTTCCTTGTTTTTTTATACAAAAAATTTACAAATTTTGTTTTTCATTTTCAAAATTTACAAATTTTTATTTATTTTATCCCTTGTTTTTAAAAACTTTTTTTATATTTTGAGATTATATATTTTTTTTTACATATTCAAATACAATATTTATTTGATAACTTTTGGAAAAGGTAAACAGGGATAAAACATTAATGCTTATATTTCCATAACTATGTTGATAAGCTTTGTAGTATAACTTAACCTCCCCTTCCACATTACCTATTTTTAGAAATTTTTTGGTATATTCAAAGTAATTTTTTATATTTTTATCAGTTTTTTCTTAAAATTTTTTTGTACTTTTTACGCTTTTTTTTTTGTTAATTTATGAAAATTTGCCTTAGGTTAGGTAACAAAAATTGCCTTGAAATGGTGGTGGCGACGGTGATAATAATGGTATTGTGTAATTTTTAAGTGGTGGTTTTATGCCTCATCCTTTTGAAGATTTTTTTTGACGATTTTAATACAAAAACCATTAGATTTTTATGGTATTGATTTAGAGGATTTCCATTTTATTTTTGCTGTTGTATAACAAACATTTCAAGGTAATTATGAATTTTTTCCATTATAATTTTTTATATAAATATTTTGGCTTAAGGGCTTTTTTAGGTCAAATTTCATTAACATGTTTATTTAATTTTTACAAAATAACGCGTACAAATGTTAAAATTTTTTCAAGACAATACTATATGGAATAGAAATACAAATTTTTAAGTAGCAGGATTAAACAGAATTTATAATATTAACTATAATTCCGTTAAGATGTTTTTGTTTTGCAAATATTATGTAAAATTTTCTATCTTTAAAAATTTTACTATGATTTCTAAATGTGGTTTATTCGTATAAATAATTGCCTTTCAATCACCTTTTCAACAAGTTGTTTCAATTCTTTTAAAGCAAATATGACTCCCTCCTTAAAAGAGAAAAACCCTCCATCCACCTTTTGAAAATTCTATTGAATTTTAACAACCTATAAAATAGAAAATATGAAATTTGTACGTGCCTACGTACACTTTTGATCTTTGTTTAAGTTCGGGTTTGGTTTTAAGTGCCTAAAAATTATGTTACAAATAATAAATGTTCAAAAATTTTCAAATGTGTTTATTTTCAAGTACATTCACACTACACATACCCATACAAATATAAATGCACTTATTTTTGAGTATTATCGAAAAAACTTTAGCAATATTCAAAACTACGTGAACTCTTTATATGGATTGTATGAGTACTTATGTATCTGTTGAGGTATATATATATTTATATTTTATTATGTTTGTATTTGTGTTTATAACTATACCTGTTGTAGAGTTATAAACTTTTGGTTTTTTTTTTTGCCTTTAGCAAATTTTACCTATCTTTGCCTTATAGTATACAAATACAAATA
Source organism: Delia radicum (assembly GCA_021234595.1). Taxonomy (NCBI): domain Eukaryota; kingdom Metazoa; phylum Arthropoda; class Insecta; order Diptera; family Anthomyiidae; genus Delia; species Delia radicum. Next base: position 3,424,698 of record CM037852.1, read on the forward strand.
TTAGGTAACATATTTTCCTAACAAATAATCTATAGAGTTTTTTGTTTTCTAATTTATTATTTGACCCTTTCAGGAATGTGTTGATAGATCTATTTCGGGAATTTTCTAGGTTCCCATCATCAGAACACTTTTTGAAAGCGGTAACAATCCCATGCCAAACATCAAACATTCATATAAACTAGTTTACTCACTACATGAGAACTAATATACATATGAGGTTGAAGTTAAAGATTATAACCAATGATCAAAAATAAATTGAAAACTTGTTTGTTATGTGCAAGGTCCACCTCTGGTGTATATCAATACACGATTTTTGTTTTTCTCTCTTTTTTATATTTGTTGAAAAACTCCATAGATTATTTGTTAGGACAATATCATAATAAAGAAATATAGAGTATTTCCTCGAACTTGAATAATTTTCATTTTCATTGCACAATTAAAGGTCGAAAAAACATAATTTTATTTTAATAAAAAGTATATCAAACTTTTTTAACATATTTTTTATATTTTCACTTTTTTCAAAAAGTTCCCGCATAAACATTTTAGAAGTTCGACACAATTTGTTTATTTAATTAAACTAGAAATTAATATTTCGCTAAAATTTTAAAGTATTTATCGATGCTTATTGATCTTAAAGGACACAAAAGTTTTCAACTTTGACGTGTTACAAGGATGTTGCTAAAAAAAAAAAATATCTTAGTGTTGTTTCGATATGGGCATCAAAATTTGCAACACTGCGAGAGAGCATTACGTAAAAACAATTTTAAAATTAGTTGTGCAGTAATTTTAGTTCACTGAGGCAAGCGCGGATACAGGGGAAGGGAAGATGGGACATTTCCTTCCCCAAAATTTAAATTTATTTATTTCATTTAAGTCTATAGAACATTGGTCCTTACAGACTATGACTAAATTAATCTAATTTACCTAATAATTTACAATATATATAATTTTTCAAATTGGTTTTGTTGTATTAATTATTATAATTAAAAATTCCTTATTATAATTAAAAATTTTCAATACAAAAGTGTTAAAGAAATTAGAAAATTTCCCTCCCCAAACCCTTTTTCTGTATCCTGACTAAGGCATCTTCAATGGCAAAAACTAGAAAAAAAAATCCATTTTCAAGAATGTTCTATATGAGGGGAGGGTTTTTTTTTCAAAATTATCCGAAGAGGCGTGTTTGCCCATCACGTACAAAATTTGCCAAAAAAAAAGAGCAAAAACAAGTTATAACCCTAATGTATAGGAGTGTAAATATTTACCTTTTTATTTCAAGTATCATGTTTAAACATTAAATTGAAACTGTTATTGGTATTGTTTTAAAACTATTAAACTTTTCCAATTCATATAATAGCGTTATAGTTAATATGATAACAAAAATAAACTGAAATTATAATATAGAACGACCATGAAATACCCTACACCTTATGACGATTAGGTTTATATTTAGACAAGTGATGAATATAAACCTTCTTTTTTCTATATCTCTACTATTTGCCTGAACGGCTAAATCAACTTTAGACGGCACATTGGAGAAAATTGGACTTTGAGTAAAATTGTCGCAGTTTTAAACGAATTTAAACAAAAAATAAATGTAGCTTACTTATGATTTAGGGCGAATAACTTTTCTAGAAATAAATTTCAGTTTAACTTTAACCACAGATATTTTAATATAAATTTGACATTTATAACTATGGTTAAGCCCTACACGTCGGTTATTGTGAGATAAGTTAATAGGGCTTATTTGTTTTCGAGTAGATTTTTATTCAAATTAAATTCTTAAGTATTGAACATTTTTTAATTAACTAGCGGTTAACTAAGACAATCATACATATTCCGCCGAAACAATTTATATATCAGTAATTTCAAAAATGTTCGACTCTATGAGGCAAAATATTTTCAAAAATAGTTTTGTTTGATATGAATAAACTTTTGTGTATGTTTTAGCCGATGTTTATGTTTGCTAAATCCATCCGCGTTAATTATTTATTTTTAACGGCTCAAAATTGTGGCGTTTTTAAGTTAAAAACTAATTAAAAATATTGAAATTACAATTTTTGAATATATTTAATTAAATTTACATCAATTTATAGATCTCATTGTATTGATAACATTTCAAAATATATGTTAGACCACCAAAAAATATTAAAATTTATTCAAAAATTTGTTTGTCATATATTAGAGCTTTAACAGAAACAGCGGATATTTTGAAAAATACGCTTTGTTCCGATTATATGATACTTAATTCGGTTTTATTTGCAGGAAATCATATTAAATACTTTTTAATACTACATTCACAATATTTTTTCTGTAAAGACTACCGAATACACGTTAAATTAACTGAAAATCAGTTAAAAAAGGACTACTTACTTTTCGTTTAAAACAATTGTATTTTTTAGTTTATTTTCAACTGTTATAAAATTAATTGACAAAATCGGTAAAAACAATAGATTGTTTCCGTTTTTTTTAAAACCCATTATAATATAAAAAGTTTTTGTTTTAAATAGAAAATTTTAACTAAATATTTTAACTATTACCGAAAGTCCGTTTTTTTTTTTGTTTATTTTGCTTAATGAATAACAGATAGAAAGTTAGAAAATATATTTCTTTGGTAGTTTAACTGTATATTCCATTGAAACAACTTTACCGATTAACTTTTAAAATAACTGTTGAAGTACTCGTATTACGGAAAAGTTCTTGTAAGTGTAAAAATTAAAAAATTTATATGAGAATGCTTTTTGAGGTTATGAAAATGTTATTTATATTTAAATTTAAGGTCCTTCAAATTTGTTGATGACTTTTTGATCTTAGTGTAAAGCTAATTGAAATCTTTAATTTGAATTCCGTTTTGGGCGGAATTGATACAGCGCTGTAGTTATCACAAAGCGAAAGTGTTTGAAACTAACTGTCGCTCTACCCGCAACGAATGAAAAAAAATAGTTTTTTTTTGCACTTTATTTAGTCCGTCGTTAAGATTCACTCTAGCTACCTAACTATGTTCTCCAAATTTTAAAAATTTTTAATTTTTTTAGTGAATGTATCTCCCAAGTTTAGTGACTCCATTTTGTATTAGTTTGGATGTAAAAGTTAAAAACTTTGAGCAAAACAAAAAAAAATAAAATGAATGAAAAACCTTTTTAAGTTTTATGTCATTTTTTTTTCTGTCAACTTTGTAATGGTCCATCATTTGCTTTTTTCAATATAGTCTACCTAACCACGTCCATCGTTTCTTTCAATTCAAGAACCCTGAGAAATAAGAGGCATCTAAAGTCTGATTCTCCTTGTCGAAAATGTATGCCCAGTAAATATTTTGATATGAAGCTTTATGTAGTCATATCCATTTCTATGTGACGCTATATGTAATCCTATTAATTTCATCCGAAATATGGGCTCATATATTGTATCTATTTGTATAGGATTCGTTTAATCAGTAGCAATTAGATAAATGTCCAGCACAATGTTTTCCGAATTATGGCCCGATAGCATTATATTAGATTCTATCGGTTTTGTATCTAATTTTATAATTTTATGTCTAAACTGATACATATAGATATTAATTATACATGTTTGTATCTGGATTTTGACCTGACCTAATTGTATATGATTGTACTATACACAATTTGATACAAATGTATTTTTATATCCTATTATATTCCGTTAAGGCCACAAAAAATATTAACAAACATATTACTTTTTTGCGATTTACAAAAAAATTCCGCATTCGAGAATACTTAGATATAGTTTGATTTGTGTTATAATAATTATACATGGATTCGCATTTAATTAGATCAAGCATATATAATTGCATATATGTTATATAACGATCGGTCCAATTTTTAAGCACATTATCGATTGTGTGCAGCTGTATATCACCAATTGCTTCACGAATATTGTCCTTTAAAGCGTCAATTGTCTCTGGCTTGATGGCGTAACACTTATCTTTGACGGCACCCCCACAAATAATAGTCCAACGGTGTCAAATATCGCAGCTCCGAGGTGGCCAACGACATCAGCTCTGCGGCTGATAATGCGATCTTAAAAAACAGGGCGCAAAACATCGAATGTAGCTTCGGCTGTGT